>CM053586.1:120925397-121002600 GCA_028646515.1 Pseudochirops corinnae
CTTCTAACAACCCTCCCCCCAACCTGCTCTCCCCTCCATCATTCCCCCATTCATCCCCATCCCCCCTGCTCTCCTGTAGGGCAAGATACCCAATTTAGAGTGTATGTCATTCCTTCCCTAAGCCAAATTCAATGTACTTCTCTGAATATTAGTGTCTTATTTGAGATTTAAATTAGACTAGTACACATAATCAGAGATAAACTTTAACAGAAATGCGTGGCATTATGGGAATATTGCTCTCAACATTGCAAATATAATGAAATCTCATTGCTAAATTAAGAATGGGAACCATGAAGAAGGAAAAGAAATGAAATAGACAATTGGAAGAAAAATAAAATTAGTGTGGCGTACCTGGAAAAAAAAATGCAAAAAATAAGAAAAAGTTGAACCAAGAAACAGTAATATGCAAGATAAGATTACTGTCTTGTTTTGTTCATTCTTTTTGCCCCTTCATGTCCTGCTTCTTCGTTCCTATGGTGTTTCTTCTTGATGACCCATATATCTCTTCCTCTTGCTGCCTTTACTTTCTCGTTGGACAGTTCCCACTAATGCCTAAATAGAACAAGGTAACAAGATATCACCTTATGGATCCATTTTTAAGATGCCATCTGTAGGAACATAAGAGCCACCAAAATTAGAAACCCTCCAGTATATGGAAAACAGAGCAACACCTTAGTTATCCAACACAGTTATTATCATAGTAATATAAGCCTACTGCTTCCATCACTGATACCTAAATTTCAGCTGTTTATCTTGGAAATCTTTGTAGGAAATTGTAACACACACCTCTTTTCCTAAACTGAAGCTGCCAATAATAATTTGATTATTTTCTTGGTGGCTCAGGACCATCCTTGTGAAATCAAATTCAGTAGGCAGTTGTTGAGAACCTATTATGTAGATATACAAGGTATTTTGCTAGGTACTGAGGAAAACACAGAGACCCTCAAACCTTCTTTCAAATTAATATTCCCTGCTCATTTACTAATTCTTTTCCTTGATTTTCCCCAGCTATTAGTCTTCCTCCCTCCCCCAATTGTTAGTCTTTTCTCTTTCCCTAGAATGCCATTTTTTCTCATTTTGTATGTACAAAAGAACAGATTTTGAGCTGGGAGGGATCTCAAGTTATCTAGTCCTCATTTTACAGATGAGTAAACTAGAGCTTAGGCTGGCCAAATGACTTGCCTAAGTTGGCAACAGATAGTGAGTAATAGAGGGAGGATTGGAACCCAGTCCCTCTGACTCTTAAATCCTAGGTTTATTCCACTGTACCAGACTGCCAAGATTGTGTTTTGCCTCCCACCCCTACCCCACTAGAATATAAAAACTCCTTGGGGGCTGGGAGTGTTTCATTTTGGCCTTTTTATTACTGGCACCTGGTACTCTGCCTTGTACATAGTAGCATCTTACAAGATGTTTGATCATATGAATGAAAAGATAAGTAAGAATTAGTAAGCTATATCAAAACATTACTTATTGTACTGTTCTTTAATGACAAACTAAGGGGATATTTAACTATTAAGGGCTTAATATCATCAGTCACAATCTGTTTTTGATTTGATTATTCTACTATCTGTTCTCTTTACTGTATGTTCTTGAGAATTCTTGAGGAATTAGCCTGCTTTCTCACTGAATTCTCCTCATTTGGAATTTCTTTGGTCTTCTCTGTTGTGGAAAACTCTGTTCACTTTGCCATACTACACCACATGGGGTCCCCCCCAGCACCCTGGCCTCCTTTCCACTATCTCTGGTACTTCTATTGTTCTTGCCTCCCTGCCCGGAATAGGAGAGGTTGTGACTAAACAGTTCTGAAAATTGCCAAGGAAAACTAGGTAACTTCATTACAATATTTGGTTAGGTAAAGAAAGGATTTAAAACTGCTTCCACCTCTCCCTTAAATGTGAAAAGGACATTCCTTGTGGCTACAGTTTAATGACTTCTAATTCTGGTAAGCATTTTGCTTTTCCTTTTATAGCTGTATCCAAAGATGTTATTGTATTTCTCAATGCCAGTAAAATGTATTTCCATCCTTTAAACTGGAAAGGAGAATTAGGGGTGGAGAAACCTCAGGGAAAAAAAATTCAGAAGAGAAACTTCTTTAAGAAATATCTTTGTACTGAAATTTTCATTCTTTAAACACTGGTCATCTGAATTGTTTAGAGAATAAAAGTGCCCATGACATCGTATTGCATCAAGAATATACAATATAGAAAATAATGACATATTAAAAGATGTTGGGGCCAAGATAAAAGCTACTTTTCTCAATCCCATTTGAGTCTCTTTGGTTCCTTGTTTGAACCCCATGGCTCCCTGTAGCTATTTACACCACCCTGATCTTCTGAAGCTTGAGATGAGATTTAGCAGTAAGTTTATCAGAAGGTATGAGTATTATTCTATTCCATCTCACCACATGGTGCTGTGTTTCTCAAGCTAAAGGAAACAGTTTTGTGTATGTGGTAGATTGATAAATCCGTTTAGAGCAAGGTTTATTTAATTTACCTTTTGTCCAACTACTGATTGGATAAAAATGGCTGGATGACAGTGGCCTTAATAAGGTAAACCACACTGAAAGTAAGTCTTTGAAAAATTTTACATAGTCAATTAGTAAAAAATTTATTAAGCCCTTACAATATTCCAGGCACCGAGCTAAGTGCTAGGGATACAAAAAGAGACAAAAGACAATCCCTTCTTTCAGGGACAATCCAGTGAATTGTATTCTGAATGTGTGACGCTGGGCATATCACTTTACCTCTCAGAATTCTCATAAGTCTAGTACCTATGTTGACACACCCTTAAATATGTTGTGTCCCTCCAGTTTACTGTAAGCTCCTGGAGGGCATGGATTTTCACTTTTTTATTTTTGTATACCACCTGGCACATTTTGTTGATTGAAGTTGCAGAGAAGCATTTAAAACCAGGTCCTGTGTCTCTACACATGACCTTTCTTCTACTGAATCATTATGCTGTTTTCTGATGTTTACATTTTAAAATATAGATTAAAATTTTTAAGATAGTCTTTTTTTATAACCTTCATGTGAGCTATACAATGGATTTTCCATACCAGAGTTTAATTTCTATAAACATAATGTAAATATTAGCCTAATCAAAATATAATGAGGAAGGTACATTCAATGAAGGGGTGAAGAAAGCATTCCAAAGCTAAGTGACTTTTAAAAAATAGAACAAGAGTCACTGGTATTCACATATTGTTAAAAGTAAAAGGCTTTCTAGCACATTGGACAGCTCCTGTGTTTTATATAGGATGATGTGGATGAAAAAGTTGCATGGGATATGAAGTTTGCAATGGTTATAATCCATACTATGGGTTCTCCAAGTGTGGTCTGCTGGAGGTCACCAGTATCCTTACAGGGGGTAAGATAAAAATTCTCTTTAGTTTCATACTTTCCAAAATAATACTAAGATGTTATTTACCTATTAAAACACTCTTCCCCATGAGGCTAGATTTTTTTTCCTATACATCAACCAAAATAGTATATTGCAATAAATTGAATTCAGGAAAAAAACTGAGAACCTAGCTGTCAGAATACGCCAGATATTAAAGAGATTAAAAAAGAAAAATATGTAAAACAGTGCTACTCTTCTCACTAATTTTTGCTGTTTTTGAAGCAGCAGTTATTTTTTTTATTAAAAAATTTCATTTACTATAAATTCAACATAATTAAACATAATAATTTATATTTAACTGAACATAAATTTCATTTATGTTAACATGTAATAGATTAATATTACTTTAAAATGAATAAATATTTAAAAAATGTATCTGCTTTAATTTCTAATGTAAATATCTTGTAGATGTAACCTACATAAACAAAAACTCTTTGGGGTCTTCAATAATTTTTAAGAACATAAAGGGATCTTGAGACTAAAAAGTTAAAGAACTATCGATCTCTTCTACCATTGGAAGGAGGATCTGCATTGAATAGATTGTGGACCTCTTAAGATTTCATTGATTTGAGTTATTTTTGCCACTGTCCACACTGACTGAGGCCAGGCAGTTCTGAGAACAATTCCAATCCAATTTCTGGCCAAAACAATTGGCGCGATTTGTCCATGACTTCAGTATCATTAGAAGCAGAGAATTGGAAATTTCGATGGTTCCAGTGACTATTTGCAGTAGGTGGCTTAGCAACAGGGTTTTAGCAGTAGTTGGGATAATGTATTTGTAGATAGTCTGAAACTTTAGAAAATTACCCTCAGGCATTTCAAGAAGAGTACTTGTGTTTATTCCCAGGTGAAAACAACAGTTGGTGTTACCTTCTTTTTAAACCAGATTATACTTTCCAGAGAAGCTACAGTTGCCTTAGTTATGATAAGTGAAAATGTTAGACTGGAGCAAATGGACAAAAAGTTAATTATTTTGTGAATAGTACATCTAATGTTGGATATGTATATCTGTTCTCTGATGACTAGCCCAGCTAATTTTAGAGAGACTTATCAATGGGCTAGATTATAAGGTGATGAATTTTTCATTAATGGTAGAGGAGATAGAATCTGTGTCCTGCACTCTTAACAAAATCACAGTTCCTTTCTGCAATTGAAACATTGCTTAAGTAATTTATGCTTTTATTCCTGAGTATTTTTTCCCCCTCCTATTGTATCTTTGTTCTAAAGAATGATATGTTGACTTTGGTTTTAACATTATCTCTTAATACTCACCCTTCCTCTTCCTTATCCCTCCAAAAAGAACCCTTTACTCTAATAGAGAAAAGCAGTTAAGCCAAATGGACACACTTGTCTTTGTCTAACACGGTGTAAAATTCCACATCCATACTTTATCTCCTGGGAGTATTGAAGCTAGAGCATTGGACTGGAAGTCAGAAGACCTTAGTTCAAACTCTGCCTCAGACTCTTCATAGCTTTGTGACCCCAGGCAAGTCACCTAACCTCTGTGGGGATTAGTTTCCTTTTCAGCAAAATTAGGAAATTGGACTCTGTGGTCTCTAAGGTTCCTTTTAGCTCCATAACTATGATCCTATGATCTCTCTATTCAGAAAAGGGAAATATGTTTCATCATCCTTCCCCTAGAATCAAAATAGATTGAGTTAACCTGAACCGGGGTACATTTTGGTGCTGTTTTCCTTTTCTTCATTGTGATCATTGTGCATATTATTTTAATAATTCTTCCTTTGCTCTGAATCAGATCATAAAAGTTTTCATAAGTTTTTCTGTTTTTCATTATATACAATAACATTCCATTATATTTCCATAAGAGTTTTTCTAGCCTTCTTCTAGTTAATTAGTATTGTTTCTAGTTGTTGCTGCTGCTGCTGGCCCCCTCAAACCTGATGCTACAAATGTTTGGGTATATCAAAGAACATTTCCTTTTGTCAATTTTCTGAGTGTAAGGTAAAACCTCAAGAATTGTTTTAATTTTCATTTCTCTTATTATTAGGAATTTGAAACTTTTTTACCCAAATGATTATTGATCATTTGCATTCTTTTGAAAACTGTTTATCTTTGGGAATGGAACTTGCCATTATATATTTGTGTGAATTCCCCATGTATCTTGGACACTTGCCTTTTTAAGGAAATAATTAATACAGACATTTTTCTTCCAATTGATAGTTTTTCATCTTGTTCAAGCTGATTTGATTTTATTCCTGAAGAAGCTTTATCTTGTATAATCAAAACTTTCTAATTTATCTCAATACCTTATCCAATTTCTGCTTAAGAAATCTCCCTCTAATCATTGTTGTCAAAAGTATCTTCTTCCATTGTGTATTTTTTTTAATGATTTTTAAAAGTATTTAGGTTGTTTACCATTTCAAGCTTATTGTGGTATATGATAAATAAGATGTTGGTCTAAACCTATTTTTTTTTTTAAAGTTTCTACTTTTCTCAATAGCTATTGTCAAATTGGGAAGTACTAAGATTCCTTTCCCCATTTGTTTATATACTTGGGTTTACTGAACACTGGGCTACTATGTTTTATTACTTATAACTGGGCTATTTTTAACTAGTTTCAAATAATTTTGATGCAAACTGTTAAGTGAGATAGTTTGAGATATTATAGTGCTTGCCCCCTTTGTAAACCATGCATATCTGAAGTTATTTATGGCTTTCTGTGTTTTTTTCAAAACTGTTTCATGTATAGATATATATGTTTGTGTGCACACACACGTGCGTTTATGTAAGTTTACACACATAGAGTAGATTAACATTTAGACACTAATGCATTTTAAAATTTTCAATGGAATTTCTTTTTCTATCTCTTCCTGGATTTTGTTAGTAATATATAGAGAGTTTACCTTTGATCTTAGTTTTGGGTTCTCTCATAATCTTTTAAAACATTTTCCTTCTTTTTCTGTTACTCAAAATATGACTGACAATAACAAACATGAAGATTTCTGTGTACAAAGAATAAAACAAGATGGTTAAGTATACAGTCATAACTATTACATATAGCTTGTATTTTTTAAAATATATAATAAATTTAAAGAATCAAATGGCATTTTCTAGATCATAAGAAACTAATTAACAACTCGTTACATCTCAAAAGCCTAGAATTTCCACGTGATTTTGCTTTTTTTTCAATTATCAACCACCTTAATCTTGAGTGATTGTTACTCAAAAAATATTGACTTCCAGAGTTTGTCATTTGTAGTCATAGTTTTGGTGGATATGTATAGAAACATAGTAATATCTTACATTAATATGATTTCATAGACTGCAGAAGATTTAAAGCTGGAAGGAACCTGAGATCATAGACTGCAGAAGATTTAAAGCTGGAAGGAACCTGAGATATGAGCTAGTCTAAACCTCTCATTTCTTGTCTTTGTGCCTATGAAATACTCTCTCCTCATCTTCTTCCTTCAGAACCTTCCTTAGAGGTTCATCTCAGTTCCTACCTTCTTTGTAGAGCCTTCCCTGATCCTCAGTTTTTAATGTTTTGAAATTACCTTTTCTTTACTTTTCTATGTTTATTATGTCTTCCTAGTTAAATGTAAGCTTCTTGAGGGGAGGGACTTTTATTGGCTTTTGTTTCACCAGCCTAGCAATTAGTAAGTGAGTAATTGTGTTATTGAATAAGAATAAGGAAACTAAAGCCCAAAGGTTACATGACTTTACATAGGTAAGTCACAACTCATGTTTTCTGATTCCAAATTCCATGCTGCTTTCACTACAGCATATTCTTTATTTCTTAAAATTTTACAAAGCCTAGAATTTTCTTTTGCTCATGATTATGTTACTGTGAATGGACTCTGGAACGTAATATTTTGGTAGAAATTTGGCTTGTGACAAAACCAGTTTTTGAGTTTTAATTTCAAATAACTGAATAAAAGAATAGATGATTATGATATTTTTCATTAGTGTTGTTTTTTTTAAATTTGCATTTTTGAATTTGCCCTCACAAAGATTAAATCTGTAAAAGTGGATCTATGGAGTAATAATTCATGCGTTCTGCATGTGTGTTGTATATAACTGTAAAGGGAATTTTCTTTTGTTTTTCCTTTAGTTGTTTCATAGGCATTATTGAAACTGTTGATTGTAGTATCATTTTGTCAAATAACTAGATTCATATTACAGATCAGTCCACTGAATTTAAACTGTATTCATTTTGTGAATACCATTCTGGGGAGTTACATATTTTAAAGAGTGTAAAGAGAGCTGGCTGCTTTAAAAGGAACTTTGTGGTAAATTAGTCTGTAAAGCAAAGAATGATCTTTTAATATATTTATTTTGTAAATCAGAATTTTAAGATATGGTTTGCACTGAGTATGCTTGAACATTTATTAAACACCTACTATGTATTTAATTAGTAAGGGAGCCCTGGGACTCCAAAGACAAAAAATAGGATGCAGTTTTAAAATAACATTGATAAAATAACAACGTATGCACAATTGCATTGGTGATACAAATGGAATTTATTTTTAAAATTAGCTAAGATTATTTTATCTTGCTCATTTTAGATTTCCATGTATTATGCTGTGATATTATGGGGGTAGGCAGTAATTTAATCTTCCATGTGAATTGAGCACCTCCTGATTATGAACCTGAAGTTATTTTTTTAAATATGTTTTTTGAAGACCATCAGTGCACATTTTTATTTCACTGAAGCAATTTACTTTTGGAACCATATTTCCCAAAAGGAACTTTTTCTCACCCTCCTCCTTCTGCCTTGTGGAGAAGACTCAGTAATTGCTTTCATTCTGCTCTTATTTATTTATTTGAACAAAATTGGGAACACATACGAAATGAAACCAGCATTTGAAACTCTTAATTTCAATTGTTTCTTCTTTACCTTACAAGATATATATATTTTTCTCTCTTTAGGATATCTCTTGTCAGATTTAAGGCTTATTTAAAATGAAAAGAAAGCTGGAGCAATTTTCTTTATTCCATTTCAGTCTCCTAAGGCCTATTTCCCCCTGGTGAGCTCATAGCAACAGGGGGGTTTAAGGGAATTCAGCTTTCTGCAAATTAATGTCTCACATCATGAAAATTCAGGACTTTTTTTTTTTGTATCTTGAAAAGTAATACAGTGAGTGCGAGTATTATTTCTTGCCAGCGGGTGGAAGATGAATGATTTTGTCACAGTTTTACTGCTTGATGAGCAGTGTCCTGAGGGTCAGGCTTAAGTCTGTGTCACTATGCTGCTCATTACTCTTGAGCTAAATAAGGGCTGATTGGATCTAAATTGCCTAGCACATGGGCCACAGATGAGCTCAGTGAGCAGGGGCTGACCTGCTATTCAGTCTGGGAGTCACCCCGGTGTGCAAATGCTGCATTAGAACACCGTGGGAGAATGAGAGGCTACCGACGGCTGCCAGCAAAAGAAATCGAAATGTAAAAACTCTTTGATGCTGGGATGTTCGAATTTGAAATGTAGGAAGTGACAGGTTGATGGTACTTATCAGCTTTGGCTGGATTAGAGAACAATGTCATCTTGCTTATATAATGACAGAAGAATGAAGCTAGCTGCTAACTACTGTGCACGGTAGAGATGCTGCTGCTGCTACTACTGCCACTGCCAGTCGTTGCTGCCTCCTATAGGCAGTTTTCTTAGAGATAGCTAAAGGGATTGGAAAAAAAAAAAGCATCCCCATTACCATGTTGGGGCTAGGCAAGCAACTCTTCACCGAAGATCTTTGGAGCTTTTCAATCCCTGACCTTTGGCTACTCTAGGTTCTTGTTAGGAGAGTCTGTGAACTTTGATGGGGGGAGAAGGAGATAAAAAACAACTGTCTTTATTTTCATCAATGTTTGGTTTTCTGTGTAATCCTGTATATTTTATTTTATGCTTTTTTTTAAAAAAACAGTATTGTTCTGAGAAGGTGAATATAGATTTCACCAGATGGCTTTAGGAGTCCGTGGCACCAAATAGGTTAATAATCCCTGACCTAAGTGCATCGGGGTTAAGAGCTTCTGGTACCTAGATGATGGTTAACAGGGATATTAATATATTTAAATTTAACAAGCTTATCAATAATGACAGTATCAATACTAGCATGGCAAAACCTTTCATGAATCTTTGAAAAGATGTGTCTCTAACGTTAAATAATTGACTTCACATCAGTCCGTGTTTCCCAGCAAAATTCCACCTTCCCATTTGTCTGTTGAGGTGAAACAATAGCTTAGAGGATTGCAGTGCAGGGGAAAGACCACTTGCCTTGGAGTTAAAAGACCTTAGCTTAAGGCTCTGCTCCTTTCTCTTTGTCTGACCTTGGGCAAGTTACTTAACCTTGCTGTGCTACAGTATCCTTATCTGTGAAACAAAGGGTCCAGCTCAGAAGATCTCCAAGGTCCCTTGATAATAATAATACTTTAGGGCAACAAAATGCTCTCATCTATAATATTTAATTTGTTCCTTATGACAGCCCTGTGAAATAGTTAATGCAAGACTCATTATCCTGATTTCACTGTGGAGGAAGCTGAGAGGTTAAAGTCATAGAAAGGATAAATGGTGGAACTGGGATTGAACCTGGATTTTGTGATTCCAAGACCATGAGGTACCATATTAATCTCTTTCAAAAAAGTGTATAGAAAATATTTCAGGTTCTGTCATTCAGGATTTTTACCTTTATTTTAAGATATGTATTCTGGTTTGAGGTAGCATGTTTTTAATAGATAGAGTACTAGACTTGAAGTCAGAAAGACCCAGGTTCAGATTCTCTCCCTGACATTCACTAGGTGTGTAGACATGAGCCAATGACTTGAGCTGTTTGAGTCAGAAAATGCTCCCATACATGTATATGGATGAAGTAATCCCACAGTGGGAAATCTTTTATGAATGAAATCACATGTTTTTGACATGTTGACTAATTTTGAATTAAGACTGCCATGGTGGCCTTCCATGATCCTAGCCTTCATCCAGGTTGGACCTCAAGAGCCCTAACTATCTTCCTGGAAAAGAAACGAATGATTGAAGAATACTTATTATCTAGAGACTGTGATATAGTTGGATGGAAAATCCATTGAGCTCATCCATGAATACATATAGATTAAGACATACACTGCAGTTTGGCAATGAGCTGGATCCAGAATTGAGCAGAAAGAGGATTAGGGGATTGATTACCTTTTGGAACTATCCTGGTTCTTTTGTTGAACCCAAGTTCTTCCTGAAGCAAAGGCTCAAATATAAATAATATTCTTCTAGTGATGATATTTGGGTACAAATCATAACATATCCTAATCTTTGAAGAATTGAAGTTGAGGACCAACCAAAAAGCAGGGAAGATGTACAGAGTGGGTGTGAAGAGGGTGCTATTTATTATAAGCAGGAATTACAGAGGAGAATTGGTATAAAGGGTGTCATCAAAGAAAAGCACTTTAACAGCAACAACAAAAGATGAGCTGATCAGATAATGAGAGCAAGAATTATGGGTAGACAACCCACGTGCTTTATCAGTGTTTGCTCAGTGTCATGAGCGCTAGAGGAAGATACCTCATCATGTGATTTGTAAAAAGATATAGAGAAGAGTTAAACAGTATAGACAAGCATGACTAGGTTGTGATTTGTGTAATTGGAGGGGATATCACAGTGATGACATCATAGATGCATCTGGAAATCGGAGCATTTCCCTCTTGTGTCCTGAGGGAAGGAAAGGGTCAGATGGGGTGTCCTTATTACATAAAAGATGCCATTTTGCACAAGGAAACACTGAAAAAAAGCCTAGAACAGTAAAAGTAAGTGTGTGTGTGTGTGTGTGTGTGTGTGTGTGTGTGTGTGTGTGTGTGTGTGAGAGAGAGAGAGAGAGAGAGAGAGAGACCAGGTAAGGCAAAATTAGAAAAATATGTACTGGACATAGGTTTGGTATGTGCAGTGTTCATAGAAGCCTATAATATTTACATCAGAGTTAACATATGAGATCCCCAAAGAAGGAATGATGGATAGAAACAAAATGATTGCAACTATATGCTACTTGTGAACTGATTCGACTAAAGACGACTTTTTCTTAAGCAGTATTTGAATAATTTGTCCTGAAAGCAAGGTCTGAGTGACTCTAGTGACTGAAATACATTACAGTAGGACATCCTTAGATTTCCTTATTATTTACTTAAATATAACTTGATATATCCTTGGTTGGCAGAAGAAATTCTATTTCTCAGAATGTTCCAAAACTTGCTGATTATCTTCTTGTAGCATCATTGATTCTTTTGCATATAGAGGGTGCACTATTCTTGGTGTAGAGGAGGGAGGAGCTTGTACCCTTGAGGCCACATGTACTCTAGGTCCTCATGTGCAATCCTTTGACAGAATCCAAACTTCACAGAAAAATCCCTTTAATAAAATGATTTATTCTGCAAAACTTGAACTTGGTCAAAAGGCTGTACCTAAGGACTTAGAAGGCCACATGCGGCCTCGAGGTCACAGGTTCCCCTCCCCTGGTGTAGAGTCTAGTGAGACCTAGAGATTTTGTTCAGCTGGGCTGGTATATAAAGGTTTGACTGAAATATCACCTTGGTTTTTGTTCTTTTTGGAACTAAGGATTATTTTTTTTTAAATGAAAAATGCAAAACTCCTAGTCTGAGAATATACAGTTCACACAGAAGCACATTAGCAATTTTATAGAAATAATTCATTCAGCAGACATTTATTAAGTTCATATCCTGTGTAAAGAGGTGTTAGGTGAAGCACAGACAAGCCAGCCTAAGTGAAGCAGCAAGGTACCCTCAGGGACATGAGCCAGGCAAGTCAAAACCACCACCACTCTCTCAACTACCACCTCCCTTCACATACCAATGGAAGTTACCTCATAACCTGAACCCAAGAGCCTTGTGAACATCTTTGCTTCCCCTACCACCATCCTACTACCAGTTCTTCTAGCCCAGGTCATGTAGCCATTATTGAGGGAACAGTCACTGTGGAGAAAGGGCCCACTCTCTTCACCACCAACTGTTGGCCAACTGCTGCTGATGGCAGGATAAACCCAAGAGCTCTGGGAGCAGCATTGACCCTTTGTATCACTGCTTCTAGCCCAGCATCTGTAGTCATTATTCTGGGAAGAAATCTTTGTGGAGAGAACTGCCAGGCAACTGTTTCTGCTGTTGCTGCAGCCATAGACACTGAAGACTTAGAAAAGAAAGTTCTTTCCCCCAAATTTCTTGGCACTGTCAAATAAAATGGCTCAATATCAGGCAGCAATGTGATTTTCATCAGTGGAAATAAAAAAAAAAAAGATACATTCCCCATTAGCTTTGTTGCTATCCTAAGGACCAAAGGACATTTCCATCTGTCTTGTAGCTAAAACTACCTATCTACTTGTTGTTTCTGCCATTATAATGTGATCTCCATGAAAACAGGGAATGACTTTTTAAAATTTGTGTCTCTAACACTTAGCACTGCGCTTTGTACAAAGTAAGTTCTTAATAAATGTTCCTCCCTCCCTTCATTCCTTTCTTCCTTCCTTCCTCCCTCTCTCCCTTCTTCCTTCCTTCCTTCTTTCCTTCTTTCCTTCCTTCCTTCTTTCCTTCCTTCCTTCTTTCCTTACATGATAATCTGGTGGAAAAGACTTGAAAGCCATATCCAGAAGCTCCTTTCTTCTCAGCACCTCCAGCATGGTTTACCCAGTGTCTGACAGTACTGATGTTAGCGGTCTAGCTACCATATATAACCTCAGTCATTTGTGAATGTCACTAGGCCTCCTCCAGCTGTCTGCAGTTAGGAACTCTTATCTCTGCACTCTACTTGGTACATCTGTCACATTCAGCTGCCATTCGACCCAGCTGCTCCAGTCCTTTCATCTGTCAGATGTTAGTGAAATTCCAAGGATAATAGCATCAGATTCTGGTGCTTTAAAAAAAAAATTTTTTTTTTTGTCTTGGTTGCTGATTAATTCCTTCACATTTTTATTTTCTTATCCATCCTTTTCTAGTGACCTTAGATTGTAAAAATGATTAATGTCTATAAGAACATAAGTAATGCTATAAACAGGGTCAAACTATGGGTCCATTCATACCAATGTTCCCTCGCAAGGGAGACTCACTAAGGGAGACTTTGGTGGTTGTCTTACTGATGCTGCCCTCAAATCCTCCTAGGATTGAACCTTGAACTTCTTTAACTATTCAGTGGATAAGTACTTCAATTTTGCCTAATTTAGAGTCAGTAATTTTTGCTAACAGTTTTTAAAGTACTGGTGGTGCATTAATTACATTAATAGTTGGCAACTTTAGAATCAGAAGATTGAAAAAGAATTGTGATCATAATTCCAGTATTAAGAGAACATCAACTCTCAATATTCTGGCACTTATTTATGGAAAAGAAAATGGGAGCAGTTGAAGGATTTCTAGGTTAGTGAAGAGAAGCCTCACAGGGGAGAAAGAATGATTTGTCTTTAAATATTTGAAAGGTCGATTTAGAAGAGGGATTAGATTTGTTGGCAGGGCTCAATATATGGAAGCTACAGAGAAGCAAATTTGCAGTTAACATAAGGAAGAATTTCTTAATAATTAGAACTCACAGAAAATGAAATGAGATACCTTGGGAGGGCTGCAAGCAGAGGATAAATGTTTGTTTTGCAGTGAGGACAGGGCCAGGTGACCTCTAAGGTGGGAATTCTTTGAACAAGGGTCTTAATATTTTGTTCCTCCTATTGCTTCACTCAGACCCAATTATTTAGGTCTTTTTCTTTTCTTTTGTTGCCACTTTTCACTGATCTTCAGGTAGTATTCCTGGGAATGGAGAAATTCTATAACTGAAATTAAATTCAGAAATTTAGAATTAGACCTAGAAAATAATGGATATATTTAATAAAGATGGAATAGAAATTGTTCTCCACTTCCTGGAGATAGACAGAATTTTCTTAGAGGACTCATTGTTAGTTTAAGTCATAAATTTTATCTAATAACTTGTTGAAATAAGAGAAAATTTCACACAGACCTTTAAGTCTTGGACTTAAGCTTTCATTCCTATCTTCCTCTACTTGCTTCCATTTTGTATCTCGAGGGCAGGTAGATTTTTTTTAGAGTTTTAAATATTAAGGTCCAAAAAAAAAAAAGAAAGGAAAACAATTGAGGTTAATGTTACCATTCATTTTATTTTGTAGTCACTTAAATGAGTCTTTTATTTTATTTACATATACTCCTGTATAAAAGAGCATATCATGTTAGAGAGGAATTAAATTTAGAGGAAAGGGCAACATAAAATAGTATTGTGGAAAGCGCTCCATGCCACCAACTAGAGCTTTACAACCTATGTCAAATCACTTAACCTATCAAGGCCTTGATTTCCTTTCTCAGAAGTGTGAAGGCTAGATTAGATGAACTCTTAAGGTCCCTCCCAGTTTTAATCCTTTCTTAAATGTTTTACTTTTTCAGAGTATTTCTCTTTTGTTTTTCAAATTGTAATGTGAAGTAGAAAAATGGTTGCATTGAGACTCTCTTATGCAGTTTTTCTTTTATAACATGTAAATAATGAAATTCATTAGGTGAATTTTTTTCTTCTCTAATAACTTTATTTTATGTCCCTCAATTTGAACCCATTTCTCTACATATTATTTTACATAAAGTGTACAAAATTAGAATATAGAAAGCTTTCTGTAATCCACAAAGTGATAGACTTTTCTAAGCAAGGAACGAATGACAAGAAATAAGAAGGTAATTGGCTTATATCTGTGATTTGTAGTAGATAAGCTTGGTTTAATTTTTTTTTTTAATATTCAACACAAAACTGTCAACAAATAGTGAGAACCTGTTGTGTATAAGGCACAAAAAGTCAAGAATTATTCAACAAATAATATATTTGCCTTACTTGTTGAAGGGGAGATAACATTTTTTTTTTCCTACTTAGCAAATAGAAGGAATTATTAAGGACACGATAGATGTAGATGATTTCATTAAAATGAACACATTTTTGCACAACTGACATTTGTTGTCATCATCGCAGTCATTATTACAACAACAAAAAGTAAAGTTCAAAGAAAAGAAAACATGCTTGTGGGGGAAAGATTCATGGCAAATATGACACATAAAAACATGACATTTAGAATAATAAAGAACTGTTAAAAAAAATTCTCAGAACACAGTGGATAAATGACCAAATGTTAGGGCAAGCAGGACAGAGTAAGTCTGTCACAGAATAAGTCTGTCACCATTTTAAAAGAATACATATATATTGTTAATAACACTTGAATAAAATGTTCAACCTTATTAGTAATTAAAGAGGTATAAATTTAAGTAACTTCAAGGTACCTTCTCTCACTCATCAATTTGGCAAAAAATATTAGAAGCAGCAAAACCCAGTATAGGCAATTTCAGAGAAGCAAGTATACTTATTTCTTCCTGATAAAATTGTGGACTTGAATTTTATTTACTACTGGTTGGCAATATACTGGACAGTATATTTATTTATGTTATTACCATATACTATAATAATATTTTAATTATAGCACAATAAGTATATTATAATGCATAATAATATAAAATAAATATATTTATAATATAAAATGTTATCAAAAACAACAACAAAAGAATCTTCTGTTAAAAGATTTAAAACATTGACTTTGGAGTCGGGAACCTGGCGTTGAGCCCAGGCTTTTCTACTTGCTTACCACCTATGTGACTTTAAGCAAGTCTCAGCCTTTGGTAATTGTCCCTCCTCAGTCCTCCTCCTATATAAAATGAGGGGGTTGAACTAGATGACCTATAAATGACCCTAGATGACCTCTTCCAGCAAAGTAGCTATGCTCTATATAGCAGCCTATATACCCAACAGAAGAGATATTGTTCATTTTAAGAAAGGTAATGAAATCAAGAAAGAACTTTGTGAAATAATATAACTTTGGGGATGGGAAGAAAATCAGAAGAACAATGTATGAAATATGACATAAGATGAAAAGTGAATGAGAATAGAAAATTTGGTGAAGATTTAAGGTGACTAAAAAGTCATGATATTAAATGTATCAGAGTTGGCATATTTTACTGTAAATAGTTAAAGAGCAAATTTAAATTGTAAAGATTTTAATATTAAGATTTTAATCATTTTTTAAAAATAATTAATAAAGCAGCTCAGCACTCAGAGTCAATTGAGGAATATAGATTGAAAGAACCTATAGTCCTCTCATGGGCAGCTAGGTGGTGTCCTGGATAGAGTGCTGGGCCAAGAGTCAGAAATACTCATCTTCCTGAGTTCAAATCTGGCCTCAGACACTTTCTAGCTGTGTGACCCAAAGCAAGTTACTTAACCCTGTTTGCTTCAGTTTCCTTATCTGTAAAATGAGCTAGAGAAGGAAATGGCAAACCATTCCAATATCTTTGCCAAGAAAACTCCAAATGGTATTAGTCGGACACAACTGAGCAACAACAGCATAGTCCTTTCTGCATTGTGCTTGGTGCCTGTGTTCAGGAAACTTAAAATCTATTTGAAGCACAGATGAAACAGGTATCAGATAAATGGTGTCTGGCACATAGTAAACACTAAAACACTAAAATTTATAGGTTGCCTGTTTCCAATATGAGTAGGAATCATGCAATTTATCATGTAGTTATTGCCTAACTCTAAAATATATAGGAGGAGTTCAGAAAAAGGAGCGATAATAAAAAGTTCATGGAACAGATTAAATTACATATGTGTGTATGAACATATATACATATATATACACACATATATAGACATAAATGTGATGATTTTGAAGGACATGAGCAGGGCATCTAAAGGGTTTGAGATGATTGGTATGGTGTGAACAGACAGAGAAGAAGAAGAAAGCCTTCCAAGTAAAAGAGTCCAACACCTCCTATAGGCGTAGATGAAGAGGTTTACCCAAAGAGGGTTAGGGTTTCCTGAGACCCCAAAATACCAACATGCCGGGTTCTGCCGAAAGAATTCAACTCAGGTCTTCTCAGCCAAAGAACAGTAAAGTTTATTAATTGGGTAGACTCTTAAGGAGCCTAGGTATCTGTGATGCTTGCATTGGGCAAGCAGGACAGAGTAAGTCTGTCACAGAGTAAGGCTTTGTGTTACTGCAAAAGTGACAGGCCCACCCAAGATGGCTACAACGGAGCGCATGCTTTGGGGGGTCATGGGAAATAAGCTGTCATGGGAAGTGCACAGCCAGATTATGAAAGACCTTGAAAGGTGGGAGTGGAGCTCAGTACTCAGAAGGGAGTACTTGAAAGTTTTGAATGTAGGAGTGACGCGAAACTGGAGATTAAGGAAGATTGGACCGGCCGTGGAATGCAGGATGGATTGGAGGAGGAAGAAACTGGAGTCAGGAGAGTGTTCTATTAATTTAGACATGAGATGGTAAGAGCCTGGAATAGGAACATTGCAGTGGGAATGGGGAAAGAAGGATGAGTTCTTTTCAGAAGAGGAAGAATGTTGGTTTTAGGGTTACACGAGGACCTAGGGTTCAAGTCTTAGTTGTACTTATTACCTGTGTGACGTTGGACAGATCACTTGACTGCCATTTCCTAATCTCTAAAATAAATTGTTAGACTACATGACCTCTAAGGTTCTTCCTAGCTCTCAATCAATCATGATCCTATATTTTAAAAAATATATATTTTGTTGATTTTTTTTAAAGCATTGTTGTCACTTGCTAGTGACCTCTCTCTTTCCTTTTCCCTGGCGCCCATTCCCCTTGTGTAATAAAGATGAGTTAGAGAAAACAAATTAATTTATTGGCCATATCTGACAAAATATGCCTTACTCTGTGTACCCAGTCTGCCATCTCATTGTGGAGAGTAGGGAAGCATTCTTCACTGCAAGTATGAGCCTAGATCTTTTGAACCAGAGACTCATGAGTTTAAATTAATTCCTTATCAAAATTGTAGGGAATTTTAAAACATAGTTTTCAAGTATGTAAAAAAAAAAAGTGATGATTTAAAGCCAACGTGACTTCATTAAAAATAAGTTGTGCCAAATTAATCTTATTTCTGTTTTCAAAAAGGTTACTAGACTGGTAGGTGATAAGATTGTTGTGGACAAAATGGAGAGATCTAGTTTTTGAGTTGGTTGAATGACCCAACCCAATAACTGGTTTTATTAGGTAAATATCAACTTTATTCAAAGAAGCCTTTGCCAATCCTCTTTAATATTAGATAGCTCGATGTCTTAGCGGATAGAATGCTGGACCTATAGTCATAAAGACATGAGTTTGAAACCCGCCTCAGGTACTTACTACCCCTGTGACTGTAGACAAGTTGTTTAACCTCTACCTGCCTCTGTTTGCTCATCACCAAAATGGAGATAATAACTGGAAAGTCAAGACATCACCTTCATGATGTCATTGGGCCCCTCGAGAACAAAGGATCAACAGTAACAACCACATCGGCACCTACCTCCCAGAATTGTTGTAAGGATAAAATGAGATGGTATTTGTAAAATACTTTGCAAACCTTAAAATATGTAAATGCTATATAAATGCTGGCTGCTGTAATTAATATTATTAATGCCTTTCCTCTAAAATGATCTCCAAATTATCTTTTGTTTGCATGTTGTCTCTTCCGTTAGAATGTTAGCTTCTTGAGAATGGGGGCTTTTTTTTTTAACCTTTCTTTGAATCCCTCGCACTCCACACAGTTTTGGCACATCTAGGCACTGAAATTCGTGTTGACTTGACTAGTGCCATAGGAAAAGTTCTAAACTCTGGCCCTGTTTTGTTTAATGTTTTATTTTGTTTTGTTTTTTGTTTGTTTTTTATCAATGACTTGAATGAAAACATGGCTGACATGTTTGTTTTTTGCTTTTTTGGAGGGGGGAAGATAGGGCAGTTGGGGTTAAGTGACTTGCCCAAGGCTACACGGCTAATTTTGTGTTAAGTATCTGAGGCCGGATTTGAACTCAGGTCCTCTTGACTCCAGGGCCAGTGCTATACTCACTGTGCCACCTCACCACCCCCTGGTTGACACGTTTATCAAGTTTGTA
This sequence comes from Pseudochirops corinnae, assembly GCA_028646515.1. Classification (NCBI taxonomy): domain Eukaryota; kingdom Metazoa; phylum Chordata; class Mammalia; order Diprotodontia; family Pseudocheiridae; genus Pseudochirops; species Pseudochirops corinnae. Next base: position 120,944,719 of record CM053586.1, read on the forward strand.
CATATAATCTGTTACTGGGCTGGTACTCCAAGCCTAGGGTTTGCCTTTCTACTGGAATATCCTCTAAGAATCCAGGGTCACCTCCCCACCACAGTGAGCACTGTCTATAACAGTGTGGAAGACCACATTGGAATAGGACTTCAATGGAAAAGTAAAAAATAAGCAGCTTACACGTCTGTAGCACGTGTGTAGGAGTTCATTTGTGTAGTGCATTTTGTGCTGTACTTGGAGTTAGTAATACCTGGGTTCATATTATACTTTTTATCAATGAGACTCTTGGCAGGTCCCTTATCCTCTCTGGGTCTCAGTTTCCTCATCTGCAAGATGAGGAGGTTGGAATCAGTGTGCTCTTAGATTTCTTCTAGCTCTAAATCTATGATTTTTTGGTCAATGAAACCATCTCACTTTGTTAATAAGCATTAAGCACCTATGCCAGGCCCTGTGCTAAGTGCTGGGGATATGAGAAGGGGTAAAAGATGGTCCTTGCCCTCAAGGACAATCTAATAGGAGAGACAAGGTACAAATGTAAACAAAGCAAACAATGTACATGGGATAAATAGGAATAATTAACAAAGGGAAGATGCTAGAATTAAGAGGGGTAGGGGAAGGCTTCCAGTCAAAGATGAGATTGTAGTAGGGATTTAAAGGGAACCAGGAGGGTCAATAGGTGCAACAGAGAAAGGAGAACATTGTATTTATGGAGGATAGCCAGAGACAATGCCAGGAGCTGAGAGATGAAATGTCTTGTGTGTAGAGAATGTCATCTTTCGTTATCTCTTGCCCCATTTTTAACTCCCACAGCACTTAGTTTGTATAGCATTCTGTGCCAGAAATAACTAGAGACAACTGGTGGAAGTTATAGAGAAGCAGAGTTTGTTTTTATATAAAATTTTAAAAAGCAAAAACCTCTTAAGAATTTGACCTGTTCGAAATGGTATGTGTTTTCTTGGGGGATACTGAGTTCCCTCTAACATTGTTGGAGGTCTTAAGATGAGCATATAGAGAGAGGGCTTGTGTAGAGTGGATTTGGACTACAGGACCTATGAGATTGCATCCAGCCCTGAGATTCTCTTCCTGTGACTGGATAAATGGGATGAAGAGAGAACAAAACAAAACTGAGGTGATAATTCTGGTGACCAGGAAAACTGTGATGTCATTGACTAAGACAAGGAGTATCCACATAAATGGTAATTCCATACCAGTGACCTAATTTGAATTTGTGTAACTGACAGTGGAAAAAATTGTGGGAAATGTAAATAGTCTACAATTTATGTATGGTATTATACTTGAATGTACTTTAAAATTTTTATTCTGTTTTAGTAATGGCCAGTTGAATAGCAGTGTGGATTTTACCTTTGGGAATTTCCTGCAGTGCTAGGAGCTCACCAGTCTCTGGTTCCTCCTTCTTGATTCACTTTATCAGTTAGTCCGACAGAGGCAGGGTGGGTACAATGAGTGCGTGTGGGGAAGGAGAGCAGTAGAGTGAGGGAAAAATAACGCTGCCATTGCCACAGAAACACTCAAATTTCTCTTAATTTGCTTCATTACTAAGTCTCAAAGTGAAAAAAAGAGAAACAATCAGAAGAAAAGTCAGTCCAGGACTACCTTGTCTTTTACTTGCAGAATTTCACCCCTGCTCTCACATCCTCTTCTCAGACCTCCATCTCTTGTATGAGCATTTTACCTTCTGCTCATTCTTACTCCAAAACCCTTCTCTAATTTCTTAGCCCTTTATTCTCCCCAAACAAGTTGTAGGATCCACTAAAATGTAACATGAAAGGCAGCAAAATGTAGGAGAGGGAAAATGGCCTCAAAGCCAGAAGAACCTGGAGTCAAGTCCTATGACAGTGGCTGTGTAACCCTACCCCAGCTCACTTAAACCCTAGGCAACGCTCTAAAACTAATTTTAGGTTGCAGAGAAGGTACAAACCCATTTCCAAACCCTTATGCAAAAGAAATCACAGGCATAGTCCCTGTCCTGTTCACAGAGTATATGAGTTTGTCAAAATTATTTTTATCTCAAAATCAATATTAGGAAATGTAATTTTTTAAGGAATATTTCTTCTTGCTGATAGTCTGGTGATTATTTCCAAAGAAAGTTATTAAACAGGATAAATTTTTCAGATTGTGACAAAATTTTACATGTTATCATTTTTTTGTCCCTCACAGCAAGCTTCTGACATAAGTGCTATTATCACCTCCATTTTACAGATGAAGAAACTGAAGCGATGAACATTTATTAAGTACCTTTTAGGTTCCAGGTACAGTGCTAAGAGCTTTTCAGATATTATTTCATTTGATTCTCATAGTAGCCCTTATGTTAAGGTAGTAAGAGTCTGAGAATAGGTCATCAACCATGTCTTCCTTACTCATTCACATGAGGAATTCACATTTCAGCTACTGGGTTTAGGATATCTTGACTTTACTTCTTACTGGACTTCATCTTAAATTTAAAAACAAGCAAACAGCTTAAGTCTTTATTCCATCTGTGCTGAGATGGCAGGTATCAGTAGAGCAGAAGAATCTTGCACATACAAAAAATAATCATGGCAGTCCTCATTGAGGTTTTTTGAGTAGCTTCTTTCGTAGCTCTTCTGAATGTCAGTAATCAGCAAATATTTATTTATTAAGTGCTTATTGTATGTCAGGCATTGAGGTAAGAACTCAGGGACATAAAGAAAGATAAATAGCCCCTGCCCTCAAAAAACTCACATTCTAATGGGGAAGATGATATTTAAATAACCAGAGATAGTATAGATGGAGGAAAAAATATGAAAGAAGACAGCATCTGGGAGGTTGGAGAAAGGCCTCTTTAGGGTGAGACTTGAGAAGAGTCTTACAGGAAGCCACTAAAGGGAAGTAGGAAAGGGTTCAGGCAAGCCCGTGCAAAGGCAAGAAGGTGACTAGAGTGGGAGGATTGTGTATGAAGAAGAGCAGGTAGGCCAGTGTGGCGGGATTTTTTAGTTCATGGATGTGAGAGAAAGGTCCATGATTTGAACATCCTTTAAATGCCAAACAAAAGGCTTTATATTTGAACCTGGAGGTAATGAGGAGCCACTGGAATCTATTGGGTGGGGAATCGGATGGAGTGATTTGATCAGAACTTTGACAAAAACATTACTTTGACAGTCCAGTGGCCGATGGATTTGAATGAGAAGAAGAAAACCAATTAGAAAGCCTCTGCGGTAGTCCAGACAGAGGTATAATACTTGAAGAGTTTTAGTCCAGGCAAAAAAGCATTTATTTAACACTTGACATGTACCAAGCATCTGTTTTGTAATGTTTTCATTGTGGGGGGGAAAGACTATTTTTCTGAGATTACTAAGTGTTCAAGAGGACCTGAGTTTATTCCTGCCTCTGCCATTTGCTAAAACTGTGACCTTGTCTAGGTCATATGATAACTCTAGGTCTCAGTTTTCTCACCTATAAAATGAGGTAGTTATGCTTGATGTCTTCTAAGGTCCTTTCCGGCTTAAAATCTATAATGCTATGAAACTATAGTCTTTTTCTTCTTAATTCTTTATTTCCAGTTTCCATTACAGCACTGTGTAAAGTGAAAAGAGAGTTATTTTCTTCACAACATTCTCACTTCACCCAGCTCACGGATTGTCTGGTTTCTTCATGGCCATTGTTATATAGAGTTTTAGGGCTTGGTGGTGTGAGGGACCTGTGTTTTGTTGTTGTCTTCTAATCTGCTGACAGTCTCAGCTAGTCTCTTTTCCCTGAGAGAAGGTCCTGTTTATCTCTAATCAGGGTTAATTAAGCCTTAGGGCAATGTTTAGAAAGGGACAGTGTTGAGATCTTACCAGTAACTGGAAGGTACAGACTTCATCAAACCATTGCTCCTAACTTAGGCAAGCAAAAATATGGTGGTCTTCAAGCAATTTTTGTTTAGTTCTGCTTTGTTTTTAGATAGTGTCTGGGAGCTCTCCATTTTAACTAGGACAGATACGGTTTTGACAGTTCGTTTCATTTGGTAATTTATGTTTTCCAGTGAAAAAATAAGTTTCCTTTTGTTTCTTTGTGAAATTATACCATTTTGAGTGAGATTAAGTTGTAAAGTGAGAAATTCACCCTAATTCCTATGATCCACATTCATAAGCCAAAGCGTCCTAGTACTTTACCAGTTATAGAAGCAAGTATTATAAACCTATCACTTAATGCATGTGGTTTTAGGGAAACCAGGATAGCAGAGGCACACTTTATAGCTATCTCTTCAGTGAATCACGTCTAAGGAAAATAGTATTTATAAAATTGCCTCTACACATTACAGCCACACAGACTTAATGGTGTCTTCCACGAACAACATCCCATCTTCTCTCTCCAGCATGTCTTTTTGAAAGCTTGTCCCCATGACTGCATTGCTTTTCCTTCTCACCTCTGCCGCTTGGGAATTAGTTTTGGGCAGAGCTGAGCTCAAATGTCACCTCCTCCATGAGACTTTTCTGGGTCCCATTAGACGCTGTCATCCTCCCCCTAATATTTTGTTTATAGTTCGTTATCCCCATTGAGTGTAGGTTTTAAGAACAAGGTTTACTTGGTTTTTATATTTGTGTCCCCATTGCCTAGTGCAGTGCCAGTCAAGTCAACAAACACTTGAATACCTACTGGCAGAGGGGAAGACAGATCTAAGGTCTGGGGATACAAGGAAAGGCACGTAGTAAGACTGTACGCCCCAAGCATTTTGTCTACATTATCTCATTTGAGGTGCACAACAACCCTGATTTTAGATACTCCACGCATCTTACAGGTAAAACAGCTGAAGCTCAGAGAAGCTAAGGGACTTGGCCACAGTCATATAGCTCATGAATATAAGAGGCAGCATTTGAGTACAAGTCTTCCAGACTTTGGGTCCAGCACTACAGCAAGTTGCTTAGAGACTGGTGCACTAAAAGCTTACCTTTCCATGGTTTCCAGAGTTGTTTTGTGTGTACACATACCTATATACATACTCACAGCACATGCTTTTGCAGCAGTTGTGGTAAAGCTGGAGGTTCTCATAGAACAACAGCATTTATGTTGCTTCTGCTGTGTACCTAGCATGGTGCTGAATGCTTTACAAATGTCTCATTTGATCCTCACAACAACTCTGGGAGCTAAGGGCTATCATTTTCCCCTTTTTACATTTGAAGAAACTGAGGTTAAGTGATTTGGCCAGGATTATACCACTAATAAGCGTCTGAGACTGGTTTTGAACCCAGATCTTCCTGACTCCAGGCCTCTTGCTCTATCTACTGTGCCACCTGACTTACTGTTCCTGGCCTAAATTCTTTGGTTTCTTCACTGGTCTTTTAAAACAGCATTGGCAGTTTTTACTTCAACCATGTCTAGGGTTATGAATTGTAAACTTAACACCACAGAAGCCTAGTTTTTCTTGACATTTGGTCTTAGGGCCACTAGGTGGCGCTGCAGTGATCAGCCCACTGGGCCTGGTCAGGAAGAGTTCAAATCCAGTCTCAAGACAGTTATTAGCTGTGTGACCTTGCAGAAGTTAGTTAACCCCGATTTGCTTCATTTTCCTCATCTCTGAAATGAGGGTAATAATAATCGTGCCTGCCTCTCAGAGTCGTTCTAAGGATCAAATGAAATAATAATTATAAAGTGCTTAGCGCAGTGCCTGGCCATGTGGTAAGTGCTGTTTAAAGTCAGTTATTATTATTTTTACTATTAATTTGGGAAAGAGGGTATGAAAGGAAATGTTCAAGGCAAAAACATTCATACCACTTGAAACTTTTTTCTCCGATTCTACAGAATTTAAAAGGCATTTTAACACTATCTTATGTCACCAGTTATTTTCAAGACACTATCACCTGAAGCCAAAAAAGTGATACTGCTGTGAGCACGCGGAGACCTTCTTTTTGCATGTAATCAGTGGATGCTGATGGCTTTAGTAGCTATTTAAGTGACTTGCAAAATAGCCATATTTATAATGCCTTGCAAACTGTTCTTTGGATGACTTCTCCCTTCCCCCCAAAAGGAAATCAGACATGGATTTTTTTTTTTTGAAAAATATAAAATGAGTGCTTTTTATTGTTGGGTAATGCTTTTTGGTTTGTTTTTTCTTCCAGCCAAAACAGGCAGGTGATATTTTTTTTCTTCTTAAAAAAAAAACCCCAAACTTTTGACATTGGTACATTCCGAATGTTATGACAGAAAAAGTAGCTTATGCAGTTCCCCTTGAACTTCATTATCTTCTGTAAGACTAGAATATGAGGACACAAAACAGTTCCATTTCATTATACGTCATTAGAAAAGGGATTTTCTCTGTAGAGTCGATTTTGAACGTCTGGAAATTCTAACAATCTTTAAAGTCATGTTGGGAAGATCCAAAAATTATGGTAGCATTTTTGCTGTATTTTTCTGTAAGTTATCAGAGAGAGAGAGAACTCTGTAGCACTTGTCTTTCTATTCAAATTAATACTGTAAATTGTGCTAGGGAGGTAGGAGGGAGTATAGTGGGCCGAAGTAGAGGAATTAAAATCATTCCAATAAAATGGTTTAATTTATGCCTCTGCAGTTAAGCAGTGCTCCTGGTTAACAGAAATACCCTTCAGCTACACAGGATTTTGGAGGGTTGGAGGGCACTCATTTGCACATAAATAGCCATTAACTGATAAATTCCCAGAGGTCTCCTGTTGCATGTTAGTGGTTCTGACCTACTTAGCTAGCTTAAATTTGTTTTACAGAATTATTATAATTCCATCCCTGGTACTTAAACTTTGTGATTAATGCATGCCTCACAATACAATTAAAGTATAATTACACAGTTTTGCAGTTTGCTATCATGGTGTTATTATTATTATTACAAAGAGCTGGGTTTTGCAAATATTAGAAGAATTAGGGTTCTGATACTCATCACTTTTGCTGTTATTATGTGATTATGTTAAATGGGACCCCTTTATGTCTGAAGAATGGATAGGAGAGAGGTGAATCATTAAATAGCACACCAGATAGTTTGAAAAAGGTTGAGCCACAGAAATGAGAAATGTGGTTATATGTGAGAGATGTCTTGGTTGACAGGTGGAAACTCACTTGCTCACCAATGACATGTCCCTGAAATACATTGGAACTTTGTACGATTCATTGCTCAAGTAGTGTTGGACTAAATTTTTGGAGGCAACATGTGTTGACTGCTTGTGGACCTTAGTTTCCTATTTTATAAAATTACAGTGTTGGATTAGATCATCTCTAAGGTACTTTCCAGCTCTCAAATACATCGATTCTTAATATAGTTGATTTGAAATGTGCTTTTGTGAGAAGTTTTATTTCTGATATGTCAGCTTTTGTAGGTTCCTTTATATTGGTTGAAATCAAGATTTGTCATTTATTTTTCCCCTCCCTTCCTTCCTTCTTTTCTTTTTTCTTTCCTCCCTTCCTTCCTGTTGCAAAGAGCTTAAAATTATAACAATCGTGGGGGAGATTTTCTGTAGAACAGTATTATAGCTGACAGTGCCTATTGAAAATTAGGGAAACAAAGTATTTTGCTTGTTTTCAGTTTTGAATTATTTAAAAAGTTGTACTATGTACAGTAATTTAGGAGAAAATCATTAAAAATTTCAGTTGCCAAGTTATCTGACCAGAACGGCTTTTCTCATAATTTTCTTAATTAACTAACTTTGGTTAATTTATCTTTCTTGTAGTTGATAGCTTGTCTGATAGCATTAAAGGTTTGAAATAAGCCTCCAGTATGTCCCAGTATCTGGCAACCACTAGTTATTGTTATTAATTATACATTTTAAAGTGGAAGTAAATGACATCATCAGCTGTAGTTGGTGGAATTTAGCATTTCCATAGTCTTTCCTAGTAAATATATTTTTTAAAAAGTAGTATGTTTAGAAGTTTTGTTTTATTTTGTTTCCATTTACTGACATTAGAAAAGTGTAAGCGTTTTCCAGAAAGAGAAAAACTGGTCAGCAAAAGAAGCTGTTTTGTGAAGTTGGCTTACAACAACCAGCGTTCTATAAAGAGAAAACAGTTACCATGTAATAATCAAGACTGATGAATTCAGAAATCCATTGATTGTCCCAGCTCTGGGTAGATTAGGTACAGACTTGCTTCAAGGAGTGGAATTTATGAAATGTTTGCTGCATCCAGCAAGCAGAGCTGCTATAATACAGCTGCCTCCTCAGTGGTTTGCTTTGATCCTGTGGAATGAAAGGACAGGAGGATCAGCTCAGGTCTAAATGAGATTACAGCTGGTTCTGCAGCTTATCTGGTCTATTGCCAACTAGTGTGGCTTTGCACGTCCTAAGGGGTTTACAACAGAAACTGTTTATTGAGTATCATCGGTTTACTCAACACAAGCAGGCTAATCCTTCCCAGCCTCAGCATGTTGTAGAATTGTGCAGGAGCCAAACCAAAAGCTGGTGTAGCCAGGGCCTCTAGAGCCCTTTGTCTCGCTTCATATTGATTTTTACCTGAGTTAAAGACAGTCAAAATAAAACCAATAACCAGCTCTATTGTGAGCAAAAGGTTAATCTTACCTAAAATCTTACAAAAAAGCATCTGTTAACCCTAGAAGGGACATCAGCCTTGCCTTGCCTTTCCACTCAAGAGGGATTTTCTAGTTTTGAATTTTGAAGAACAAGATAAGGAAAACAGCTTAAAAGATCTTGCCAGGCAACTCAAGTTAAATGCTTAAGTCTCGTTTAACAGTGCTGTAACAAATGGCTTTGTATGTGAAATATGGGATGATTGCGGGTTTTTTTTTAAGAGTTGCAGTTTTTGCTTTGTATTCCTTCTGAAAACTCATACAGTTTTACCCTAGTGTGGCAAAGAGAATTCATGAAATCAGAGGAGACAGATATGAAGGCATCAAAAGCATCTCAGTTGTTCCTGTTTATTTCTAGCAGTACTAAAGTTTGTTGACTGATAATTCCTTGATAAGTGGCACAGTTCTGGAGTAGAAGGCAGGTAATTAGACATAAGTATTAGAAATGCAGAGCCCTAATAAATACAACGGTATGTATTTATTCTGCTTACTGGAGTGCTTTGTTGGACATAATGTTTTTTCAGCATGAGGACTCTTCCCCAGTGAAGATCACAGACCTTCTATGCTTTCTCATCCATTGTGATTCTCATCTTGCATGTCTTTTCATTAAACCTCTGTAGAGGATACACTGTGACCCAAACCAAACCTTTTTTTCTTTTAATTTTTAATTGTCATTTATTTATTTGATCACTTGATTATCTATATATTTTTTTATGTGTAGGGTTATACCAGTGTTGCTACATGACTCTCTGTTTTACTTCCATTTCTGGTTGTTTCAAGTATGATATCTTTCATGTCACTTTTTTCCTGTACAGGTCTCATCATGTGTAATGTCCATCAGCCCACCATAAGTAGGTGCCATTGCTCTTTAGCTTATGCATCATTTTATTTCTTCCAGGGCTATATTATGTGGTGTTTTTAGCTCTATAGCATCACTGGGAGAATATTAATTGGTGTTGAAGAGATACTCTTGTGGAAGCAAGCACTAGAGCTCATCGGAAGTTTTCAGCAGCGAAATGAATTACTGTTGGATTTCTTCTGCCTACTCAGTTTCAGGCCCAGCTCATTGTCTCTTTGTGCACAAAGTAGGGATATTTGAACAGCTGAAAGATCTGTAATTTTATCAGAATGGGTAATCTATCCACCTACATACCTATCTTGAGTTCTTCTCTGATTTAGTTACTAATCTTTGTTTTTTTAAAGTAGCTAGTTTTTGACAGTTTCAGTGGCTTGAAATTATTGTAACCAACCTGGTGATGTAGTTCTCTATCTAAGCTAGTGTGGTCTTTGAACAAAAGACATTCATTAAGTCACCAAACCCGTGCTCTAGGTTTCTCCATGTCTGTAGGACATGACATTGATTTAAAGGACCCACAGTTACTCTATAACATAATGAAGTACTGGTATAGGACTTGAATAGAATACCTGTTGCATGTCTTAATTTAGGGATCATAGATCTAAAGTCGGAAGAGAATTCAGGGACCTTCTAGTTCAAACTCATTTTTAAGATGAAGAAAACTTAGCCCCAAGAAGTTGAGAAGCTTGTCCAAGGTCACTTAGGTAATAAGTGTCAGAGGCAAGATTAAACCTAAGTCCTCTGATCCAGTGTTTTTTCTAGTATGTCATACTCTACAGCACCTGAATAGTCGAAAGCCTCCTTAATGAAATCGATTGTCCACATAGAGTTGGGGGTTGTTGGAGGATGGATGAAAAATGCATATGCCCAAATTGAATTGCAGCTAGATAGACTTGAATGCACTTAAATTGATAGATTATGTTAAAAGATATATCAAAAGACACCTTCAGTTTTTCTATAAACTCTGGTTGCATATAAAATATCTCATCTGAAGTAGCCTTTTGTTTCCAAAAGTCTTAACCTAGCAGAATCTAAGGCCCTTGAGGACTGAGACTGTTTTTGTTTTTGTCTTTGTATTCTCAGTGTCCATAGTAGGACGTTGTTGGATTGAATTGAGCCTCTCCTGAACCTTTTGGGAGTAACTGAATTGACTTTTCAGGTTTTTTCATTTGTATGCTAGTCTCTCTAAACAGGAATTCATAAACATTTATACATCTTAGATGTCTTTGACAACCTTGTGAAGTCTGTGGACCCCTTTTCACAATAATGATTTTAAATTTATAAAATAAAATACATAAGATTACAAAGGGAATAAATTGTATTGAATGAATTTATAGAAAATGGAATTTTTTTTCCCCAACAAATTTATAAGCCCCTTGAAATCTATCACTGTATCCATGAGCCCCAAATGAAGAATTCCTGGTCTAAAACCATGCCTCGATCCAAGGAATGCTTAGTAAGAAAGCTTACTGTATAATACATTACTTTACTATATAATAATTCACAGTTTCTTTCTAACCAAATTAGAAAATGGTATAATGATACCCTAAATTGGCTAGCTTAGTCCAGGTACTGCCGATTGGAAGAATTCTTATAATCCAAGTAGTGGAAGAAAGTGTGTTATAGATAATCCCTTTGGTTTTGTTTCTTTTATCATTATTATTATTATGATTATTATTATTTTGTTTCTATTATATCTTGTTTCTATTACCTTCTATTTAACATCTATATATACATAAATGTGTGTGTATGTATACCTCACCCCAGCTTTCTCAGAGAGCTACGCCTTTTATTAAAAAGAACAAATAATTCATCAGAACTGAATAACACATTAGCCAAAAACAACATTATAAACAGTGTTCCACATCCATAGTTCTCCATCTGTACCAAAAAGGAAGAGAAATGCATTCTCATATCTCTTCTTTAGGGCTCTGCTTGATCATTATAATTTCATAGTATTCTTTTTTGATTTTTTTGTTGTTCTTTACATGTACATGGGTACATTGCTGTAGTATAGTCTTTTCCTGGTTAAACTTGCTTCATTTTATGTTACTTCATATAAAACCTCTGTGCTTTTCCGTAATATTCATTTTCATCATTTCTTGTGGCGCAGCAATATTCCATTAAATTCGTGTAGCATGCCTTTTCTTTAGCTGCCTTTTTCCAGTTTACTACTACAAATAGTGTTGCTGTAAATATTTTGGTGTACATGGGGTTCTTTTTACCACTGACCCTCTTGGGCTATAATAGCTAGCAGTGTGATTTTTGGGGTCAGAGTATTAACATTTTGGTTCATTTCTAAGCATAATTCTAAATTGTTTTCTGGGATATCGCCATCAGCTTGTATGATACTTATCTCTGCTCCAAAAAAGTCACTTGCTTCTTCATTATCTGGAACAGGCAAATAGGGAAGGAGATCATTGGTTCACATATACCCTCTTTTTGGGCAACTGGCTAAACCTAATATCAATTGGAAAAGCTGTGAGGGAGATTAGGAAATATTGATCAAACTTGAGTTTATGGTTTTGAATAGTAAACTCTCATTATTTTCTCTTTTATCTTGCATAGTTTTAGTAATAACAATAATACTAGTTTATCATTCTATAGCACTTGAAAATTTAGAAAACACTTTCCAATTGAAGACAGTGCTGAATGGTGCAAGTGAGGCAGGAATACTATGTTGCTTCTTGCTTGAGTTATCACTTGATTGTCCTATAAGCAGCATTATAGATGGATGGTCCTACCAACTGAATTTAGTGCTAAGTAAAAGAAAAGGTGACAGCAACAGAGAGTTTAAGGAGACTTTGGCAGTACCTCCCAGTTTACTTCACCTAATTGGGAATGAACATGTATTCTCAGCTATGGGTAAGCAAAAAAATGTTCCTTTGGAAACATTTGGAGGCTTTCTAAATGGATTCTGTGATGGAATCAGTAAAAACCGATGTTTATCTTAAAACATAAAGCTTGTCCAATATTTAACCTAATGGACAAGATGTGTACAAGTTGAAAATGTAATATTTATCCAATCATTTCTATTCTTTCAAACCTGGCTCTAAAGCAATAGGTTGTACTCATAGAGTAATAAATTTTTAGTGCTTTTGGAGATAAAGGCTATTGGTGGTGATTGCTTAAACTCTTTTTGTTCAATCATCTGAATGGTGCAAATCAAAGCATTTTGTCAGACTGTGAGAAGTTTCACCTAGATATTGCTTCCCACACACGCAGGTCACCATATAAATTACGTTCACGGTTTTACAGCATAGCCGATGCTGGAAGTTAAATTGATGCCCAGTGGTGGAACTCGTAAAACATTTTCCTGTTAACACAACCAGGCAGAGTTGACATTGTTGATGGTGGCTTCGATCTAATAAACCATCGGTTCTAACAGTGATTTTTACTGTGTTTCAGAGGTGATGATGATACAAGTTTAGCAAGCCTATGGTTCTTCCTGAATGACAGAAAATTAGCTCCACTGTCTATATTACCAAATGCTGGGAAGAGTCTGAGTAGGGGGTGATTGGAGCCTGATGTAACCTCGCTCTCTGAAAAGATGATGAATTACATGAACAAAATCCTTTAACTCTAACTCAATAGACACCTTCCTTCGTAAAGAATAACATTGATTTTCTGAAAAGGATATGCAATATTTCACCTGCTGGAAATTCGGAAACAACTTATTATCCAGTTATCATATATGCAAGTTGTCTCCCTTTCACCATCTCCCATGCAGATGGTATTAAGGGGTGTGCTGCTGAAGAGAGAGACGTTTTGTTGCAAAGGGTTGTTGAAAATTGACCATCTCTTTTTTATTTATTTTCTCAAAATGTTCCATGGAATTATTTTTTCTGGGGAAACTTCAAGCTTTTGAAAGCCCTTAAATTTTGAATCTCTGTGATGTTCAACCTGCAAATTTGCGCCAAAGAAAGTATACTTCATATATGGTCAGCCATCTGTAGAGTGGTGGTGAACAATGGGATTAGTTTAGTATATGTGTTAGAAGGTTTCTTTTTATTTATTAGGCATATGAAGTTCATCTTTTTGTATGCAGAAAGTAAATTAGTTACAAATAATTTCCAATTAAAACATGTTAGATGTAAAAAAAAAAAAGCCTACTATCGTGTTTTCATAATAAATATAGAATCTTTCCACTATTGATATCTGACTTTTTAAAAAACACTTTATCTGTTCCTTCAGCACCTTTGCACATGATTATTGGTGACCTTCCCATAATTCAGCTCCATTTTATGGGAAATGGCATATCTTTTATTCACTGCTTTAACACTTCTCATCTCAGCATATGGGTGAATTTTTTTATATTGGAAGATGGGCCTTTTTGATGTGCAGATAAGTGTTATCAATGGTGCCATGCAGATGAGACTAGTCATGTACAAATAGCATGTATCAAGCCCCAAGCATGCAGAACCAGATAAATCGGCTCATTTGCTGAAGCCTTGCAGAAAGAAATTAGTGATACAACAAAAGCCTTTGAGGCTTTCGGCCCTAGTAACAGAGCTGTATAATAATGCCTACAGCTCATTGACTCAGCAGATAATCTTTTAGGAAAACACTTTTCCTTTTTCTTTCTTTTTTCTCATTCTTCCTCTTAACTTGCTGTAGTAGTAGGTAAGTAGGACCTCTAGAGAGGAATGTTTATAACTAAGTAGCTGAAATAACTGGAATTTGAATTTAAGAAGTATTTTGCATGCTAAATACTGATTTGTTCTAAAAAAAGTTTTAGTTTTAATATACCCATTTTTGCATATACACATTTTATATATGTATATGTATGTACATATGGCAGCTTTAAAAAATTAATTAGTTTAGGTTGCTCCCAGTGTTAAATATTTAATTAACATAGATCTGTCTCTGTCACCAAGAGGTTTCCTAGGGTCAGAGTGACAGTGTATCTGAGTGGGACTTGAACTCCAGTCTTTCCAATTCTTAATACAACTGTGTGTTATCTCTACAGATTCATATCTATTTATATCTGTATATTTCTAAATCTGTAGAGCTTTCTGTGTAGTTTCACTTTTGTTCTGCATGATCTCTGGCCTCCTACAGTAAGACGACTAGTGTCTTCTATTCAGTGATGAATATACTCATACCTGGTTATACATTGCATCTCTCAGCCCCAAAAGATTATCATCCAAACCTCACCACCCATTTTCTTATTCTCTTCTTCTTCAACCCTCCAACCTCAAAGTCTTATCCAAATACAGAACGTATGTATCAATCAGGACTAGAACGAGGTCTTCCATTTCTACCGACTGTCTATGTGTCTTTGTCCGTGTCTGTACAGATTCTCTCTAAGAAAGACTGTGATTATTTAAGTGCATATGTATTTTTATCCATCAGGGAAGGTAAGGGACATACCCAGAGTCACATAGTTACAATTTGTCTGAGGCGGGACTTGAATCCAAGTCTTTCACATTTAGGCTGGATTACTATCAACTGTGCCACGCTGTACCATGTATTATTATTAGTGGATACTCAGAGAGTCATATTTGGACTTAGGAAGACCTGGGTTCAAGTCCTGTCTTTGACACATACTGATCTTCTCACCCTGGATGTGTCCCTTAACTCCTCGAAATATAAAAAATAGCTACAGAGGCAGCTAGGTGGTACAGTGGATAGAGCACTGGCCCTTGAGTCAGGGGAGACCTCAGTTCAAATCCAGCCTCAGACACTTACTAGCTGTGTGACCCTGGGCAAGTCACATAACCCCAGTGGCCTCCAAAAAAAAAAAGAAAACCACCACATGCCAAAAAAAGTACATACTTTAGCTGATCACAGTCTTTCCTATATAAAATCCATATTTAAGTATTATTTTAAGAATACTTCTAAATCTTTATAATTTATAGAATGTGGGAGATTTCGGCAGTAATACATTATCATGTGATAGAAAATAAACTATTGCTAAACAAAATTTTAAAAAGTAAGAATTGTAACTATTACAGTTATCTTCTTAGGGCTATGAGGTTGAAGACCATCCCATGATACCCTTACAGAATCATTCAACAGATAGGGAAGGGTAATAACTCCTCCTGACTTAGTATACAGCTGAATTTTAAAAGCAGGAATGTGTCCCTGCTGAGGCTGATAGGAATTTCCTTTTAATCCATTTTCATAAGTAGCAAAGATCAGTTGTATCTAGCTATGTAATTTGCTGGATTTCCTGAGTGTGGGGAAAACACTGTGGATCAGAACATTTAAGAGGTTTGGAAAACACTTTGATAAAAGAAGACCACTTTCCCTAGTGCATTAGATATTATAATTATGTATTGGTTACAAGCTGTTGACATAGAGTTAAGTTTGATTTAAAGGAAGGGAAAAAAAAAGGCTGTGGATATTCCTGCTATTTATTGATACGCTGAGTCCATTAAGCTAAATTATAGAGCAAATTTCACCATGACAGCAACATTTGGGTTGCTCTAGTTAAGAATCTGTCAACATTACCATAAGACCTTTTCTTTTTAAGAATTTATTATTGGCAGTTTTTAAAAAATATCCTTTCAGATGGAATTTAATCCTAGTCTACTCTTGCAGTGTTCATTTGTCCCTCAAAAAGGGCTGACGTTCTTGCATTTAATAAAATTGTTCTTTATTACATGATTATACTGTGGGCCAAATCATATCCCTGAATAATATAACGCCTAATTATACTAGAAACCTAGGATAACAGTCTGTTGTTTTTTTTTTACCTAGCCCTATGATTTCATTTTATATGGGAAACTGTATACTAATGAAGATTGGCAAATGCTTAGCTATTTAGCTGTTTGTCCAGGGGCATGAAGTACCCAGGGCCATACATTTATTATATGTCCAAAGCAGAACTTGAACCCTTATTTTGAATCCTTACTTTGAGGCCACTTCTCTGTCTACTGTGTCATCTCGTTTCTTAGCAAGAATTTCTTACCATAATAAAGAGAGCCACCTTGGGTCAGTCTTGGGATCATCAGGAAAATGATCTGGGTTCAAATTACATTTTTGACAGTTACTTTTTAATCTTAGGGAAAAGTCTTTTAAACTCTTTGAGCTTTGGGTAGCTCTGTAAGATCATGAATGGTCGACAGGTTTTTGTTGTCACTTGTCAATTATTGTCAAATGTCAAATTGACTATTGATATATGATGATAATAGTTCACCTTTATATGGTACTTTGTCTATAGTGACCCCCATGAGGTATAAGTATTTTTGTAGATAACTTCTGTGTTCCTGGTGTCTTGGTTCATAAATATTGGAGCTGTTCTTTGCAGTGTACCATCCCGCCCAGATTTTTTGTGTATTAGTCCCGTTCCTCAATACTAGCATTATAAAGGCATCCAATCCCATCTCTAGTACAGTGAATTAATTTTATTGGTATTCTTAACAATTGAATGACATTTATGCTTTCCTGCTTTATATTTGGGTAATATACTTTTATAATAGAGATTTGATTTTTAAAATATTCTCTACTAAGGATTTTGAAATTAAGCTCACTTCATTTGAATGACTAATGCCTTTGAAAATTCAGAATGGATAGATGAACAAATTGGTAGGTGAACATTATTTCACCAAATATGCATTTCCCCACCTTTTAAAATCTCTTATTCCCTCCTATCCTCACCCCACTCCCCCCTAGAAAAAATGCCCAAGTCTTCTTGGGTTTTGAGGGAATAGAGTATGGAGCTGTAGGAATCTAGTTCTTAAATCACTGTCTAAGCTATAGCCTCAAACTCAGGTCCTCCATCTTCAAGGCCCCAGCCTGGTGTGCCAGCTCCAGTACCTTCTGTTAAAATCTCCTTTTGAACTTCTTAGGCTGGCATTCTGCCTAAGACTACCCAGGGACTTTGTATAAAATCTGAACTCTATCCCCTGACATTCAAGGTCCTCCAGTATTTGGCCCCAATCTTATCTCCCCTGACCCCAAATGGAGCTTTCCCTGCTTCCTCCCTTTACTTCTTCCCTTCCTTCGTTCCTTCCCTCCTTCTTCTTTCCTCTTTTTCTCTGTCCTTCACTTCCTTCCTTTCTACCTTCCTACCTTTCTGTTTTACTTTGCTAATGCTGTTTATAGTTTGTGCTACCTGGAGCATCCTTATTTTCATTTGATCAATCTCTGCCCTTTGAATGCCCAGCTCTAATGCTTTTTTTCCCCCCCGTGAAGTATATTTCTTGAATCGTGCCCCACCAGCCAGAAGTAATATCTCCCTCCTCCGAATGACCATAGTATTTGGTGTCTCTCTCATTAATTCCTGTTTTGCTTTGTAGTAAAAATTCTTTGTGTTAAAGGCTTAGCACCTAGCACAGTGTCTTGGTAGTGGCAAATCCTTTATAAATCAATATAAATATTTGTAAATATGTATTTATTATTATATGTATTTATTATTATATATATTTGTAAATAATTTATAAATAAATGTTAAGTGAATGACTTTAAGAATGAATGATAGATACTTTTCAGTAATCATCCAACCTGATTCAGCAAGTAATATTCAAAATGGCAAAATATTTTTCACCAAAATTGGTGAGCAAAGGAGGAATTGTTTAATTGAAATGAGGGTTTTGCTTATTCTTATCCTCCTTCCTTGGTGGAGTATGAGTGGCCCAAAGCTTCATTTCTCCTTAGGCTCTAGTAAAAGTATGAGAAAATTATGTTAAATAATCTTTTCTTGTTTATATTGACATTAGAAACTACGTTTCATTAGGAAGGAAGGAACGAAAGAAGGAAACGAGCATTAATAGTAACAGTGCTTTTATAGAGCGCTTACCAAGTGCCGGGCAATGTGCTAAGCATTTTATGATTGTTATCTCGTTTAATCCTCACAACAGCCCTGCAAGGTGAGTGGAGGAAACTGAGGCAAACAGAGGTTAAATTACTTCCTCAGGATCACATAACTAGTTATGTTAGTGGCTGAGGCTGGATTTGAATGAAGGTCTTCCTGACTCCATGCCCTATCCGCTGTGCTGCGTAGCTGCTTCTAGGAGGCAATATGGTATAGTGGAAAGTTCATTGGACTAAAAATCAGGAGTCTTGAGTTCTAGTACCGTGTGGGTCACTTAACTAGTTTTGTGATGTTGGACAAGTCATTTATCCTTGGTGAGCTATTTTTCCTCATCTGCAAAATGAGGGAGTATGCTTGATGATTGCTAAGGCGCCTTCCAAATTTAAAATTTTATGATATATGTTCTTCACTTTAAAAATGGAAAGAATTTGTGGCAGCTAGGTGGCGCAGTGAATAGAACACTGGCCCAGGAGTCAGGAGGACCTGAGTTCAAATTTGGATTCAGACATTTAACACAAAAATTAGCCTTGTGACCTTGGGCAAGTCACTTAACCCTAAAGGCCCTACCCTCCCCCCTCCAGAAAGCAAAAAAAAACCAAAAAACAAAAAAAATGGAAAGAAATTTTAGGTTTATTATGCCTCATGAATGTGGAATACAGTGGATCTCATACAGCAGAAGTGTCTCCTCATGCTGGTGGGGAGGGGGCAAAAGTGAAAAGGAGGAACGAAGTGAGGCCAGGACAAGATCTATGTAATGGTGAAATGTTTAAAATAATAAATAAAGATAAAATACCATATCAATATTGGTAGTTTGTGATTTTCTAAATCAGTTAGAGGCTTACATGGGTCCATTTCTATTTGAGTTTGACATCTTAATTGTAAGGTGCCTTTCAAATAATAGATACTCAATAGGTAATGATTGTTTGATTTGAATGAACCTCCTTTATTTGTTGAGAAGATTCAGAAGACATACATGCAAGCTTTCTCTGTATGTGGAAATACTAACGTAACAGAAAGGAAAGAGGTTTGGGAGTAGTCAGATCACAAGCAGTCGTTGTAGGGGCTAGTTAACTTTACCTGTGTGACAGGTTACCAATCTTTGGTCAAGGATGAAGTACCTTGAAGGTCTCTTTATATCCCTAGAAATTAGGACCTTCTCAGCAATTATCATCATTATCGTAATAGCTAACATTTAAATGCACGGCTTTTTTAAGGTTTGCAAAGTGCTTTACATATGTTATTTCACTTGATCCTCAAAAGAGCCCTTTGAAGTAGATACTATTTTTACTCTTCATTTTACAGATGAGTAAACTGAGGCCGAGAAAGATTAAATGACTTGCCCAGGGTCACACAGCTAGTAATTGTGTCTGAGGCAAGATTTGGACTCATATCTTCTGGACTGGTGCTCTGTTCAGTGCTGCCTACAAAATGAGACCTCTCGATAGTGAATGCATTTTAAATATCTGGGACTTAGAGTTTGTGTATCTAGCTTCCAATTCCCCAGGTAGTTTTATTCTTAAACTTAACAGACCAAGAAATCAGTGCTTTCATTTAATGTCAAGAAAGAAAACAACTTGTATACGTGTCTTAAGATTTGGCCCCCATTCACTCTAGACTCAGTTTTCTCAGTTTTATACCTGTTTCTAGTTAGAGTCCAATTAATATTAAGAGAACTCATTTGAAACTAAGATTCGGAAAATCATTCAGATGATAAAAGATATTTCATCAGACACTTGCAAGATTATATGGCCTATTTGTTAATATTGCTTACAAAAGTGTTGAGCTGTTAAGTTTTAAATGTTCATCTACTAATAAATGTGTCCTCAGTTACTAAGATTGGCATCTCATTTTATTTGGTACATTATGGTCATGTAAAAATAATGTCTCTTTTCAGCCTTTCCAAATCACCAGTTTTTAATCTTGTGAGCTGGCCACTGTCCATTCCTTTCTTTCACACATGAGTAAAGCGAGACAAATATAGGTTATATTTCTTAGATAATAATATTTACTCTTGGTCATAACTGAAAGGCTTAAAAAGTAGAAAGGCCTTATTCTTCTGTCAATAATACCTACAATTTTTATTCACTTCTTTTATCTACAGAAAAGATCACACATTCCTTTAGTTTGTGTTAAGGTTTCAGGAATAACAGTATTGTCAGTAGCATACTAGAGTTCTCTTCTTATCTTGAATCTTTCTGCATTTGTCAGTAGTTAAGTTCACACTTTATATTCCAGTAGAAATATCGTAACTATCAGGAGCAATTTATCCATGTGACATTTGATGGATATCTGTGTTGGCCCTCTCCTTTTTGCTCTCTATCACTACCCCTGATCTCTCTCTCCCTCTCAAGCTCTAGGAATTTCATGCATCCAAATGCTACCTGAAAATTTTTGCTCACATGTCTGTGGTCCATACCATATCCATAAGGTTTAGCTCCACAAACATAAGCCTGAACTCATCTATCCCATAAAACCACCTATCCATGCATGGTCTCATTGGGAATACTGCGGAACCCCCTTTCCCCTAGACTTGGCATTTTTTTCCCTTATCCATGCTTTATTCATATCTACTCAGTTACCAAGATTTTTTCATTCATAATATTTCTTATGTCTATCTTTTCCTCTTTTCTCACTTCCAGGAACGAAAAAGAAACACAAGTCCTTGTCACTGAATGCCAAGAATATTACTGGAAACTCCTAACTAGACTCCCTAACTCTAGTCTCTCCCACGTGTTAAGAAGATTAATTTTTCTTAATATAAAGTCCTGATAATATTATTCTTTTATTAGAAAACCTTCAGTGATTCCCAGTTTACATTTAGGGATATAGTCTAAACTTCTCAACCAGATATTTAAGGATCTTTGCAATTAGGCCCCATCCTATAGTAATGACTTCCAACTAAGTACACTCTCATCCAGTTAGATTCATTCCCTATACTTAGCTAGATCTTATCAGTCCTTTAATAGACTATTTTAAGTCCATTCTCCCTGAAGCTATCCAAGGTCCCATTTTCTTTCTACCAAATAAAGACTCTTTCCTGAATTTCTCTAACAATTTTGAGCCGTACTGTTCATATGTCATATAACCATACACATTCATGTACCAATGCTATGCTAATCATACTCTCCTAGATATTTGTCCTACATTGCAAAAAAGCAGTCCTAGATTGTAAGACCTGTGGTTACTTGAATTTATTTGCCTTCATTTTATCATTCTCTTATATCTATTCACAACTTTATTATTCCCTTACCCCTTAATATTTAATAAGCTGTTCATTATCTGTGACCAGATTCATAATATTAGTGTTGTATCACATCTATAGTTCCTTTGCAGCCAGTACTATGATACCCTTTTTATCTGTTGGTGTCCTTTGAGCAGACTCACATCATGGTACAGTAGAAAAAGGTCTCGCCTTAGAAGCAGCACACCTGGGTTTTGGTTCTGCTTCTGCCCCTCACTAGGATATAACCTTGGACAATTCAAATTCGGAGCTTCAGTTTCATTTTATAGATACAGTTCATTCAAGCTGTAGACATCTGTAATTCTTAAATTCCTTTTCTTTAAACCTTGCCATGCCAAACTATAAGTATAGCAAAAAGGGAGCAAAGTATGAAGTCATTGAATGAGCTTATGGCCTTCAAGGTCCTTGGCTCTTTAGTATTCTAGCAGGAAAAGGGCACTTATAAAAATCAAATGTTTGTCATAAAGTATCACATTTTTCAAAGCACTTCTGATATTGAGTTTCTCAAACTTATTGGTAGTATGGTAATAATGTTTTAAGGATGCATTCTTTCTCGTGTTCTAGCACAAGTGTAAACATTTGAACTAGTTATAGTATAGTAATGACAGTACGCATAGCTTAAATTTACATAGCATTTACTGTGTGCCAGGCACTTTGCAATTATCTCATTTGATCTTCACAGTAACCCTGGGAGGTAGATGCTATTATTGTCATCCCCATTTTACAAATGAGGGAACTGAAGCAAAGGTTTAAGTGACTTTCCCAAGGACACATAGCTAGTAAATGTTTGAAGCCAGATTTGAATGCAGATCTTCCAGACTCCAGGCACAATGCCCTATCCACTTTACTGCTGATAGATTGATAGATAGACAGATATGAAAACACACACACACACACACACACACACACACACACACACACACACACGCGTTCCTCTATTGTAGGACTTATTAATATTGTAAAAAGCTACAAGGGGAAAAAACAATCAGAAAACTGATTCTTAGTCCTGTTGTTACTTTTTACTCTACTATCAAGATAACCAATTGTATTTATATATTTTGCTGTGTTTTCTCCATGTGGTCCACTGGTTGGCAGCCAATTGATGTTTTTCTTTTTCTTTGATGAGCCAGAGGAGATTTTATACATATATATATATATACACACACACACACACATATATATGTATAGTTGGTATAGATAAATAGTTGGTAGAGACTAATAATTAAAAACATATATGTTTTTAATTATTAGTCTCTACCAACTATTTATCAATGGTAGCATCAACTCATAAGTCATAGTTCGGGGACAAGAAGCTGGGACCAAGGCAACTAAAGCTCTCTAGAGTTAGAATTGTACACAAGGAATGGTTAAGAACTCGAAAACACATTTATTGCGAGTCAGAGATGTAAACGCATACCTGAATACCAGTGAGTGAGGTAAGGAAAATGTCAAAGACCAGGCATCCTGGTAGAAACTAGGAACATCCAAATGTTAAAGAATATAAGACACTACAAGTGGTCAATATGTCAGGATTTAGCAGATTTATGGTAACTAATGGGGAAGGGGTGAAGTGGACAGGAAAGTGGACATGTGATGTTAGTGTCAGGCAGTATATCTTGGCTTTAGCTGGAGACTTCTATATGTTTCCTGCTAGAATAAGAACTAATTCTCAACATGACTAGCCTAGGAGATATGGATAGAAACAGGTAAACAGTTGGGGAAAATTTCAAATATCAATGCCATAATATCTGTTTGAGCTTTGATTCCATTACCACATCATAACATTGATTTACTTTCTAAGTGTACATCCCAGATTATAAATGTCTCTAAAATATGTTTTGATTAAACATGGATATAGGTGATTCAGTGCATAGAGGTGCTAGACTTGGGAGTCAGGAAGATCTGAATTTTAATCTTGCCTCACAGGCTTACTAGCTTTTTGATCCTAAGCAAATCACTTAACTTTTTATGTACCTCAGTTTACTCATCCATAATTTGGAAATAATAATAGCATCTGTCTCCTAGAGTGATCATAAGGATCAAATGAGATAACATAGATGTAAAGTGCTTTACAAGTCTTAAAGTGCTAAATAAATCCTACTGTCATCATTATTATTACCTTCAATTCATTCAACAGCCATTTATTAATCTACTTTGTTCAAGGCAATTTATACACGTAAAATTTTTGTTGATTTCTAGCACAAACCTGTGTCTATTATGCTATTATGTAGGGTTTTGTATATTTTTATTTCATGTAATTACATGTAAAATTAATATTTATTTTTTTAAACATTTGAGCTCCAAATTCTTTCTTTTTTTCCCTCCCCTCTCCTACCCATTGAGAAGGCAAGCAGTATGCTATCGATTATACATGTGAAGTCATGCAAAACATCTTTGTATTAGCTCTGTGTGTTAGATTTTGTCTGCATGTCATATTTCACTTTTTCTGAAGAGCTACCCAAAGAAATCTACTATCCCTTGTTTTTTCTTGTATGTATTGAAGTGGTTAGAGATAACAGTAGCATTTAAAAATAGAAAGTAAGAATAGCCAGTCTAAAATTAAATGGCATCCTTTTGTTTTTAGACCTGTTGTCTTCTATACCTTATGTCATGTTTTCTGCCAAGTTATTTTGTCCTTTCCCCATCAGCTGGCAATGCCATGTATTTCTTTGACATGTCTTGCTTTTGTCTAATGTCTTTACTTTTATCTTTGGATAAATTGTTATAAAGTCATTTTAATTTTTTTCTTTTTTTATGGTAAGGATAGGGCTGTCTTAAAACAACATACCATTAATAGTTCCAATATTATACTTATGATGTCTTCTGCATATTACTTAGGGTGTGCAGCTTCTTTTTTAGTTAAAAATATTAGGTTGACAAAGGACAGTGCAAAAATCAAACACGTTTTTGTGTAAAAAAATCGCATTTAGTTGGCATGTTCTATAATGTATGGTTTCTATGTAGGAGGATAGTCTTAAAGGAGTGGGGAATCTGCTGCCTTCTAGTTCCTTGGGTGAGGCCTTTTGACTTAGTCCAAGTTTTATAGAACAAATCCTTTTACTAAGGGGATTTTTTCTGTGAGGTTCGGATTCAGTCAAAAGGCTGTGCTTGAGAACCTAGAGGTCCACATGTGACCTTGAGCCTGCAGGTTCCCCCTACCCCATATACTTTTGAAATTTCATCTAGTTTGCTTTTTTTTTTCCAGTGGTCTGAATTCTCTACTTTGAAGTAGCTCACTGGTCAGCATCTAACCATTTCTCTTTAGGTATGTCAGAAGGGACAAATTTGCTCAAGAACAATTTCTTTTTTCCCTGTTATCAGCCTCAAAGTTCTAATAGCTCACCAGTGCCCCCTTTGGCATTCTTTGCCAATGGAATACTGGCCATCATCTCTGTATAAAGCAAGGCAGCCCGCGGTTAATTTAGCCGCTATTGCTGATCTTTTCTTAATCTCAAGGAGGAACAGAGTAAATTTTGTGAATGTTTGACTGACCTTTGATTATTAATATAAAGAAGGTGTTAAATGAAATCATCTCTGCTGTAACCTAATCCTTAATCTGTACGTAATGAAAATACACTTCTGTCTGTCACCAATCACTTTAATATTCTCTATTTTACTGCCTTCTTTTAAAAAACAAATCTTTATTTTTATTTTCAGTTCCAAATTTGCTATTACTGTCCTCTTTTGCCATTTATATCTATGTATACATATATATGTATATGCGCACACACACACACACACACACACACACACACACACCCTTTATTATCTTAAATGTGTAGAGTTTTAAGAAAGTAAGAGCCACATTTCTATAAATTTCTTAATATACAGTGTCCTAAAAGTCTTAGTGTAGTTTTAAGGTTAAAGGTATTTTGAGATACAAAGTCTTATACCTGCACTAAGACTTGTGACAATCTGTATATCACAAGTGATTAGGTGCTTAACTACATTTTTTTATTATTGTAAGTAATGAACGATTTATGACGTAAAATATAAAGGGCCAGAGAATATATTGCTGAATTGTAGCCTGGAAGACTTCCAGTCAGATGCTGCTTCTAACACTAGCTGTGCAGCCCTGGGCAAGCTGTTTAACTTCTGTATGTTTCAGGAGCCTTGCTAGGACATGCCTGCTAGGTCAGAGACCACTGGGACCTCCACCCAGGTTCCAGAATGGTTCCTTAAGTGCTGGTCTGACCATATTACAATCCTACCCAATAAACTCCACTGGCTCCTAGATCAATCAGTAAACATTTGTGAAGTGCCTACTATGTGTCACGCACTGTGCTAATCACTAGGGATACAAAAGAGGCAAAAGATAGACCTTGCCGTCAAGGAGCTTACAATTTATTATTTAGAGGCCTTTACAACGTAGCTTCAACCACCTTCTCTCTTACTGTTCCAGTTACTATACTCCGTAGTTTGGCCAGACTGTCTTCTTACTGTCCTTCATACATTTACATTCTTTCTCTGCACCTTTGTACTTACTGGTCCCCCATGCTTGGAAATCACTCTTAGGTCCCCATTAACTTTTATAATACATTATTCTCTTCAGAACTTTGGTCAAACATCACCTTCTTTTTTGAAGACTTTGTGGGTCCCTGCCTCTGCTTAGTGCCTTCCCTCTCAATTTTTAATATATATAGATATATAGATATATATTTATGGCCTCCAAGTTCCTTGAGGACAGACACTGTCATAATTTTTGTGTGTTTTTTTTTTATATTTGGTGGCCAGCATAATGTCTGGCATGTAATAGGAACATAATAATTGACTGATCTGGGGGTTTCCACATCAGGAGTTCCTTGCACTGATGAGGTCACAAATTTTTCAGGTACTTCACATAGGAAAACAAAGGACTACCAAAATCTCTTACCAGTAGGTTTTATTTCCTATGTAGGAACCTGCCCATTTGAAGCTATATGGACCTTATATGTGAATTGTCAGATTGAGTATTGTTCCTTCCTAAAGGCAGAGAGTTAGGACCTACAGACTGGGCTTTGAATGATTTTAGTTTTGCAAATGCTGGTCTCTCCAACTTGAATTAGTAGGTGGAACAAAAATGGTAACTACATGGAAAAGTGCTTGGTGGAGACATTTATTTAAACTTTGGTACATTGACTTTGAAAGAAAATGGAGGACTGGCATTGGTAACATGTCCTTATAATCCCTGCTCCTTGGGAGACTGAAGATGATGGATCCCATGAGCTCAGGAGTTGTGATCTGCAGTGAGCTAAGCTGGTCTATTGTCTGTGCTAAATCTTGTATTAATATGCCAATTCCCTCTTCCTTCCCCAAGAATGAGTGAAGCAGGCGATGACTGAAACAGAGTGGGTGAGAGCTGTATTATCAAGTCCATGAGTAGCCATTACATTTCCAGGCAGGGCCAGATAGGGAGACACCCAGGTTTGATTTTTTATTTGTTTTTGTTTTTGTTTTTTTAAAAGGTAGTCTAACTGGTTTCATGATTGTTGGGCACAGCCCATCTGGATGGGGATCAGTATTAGGCCTCCGATTTCACTGGTTCTGAGAACTCTGGGTTCAGGAAATTCCTTCTACTAATGCTAGATGAGACCTTCTCTGCAATTTATATTCTTAAAAAGTTGCTTAGAGCACTGAACTATTAAGTAATTTGCCCTGGGTCAGTCATTATGTGTTAAAGGTGGAATTTAAACCTGGGTTTTTGTGGCTTCAGGGCCCATGCTCTATCTACAATCTGGGGCTGTCTCTAAGTTTTACATATCTACTTAACTTTTTGCTTACTTATTTGCAGTTATATGATGTGTAGTAAGACTTGGCCTTGCATCCTGTCTTCTCTTTATGTAAAATTACTTTATTACTAGTGCACTTGTCCTAACGAGTCTCATGCGATGTTCATTTCTTTTAGAATGCCCACTTCCCCCAGGGAAACAATTTTTAAAAAAAAAAAACAACCCCAAAAGAATGGTGGAATGACTATGTAAAACATTTTCTGTTATGACTACCAATAGTTTTTCTTAATGTTATAGCCTCTACATATTAGTGCTGTGGCAAGTCTCTCTTCTCAGCTCTATCCCATTATCTTATAAATATCTTGACTCTGACTTTACAATGCTGTTTATAGAATTTAATAAGGCAAACATAACAATGCTGCCTGTGTTTTAATGCATAATCTCAATTGAGTTGACCACAAGATAAATAGAAACAGAAACGATAACTTGTTCCTGCATATTCTTTTTAATAAGCATGTTAGTTAGTTGATCAGCTTCCCACCATAATGCCTTCTATCCCAGTCTCCCAGACAAACTGGCTGATGCTTTCTCAAGCTTTTACGCTGGGAGTATCGGTTTCCTGAAGGTATCTCTGTATTAAACATCTAGAAAATCCTAACTTCTATATTAGGTTGAGTAGAAAAATATGACTATGAAGGACTTAAGAAAGGTGAAGGCATATCATGATCAATTCATGTTGTGTCATTTCAGAGTGGAACTTTTTTGCTTGCTGTTTACAAGGTTATAAGCAAGAGGCAAGACCTTTGACGTGACACAAGTACAGTTTTGCATTTAATTTCTGGCATGTGCCTTTTTGAAAAAAGAAACATGGTTTAATGTGAAACACCACCAATGAGTCTAATGTACATTCATTTCTTTTTTGATACGCTCATATGCTTAAGCCCACAAAAGAAAACTGGTTTTGGTGGGTTGTTGTTTTTTTTAAGTTCATGCCTCGCTTGGAAGTAAAATCACTCGTCATGCCAGCTAGCAGTTGCAAAATGCAAACCTTCATTCTGTAACTGCCTATTTCTCATTTGGTTCTGACATATTAAAAAGCATATAATTAATGGTTGACATTAGTAATTAACATTAACTTTATGGTGCTTAATATGCCATCATTCATCCATCAAATAACCGAGGTGCATTAATGTCTTGGCATAAAGGTTTTAATTATATAAAACGGTCCTTCAGTTTTCATATGGAATATTTGAAAGAAGCCCAAAATGTATTAACCAAAAAAAAAAGGAAAAAAAAGATTTCTATAAGCATTTGTTGAGAGTGAGTACCTATTTTTATTTCTCCTTAGGAGTGTGTACCAGCAGTCATGCAGGGAACTTCCAGGGGAGAATGCAGGCCTGAGTGTGCCAGCCTCATCGGTGGCTAAAGAGCACCACCTGGCTGCAGTTGCCCGTGCACTCTGGAGAAATTTCTTTCCTTTCCTGAAGAGCCAACGAATGTCACAGACGGTGCCTATCCCTCAGCTTGCAGATACGGCTGCAGGTCAGCACTCATCCTGTATTTACTCTTGGCTATTTACTTTCTTCCTTACAGACTGCTGCTGTTTTGTCAGTGTATTCTTGTCTTCACTAAGTTTCTTACTGCTCTAGCCGTTTGAATGTTAAAACATTTTGACAACCACAAAAACGGAGCTGCCTATTTTAATAGGATCCTTTTATTTTTATCCAGCTATGATTTATTAGAGACAAGGCTTGTTTTTGCCTGAAATGAAAGAGGTGTTATTAGTAGTATTGATAAAACTACTACTGATAGCAACAATTCACATTTATGTAGGATTTTAAAGGTTTATGAAAACAACTTTCTTACAAAGCTGCTCTTCTTCATCTGAAGATTTTTATATTTAAAAGAACAGTTTGATTGGTATCTCATGTTGTTTTCAAGAAAGTATCATTGCTGTGAAAGCAAATGATTTTTACAGTTGAATTGCATAAATCTATACCCAGGCTTATGCAGGTTATTTTGCATGAAAAGCTGTTCTGCATTGAACATAGAAGAGCAGAAATAACATTGGTTCTCAGAACGTGAAAGTGAGAATCTCAGTTTCACTCCTTATGTGATCATGGGCAAGTCACTTAACCTGTATAGGCCTCAGTTTCTTTATTTGTGAAATGAGGAGGAGATGATCCTGAAGTTACTTTCTGCTCTAAATTCATTATCTTATTCTTGTAGCACCTGAAATAATTAACAAGAATACCAATCAAACTTTAAAAAGGTAGGATGGTGGTGACAGTAATAGTAATACTAGTAGTGACTTTACATGACCCTCCTTTACCTAAATCCATTTCACTGGCAAGTCATGGCATTACCTTCCTGATGTCATGGTCCTCTTTGATAAGGAAGGACAAACAAAAGCCTTTGTGTAGTAGGAGCTGCCCCACTGGTTGCAGTTGGGCAACACAGTTCCTTCCTCCTTCCCTACCTTTTTCCCTCATTTCCTTCCTTCCCTCTCTCTCTTCCTTTCCCCTTTCCTCTGCTCTATCTCTCCCTCCCTCTATCCCTATAGGGTATCATACCCTTACCTGCCAGTGCTCTGCCCAAAGAAATATAAATTTTGATTGCTGAAACCTCAACAGATATCTTGGGGTTTAAGGGCTAGATTTCTTTCTTAAGGATCATGCCGTAAACCCAAATAACTTTGGCTCTCACTGCCCAATAATAGGGTCTAGGCTAAGCCTCACTTGCTCATCATTTGGAGCTGATGCAATTTATACTTAGAGTGAGTGTAAATAGCAGTTGTTTCTGTTTTGGCCAGAAATCCTGAGGGTCTTTCGGTCCCAGATTGATTTTTTTTTTAAACTAGGTAAAACAGACCATTCTTTGTTGCATTTCTTACCTAGCCTTAATCACTGAATGGAAGTTGCCTCCCTCAAACTGAGACCTGGGAAAGCCCTTTACTTAAAAAGGCCAAGGTCTCCCAGTGTATCCAGGGCCATCTCCAGTGATCGAGATGTATCTTGCCACTGGACCCAGATGGCTGCTGAGAAGAGGGTGAGACTGGTGACTTGGCACAGCTCTCACTTACTTAAATTCAATTCACTTGCAAGTCATGGCATCACCTTCCTGATGTCATGGTTTTCTTTGAGAATGAAGGACAAACAAGAAGTAGTAGTAGTAATAGTAGTAGAAGAAAGTGATGAATAAAAATGTTGGCATGATAATCCCATATTTAAGATTTTATGACATAAAATTTTGATTTTTAAAATTGTAAGCACTCAACAAATAAAATTATGCAGTATATTCTCAAATAAAGCATAGAAACTTAAGTTGCTTACATTTTAACTAGAACAGTGGTAAAGGTATGGCATAAATTCTTGAAATTAATTATTTATTTTGTTCCAACTTCAAAAACCATCCATAACATTTTAAAAAATTACTGTATTTTAAATTTTATTTAATTTTATTTTCATTTAAACATGTTGGTTGAGGGTTTCAGTTTCTTTTTTGTTAGAGGCTTAAATATTTTTTAAATGAAACACATTTTGGAAAACAGTGCCTAAAATTTGTTTTGTACTCTGATCTAACTAAGCAAAGATGAATTAAAAGTTCCTTCAATTGAAGAATAGAAAGTCTGAGAGTTCCTGAATCTTGTGTCGTTTTCCTAATCATATTTTAGAATAGATTTTAATAAGGTAATGGTATCATGCTATGGAGGCACTTAAAAAAATAAATATCACACAGTCCAATAGAACTATTTGCAAATCAGCCATTACCAGACTCTCTGAGTCTTTTCTCCTTAGTTGAAGACCTATGTCCTTATTCCTTACTGTTCCAGGTAGTTTTCATACATTCACCAATTTTTGCATTGTACCAGTCTGTGCAAAAATATAGCCTAGGTTCTAGTGGATTGGGATATTGAACAATCCATTGGTCAATAAGTATTATACACCTACTGTGTTCTAGGTACTCTGCAGAGTAATGGGGGTATAAATAGAAGATTTAATGAAGTTGGAGAGAAAGAATAGTTAAAAGCATTTAAAAGCAATATACCATTAAATAATTTGTATAGTATAAATCAGGGGAAAAGTAAGGGGTATTCACTTGAATAGGACCAGTTACAGAATAGTAATTCCTGAAGCAAATGAATTTGAGGTTGTTGTTTTTAAGAAAGTATAATACAGAGTATCCCAAACAGTTTTTTTGGCTTACTGGTTTTTTGGGTTTTTTTAAGAAAGTATAATACAGAGTATCCCAAACAGTTTTAGGGGAGCCAGTGTTGTGAGGAGAGAGAAATAACATTTGTAAAGGAGGAAAGGCTTAGCTAAGTAATTCAGATTTGAGGGAAACTCTATCAGTTCCTGAATGAACTGATAAACACTATCTTTGAATGGTTTATTTTCTAGACATAATGGAAAAGATGTAAGTGACACTATAGCAATCAACCAAAATAGGACATTCAGCTATTGGATTAGAGCCACTGGAGCAAAATAATATTTTCTTCCATTGTGCTGCATATTTTTTAAAAAAACATTAAAAATTGTATTTATTTATCACCATCAATGGTAACTTTTAATAAGAGAGGAAGTGAACATGAAAACTTTTTTTTTTTAAGCACCAAGAGTTTCTCTTTATTTGAAATCTAGGTTTTACTTGTTTGGCTTTGGACATGTCCAGAACGGCTCCCTCAGACCTTCAGCCTCAGCCAGTAATATCAATGATGCAGTTATTTGGGTGGGATGATATGATTTGGCCCCAGCTTGTATCTCGATATTTAAGTCATCTTATACAAAACAAGTAAGTACTTTTCACTTCTTATTCCAGTCATATACTATAATTGAATTCCATGGTAGATGAATTGGAATAGGAAAAAAAATTATTGATATCTTCTGTTTTTACATCACCTTTATTTCTATATACATACCTCACCCCTCCCTACTCAGAGAGATATCTCATATAACAATGAAAAAGGAAAGGTAATCAAGTAAAACTGGTTCAGTAAAACTCACCAAATATGGCCTTAAATTTATGCATCCAAAGTTCCCTACCTCTTCAAAGAAGGGAAGGAAATATGTTTTCTTAGGTCTTCTTTGGGCCATACTTGCTCCTGAATATACAGCATTTTTTTAGTGGTTCTTTTCATTTACATTGCTAAATTGTTGTAGTCTTTATGTGTTTTCCTTTGATGATTCTACGGAATTCACCTTGTCTCAATTCATGTAAGTCTCCTCCAGTTTTCTCTGTATTCTTCATGTTCATAATTTCTCATAGTGCAGTATTAGTGCATTATGTTTACATATTGTAATTCAGTTAGCCATTCCACAGTCAGTGGGCATCTACTTCCCTGCACGCCCCCCCCCCCCAAGTCTTTGCTATTACAAAAAAAAAAAAGTAAATATTTTTCTTTATATTGAGGCTTTCTTTCTGTATTTATCCTTGTTGGGTTATATGTCTAGCCAAATGGCTCAAAGGATATGGGCATTTGAGTCATTTTCTTAGCATAATTCCAAGCTTTTCCAGAATGGTTGTATCAGTTTGTAGCTCCACTAAACATAAAATATGAATTTAAGAAGAATATCTTTAATTACTGTAATCATCTAATTCTCATAGATCTAAAGTTGAAAGAGACCTTAGAAGACATCTAGTTCAGCTTCCTAATTTTTTAGATGAGGAAACTGAGGTCAGAGACGTGAAGTAATCCACTTGATGGTCACACAGATTTTAGATGGCAGAGCTGGAATTTGAACCCAGCACCTCTGATTTCAAAACTTGTTTGTTTCTCCTTGAACCATGCAGCCTTCTGAACTGAACCTTTTCAGGCATTCTGTTCTTAGTCACATTATCACTGTAGTATTACTACCAGGAGGATAGATAGGAATATATTTTGTAGCATGAAGTTTCTAAAAATTACTTTTAAAATTTTGTCAGGACTGCTTTGTTCTTAGCTAGATCCAGCCTAGTGGGTTTGCTGCCCATTAAAAAAAAATTGGACTCTTCCACAGTGAGTTATTACCTATATTTCACATATTATATAGCTGATTTTCATAAGAAAATGAAACCCAAAGAGTCTTAATTACTGGGCCTGTGTACTTTCACATTTGGTACCAACTGTTACCAGCATGGAACTAAATATTTAAGGACTATAAATAATCTCATACACCTTTACTATGTGACATCTCTGTTTTGAGCCTCAGTTTGTTCTATCTGCAAAATGAGGAAGTTGTTTTATTTATTCTGTAAGGTCCATTCCACTCTAAAATTTTGTTGTTTTGTCTGATACTCAGGCTTTCTGGAGTTTAGGCAATGAGCAAGGCTCTCCAGATCTGTCATTTCATTTACCTAGGGGGCACATGATTAAGAAAGAAAACTCTCCCAATGCAAATCAGCCACTGTTTTGCAACATATAGTCTTAGAGAGTTTCCTTGAGCCTTGAGAGGTTGTCATTTATTAAGCACTTCCTCTTCCAGTCAGTAGTCCAGAGTCACACAGCCAGTGTGAGTTAGAGGTAGGACTTGAATCCAGGACTTTTTGACTCTAAGAAGGCTCCAATTCAGATTTCTCCTTGCCTCATCTACATGTTAGCTCTAATTTTTAGAAATGCTTGGTTTTTTATTATTATTCAGAAAGAGTATTATCTCCTTTACTTTCCATAAAAGTATGAAATGAGACTTTTTTACTAAAATTATTAGAAGAGTCACAATTCTGAAGAAAACTGATTTGTGTGCATAGAATTCTTGTTTATAATTTTAAACATCTTAAAAGTTAACTTAGATAATCATATCTAGAACTCTGTGGATCTGTATTAAAAAACTAATGATTATAATTCAGTCTTATACACCATGAAAGGAATCAGGACTTTGTTTTGGAGTTCTCTAATGCATTGGTCATGTAATGTGCTGTAATTAAGTTTTGGCTTCCTTTGAGACTATAAAAGCCATGAAGGCATGTACTTCATCTTAGCTAAACTTTTTGTCTCCCCTAACACCTAGTATAGCATTATACTTTGTTTAGGAGTTTTATGCCAAATATACCATGATGGGTGAGTGAAAATAGCTGTTTTCTGTTTGTCTAACATATTTGTGGCATTTGATACTTTAACTTTGATTTACCTGTTTGGAAGCTAGCAACTCTTGGCCTTTCCCTCTTCCATCTAATTCCCTTTTCTATTTGCTTCCACTCTTATGGGACCCAGACCAGAGCTGAAGAGCCAAACAACCTAAGACTCCCTCATTCCTGCTCCCTTCCTGGTTGCCCACTGATACCTGCCCTAAGTGGCACTGTCTGGTCCTTTGAGGATATTTTTTTTTGAGTTATTGTGGAAGTGAAACATGAATATGCTTTAATAAGTAAGAGGGAGAACAAAGTATATACTTCTTCAGTATTAGGTAATATCAAGTACTCCAGTGAAATAAAATGCCATGGTAACCCAGACTCAAAATGTATCAGATTCATCTCCAAAGGACTCAGTCACCCTAAGAAATATTTCAGT
The DNA here is from genome assembly GCA_028646515.1 of Pseudochirops corinnae. Classification (NCBI taxonomy): domain Eukaryota; kingdom Metazoa; phylum Chordata; class Mammalia; order Diprotodontia; family Pseudocheiridae; genus Pseudochirops; species Pseudochirops corinnae. The sequence goes on from CM053586.1 coordinate 120,979,259, forward strand.
AAAACAATAGATTCTTAGGAAGTCTAATATCATAATGATTTACAAATAGGATTGAACTTTCTCCAAAAACAGGTCAGGCAGATCATTGTTTGCCAAAAATGGATGGGATGTCCTATGTATAACAATTTATTGTTCATCACCCACTAATATAGCTGCCCATCCCCTCATTCACCCACACAGTACAGACTAGCTTCCAGTGCATTTGAACTCTGGAGTAATTTGATATTCTTTATGACTTTAATTTTATCGGAATACATTATACTGAAAAAAAGGGAAATTTTATAAGTATTAAATGATGCTGACTTTTTTACTTTGATGTGTCACTTTCTTATACACTCTTTAGTTTTCTACTCATTTATATTAAAAGCCACTATTCCCTTCTTTAATGGTATGGTAAGGTAAACTGACTTAGGAGTCAGAAGCTCTACATTCAAGTCTCGCTGTGCCTGTTATTACAAAGCTGTATTATGCATATGCACATCTTTGGACAAATTTATCTCTTACCCTCATTTTCCTTTCTTGTTAAAGGAAGAGGTCAAGGTGGTTCATAGACTTCCTGTAAGACCCATTATGACACTCACATTCTCTGACTATAATTTTATAGATCTTTCCTCCTCACAATTTTCTTATTACAATGCATTCAATTTTATAAACTCCTCCCTTCATTTGTAATTCCATTTCCCCCTCACCTTTCCCTAAGTATAAACTGTGTACACACATGAATTGAGAGGGAGAAAGACCTTTCAAAAATTGCATGACATTTTATGTTATAGGAGAATTTTTATATTTTGGTAAAATGTCTTTTTATAGATGTCTATAAATGTTCATTCTCTAAATGCTGTTTTGTGATGTCTTTGTTAATGTGCCCTGCACATGGTAGGTACTCCATAAGAGCTTACTGAGTTGGAGTATAAACTCTGTTAGTACAGTGTAAATATCTTTTACTTTATTAATACATGTGTTTAACAAGTGTGTTGTGTTATTTTATTGTTTGCACCTGTATTTTTTAAAAATTATAACCTTTTTCATCAGGACTTTATCTGAGACCCTTTCCCATTCAGGCTGTACATCGTTTCAAGCCTTCACTGTACGATCATGGATCCGCTGTGTTTTGCAAATGCACATGAAAGACCTCTCTGAGCCCAGTGGCATTTTGGTTGGTATAGATGCTGAACAAACTGTTGGTGAGTGTTCTGGGGGACACTTTTGATTCTGTATTGTTGGATATGTTTAAAATTCTCAACTAATTGCATCAACTAATATAAAAGGTATAGAGATTGATTTGTAATTAGGTATGAATATAAACAGAATTATATTCCCCTCTGCTGCCTGTTCTTTTTCTTGATGTTTTGCCTCCACCATACATGACAAATTTCTCTCATACAAAGATAAAAGAGCTTGTTTCCTTGGAAGCAAAGAACAAAAACTTGCTCCTGAGGAGACAAGCTTTTTTTTTTCTCCCTGAAGAAACTGATCAGAAAAAAAGTGAAAAATCTGAAGTAAATAACTAGACATCACACTGTGAACTCCCTAAAAAGAAAAATACCCAATTATGAATAATTCTTTCCCATTTTATATTAGATATTTTGCCTTTCTTCTACTTCTCCATTATTCACTGAGTGATACTTGTACTGTTTTTTATCTCTTACATACAGCGTAGTTGTCTATAGGACATATCTTCTCCTGAAGCTATTGTTTATGCCCATTTTGTAAATTGCAGGAAGGCCAGACTGAAAAAATTCTCCAAATTTACTTTGATAACTTATTACACTAGTTGGCTTTATATGAATAAATTTTTATGCTAGAATGTTTCACAAGTACATGACTTCTTTGAATAAAGCCTTTGCTTAGTGAAAGAAACTTAATTCAGAGTCTTTGAATTTTGTGGAAATTTGAATTTAAAAAGAAAGACAGCTTCATGAATGAAGTATAGTACATTCCTGCTATATTGTCTTTTTAAACAGAAAAGGAGTACATGGAACAGTTGGCTGAACTGACAAGGTTGCTATTTCAGCTTCCAGAAGTAAAGAATATTCTCTCAAAGGCTCAAGTTGAACATTTAGCCATCACACAAGACCCTCCAAAAGCACTTGTCCTATTCCTTGAGGTACTGTGCATTTATCAGCATAATTATATATCTCAGTTAAAGTGATATGCAAGAAAACATGACGTGTTCTTAAAAAGTTGCATGTGACGTGAATTTCTGTAAATCTTGTCATGTATTTTCCAATGATTTCTATTGCAATATTGAAGATAAGCTCCCAGAGGAAAATAATTTGGACTAAAGACATAACATAATTCCGTGCAAGAAGGCAGTAAACTCTTAAAAGTAACATTAAATGGAAAAAAGTACAGCACTGAAATAATAACTTCGCACCTTAGCTTAACCTCAGAATCCATGTGGTTGCACTGTCTTATAGATTAAACTTGCTTTAAAATAAGATTTTTTGGCATGCTAGTGACTAAATTCATTTGCATAGGACCTAAGGCAATTCCATTTTATAAGTTGATGTAGTATGTTAATTATGGGGTTTTAGGATACTTAAAGTTAATCACAAAGTATAAATACTGCTGTAACACAACATATTGTGCCAGAAATTAATTTGCTTTGGAAAGGGAGTTATGTCTGGCCTTTAGAATTCAATCTATGGCTTTATCTCTTTTTCCAAAATAAATATTTCCTTTCAAAACCTCACATTTTAAAGCATTAATTCCCTAATGAGGTGCTATGTGCATGCATAACAGCTTTTCATGCAAAGGAACCTTCTTGAGCCTATGTGTGGTCATTTGTAGATGGCATACATAGTAGATTTACAACTAGCATCCAGCTAGGAGTTATAATTGACATAATAGGCCAGATGCAAAAAAGTTTTCAGTGGGATAGGATGTTGCACTGAGTGTAAGTTTAAAAAAATTTTTAAATTAAAAAAAAAAATTTCAAGTTCAAGGTGGAAGGGATATGGTTAGATAGTCGTTGGTCTGAAAGAGACCTCAGAGTTTTAATGGACTATGTAGCCTTAAGATGAGGCAACACGGATGCAAAAAAGGTCTAGGTTTCATTAAAAGATATATAGAATACAGGATTAAGTATTATAGTATTGGTGCTTAGTTTGTTTGGGATCCTGCATTTTAGTGAGAACAATGACAAGGCAAGCAGAGTAGGGCAACAAGGATGAGGAAGACTTGAGATCTTGACCTCTGAAGGTTGCTTACAGAGCAGGGGGTGTTTATCTCAGAGAAGTGCAACAAGAGACCTATCTTACCTATCTTCAAGTATTTGAAGAATTGCCTTTTGGAAGAAGAATTAATTTATTTATTCTAGTCTTAGAGGACAAAATTGAAATAATGTTTAAAAAATTTTTGAGAGACAGATTATGGCTTAAAATAATTATCAGAGCTATCCAAAAGTGAAATAAGTTTCTTTGGAAGAGGTAGTGAGGTCCTATTGTTGAGAGGTCTCTAAGAAAAGGGGAATTGACACTTGTATTATAGAAGTACAAACTATCGGTGAGTCTATTGTGTGGGTTTTTGCTTATCTCCCTAACTGGCACACAGACTTTTTGGATGCATATGTCATAGACCTGCCATTGCTCCATCTTGCTTAGTCTCTCATAGCAATTATTTATTGAGGAAATGATTTTTTACTTTTTGTTTAAAGATCATTTTGATTATAAGAATTGACTCTTTTTGATCCTTCTTTTGACCTGTATTTAAATTGCAATGGGTTTTTCATGGAAAGGTAGAGAGAGCTACAGCATTAAAGAAATGGTGATGGAGTTCAGCACTACTTTTTAAACATGTTGACTAAAGCTTAGAAGAATCAACCATGTTCGTTTCTCCTTTATTTTGCAGGCTGTTGGTATAACATACAGTAGCTTACAAACACTTCCTGAGAAGTCTGCCATGGTCACAAAAGCATTAGAATACCTTGGTGAGGTATTGAAATATGTTAAACCTTATTTGGGGAAAAAAAGTTCCAGTGCAGGTCTGCAGCTGACTTACAAAATAATGGGTATGTATTGACCAAGGGTTAACATTCTCCTGTTAGTAACTCAGAATTTTGGTTTTGTAGGATGGTTCCTTAACAGAGTACCAAAAAATGAAGGAGTAAATCTGCTGGTCAACTTTCAGTTATCCATGCTAACATTAGAGCAGTAGAAAATTAATTACTAAACAGTGGTACTTCAGGTGTTCTGTACATCTCGCATGATGGGTACCCCTTCTAGTCATAACCATGTCCCATGTAACCCCTGTTCATGTCTTCCCATGCCTGCTGATGCTCCCTCCTCAAAAAGAAAAATGGCTTCATATTTGTTTTTCATGTACTTATTTATATATATGTTTTGTGCTGGTAAGTCCCTTGAAAGCAAAAACTATTTCATTTTTATCTTTGTATCTTTTGTGCTTGTGACTTAATTGATAAAGATTCTACCAAGTGTCCTGGAGGACTTCTTAGATTGACATTATATGGGAACTAGTGAAGAAATCAGACTCTGAAATCAAATTAACAAAAAGTTGTGTATTAGCTTTGGAATGCTTTTTTTTTTTAAAGTTAATTTAGTGCTCAGCTCAGTGATTTTGTACTGGATAAGGCACTGGATCTGGAGTCAAGAAGACCTGAGTTCAAATACAGCCTCATATGTTTATAGTCATGTGACCCTGGACAAGTTACTTAACACACTGCCTCAGTTTCTTCAGTTGTGAAATGGGGATAATACCAGCACCTACCCTGCAGGGTTGTTGTGAGGTTGTAATGAGATATTTGTTAAGTGTTTAGCACAGTTCCTGGCACATAGTAGGTGCTATGTAAAGGCTTATTGCTTCTCTTTTTCCTTATTGTATTTTACTTAGGCTAATATAGGAAGGAAGGAAGGAGGGAGACAATGGAAGAGAAAAAAATCAATCAGTAAATATTTTATTAAGTACCTTTTATGCCCAGACACTGTGTTAAGTTCTAATGACACAAAAGGAGGCAAAAAACAACGTCTGCCCTCAAGGAGCTTGAATCTGATGGGAGAAATACTATGCAGACAAATATATACAAAGCAAACTCTATACAAGATTTAAATAGGAAATAAGAGAGAGAAAGTATTTATTAAGTGCTTATTATGTACAAAGCATTGTCTAAGTGCTGAGTATACAAATAGTAAAGTAACACACAGTCCCTGCTCTCACGGAGCACCAGGAGGAGTCAGTAAGTTTAAAAGGTTTCAGCTGCAGGTCAGATGGAAAGGTCCTGTGGTCCTTAGGGTACAGTGGAAAAGCAGATAGTAATGAAATACCTTTAATGTCATTTCCACTGAAAAAAGAATCACATCTATTTCTGATGCTGAAGCATTTCATTTGATAGTGCAAGGGACCTTTGGGAACAGAATCTTCTTTTCTGGATTTTCAGTAGCAGAGGCTGGGACCCTCGCACAAGCACTAAGGGTTGCTTCTGGGATGATGGCTGTGAGGGATTGGTTCAAAGCAGAATTGGTGACCCAAGGCATCCTGCCACTCCCAGAGCTCTTGGATTTGCCTTAATGTTAGTGGCAGTTGTTTAGCAACTGCACTTGCTGGTAGCAAGAAAGGTGGGTCCTGCTTTGCCATGATGTTTCTCCTCAGTGATGGCTGCAGGGAACCCCGGCTGGAAGCAAAACTGTTGGACTTGGGGGCACTATTCTTTTTAAATTTCTTTTCAGTGAACAAAATTATTTTCTCAAACCCCACCATCTCCTTACACACCATGGAAAATGGAAAACATAACAAATTTCTTGTAACAAATAGGCATAGTAAAGCAAAACAAATTCTCTCATTGGCCATGTCCAGAAAAAAAGTGTCGTTCTGCACCCTGAGTTTTTTACCTTTTGTCAGGAGACAGGTCATATGCTTCATCACTGGTCCTTTGGAATTGTGGCTGGACATTGCATTGATCAGAGTTCTTAAATATTTCGTGGTTTTTATCCTTGTTACTATACAAGTTGTTCTTCTATGTCAGTTCATAGAAGTCTTCCCAGGTATCTCTGAAAATGTCCTTTTCATCATTCATAGACTATAGTAGTATTCCATTGCATTACTATACCATAATATATTTGGCCCTTCCCTAATTGATGGGCAAAAGGACTCAATGGTGAGGGAGGAAAGGGATTTTGGGAACAGTGTCCTAGGCTATCTCCATCCTGGTCTGTTTATTTAATGTTTAAACTCCATTATAGATAATTTTCTAAATATATATGTAGCACTTATCCAGACAGTAAAGTTTCAATACATTTTTGATTGATTATTTTTTAATATAAATTGGTTTTAAAATGCAAATGTCAAAAAACTGTGAAAAGGTAGGTAGCTTCTTAACATAGAACCAAAAAAAAAAATGCTAGATTGAGAGCTAGAGTATCTGGGTTCATATCCACTTTCAGCACTTAACTACTTGTGTTTCTTTGAGCAAATCTTCTCCCCATCCCACCCCACCCTCACCTCAGGTCATCTGTAAAGGATTGACAACTAGAGGGCCCTTTCAAATCCAAATTACTTTTCTTTCCATGTTCCTTATAAAGGGGATGAGAGTGAATTTACTAGAACAGCAGGAATACTCATGCACCAAATCTTGCCATGTACAGTTCTATATTTTTTCTTTAAAAAATAAATCTTCTTATATTTATCAGTATTATTATTCTAGCCATCTTTAGAAAGAAAGTGAGTGAATTGAGTATCTTTGTTCACTAATGCCATGTTACTTGACCAGAAACAGGCTGGATGTAGAAATTGAGAGGGAGCATGTTATGAGACAGCATTTTCAAGTTTTTTACACCAACAGTTCTTTAGTTCTATATGTCTATATCTATCTGTTTGTATACATGTGCGCACATACGTACATATATATATATATATTTAGTATTTTTTGATTCTTTATCTTGTCCCCCTAGTACCTAACATAGTGGTTCATAGTTGGTATTTTATCAATATTTGCTAGTTGCGATGTAAAAATGAATAAACTTTATTTGTGTATCCAGAAATTTAATCTTTTTAAGAGATAAAGAAAAATGTGAATACCTATGTTTGCAATCACATGTATCAACAAGATAGTACAGAGAAAGTGGTGGTAATTCAAGTATTTTTATTTTGGGGTGAAAGGTTGGTGTTTTAGGAACTATTAAGTGCATGTTTGGGTAATTATTAGGAACTAGAAGATGTTTCTGTTTGGTTTTCTGTTCTATAAAGTTAACATTAGAAATTAGCACACTTTCAACTATTATTCTCTAGTTACTAGATTATGTCATAAGTGAATGTGTGATTCTAGGATGTGCATGTGTGTGTTTTTATATGTGCCTTTTGTTTTTACAAAATATATGTTGATATCATCAGCTACTGTCAAAGTAAATATTCATTAGAGATATGAAGACCCAGACATTTTTGAGAGGAAGATTTTTTTTCTCGGTAAGACTTCTTGTTCCAAGAAATTGAAAGTTTTTGGCTTATGATTAATTTCAGCAATATGTTGAATAAAATCTTTGAGATAAGATTCTCACACCTTGCTGTCTGGCCTTTTAAAAACACTTCCCAAAGATGGCTTCTAAAAATTATGCAATAGGAAGATTTCAATGAAAAGTCTCTGTAGTCTGAGATCATCCAGTAAGAAAGCTGCATATGAGATGTATGGCTCAGGGGCCAGAGCAAGATGCGTATCTGCCTTCACAGGGGGCATTGTCATTTTCATAAGAAAAGGAAGAGCCTTATTTGCTTCTTGGTTACTTTTTATGCTTTATTTCTTTTTGATATTTTGTAATTTTCTCTTACCAGCACCATCACTTCCCAGTGACACCCTGATGCCAACAGAACCTTCTGTTTTAACAAAGACAACCCACTGCCCACATCAGATATTAAATAATACCTCCTTCCACACCTATAGTGTACCCCTTGTGGCAGCTAGGTGATGGCAGTGGATAAAGTGCCAGACCTGGAGTCAGGAAGACCTGAATTCAAATCTAGTCTCAGATTCTTTACTGGCTCTGTGACCTTGGGCAAGTCACTTAACCTTTGCCTACTTCAGTTTCCTTATCTATAAAATAATAGTACCTACCTACCAAGGTCGTAAGGATCAATGTTATTAATGTTTGTTATTGTTGTTCAGTCTCAACTCTTTGTGATCCAAATGGGTTTTTTTGGGAAAAGATACTAGAATGGTTCGCCATTTCCTTCTCTAGTGGATTAAGGGAAATAGGGACCTGCCCAGTGTCACAGGGCTAAGTGAATGTCTGACACCAGATTTGAACTCAGAAATTCCTGACTCCACACCCCATGCTCTATCCCCTGAGCCACCTGGTTGCATATAATGGACACTATATAAGTTATTATTATTATTACTACTACTATTTGTGTCATAGAGAAGAAGGTATGTTCACCTGTTTTCCTCTGAAGTCAGAATCAGTTCTAATCTGATCAGTTTTCAAAAGCCTGGAAGTGGTAGACGGGAGCCCAGCAATGCCATCCATATTTATTACATTAAAAAGTTAGAAAACAAGTCTATTACCCCTACTTACTCAAAAGGTGCAGGCTAGAGAGGCAAAAAGACATATTTAAAGGTTTTGAAGCTGGAAGTAATTTCTTTCTAGCCTAGTAATCTATGGAGATCTACAAACTTATTATCTGCATCCAGTTTCTCAGTGGATTTCTAATTTTGTATTCCCTTCAGTGGCATAATTCATAACTTGTAACTTCAGGCTCTACAAATCAGGGTTTGACTTAACTGTTTTGTTTAGAGTCTAGTCTTAAAAAAGTGATGGAGAACTGGTTAATAATACAGCTTAAAGGGGCGACTAGGTGGCACAATGAATAGAGCACTGGCCCTGGAGTCAGGAGGACCCGAGTTCAAATTTGGCCTTAGACACTTAACACTTACTAGCCATGTGACCTTGGGCAAGTCACTTAACCCCAATTGCCCTGTCTTCCCTTCTTTAAAAGGCAAAAGGAAAAAAAAAAATACAGACTAAACTTAAAAGTGTGATTTTTGTACTTTTTTTTTTTCTGGAGAGCCAGTTCTTAAACATTTACCATATGATACCATATGATCTTTTTAATTAAATTGTACTTTGTTTTCAAAATACAAGCTCCTCAACCTATAATTTAAAAAGCCTCAACAACCTGGCTCTTTACTAACTCTTCATACTTTTTTTTTAACTTTCCTTCACACAATCCAATTGTAAAACTCCAGTTTCATAACTAGAGTTGTTTCGAGTCTAAAATTGGGCTGTTGAACTCACAATTCTGTCTCCTATTTCCCTGCCTTGACACAGACTAGTCTCTCATGTCTGGAAGCAAAATCTTTCTGAGTTTCACTTCTTAGAATCTTTAGCTTTCTTCAAAATGCAGGTAAGGGGCTACCTCCTCCACAAAACCCTTCCTTATCCTCTCAGTTATACCTTCTGTTTCTTCAGATTATCTTGTGTTGCCTAATCTGCTTTAATAACTCCTAGCAGAATTTAAGACCTTTGAAGACAAGGATTTTGTTTTTGTCTTTGTATTCAAGGTGCCTTACAGATACTGCAGACTTAATAAGTGAATAAATGTTAAATGTGCCCAGCACCATGACTATCTAAGAAAGTAAGTTAAAGACATTGTATGTTTATGCTCTTAAATTAACAAAATAACTTTATAGCTATAAAGCACAAGAAAAGTAATTGCATGTGTTTACATTTGTAACAACTCTTTTCCCCAATTTCCATTTTTAAAAAAATCTTCAATGACTTCAGAATTCCTGGAAATTTTACCTCTCTGCTATTTCAAAGAAATGTTTGCCTTTTAGTGAAACGTTAAAAAGTGTGGCAGTAAAATTGATGTATCTTTTTTGTGTCCTATGAACCTGTAAAACAGATGGTTTCCAATAAAGTACTTTAACCTTACAGCTGATGAAATTTCTAGTGTGGACGAAATATGTATGCATGTTAGTAGGTACCTATCCATCCCAAATGATCTAGGTGTGACAAATGAGAGCAGAATGAGTCATTGTGAATGTCAGAAATAATGGCAATACCCTTTTAAGAGTATATTAATATGAGGTCTTATAAATGCTTTTTTCCAATAGGTAGAAAAAATGGGGAGTAAGGCAGCATTATTTAAAATATTGCTAAGTGAACATTGAGTTTCTTTATGATTGATCATTGTATTTTCTTTTACACCAGAAGATTAATGTTGTTTGTTGTTCATAAGGGTGATTATAGGTTGACTCTTTCACATCAATAACTTCTTCTGCAGGCCTATTTTGTTGCCTGTTTTTTCCATTTCAGTGCATAAGTATATATATGTTTATTATATGTATATGTACATATAAACAAACATGCAGACATATAGAGTAAGGTATCTACATCTTTCCCTCTGTTTTGGACCTAGTTTTTTCATTTTCCTTTTTAATTTTCCAAGATCAGTAAATGATTAGCCCTTGTGCAGTAGGTTTTCACCTATACCATCAGATCCAGCCCTCATTACAATATGTTATGAAAGGAGACTTTTTTCAAGGAATTTGAAATTCAAACTTCTTGGTACAATTTGCTGGGAAATATGCCCCCTATTATGTAACATCTTAAAAACTTGGACTCTTGATAATTCATTTCCTAAAGAGATTTCCAGATTTTCTGTTAAAAAGAAAAAAATAGATTTTTTTCAAAAAATTGGTTTGGTGCTATTTTCTTTGAAATATGCGAATTTAAATTAATTGCCCTTCTCTTTTCACATACAGAGATTACAAATGCAGAGTTTCTTAGCACCATTGAAACTGTAATATATTTACAAAGGTAATCAAGGTGGGATCACAGCATAAGACCAAGGACAGATCCCTGACACATTTCATTGGGATCTCTGATTTAGATCTAGAAGAGAACTTCTTATCCAGCTAGTCCAATGCCCTCACTTTTACAGATGAAGAAACCAAAAGATTTTGAGAGATTAAATGATATGCCCAGGGTCTCATATCAGTAGTGACAAAGGCAGGATTACAACCCAGATTCCCTGTGCAAACCTAATGATCTTTCCACAGATGATCTTATATAAAACTGGTGAATGTAAAAATTAGATAGAATCAAAATTTTAGAGCTGGAAAAAAGGATCCCGGGGTCATTTAGGCTAATTTTCCACATTTTATTCATTCATTGATTTTTATAGTCAATTTTATTATTATTATTATGAAATAAGTTTTATTGATGCCTCTTGATTTTATCATACATCTGTAAATACAGAGAAGTTCCCCTTTCCCTCCATCTTCCTCCATGAAACTGAATCCTCTCTTACAACAAACAAAAGTAGTTAAACCATCACTACATCTTACAATGCATTATGCACTCCTCTCTTCTAGTAGATTCCTGCCCTCTGCTGAAATGAAACCCTCATTTTTAGGGTGAGAACCCTCAAAATACATAGGGTTTTCCTGTAATATCTCCAAGGATATACAGTTAGGAAGTCACACAGCTGAGCCTGGAACCAGGCTTAACTCACTGTCCATTGCTTTTTTTTTTCTTCACGCAGGCTGTAATTAGACCTCGCACAGCTTAATTAGAAGATGTTTAGAGTATCGTTCACATTTCCTAATTTCCTTTTCCTTTTTTTTTTCCCCAATGTTTCTTCTGTAGGGGTCCTAGTAAAGTCATGGGCACTGATTCTTGCCACTTCTAAAGCACAGAAGCTCCTGTTCCGTATCATAGACTGCTTGCTTCTTCCACATGCTGTTCTGCAGCAAGAGAAAGACCTGCCCATGGCTATGTTGACCGCTATTCGAAAGAGTCTTCCTCTCTATCTTCAGGTAAGTTGCATTTACACTTAAGCTGCCCCTAAGTAAATAAACTTTGCATTTCATTCTGGAGCATTTCATATTAAACAAAGATGATGAAAACTTATTTTAAAATCTTACATACATTGACTTCAAGTCAAGGTATTTTTGTTGTTGTTGTTCTTTTACTGACCACAAAAATTGAGTTTCTTTTGGAGGTATAATTTCAAAATCTCAAAAGAACTTTGAATGGCTTAACTAATAATTAAGCTTACAGGGTTGCAACATGATACCACCTCCTCCTGTAGAAGCTTACAGGGTTGCAACATGATACCACCTCCTCCTGTAGAATTGCTACCAAAGAAAGAGGAGGAAGTCGAGATTTTGTATTTTTTTTAATCTTGAAATTCACCAAAGGGATCAAAATGGTGCTTGGTGATGCAATGAATAAAAATAAGAGCCTGAAGTCAGTAAGACCCAAGTTCAAATTTGGCTGAAGATAATTCCTAGCTCAGTGACCCTGGGCAAGTCACTTAGCCTCTGCCTTAGTTTCCACATCTATAAAACGGTGAAAATAATAGCTCTTACTTTCTAGGGTTATTGTGAGGATCAAATGAAAAAATAATTGTAAAGTGCTTAGTACAATGTCTGACACATAATAAGCTTCATATAAATCTTAGCGTTTATATAAATGTTATTAATTATTAAGAGAAGGAAAGAAAGAAATCTAGCCTATAAACCCCAAGTTAAGTGGGCAGCTTCTGGCCATCAAAATTTACCTTCCTTTGGCGAGGAGAAGGAGAGGGAGAGGATGAGGATCATCTGAGTTACCCAGCTAGCTGGGTGCCCATTCAGGCAACTCAATCCACTCATAGGTTGTTTGTCCTTCATTTTCGAAGAGGACCATGGCATCAGGCAAATGATGACATGACTTGCAATTGACTTTGATTTGAGTGAGGGAGGGCTATGCGAGGTCACCAGCCTCACTTTCTCCTCCAGAGCAATCTAGATCCAGTGACCAGATATGTATCTAGATGACTAGAGGTGACCCAGTCTTGTGTGGATAGCAACAATAAAGAAGGTGTCTTTGGTTCATAGAATATGGGGAATGGAAAAAGGAGGCCAGTTATGAAAGACTTTGAATACTAAGTAGAGGGTCTTCTATTTGATCCTCAATGTAAGAGAAAACCAATGGAGTTTTTTAATTGGAGGGAGATGCCCTTCCAGTATGTTGTGGTGTGACCTGCATTTAGGAAGTTCAGTTCAACAGCCAAATGGAGGATGAATTGGAAGTGGACAGAGACTTGTGGCAGGGAGACCAACCAGAAGGCTATTGCAATTGTCTAGACATGAGGTGATGAGAGCAGAGTCTGCACCTGGATGGTGGCAGAGGAGAGAGTGGGTTGTATGGGAGAAACATTACAAAGGAGAAGCAATAGGATTTGACAACTGATTGGATATGCTGGGTGAGAGAGAGTGAGGAGTAGAGTAGGAGACCCAGCTTGTGAGCCTGAGTAACTGGGAGGATGATGGTATTCCTCAAAAAATATTAAGGAGGTTTGGAAAAAGAGAGGGTTTTCTGCCCCTGAATCCCAATGTAAAGCCATGCATGAGCAGCTTCCCAAAGGAATGCTGCTGTGAACAGCATCCAAGGTTCAGATTACACAGTATAGTAAATGCTCCATTTATTCCATTACAAATCAAGGCAAACATTCACAACAAATCACAATACAATAATCAATCTTCCAGTCATGGGGCAATCATAAGTTAACTCAATCAGTCACTCATCCAGATTCACAATTACCAAGTGTCATTAATCACTAAATACAATCAATAGAAAATTACACAAACCCTCCACCCCTCGGTGTCCAGCAAACTTCAGTTTCATCAGGCATTCTATATCCGAGGAGAGGCCTTTTCTTCATCTTGACTCAGGGTGGTCTCTCAGATTCCCTGGATCCTCTTCCATGGTCCCAGCTCCTATTTGAATCCACCTAACAGTTACCTGGATTCAGAAGCAGACGGCTCCCAGGTCCTCATCCAGTCCTCTAGGCAGTTCCTGGTACACACTGAAGTTCACAGGGTCCAACACATCTCAAAACCTTCACCACTTCTGTTGCCAGGAACTCAAGCATCAACCAAGTCACAAACAAATAAAGTCTTAGCATCCTCGTCATGTTTCTTCAGTCCTCCAGCAGTTCAGCGGGCTCTAGGACCCTTCCAGGCAGCCCTCTCAGCCTCCCAGGCAACTTCAGCCTTCACCAGATTCTGGTCTCATAGAAAACTCCAACTCAGTTCTCAGTCCAGCAAGCCCAGCTCCCAGATGCTGAGACAATCCTGCTTCCTCCGCCAGGAGGAACATTCCTGATTCTGTCTCTCTGTCTCTAGAACTCTTCTTATATACACACACCGGCCTCCTGTCTCAGCCAACCCTCTCCTGCCACGTCAGCAACAGGAGACAGAGTTCATACCTTCTGTACTCAGCCCTTAGTAACTAAGGGCTAAGTACCTGCTAAATTAATTACCATTATAGAAGGAGAAATAATAAGTTCAGTTTTGGAAAAGTTGAGTTTAAGATATGTCTAAGATATCCAGTTTGAATGAAAAAGGCAGCTGGAGATAAGAAGTTGGTGGTTGGCAGAGAGGTTATTGCTGGACAGGTAGATCCAAGACTCATCTACAAAAGAGATAATTAATTAAATCCAAGGGAGCTGAGATTGCCAAGTGAAATAGTATGGAGGGAGAGGAGAAGGCGGCCTAGGACAAAGTTGTGGGGAATCCCGGCTATTAATGGGAATGATGTGGATGAAGATCCACCAGAGAGGAGTGGTCAGACAAGTAGAAGGAGAATCAGAAGAAAGCAGTGTCCAAAAAAAAAAAAAAAAAAAACTGGAAAGAAGATAGTGTCACAGTGAAGAAGAGAGTGATTGACAGACTCAGAAACTTCTGAAGAGTCAAGTTTGAGAAAAGACCATTAGATTTGGTGATTGAGATATCATTAGTAACGTTGGAGAGAACAATTTCAGTTGAATTATGAGATCAAAAACTGCATTGTAGAGAATTAAGAAGAAAGTGAGAGGAAGGGAAGGGAAAGTATCTATTGTAGAAAGCCCTCTCAAAGAGTTTAGCCTCAAAAGAGAGGGAAGATATGGGACCACAGCTATCAGGGATGGATGGATCAACTGAGGACTTTTTGAGTGTGAGGAAGACATGGCACGGATATGTTGTAGAAAGTAGAGAAGCACCCAGTAGATGGGGAGTCTGGGATTTTAGAAAAGCTAAGGATTCTAAGAAGCAGAGGCTAGAAGTAAAAGAATTCCAGGCATGAAAGAAGGCCAGTTCAAAGTCACTAAAGTGGGAGGTGAAGCCTTGCATATGAGGAATAGCATGTAGATCAGTGTGGCTGGTACATTATATAAGGTATATAATGTAATGTATAAGAAAACTGGAAAGCTAGGAAGTTGCCAGGTTATAAAGCGTTTTAAATGCCAGACAGGCTCATATTTGACTAGACCTGAACTTTAGAAAAATCACATACTTGGCATACTTTGTACAGAGGAAAGGTTTAAGTTAGAGACATCAAGGAGAAGACTATTGTGCTGGTCTAGGTAAAATGGAATGAGGTCCTATTAGAGTGATGGAGAAAGATATGGGAGTAGGAGAGATATTGTAGATAGAGAAGTGTCAAGGCTGGGTAACTGACTGGGTTTATAAGAGTAAGGAGTTGAAGATGACACTCAGGTTGCTAACCTGGATGACTAGAATGATATTACCCTCAACAGTAATAGGAAAGTTCAAGAGGTGTGGGGGGAGCAGTATCATGGAAGGATAATGAGTTCTAGTTTGGACTTAATGAATTTTAAAAACCCATAGACCCTCCAGTGTGACAATAACTCCAGGTTCTTAAAGGGTTTGCCAGCACTATGTAAACTCTGGTGGATCTAACCAAATTGGAAAGACTTCAGCCATAGTCCCAGTGACTGAGAGAGTCTGGGGTGTGTGTGTGTCTGTGTATATGTGTGTATATATGTATATACTATATGAGAACATGCCTCTGTAAATGTACAGAGGATCTTGACCAAAAGGTTGGCAACAGGATAATAATTTTTTTTTAGCCACAGGAAAAACACAAAGATGGCAGTTAAGAGTGATTGCTCCTTCTGGTGTTTATATGCTTTATTTATGGAGAAAGTGCCTGCATTGATGAAATCATAGATCCTGAAATATTGATTAAACAAAGAAAGATGCATGAGTTAGCTTAGGATTTCATTCAGCATTGTTCCTGTAGGAAGATATGAGTTCTGAATGGTTGACTTGTAAATGAACTGTAGGAAAACACTGTATTTTAAAGTTGGTGACTGTCTGTATTTGGTTTTTGTAACTGAAGTGGTCAGTGACAGCAACTTTTGGTCATTTTTCTACTTGATTTTATGCATAACTACTTTAGTTTCTGGTCCTACTTCCATTATGTTGTCTTTTATGTTTTTGCTTTATTGTTATCCTTCAGAGTATAATATTGACTAAAAAATACTCATGCCATGGTAGTGTGACTGACAGATATTTTGCTTGAGGAAAACCATAATTTGTTGATGTAAAACATATTGAAATTCCCAGATGATGTTATTTCGTCATTTCTATGGTAAAAAAGCTTACACACACATACACACGCACACATACACACACGCTCACATACATATATACACACACACACACACACACATAATATACATAGATAGGAATACTTTTTATATGTATGAGTGTATACTAATTAAATATATGTGTGTGTACACATATATGGTTCTCTTCTTTTATGTGTTATACATATGCTAAAATATTTTTACTTTTGCAGCATGTTGTTTGGAGCTAAGTCTACACTTCCTTGTGGAAAGGCAAACAGATTCCCAGAATTTCCAGCTTTCACTGACTCAGCTCTAGAGGGTTTTCACTTTAGAATTTGCTCTAGAAATTCTGAGAAATGCCCCAAAAGGTATTTTGACCTAAGGTCACCTATAGCCTGGCAGGTGCCCCACCCCAACCCCCACCTCCACCTTAGAGTCCCAAAGTGTAGCAGACAGTGAAGCGGAGGGTTTGGGACCTTGCCCTGACTTGCCACATTCTTGTAATTTAGATAGTGGTGTTGGACCTACCTTAGGTAAATGTTCCTATTAGACGAGAGTATTATATATTGTCAGGTATGGTCATTATATTGCTCCAGAAACATAGGCACCTGTTCTGTGTCACATATTCTACTAGGTACTGGGAATACAAAAACAAAAATGAAACAATGTTATTATGTACCTTAACATTAACAAAAAAAAAACATTCCCCTTAATAGGAAAACTTTCTACCATGAATTCATTCTCACATTCTTTTTTTATTTTTTAATGACCATATGCAAGTGGAGTTAAAGTATGTTTTGAAGCAATCTGTTATAGATTATTCTTCTCCAATGACTCCAATTCACAATCTGAATATTGAGATAGAGGAGAAAGTAAAGAGTCTGTGTAGCCAAGAAATGCCATTTATTGCTTTGCCCATATCAAAAATAATGCAAAAATACAGGATAGGGGTCATTCTTTTGCTCCCAGGTATGCATCAACCTCATACTATGAAATCCTTCCAATGACCATCAGAGCTCAGCCCTTGATCTTAGTAAATTATATACTCTGTATTATATGTTAATGATGGAATGTGTTTGACAACTTAAAAATTCTAACATGAAAACGAGTATAAATGGAAATGTTAGTTCTTTCGTCTGACATATTCTTTACATTTCATCACTCTTTTTATTTCTTCCTTAGGGCATGTGTGTTATCTGTTGTCATTCCCAAACCCAGAATGCCTATTTAAACCAACTACTAGGGAACATTGTTGAACAGTATATTGGGCGTTTCCTGCCTGCTTCCCCATCTCTTCAGGTCCTTGAACAACATCCTGTTATCTTGACATTGAGCAGATCAGCCATCACACCCAAGATTGCATGTCTTCAGAAAATTGTTGTGCAAGTTATAAGGTAAATATAGTAAAGTAAATATAGTGAAAATAAATAAATAAATGTAGGAAAAAAGGGCAATAATTTCAAGCCAAATTTTCCTTTAATGTTTTATTTTTTTAAAAGTGATTAGAAATGGTTGATAGCGTTAAAAATAAATAAATGCCTTAGATTTAAACATTCATAATCATTGACTCAAGGAAGTTAAAAACATTATGTCAGAATAAATAATGAAATATTCAGAGAAGCACTTCTTAAAATACCAAAAAACTGGAAATAAAGTGAATGCCTATAAATTAGAGAGTTGCTGAACAAGCTGTAACATGTAAATGCAGTGAAATACTATTATTCTGTTTAATAAAAAGGAACATAAGGAATTCAGAGAAACACGGAAGAATTTTTAAGAATTGATTCAGACTGAAGTAAACAGAATCAGGAGAATATAACTACAATAATATAACTGAAAACAGTACTTAAAAAAAAAAAGAAAGATTAATTGCAGTGACCAGTGTCCATCCTCAAGCACCAGAAAAGATAGGAAACTGTGAGCATCGAGTTGGACTGTTCCATATGCTTATCAGATAAAGTTACTTTGTTGACTGTTTTTGCTTACCTGTTTTTCTTTGTTACAAGGAAGGGTTCATTTTGGAAGTAGGCGGCATAACTTTAGGAGATTAACTCTGATGTTAAAAAAGGGATCACAGAAACTTAAACTCAAATTTAGGCAAAATAATTGCATGAATGTGTATGTTTTAAGTGTTTCTGGACAGTTTAAGTGATTCTGCAAAAAATCAGTTACAACTCCCAGTTCTCCTAACACTTCTACTCATCCATACTAGCATTCATTGTTGCTAGACTTTCTACCTTAGAGAATCTTCTCATTTCACCATTTTTTAACTCTTGTATTTCTAATGAAAATAACCAATTTTCATTTTTCCAAAGTCATTTTTCTGGGCGTGTGTGTGTTTCTTATGGAGAGCTATCTTCACTTTCTCTACCTGCCTTAAGATTTAGATACTGACTTTTAGGCTAGAACAAGATCCAGCTTTTAAAAACAAAAACAAAAACGGACTCTCCTACTGAAGTGGCACTCTAGGATAACTTCATGACAGATACTGTTCTGTCCTCTGTTCCACTAATGTTTTCACTTTGTTTTTGGTGCTTTAGATAGATCTTTCATAATAAGCAGATTTTGTAGAATCTGGGGAGAGAGGAAATCACATCAATATAAGCTAAAAGGTGAAAGACACTAATGAAAAGGGCAGCAATTTATGGACCAGTTCAGTTAGTCTTTTCTTTTTATCAGTAATTACTTCTTTCCAGGTTATAAATTAACACACACTTCTTTGGACTTCTTTTCAACTTTGTTTGGGGCTGAAGGTTTTGCTAAACTGTCATTCACGTGCTTAAGTATTAGAAAGAGTCAGGAATAAAAGAATCTATTCAATTCCCCACCCGACCCACTTTGTTTGTATTCATGGAATATATTTTTTCTCTGTTCACTGTTTATTAAACCCTCTGGTAGAAAATATTTTTGAATCTTGCAATAAAATCACTGTACTCTAGAATTTTAGAACTAGAATACCTATTTTGGGTCCTCTGGTCCAGTTCCCTCCCCTTATAAATGAGGTAACTTAGGATCAAACAGGTAAAGTGAGTAACTGGTACTTTTGATAGTACAGAGGCCCTAATCATTCCACAGATTTGGACATACTGCAGTTTAAATCACCGTTGGATAATGCAGAGTTCATTTCTTTCATTGTCACCTAGAAAGTCTTTGTCTTAATCTACAGCTCTAACTTCTCTTTTGAATCCCAGTCCTATAACCAACTATCAGCTAAACATTTGCATTGAACTATATATATCCAGCTGGTACCTGAAACTAGTCTTGTCTAAGGCCAAGCATTTCTTCTCTAACGTGTCACCCACTCTCTTTCTCCACCCCCCCCCCCCAAAGTCTCCCTTTCTCCCTTTGCTTCTTTTTTTCTGTTCTTCCTGTACTTGGATTTATTCTCCTATACCAGTAGGCTCAAAACTTGAGTCATCTTTGGCCCTACATTCCTTGTCTTTCATATCTAATTGGTTTTATTGATTCCTCTTTTATTTCTTGAATTCATCCCTGCCTTTCCATTCCCACTTCTGTTGTCACCTCTTATTTAGACTGCTGCAGGAATAAGCTTCTGTCCCCAGCTCCTGCCCCCTCTACTCATTCTTATACACCACTGCCACATTAATCTTCCTTAAGTACCACTTTCAAAATGTGATACTAGACTCAAAAATCTTTGAGTTCCCTGTTTTTTATAGGTCAGAATCCAAACTCATTAGCTCAGTCTTGATACACCTAGCTTTCTTTTTCTCCATTTGTAGCCATTTTTTTTCCTTTAAGATGCAAGGATAGGTATGACTTTTATGTTCTAGCTTTGAGTAAAAAAGAGATTACTGTTCCTTGTCACAGGACAGTTTGTCTCCACGGTGGCCTGTAAAAGCATCATAGATTTGGAGGGATCTTAGAGGTCACCTACTCCAGTCCTTTTCATTTTACAAATGAGAAAACTGTACATATGTAAGTACACATATAATCTGTACAAAATAAATATGAGTTAGTCTGGGGATGGAGTGTACCAGAAACTAGAGGGATCAACAAAGACTTCCTCATAGAAGGTAGTACTTGAGCTGATTTCTTGAAGAAAACCAGGGATTCCAAGAGGCCCAGATAAGGAGAGCTATATTTCAAGCATGTGGGACAGCAACCAGCGCAAAAACTTTGAAATGGGAGATGGAATGTTGTGTGTGCTAATCAGGAGATAGGCCAGTATGGCTAACATTATAGAGTATATGGAGAGAGTAATGTATGAGAAGAATGGAAAGATAGAAAGGAGCCAGGGTTTGTTTTTTTTTTATATATATATTTAAATGCTAAAGTACATATTTTATCCTAGAGGTAATAAAAGGTTACCAGTTTATTGAGTAGAGAAGATGACATGGGCAGACATGTTCTTAAGGAAAATCCTTTAGGCAGCAGAGTAGAGAATGTATTGGAATGTGGAGACACTTGAGTTAGGAATACTAAATAGGCGGCTAGTGCAGTAGTCCAGGTAAGTGGTGATGAGGGCCTGAATTAGCTTAGTGTCTGCATGAGTAGAGAAGACTTAAAAATTTCTTTTATGGGGTGGCTACGTGGCACAGTGAATAGAGCACCGGCCCTGGAGCCAGGAGGACCTGAGTTCAATTCCAGCCTCAGACACTTAACATGAAAAAACTAGCTGTGTGACCTTGGGCAAGTCACTTAACCCCAACTGCCCTCCAAAAAAGAAAAAGCAAAAAAAAAAGTTTCTCTTATGTTTGGACAATGAGTCTAATAATTACCATTATTAGTAGAAATGGAAATTTAGGGACTGCCTCTTTGAGTATAGTCATTATATCTAAATAGAAGAATCCCTTAGCATACATCTTAGTGCATCTCTGAGTATCAAATATGGCAACTTGCAACTTTTTCACAAATATCTGTAGATTTATAGTTAAATTAGCTATCGGTGGTTCTGATTCTTCTATCTCGTGTGTTGTTCAGGAAGCATGATTCCTATTATGAGCTAAGACTAAAATTTGTACTACTCTGAAGGAGAGTTCAAATTCAAAAGATACAGGAATTTGTTATTCAGGTCAATTCCTTAACCGACCAATTGAAGGAGAGGATGCAGTGTGAGATGAGGATGTTAATTCATATAGGGAAGTCCTTTGTTTATATGAGAGTGGGAGAATCTGTGTTTATCTCTTCCCCTTCTTCTTCCTATTTTCTTCCCTCTAAAGAAGATCATGAGAATGAAATGGTTTTATGTTACTTTGGAGAGTATGTTGTACCCTTTATAACAGAAGCAAGAGACTGAGGCTTGTTGCACTGTGAAAAAATAATCAGTTCACAGGTAAAGACTTTTAGGCAAAGTGTGTGGCTTTATTTGCTCTTAATCACCAAACTGGGTCATTACAGAATACATGGCTGTTTGAGTTTGACTTTTCAATTATTATTAAGCCTAATGAGTCCCTAAATCTGTAATGGTCCAGAAGAACAGAAACTGAAACATATCTTTCCTTTCTGTAGAGAGGTGGGAAATTTCTAGGACAGAATATGGCCTCCATTGTCTGATGTGATCATTGTAATATTTTGCATCTTCCCACCCCCCCCCCCATATCTTTTGTGTTTTTTTTCCCCTTATAAGGGAGGATTCAGTTTTAGGCTGTGTTTGTATATGGGGCATGATAGTATTTCCAGTTATAGCAGTGATAGAAAAACAAAAAGCATCAGTAAATTAATTTTTTAAAAGTAGTTTTGTCAGTATTTTCATGGAGTTTTCATAAAGGTCTAAAGAGCACAAATGCTTAACAGAACACCAGAGAGACATTTAGTTCTTCAGTATATCACTGGATCTGTGATCTCATTAATATGGATATTCCCTTGATTGGTACATATTGGAACTAATCCATACCTCATCATCCTTACAGTTCTTGTCCATTTTCCTTTGTAGATCTTCTTCAGGGGAGCTACACTAGAGGCCAGTCTCTAGTTCTCTTTCCATTTTGTGGATATCATTGCCTTTCTTGAATTGCCTATTTGTCATCTCTAGCTGTTACCACAACAAGGGGAGAAATGGGAAGGAATAAGTAATTATTAAGTACTTACTATGTCCAAGGCACTCTGCTCAGAGTCTTACAGTATTATCTCATTTGAGGCTACCTCCTGTTCCACTCATACTGTTTTCCTAGATAGAATTCCTTAGACCAATTGTTGTGCATAGGTCATCTCAGACCCTACCCTTGATAGCTCTGTGATCTTGACTTGCCCTTTCTAGGCCCCAGTTTCCTCATCTGTAAAGTGAATGGGTGGACTAACTGACCTCTTAAAATCCACTCCAACTCTAAGTCTATTCACTGGAGATGTCATTTCTTGTGTGTAAGGTCATCACTAGGAAATGCAGTAAAATATACTCATAGACCTTCAAAAGTGAGTTAAATTTAACACTTAAAATCTATACAGTATTCATTTTGATATCATCCTGAAACTGCATATTGTTTGGTTCTACCTTAACCAGAATGAAACATGGACACATTTCTTTTTTAGGAAATCCTACATTCACTTTAAAGGATCTTCACCACCTCCTCGCTTAGCATCCATTCTGGCTTTTGTTCTTGAACTTTTCAAGAAAACCAACATGGACATTGGTGATATGGAACAGCTCTTACCTAGTGTGTTGAAGTGTTTACTCTTGGTCAGTGAACCACAGGGTGAGTTTACTAATTTATATGTTATCATTGTAGAATAATGACAGTGTTTATGCAGTATTTTAAAGGTTTACAAACCTCTTGCAAAGAGATGTGTGTTGTCTCTTTTGCTCATGATGTTTAGAGTAAAAAGTGACAATATAGGTCATTTTACTTTATTTTATTTTTGAGACTTGGTCCCTTATCCTATTTGGGCTGGAAGTGTAAGACCCCAACTTCGAGCTTCCGTTACGACCCCTCCCCAGAACGTAGGAGACCAGTTTGATGTAAAAAACAAGAGGTTTTAATTCAGAGCCGATGCATCGGGGTCGCACTCATAACCCCAGCGGGCCAGAGGAGTCC
>CM053586.1:121003100-121022936 GCA_028646515.1 Pseudochirops corinnae
TTAGATAAACGGCAAGGTATGCTAGATTGCGAAACTAAGGGGGCCAGTAACAAGGGCTTGTCAAACAGAAGACTGCTTGCAAAATTAAGGGGGCTAGTAATAAGGGCTTAACTAACAGAAAACTGTTTGTTAGACTGTTCAGAAGTGCAACAGACATTCATGGGCCCAGTTACACTACTGATTAGCTTGGAAACTGTCACCTGCTTCATTTTCCACCTGGACTGGTTCCCCCTTCCTTAGACAGCCTGGTCTTCTCCTCACCCCCCAGGGCCCACCATATTGGTCCCTTACTTAGTGTGGACTTTTAATCTTCTTTAGCCCTACTATGGCTTAGAATTCCTGAGGTCAAGCCGTTTACCAGCTTGCACCCCCACTGACACCCCCTAGTAGCAGGGATTACAAGCATGAGCCACCAAGTTAAACTGAGATTTAGAGAAAGGAAGTGACCCTGCCCAGAGTTATATGAATAGTAAATAATCATGCTAGTTTCGAGCTAGTTTCTCATGTTCAACAGTGCACCTAAGCTGTTATCTCCCTACTGTACAAATGATGGTATTGATGAGGAATGGCTGGTATTTTTGTGGTGCTTCAAGGTTTGCAAATTGTTTTATATGTATTATCTCGTACTATCAAGTAACTTGGATGCCTGTGACCATTTACTACTATTAGTATGTCTAATCTGAAGACACAGATTCCATTTATTATCAGAAACCAGGCAGAAACAAACAGTATGTTCTTTATGATCTAGAGCAGGGCTTCTTAAACTTTTTTCCCTTTTGACTCCTATCAGCACTTCTTAAACTGTGGGTTTCATATGGGGTCGCAGCTCATAGTTTAAGAAGTGATCTAGAGTCTTTTATAAAACTTTATAAATCTCTTTTGATGTATCTTTTGTTCTCAGTGTCTTAACCATCTTTGTCATTAGTGTTATCTCAAAATAGTCACTTATTTGAGATTTATAGTATGTAAAGCACTGTAATAAACTTGATAGGGACAACCCAATATCCACAAGAGTAGAATTTACCATCTGAAAGACTAAGGCTTAACTGATTGTTGACCAGACTATTGCAGTAACCACTTGGTGAGTCTGCCTGCATCAATCAAGGCTCTCCCCTTTCCAATCCGTCCTCCATTCAGCCACCAAACTGATTTTCCTGAAATTCAAGTCCAACTGTGTCACACACACCCACCCACCCACCCACCATCCTCACTCAATAAACTCAATTGTTGCTTCCAGGATGAACTACAGAATCCTCTGTTTGTCATACAAGGCCTTCATAACCTAGCCCCCTCCTACCTTTTCAACATTCTTATAAGTTAGTTCCTGCCATGTACTCTTTATTCCAGGGATACTGGCCCCATTGCTTTTCCCTTGAGCAAGACACTCTATCTCTCATTTCCAGGCATTTTCTCTGTCTGTCCTTCATGCCTAGAATGCTCTCCCTCCTCATTTCTGCCTATGCCCTTCCCTAACTTCCTTTTAGTCCCAACTAAAATTTCATCTTCTATAGGAAGCCTTTCCCAAACCTTTTTAATTCTAGTGCCTTTCTTATTTTAATTATTTCCTGGTGTGTGTGTGTGTGTGTGTGTGTGTGTGTGTGTGTGTGTGTGTGTATTTTATATTTGCTTCCCGTTGTCTCTCCCATTAGATTGTGAACTCCTTGAAGGCAAGGGCTGTCTTTTGGCTCTTTTTATATCCTTAGCATTTAGCACCGTGCATGGCACCTAGTAATCCATTAATAAATGCTAATTTGCTGACAGTATTTATTCACATATTTGTAAATATGTATTTAAGAAGGAAATATTAGCACTTGTAAAAATGATAGAGTGGTAATGGAAATTATAATCTAGAGGCAGTTAGGTGGCACAGCAGATGGAATGCTGGAACTAGAGTCAGGAAGGCCTGAGTTCAGATGCGGCCTCAGACTAGCCATGCACCTTAATTTCTGTCTGCCTCAGTTTCCTCAACTGAATAATAGTGATAATAACAGCCCTTACCTCCCAGGGTTGTTGTGATGATCAGATGAGATAATACTTGTAAAGTGTTTAGTACAGTGGCTGGCACAGAGTAGGTTCTTAATAGATATTTAGGTTCTTTGTAAAAGGCTTAACACAGTGTATGGCTCATACTAGGTTCTTAGTAAGTGTTTACTTCCTTCCTTATAAACTACAGTTTCCCAGTGAATAACTAGAATGAGTAAAACAGAAACACGTAGACCAGTTTCCTCTCCTAAAACTTTTGCCTTCATGAAGAACCCATCTGTCCTTTAAATTTCAATAAAAATGGTTTCCAGTGTACATTTCTAGATTTTAAGATAGTGAAACTCTTTGAAAGTACAAGATTAAAAATTTTTTAAAAATACAAGATTATGGTCAGTATATTGTTTCAAAGATTGTAAAGTGCTCTATCATGAGTGGGATCAGGGCTCAGGAACTGAATTTTGCTCTTCATTTCTTGTGAGTAAATGGATCATATCATCTACATTAATGGTGTATAGGATTCTCTAGAGGTTCCCTCCCCGCCTTTTTTTTTTTGGCCAGCTAAGGAGCAGCATTAAGCCCTAACTTGTGTCCTTGCCTAGAGAGAAAATCGTTCCACCTTGAGGCCTTAATGTGAAATGGGCCATTTGGAAGATCATAGAACAATACTCAATTTCTCCCCAAGGATATATGGGGAGGAGAAAAATGATTTTATATTAATTAAATGAAAATTTTAATATACTACACATGGATTCTTAGAAGTCTTGTTAAGGATAATTATTTTTCCCAAGCATCAATATTATTTGTCTAGATTGTGTTTTGTCCGCTTTGTATACTGTGGCGTTAGTAAACCCATGGCTTTCTAGATGGCAATCTAATATGCTTTTGTCCTTATGCTTTTCTTGCCTCATAAATCTTTATATGCCCTTTAAGAAACATTTTTTCTGTCAAACATTATTTTCATTTTACATATCAGAGAAGCAACACTAGGTTATGCTGATGAAATGGATCCCTCCATTCAGGCTTCTTTATCATATCCCACATATTTACAAAATAAAATACAACAGCATAGCTTCTGAATGAGCTTTGGATATTTTAAAAGAAGGCAAATCAGAAGCACTTAGAAATGCAAGGCTGTATTGTTTTAGATAGTATTTGGTAAACAGCAGTTTTCAATATACTTGAAAGTATCTAGGGTCAAAGTAGGACTAAGAGTAGGAGTACATTTTTTTGAAAACTTTTAATACAATAAAAAGTTTTCTACATAAATATGCATATCTGTGTTGCTCTTTGAGGCTTTCAAAGTTTTTCACATACTTTATCTTATTATATTCTCACAACAATGTTGTGATTATACCACTTTTACAGATGAGGAATCTGAGGCTTAGAGAGTTTACTGACTTAGTCTGGGTTACGAGCTAGTAAGTGTCTGAGGCAGGATTCAGACCTGTCTTCTTAACTCCCAGTTGTAGTGCTCATTCACTATACCATGCCGATCCTCAGCAGGATGATGATGTTTTAGTATGTAATTCAAGGATCCATAATTTTACTCCTGTGAGTATTTGTTTTACTAATGCGCAGCCTCACGTATCTTCAGTGGATCTACGATCTCATCAATGTGGGTAATCCAGCAGTCCTGATTGCCACTCACCTAAGCCTTCTCAGGCTGTATTTTCCTGTAAATTCTTTGTACAGAGGGGCTTCATTCAACATACTAGGGGCTTTGCCCTATGTCTTTGGACATATGGGTACCATTGTAGCATGTGGGCTGTCCGTCATTTATCTCTCCCTGTGGTCCATCGTACAGATGACTAATTCATCTGCTTTTCCAGTCATACTTCTCTTTGATAACATTTTTTATGCCTATCATTCCATTGCCCTTTGAATGATACACAATTTTTATTCCTTAGAGGTTGTGCTATTCTGTGATTTGCATCCATAGATCACCACCAGAAGTTTAATGGTGCTACTAAGATTTTTTTTTTCAAGAAGCTTTTTGTTACTGCAATTACTGTGTAATTTCACAAATGCTATCAATATTTTTTGTTCTTCCTGTTCAGTTCCAGACCCAGCTTATTGTACATCTATAGTGCCCCATTAAGATAGTGACATCTGTAAACCAGTTAGTTGTATGGGCTATCCATTCAACTGTTTATCACTGTTGAAACAATAGACATTCATCATCCACTTGGTTTTTTGTCTTTTAAGTGATTTTGGCTTACATTTGGGGGCTCTGCAAGGTTTCACGGTTTGATGCCATCAGTATAATATCATATGCAAATAGGAGTGCCTGGAGGACCTCTCTATCTATAGGGAATCTCTCTTTAATCGGGATAATTTGATTTTTTAAAATGTTTAAAATGTTATCTCACACTTAGCAGTCATCAATAAATAAAAACATTTCAGTATACATGAAAGAATAAGAAAGGGTTATATAAAAAACTTTAGATATAAACAATTTTTAAGTATATTTTTAGATGTATATAAATGTGTATATGTTTGTATATAGGTACACATATATTAATATATAATATGCCCAGACATAATAATGAAATTTCTCTGTTGTGTCCCCTTCTGTACTTTTTTCTTTTCATTTAAAAAATGTTTTATTAATTTTTTTATATCTTTATATCACTGCCTATCCACTTATCCACCCATCCCAACCTTGGGAAACTTCTTTACCTGTGTAATATATATGTACAGTCTAGCAAAATATAAAAATTAAAATGGACCATTTTGACTAAATCGCTTCTAAGCTCCATTCCATCTCTAGATTTATGATGATGATAGAGAATCCACCTGAGACATCCTCTATGAAAATGGCAGACACTTTTGGTGTTTCCCTAGCTTGTGTGTCAGTTGATTTTAATTATCAGAAGATCTTCTGTCAGTCAAGTATTTCTCGAACAACATCATCTTTCTTGTATCTACAAAGAAATTTTGTATCATCTTAGCACATACGAGTGACATCTTGTTAGATAGTCAGTCAGTAAGGGAAGAGAAGGGAAGTTAATAAGCACGCCCAGGCAATGTGGTACGCACTTTTTGCAAATGTTATCTCATTTGCTCCTCCTAGCAATCCTGGGCAATAAGTGTGATTATTATCCCCTTTCACAGTTGTGGAATCTGAGGTAAGCAGAGGTGAAATAGCTTGCCTGGGGACACATAGCTATAGCCAGTATCTGATACTGGATTTGAATTCACGTCTTCCTGGCTTCCTGGCAAAGCCAGTGCTTTGTCCACTGAACCACCAGCTGCCTCTAAACAAGAGTTAAATAGAAGGTAATCTCAAAAGAAGGCAGTAGGAGAGAGTGAGGGGTACCAGGAAAGGCCTGGCATAGAAGGTGGAATTTGAGCTGAATCTTGAAAGAAACCAGGGATAGAGAGGATTCCAGGCATGAAAGACAGCAAGTGAAAAGTCATGGATTCTAGAGATGGAGTCTCATGGGTGAGGAAGAACCAAGAAGGGCTGTGTTGTTGGATTATAGAAGACATGGTGTTGGGTAAAGTACAATAAGACTGAAAACATAGGAAGAGGCCAAGTTGCAAATGGCTTCAGCTTTGATCCTGGAGATGATAAGGAGATACTAGAGTTTATTAAAGAGAGGCTTTAGCATGGAGAGTGTTTATGGTGTCATGGTATATTGCATCCAAAGAGAGAACTGACATATATAATGATTTTATACACACACACACACACACACACACACACACACACACACACTCTTGTGTCTAATGGTAACCATCTTTAGGGAGAAAAAAAAAAAGGAAGAAAAAGAAAGTCGTAACTTTATTATATATTTAAAAGGAATAGCAAGTTAATACATAATAGATTTGTAGTTTTATGTGCAGTCATCTTTTTTTCTATTATGCTATGTTATTGAAATGCTCATTTTAATCATTAAGCTCAGAATAAAGTAAATTTAAAAAAAAGAAAAGAAAATCTTAGAAAGAAAATCAATATTTAAAAACCTTCTGGGGCGGCTAGGTGGCACAGTGAATAGAGCACCAGCTCCGGAATCAGAAGGACCCGAGTTCAAATCTGGCCTCAGACACTTACCACTTACTAGCCATATGACCTTGGTCAAGTCACTTAACCCCAATTGCCCTGTCCTCCCCCTCCAAAAAAATAAAATAAAATAAAAACCTTCCAAAGCAACTACTTTATAATCCCTGAAGAATAAGCATATGCTCTCCACAGTCTGCTCTAAGCTATGGTTACCTTTTCTACACCCTTTTCTCAGTAGTAATAATGTCTGTAGTTTTCAAATACAGGATCATAGAGTTACAGCTTTAGAACTAGAAAGGACCTGAGAAGCCATTAAATCTAACCTCTTTTTATAGATGAGGAAACTCATGCATGATTGGTTGATTGACATATTCAGGGTCACACAGTCATTAAGTATCTGAGGTGGGATTTGAAACCAGGTTTTTCTGATTTCTAAATATAGTGCCTTATTCACTGTATCAGTATCTGGAGAAGCATTCTCGTAATGTCCCCAAAAGTTTGATCTCTGTAGTATAGACTGTTTCTGTCCCTGCTTGGTCTACTCTAGCTGTGCTCTCTGTTATTGATGTCTTTATTGCTATTTTAAATTCCTCATGTGCTACAGAAGGCACTGTGATATCAGAATCAAATCTGATGACTCTAGTGTTACTGAAGGATAACAACTACAACATTGATGCTAATGATAATCATACAGATCGCACTTCTTATAGTGCTTGGTGGTTTGGAGACTGCTATACATGAGTTGACTCATTTTATCCTCACAACAGCCTAGGTGCTATTATTATTCCCCTTTTACAGATGAGGAAACTGAGGCAGAGGCAGGTTAAGTGACTTGACCAAGGTCAGCATCTAATAAGTATCTGAGATGGTATTTGAACTCAGGTTTTCATGTTTGCAAGGCCAATGCTCTTGCCCACTGAACCACCCACCTGCTGTTAAAATTTATAGTCATTTCTGTTTTTCATTTTTTGGTTGGTTTGGGTTCTTTTTTTAACTCCTTCAAGTTCAACCTTTAAGTGTTCTTGGATAGATCTAATTTATTTATGTCTCATGTTAAGCTTTCTATAAACTTATCTTTCTTTTCACTTCTTTTCACTGGCTCAACATTGTTCAGTTTCCCACCCTTCTCCTTCATAAAGGTTGTACAGAAGAGTTTATATTCTAAGCTGGGGTCGTCTTTAATTTCCTATCTCTTTGCTAAGCAAACATCCAGTAGTCTCTCCCTGAAAGGATTTCTAAGTTATTGCTTTATTATCATTTAAACTTCTAAGGAAATGGTCCTTGTCCCTATTGGCGTCTGCTCCAATTTATTGATGTCAGCAACTTGTTTGAATTGGTCACGTTGAAGTTCTTTTCACTGCATGCCATATTTTCTCATCTTTGTTCTTTTAGTTTGGTGTCGATTCTGATATTTGCTCTAACCAGTTCATGTTTTGACAATGCATAGACAGCTCATTCATAAATTACTTCCACATTGGTATTCAGTTGTTCCCTACCTGTTAAGATAAATAGATAGTTCCATTTTTTTTGTGATATCATTCAGTGTTTATACCCTGTGAACATCTCCCAAATCTCTTCTTGAAGAAAGTATTTATGACATATGTAAGTATGAGGTTTCTGCATAGTCTATAAACCTTTAACCTCGTTTATTTCTTAATCCCAAGCCTTGTTTTCCAATACCTTCACTTGTTTTCTATTATGGCTACTTATACTTAGAAATCACTGAGTATTAAAACATATGTTTGATTTAATTAGTTGGGGCTTTTTGAGTTCTTCCAAAATATCTCTACCGCTTCATGTTCTAGGTATTAGCACATAAACTACAGTTCGTGTGTGTGTGTGTGTGTGTGTGTGTGTGTGTACATGTATACCTTATGGTTCCCATAAAATAAAATTTCTTTTTGCTTTTAGACACATAATAAAATTATTACTGTCTCCTTTATTTGCATCAATAACAATCACCTGTTAGTCATCCTTTCATGTATAGCTATGAATTTCTTTTTATCTTCTGATTCAAATGAGAATAAAAGTATCACTGCAGTTGTGATTCAGTTCCTCTATTATGTTAACTCTGTTATTGGACAAAGATCTCACATTTAGAATACGAACAGTTGAATTCTTAATTATAACAATCTAAAAACTATGATTTCTTAGGGCACTCTACAGCCTTTTCTGCCTTTGTACTACCATTACTGAACAAACAAAAGAAGTTTGAAATAGGACTTTTTCTTTGTTCCATAAATTTTTATGGGTGAAGAATTCATCACTTAGTGACCAGCCTAGTGGTGGTATCTCAGTACCTTAATAGTAGACTATTTTCATAAAATGCACAGTTACAAATAGTTCATCTTCTGTTGGTCAAACCAGCAGTGATGTTCAACATCTTTCATTGTTCTCTGTAGATATCATTCCATCACCCTGCTCCATGCTTTTGCATAGATGGTACCCTCAGGTGTAGAATGTACTCCTCCTTCATCTTTACCTAACAGAGTCCTTGACATCCTTCCTATGCCATCTCCTACTGCAGGGTTTTCCTAATTTCCCCAATTTTTAGTGTTTCCTCCCTCTTGAAAAATTTTATATTTACTTATCTCTATACATTGCTTCTAACAGAGTTATCATGGATCTGTGGTTCACTACATTCACTTGTAGGTCACCCATCACCCTTCTATTTGATTCATTACCATGTTCATTCTAATCTTCAGTTCTAGAGTAACTCATTGGGGGTCACTGGATATTTTGTTAACAAAATTGGAATAGCTTCCTCAATCTGTTAGCTTAGAGCCCCCATTTCAATTTATTATCAATTATTTAATAAATTATAGAAATCTTTTTCCTTATAAGGAACAGCTAATGTCACTATATCAAAACCCCTAATATCCTAGGAATAGCTTAATATTCAAGTCACTAGCTATGCAATTTATTAATAATATCAATAATAACTCAAAACCATAAACATTTACAATATTTTAGCTATCAGAAAGACCACCAGCTAACCTGTAGCCATTATCATATTACTTATTACTTTTGAAAACATAGTTCCACCATTCAGTCTATTCAAGGAACAAAGCAGAGTTTCTTATCACAAATTTTCTTCATCATCCTTTTTTTAAAATTAAAAATCAAAATACTTCTATGAGGAAAGAGGGTCCCTTCATCTTTTCTCTCTCCTCCAGCTTCTTTACATCCATGACAAGAAAAGATTAAGTTTTTCCCAAGTTGTTACTCGTCATCTCTTTCCAAACCATTCATAAAATTCTTCATAAAATAACAGTTGAGACCATTCTCGTAAGAAATTTTTCCTCACTCCCTCTCTCTCTGTCTCCTCCATAATTTCTCCCAAACTATCTCCATGGATTTCTCTGAGTTTCTTAAAAACTGCCATGACAGAACTCTCATAGAATGGCAATTAAAACTTTTACTTTCGAGAAATCCAAGCTATTAATAGCTGTATGAAAAAATGCTCTAAATCAGTAATATTAACCGAATGCAAATTAAAACAACTCTGATGTACCTCACACCCATCTGATTAACTAAGGTAACAAAAATGGAAAATGATGAATGCTGGGGGAGCTTGAGAAAAACAGGTACACTCATGCACTGTTGGTGTAGCTGTAAACCAATCTAACCATTCTGGAAAGCAATCTGGAGCTGTGCCCAAAGGTCTATAAAACTGTATGCCTTTTGATTCAGCAATACTGCTGCTTGGTCTGTGCTCCAAGGCAAACAAAGAGGACCCATGTGTGCAAAAATATTTATAGCAGCTCTTTGTGGTAGCAAATAATTGGAAATTGAGAGGATGCCTGTCAATTGGGGAATGACTGAACAAGTTATGGCATATTAATGTGATGGAATACTATTATATTGTAAGAAATGATCAACTGGATGGTTTCAGAAAAAAAAAACTTAGGAAGAATTGTATGAACTAATGCCAAGCAAAATGAGCAGAACCAGAAAAATATTTTATATGATCATAGTAATATCATAAAGGTAATCAACTTTGAATCGCTTAGTAACTGATCAGCCCAGTGACCTATCACAGTTTCAGAAGACTCAAGAAACATGCTATCCACCTTCAGAAAGTGAGCTGATGAACTCAGGGAGCAAAATTATATATATTTTCTTCTCTTTTTTGGTGGGGGAGAGATAGGGAGCATGAACAACATGGGAATTTTGTTTTTGGAATTCATTTTGCATGACTACATGCTCAGAAATTTTTTTTCTCCTTGCTTTCTTAATAAATAAGGGGAAGTGGGGGAAGAAGTGGGAGAATCAAAACTGAAAATTAAAAAAAAGAAAGAAAGAAACTGAAGGAAAATAACTTATTTTACAAGCTTCCCTGACTCACAGTAACTATAGTCTCTGTACAAAAGCCTTTTGGAACAAGGTCTATCCCTCTTGAAACTATTTTGTATTTACTCAATTTATATATTCAAATGGATCTGTGATCTTATTGATTTGGGACTTCTCTCCAGTGATTCACTTTGCAAATCCACCATTCCCGCCCATTTTGTACTACTTTGATCCATACCCTCTTATATGTTTGCCACAGAGAGAGTCCACTCACTTTCTCCTGACACTGTAAGCATACCAATAGAACATTTTGGTCATCCATCTGTCTTCTGTTTCTCTAACCACATAAACAGCTTATCTTTTCTTTCTCTAATTCCTTGATAACATCCCTTACTCCTCTTCTCTTAAGGAGTTCTTCATTGGTTATATTTTGCAACCAGCTCAAACTCACACTATAGTCCTCTCCTCTGTCTTCTGTGTGATATCCATCTTTAATATTTTAAAAACTACGTCTTTTGTTTGTAGAATAAATTATTAAGGATGTTTTTTTGGGGGGCAGGGGGTGTTGGTCTGTGTCACCTGTACCTACCATAGAGTATTGCACATAAATTCTTAAGAAATAGTTATTGAATTGAACCTTCTGAAATTTCATCTGCATTTTTTATATTAGTTTGAATTACTGAGAAAGGAGTGCAGCATTCTTCAGTTGCCACTGCCCTCTTACCTCCCTTCACCCTGAAGTTATCTGGCTAAAGAAGTAATTTATCCTCTCCTTTAATTAAAATATCCTTTTTGGTGCTGTTGGCTTTTTTTCATTATCTGTCATAAAAATATCAGTGAACCAAAACCCCAAAAAGTGTGCTCATTATCTCACTAGTTGGGTTATCAAGTTTACATTTCAGATTTATAGTAGTCTTTTCACACTGTCACCAGAAGTTGTGTTTTGTATGGTTTTTTCAATAGAACATCTGCATTATAGGTACAGCTATATTTCATATATTATTAGCTGTTAAAGAGTTTTTCAGAAACTAGGATTTTTAACCTGAAATCTTTGGGCTGGCACTTTTAACAGAATAAACTTCAAAATGCACTATTAGATTCACAGGCTGTTCCAAAGCAACCTATTTTCAGTCAATCTTTAGTATATTTGAATACAAATGTTGCTTTATGATTTCACTGCCATATGTTCCGAGGGAAGATGGGTTGGGGAGAGAGCAGTTCCATAAATGAGTCCTTGTGGGGGAAGAGAAGCTGAGCCACCTTGCAAATAGCTTTGTGCCCACATGCCGGAGGCCATTGACAGTTTGGGGTGGACCAGTAGCAAAGAGTGTTCCTTTTATGTCGTTTGTTACCTGCATAGGAAAGGTGGTGAGGGGGCAGGACATGAATTGGATTATGCACATAGACATATAATAAAACTATCAGCTTTTGTTTACTTGATCCTCAGCTCAAGAAGATCAAAAGAAGAAAGTATATACTTTAAGAAAAGGGCCTATTTATTTTTCTAAATCAAGAGAATAAAGTCTTCATAAAAACTAGTATCCAGATGGTCAATTCAGACATACTGTGTAATGCTATAATTTTTCCTCCTAGTTAAAAGGTTAGCCACTGAGAACCTGGACTCCATTGTAAAAGCCTGCCAAGCAGGGTCAGGAGGAGAGCCTGCCACCCAGCTGACTTCTGTGTTTAGGTAACTGGAAAATATGCCAACTGGCAAGGAAACTATTGCAAGCCATTTGACAGCCAACATGTTTTTTTAAATAACTAATTATCCCAAACATAATGTGTTACTATTTGTTTATAGTATTTCAATTGTTGTCTTCTTGGCAGTTTTATTACCATGATTTTTGTTTTAAAGTCGTCTGGGAAAAGGTGCCTGAACTGACTTCAGATTACCTGTGGATTTTGTAGAGAAGAAATGCTGACATGGGTTAGGAGGGACATGGGGGTGAAGGGATGCTACATACATAATGACAGGTGCACAGACTTTAGGAGCTCTGTAAATAGGACCCTCAGGATCAAAAATAGAAGTCTCTGGAACTCTCTTTACTGTGCATACTTTAATGGGAGCACATAGAAAACTCCATTTCTCTTTCCTCCTCAATCTGTTGGACGCAGGTTAAGATCATTCGTGTTTTTTTTTAAAGTTTGATGCTTTTTGTTTTTGCATCGCTGTCATTTCCAAATATATACTTCTCCCTCTCCTTCTCCACCCACTGAGCCTTCTCTTATAAAAAGGACAGTGAAGAAAACCAACCTTATCAGCTGTATCTGACAGTATGTGCAACATTTCACACCCATGGTCTCCTACCTTTCCTACTAAAAGAAGATGCATTTTTTTCATCTGGTTTCCAGGACTAAGATTGGTGGTTATAATTATCTGGGGTTCAGTTTTACCACTCCCTATGTTTATATGGTACTTTTCAGTTTACAAAATGCTATCTTGTCAACAACTCTAAAAGCTAGACAGTGCAAATATTATCTCCCTTTTACAGACAGTGAAACTGAGGTAAATGCAAGTTGCTGTTTGTCCACTAAGCCATAGCTATTAACTGTCAGAGTTAGCATTCAAACACTGAATTCTTCTTTCCAAGTCCAATACTTTTTTTTCCTACTCTACCCCCTGAGCTCATATCTTTGTAATGAATTAAAGTCAATTCAAGAGTATGGGACTACTGCTTTACCACTTTATCACATAGCCTTCAGTTTCTCATTTCTCTTGCCCAGTGGTCTGCTCTGGATTTAACTTCATTACTCCAAGAACTATAGCAAACTAAAAATGTAGAATTTCTGGAAAATGTGAAGCAGAAGGGGAGAGTTAAAAAACAAACACGTGTATATTGTTTGTGTACATGGTACCATGTTGGATAGTTTGTTTTGAGAAGAGAATGAAAATTGGGGATGGAGACAGAATTTTACATATACATATACATATAAATATATATATATATATCTACATAAACTCATCTATATATATAGATATATGTGTATATATATGTATACACACATATATCTATATATACATATATAAATTTAATTAAGTTTTTGACATAGTCTTTAATCATAAACATGAACATATGAAAGTGCAGGAGAAAAATTCAAAACTAATTTCCCATCCCCACCCCCCTTTCACTTCTGAGAGAGGGAACAGGAAACAATGGGAATTTTTAAGGATCAGTGGAAAGTTTTTTTTCCCCTCTAATTTTCACCTATACCAGAATAAGGCATTTTTTTTCTTCTGCTGCTCCCATATATACAATTACATTTCATTGAGGATAAAAATAATACGTACTTCTCTTAAGAAGTATATTTTTAGGGGCGGCTATATGGCACAGTGAATAGAACACCTGCCCTGGAGTCAGGAGGACCTGAGTTCAAATGTGACCTCAGACATTTAACACAAAAAACTAGCCGTGTGACCCTGGACAAGTCACTTAAGCCCAATTGCCCTATCTTCCCCCCTCCAAAAAGCAAAAAACAAACAAACACACATACAAAGAAGTATATTTCTAGTAAAATTCTTAGAATCCCCATCTAGAAGTGATCTTTCTAATGTGTTCAGATTACAGTGCACTGGTGAGCGGAAACTGGACTGAGGAATAGCACCAGAGATAATCTTAAATATTCTGTTTTCTTTTTAGACAGTTTGTCCAAGACTATAGTATGCTATATGAGCAACAAGTCTATAACATCTTAGAAACTGTGGCAGAATTAGACCAACAGATTGTTACCAGTTTGATTCCCACACTCACTCAGTGCCTGAAGGACTCCGAGCTTAAACAAGGACTTGGCAGAAATATAGCACAAAGGTATGTTTTATAATTTTATTTTGGTCTTTGGGACAACGATAATAAAAGACATTCATGTTGAAGGAAACAAGTTTCTAGAGTATAAATTTGTACATTGGTGCTTATAAATTGTGTTGAGCAGAATCTTTTGAGTTATGAAAGTTTTATCAATTTAAGCAGGCATAAAGCAGTAAAATTTATTTTTTTAACATAACTACCAATAATTATACTTCCAAATGAGTGTCATCTGTTTGACAAGTGAGTACATTTGGAAACTACCCACTCGTTATATGGTGATTCTGTTACTGAGAACATTTTGGGAAGTGCTTTTTTCGAATTACCTTTAGAGCCTATAGTGTTACATTCTTGTACAGTATCTGGCCACATCAGTGGCTGGTCAGCGTCCTTCGAGGGTAGATTTGAGTTTTATAAATAACCAAGTCATTTGACATGAAGTTTAGACCGTTATTGACTAAGCTGTCTCATGGAAAAGGTGGAGTCAAGGAGGCACCATAATGTGATTGTAAAGCAATAGGATTAGCTTTCTCTCTTACCTGCTGAGCTGGCTGAAGGTAGACTGTCAGTGTTTTGGGTATTCATTAACAGAACATCAGCCATACACGACTAACCACCTACAGTGACAACTTTGAAAAGCTCATCTGTGTCTTCACATTAGAGGTGAAAGAGAACTAAAGGTCTTATGTTGCAAACCTCTCCACACATAAACATATGTACAGTTTTATAGTTGAGGAAACTAAGGCCCAGGGAGATTAAGTGACTTGCTCATGGTCATACAAGTATCAAGTTAAAGGGCTGAAATTAGAGCCCCTTGTACTCATATGTATTCATCCAAATGCTTGTTTAAAAAAAAAAAGAAGTTACCTTATTTACAGTCCTAGCAACTGTGTGTACACACATATAAGCACATACATAACATTTTTCAACTTAAAATGACTCTGATCTGTTGAACGCTACCATTAAATTTGTTCTTAACCATGTTGAATAACAGTATTATTTAATTGGAGCACGTTGTAATAGACATGGCACTGTATCCAGAGTCTAGTGAATTGGTTTCAAACCTTCACCTCTAGTGGCTAGCCTCCCTCGCTTCCTTCAAATCTCAGGTCAGGTATATAATCACACACTAATAATGCCTTCCTTCTAAGATTATTTCCCATTTACATTGTATATAGAGCAGCTCTGTGGTGCAGTGGGTAGAGCCCTGGGCCTGGAGGGAGGAATACCAGAGTTCAAATCCAGCTCAGATACTTACTAGCAGTGTGACCTGGGCCAAGTCACTTAACCCTGTTTACTGCAGTTTTCTCATCTGTCAAATGAGCTGGACAAGGACGTGGCAAACCACTCCAGCCCATATCTTTGCCAAGAAAACCCCAAGTGTGGTCACGAAGACATGGCATGTCTGAGCAACAATGCACTGTATGAACCTTATGTGTGCACAGCTGTTTGTGTGTTTGTCTTCTTTATTAGAATGTGAGTTCCTGGAGGTCAGAGACTCTGTTTTTGCCTTTCTGTCTCCAGCACTGAGGACTGTGTCTGGCCCTTAACTTTTTGTGGAGTCATTTCAGTCATGTCCGACTCATGACCTCATTTTTGGGTCTTCTTGACAAAGATACTGGCATGGTTTGCCAGTAAATGCTTGTTACCTGTCTCTGCCATTGGCTGTCTGTGTACCTTTGAGCAAGTCCTTTAACTGAAGTCAGTAGGCCTGTTTCCTTGTCTTTTAAACATGTTAAGTTAGGAGGTTGGACTAGTCCAATTAAATCCCCTTCCAACCCTAAATCCATGATTCTAATTTTACATACTAATTTGTAACTTAAACTTTATGAAGGAATTTTATAAGCCAAATGAAAAAGCTTTAAGTAGTTACTCTGTCTTTAATTGTTTATAATTTTTTTAAGTAAAGAAAAGGTAGAGGTGAAAGAAAATATTGCTTATTTAAAAGCTTCTTTCAGGAGGAATTGGCCTATAATATGGCAGCAATAACTATTTATATACTGGAGCATTTGAAATAAATCTTATTCCTAGAATGATCTTTTAAAAACGTTTTTCTTATCTAAGATGGGAGAGAAGAACATGGAGTATAGAAAGACCATTATAAAATCCTTCAGTTTATCCTCCCTTTACTATTTATGCTTCTTATCACAAAAATTTTCTATTTGATTTTCATACCTTTATTATCCACTTAATAAGAATTAAATGATGGATGTCATTACCTATCTAAATCCCCTGACTCTTCAATGCCATATTATTTAAATAGATTAATGAAATTTTACAAGCCACTTTGTAACTTTGATTTCATTAAGTGCAGCTCTAAACCAAACCAAAATGCCTTTGATAGTTCCACTGGCCTTACTTATTACCAAACAGTAAATATGAATGTGAAAGGAGTCATTGCTTTTCCTATGCTTATTGCTTATACGTCATTTTTCACAGGGTCTCAATCTGTAGGTCCTCTAAGTGGAATGGAAAGTACATAATATATTTTGTCCTTTTTTGTTTTTAACAGGGAAGCCTATAGTCGACTTTTATCCTTCCTAGGACAACCAGGTCAAGAGGAGAGGCTGAAATTGGAAAATGAGAACACTTAGTGTATTTTTTATATGACTTGCACTTGTCTTTGGGGACTTCAACATATTGTCATTACTTAAAGCCACAATATACCATTTGCACTTTCCAAACTCCTACTTTTATGAGCTGGATAATCTTCTAATGATATGTTGAAAATAAAAATCTGTTTTCTAGGATTTTCTTCATATAACTGTGCATTTCCATAAAGCCCATCACTGAGGAAGTGGGAATTGGTTCACTAGGTAAAGCTTTCAGTAAGGCTTTGAAGAGTTTTCAAGTAAGGAGAATGAAGGAAAGCCATTTTCTAATAGAGGTCATTTTGCACCTCTCATGAATTATAGGTACACTGCTACATGGGAGCCAATCAGGCATCAAGCATTTGTTAAACTCTTGCTGTATGCCTGGCACCTGGGGTAGGTGATCATTTTTGGTTCTCTGTAGAATATTTTCCACAAAAATCATTCAAAGTTTGAGGATGATTTTTCTTGGGGTTCTTTTGTAACTTGTATTTAGGTTTGCTAAGGTTTGAGAAATTCTAGGCTACCTTGCCCTGCCTTTTTAGCTCCAATAATAGAGGTATTTTTTTTTTCCTGTCAGGATTGTCAAGTACAACTAATTTTCAGCTAGAAAGAGAAGATAGCTATACAAAATTAAATGAATAGATAATCCTTATTTGTTAAGATAAAACCTTTTTGCCTTTTATTTCAGCCCTTATCCTCCAAATTCCGTAGACAGTCCCTTTTTTATTTGTCATAATCAACCAATCAACACACATTGATTAACAGCTTTGGAGGAAGGGAAGAAACCAGGACCAGGGCTGATCCATAATCTGGATACTCAGAATAATCAAGATTTGCTGTAGCATGCTTGAAAAAAATCCAGCTATTTTAAGATTAGCACAGCGGAAGGGATTTGAGAAAACTTCCTCTAGGGCAGTGGTTCTCAACCTGTGGGTTGCGACCCCTTTGGGGGTCAAACGACCCTTTCACAGGGGTCGCCTAAGGCCATCAGAAAACATATTTCCGATGGTCTTAGGAACCAAGACACCACTCCTCTATCCATCTCCAGGCGGGTCTGCTCACATGCAGATACTCCCACATACAAGTATTAAAGAGTCGTGGCATTAGGAAGGTTAAGAACCACTGCTCTAGGATCTTTATTCAGGTTCCCACTTAAAGAGACTCATATAGGTCTTCAAGGAGTGCATATGTTTCCTCAGCAACTAGTATTACTGTATCCTCACAGTATTATTGGAATCTGTCGTATCGTGATTTGTCCTTTTATTTGTGTAACCCCAGCCTATATAACCACCTACTCCGTGTGGAGATTTTGGTTATTATTATTTTAATTAAAAGATGGAATAGAATCATGATGGGGGCAGGGGAGGAGGATGATAGTTAACTGTCATGACTGAAGGAATATGTGAGAACTGAGAAGATTAAGAGAATTTTTTCCCCCCTGAGGAGACATAGACAATAACTATTGTCTTTTGAGAAATGCAACTGAATGAATTAACTATCAACTTTTGGAAGAGTCCCTGAGAGAGATTTTGAGAGAACTGAGTTTACATCTTATTCTGTGGAGGAGATAGCTTGAAAAGAATTCCTGGAAGATTTAAACTGCCATCCAGACAAAACTGAATCATTGGACCAAGGAGTCAACAGTTGCAACCACTGGTTAAGTTGTTTCTGGTTTTGACCTTTTTTATATTCATTGCTGAAATATTCATTTACATTTTTGTATTATGGATTACTGTTAATAAATTATGGAACTAGTAATTGATGTTTTTCCATGAGACCTAGGTTTGAGGCAGGAGAGAATATTTGTGGGAAAATAGGTTTTCCCAGTTTTTATATACCAGGGTGGGGGTTCAGAGCTACTTAATTAATGAAATAGTTTTTATATGTATGGGAATCCATGAGGCAGAATCAAAATGTAACTTGTTTGCTCTTGAACTGGACATAAGAGTATGATAATAAATCAGATACTATGCTGAGGACTAGGTCTATGTTTTTCCCTGAGAGCTATTGAAAGGTGTTGCATAAACCTTAAAGCATAAACCTTTCTGTGGGGTAAGTTGGTTTAACAAAACTTCGTCACATGAATGCTCTTATTCCTATCATATCTCAAGTATAACATGAAGCCTGTTATATTTACTCAGTCATCACTGGAGATAGCATAACATGCATTATATATTAATAACAAGAATAATAATAGTACATTATGCTATCTCATTTGATATTTAAATGACTCACTGAAATAGGTGTTTTTATTATCCACATTTTACTGATACAGAAACCAAGGTTCAAAGAGGTTAAGTGACTTGGTCATTGTCACAGAGCTAGTAAATGTCTGGGGGAGAATTTGAATTCGGGTCTTCTTGCCTCCATATCCTGCATTCTGTCTACTACATTACATATCCATCTAATCAACTATTGGTCTGGATTGAATGATCCTGTTTGTTTTCATTTTTTTGGTCATCATAGGCCTTATTTAATAATTCCAAAATTACTTATTCTGTTTATCCCGAGTCTGTAATCTTATCATAGATCTAGTACTTTACCAAAGAAAATACATCTGTAAATTATAATTTGAGATTCTTGGACTAAAAATTCTGTATTAGTTATAGGACAACAAATCAGCCTATGATTTATATTTTTCCTATTTGGAGAAAAAAATAACTAATATTTTAGAACATTAAGGGAGTGGTATTGTTTGAAATATTTCATGCTTAAGAAGAAACACTAACAATAAAGTTTATTCAGAGCAGCAAGCTAGTAGTATGCTGGACCCCTGTACATATTGTGTAC
This sequence comes from Pseudochirops corinnae, assembly GCA_028646515.1. Classification (NCBI taxonomy): domain Eukaryota; kingdom Metazoa; phylum Chordata; class Mammalia; order Diprotodontia; family Pseudocheiridae; genus Pseudochirops; species Pseudochirops corinnae. Next base: position 121,022,570 of record CM053586.1, read on the forward strand.
ACACACACACACACACACACACACACACACACACACACACACACTCACTTTTATGGTTCACCAAGACCAAAGAAGCATCTCACTCTTGTAAGCTGCTGTCATTACTTCAACTAATGTAATTAGTGCATCTTTATGTTCCTTTATAGGTTAGAGTGTGCAGCTTTTTTTTTTTTCCATTATAAAAGTGACTTATTGAGCCTGCGTTTCAGCATCTGAAAGGATTTCGGGTCATTTGAGGAGGTTTGTCTTTAGAAGGTTTATAGGAGTGGCATCTTTAGGTTGAGGATCTTGCTGTGGAAAAAAACAGCACCATGAATTTAAGGGATATAGTTGTTATTGAATCTAATTTTGTGTGTTAGTGTGTTTT
>CM053586.1:121023436-121073224 GCA_028646515.1 Pseudochirops corinnae
GACTTTCTCTTTTTGAACCAGTCCTCCACCACTGAAACTGCATCCTCCCCCCTGCCTTAGAAGATAGGTCTTGAGTAGTTATGCCAGCATAAAGGTATGATCTGGTGGCTAACTTTCTGGTAATAAGCCCGCCACATGCCAGGCTTCAGACAGGCAACACCAAATATCTAACTAGACCTACATTCACAAAGACTTCCTGTTTTGGAGAAGAGATCTGCAAGAGTTTGTGCCTCCACCTTATGTTTTAGAAACAGAAGACCATAGCCATATCATAATATATTAAAGTATATCTTTATATTAAAACCATATATCTATGTGCATGTACATTGTAGCAAATGGCTGTGGCCAGGAAAATTACTACCATTTTGTATCAGTTCTACTATCTTTCCAAATGTGACAAGGCTACCCCCTACCTTTCTTCTTGATCTTGATTGTATCCCAGCTATGTTTTATAGGATCATAGAATTTAAGAGTTGGCAGAGACTTAAGCAGCCATCTAGTCCGGCCTCTATACCTAAGGAATTCTCACTATAATATACCCAATAAGCCATTATCCATCCTCTCCTAGAGACCTCCTAGGAGTGGGGACTCACCACCTCACAAGGCAGCCCATTCACCTTTTGGATGCTCTAATTGTTAGGAAGTGTATCTAGACATCAGTTAGCCTAACTGGCCTCTTTGCAGCTGGCACCCATTTCCTGATGGGTACAAACAAATTTAGTCTTTCTTCCAAATGACAACTTTTCAAACCCTTGATGACAGCTATTGTATCCCCCAAATCTCTTCTCTTCTCCAGGGTAAACATGCCCAATTCCTTCAATCAATTCTCAGTAATTCAGTCTATAAATATTTGTTAAGTTCCTACTGTGTGCCAAGCCCTATGAGGGATAAGTTGGGGGTAATCTCATTGAGAAGGCACTAAAATTAAGGAAGACCGGGACAGGCTTCTTTTAGTAGATGGTACTTTGGCTGAGACTAGAAGGAAACCAAGGAAGCTAGGAGGCAGAAAGGGAGAGAGTTCCAGGCATGGAGGGGACAACCAGTGAAAATGCAGTGTCTAGAGATGAGTATTGTATGCAAGAATTAGGAAGGAGCCAGCACCACTGAATTGCAGAGTATGAGGTGGTGGATGTGTAAAATTTAAGAAGGCTAGAAGGGTAGGAAGGGGCCAGATTATGAAGGGTTTTAGAAACCAAACAGGATTCTATATTTGATCCTAGAAGCAATAGTGAATCACAGAAATTGATCACATGGGGGGATGAGGAAGGTTGGTGACATGGTCAGACAGAATTAATTTAGAAAAATTAATTTGACAGCTGAATGAAGGATAGAATAGAGGGGGAAGAGACTTGAGGTAGGAAATCCAACCTATACCTGACGTGAGGTAATGAGAGAACAGGGCCTATACAAGAGGTGTTACAAAAGTAGAAATGATAGAACTTGGCCAATAATTGGATATGGAAGGCAAGTCAGGAGTCAAGGATGATGCCTAGGTTCCAAACCTGGATGACAAGGATGGTGGTACTTTTGATAGTTATTAAGTTCAAAAGAAGAGAGCAGAGGGTTTTGCAGGGTAAATAACGATTTGAATCTTACACATGTTGAATTTATTATGTATACGTGACAATGTTTGACATGTCCAGTAGGTGTTTGGAGATGTGAGGTTAGAGGTCACAAGAGAAGGTAGGCCTGAACAAACAGATTTACAAATCATCTGCATAGAGATGGTAACTGAATCCATGGAAACTGAGATGGCCAAGTGAAATAGGATAAAGGGAGAAGAGTAGAGAGCCACCAATTAGCCGTATGCCACGGACCCAGTGCTCATTTTGGCACATAATTATATACGTCCTCACATATCACAAAAAATATTTCACATTCACTCATTCATACACACACACGCACACACAGACTCATCACATTCCCTCCAGCTAAATTATCTGCTCTTAGAGAACAGCCACAGGATCTTAACATCTTAGACGTTGTCTAGTCCAACTCCCTCACTTGACAGATGAAGACGCTGAGGCCCAGTGCAGTTTTGTGACTTTAAACTCGGGGCTTCTGTCTCCAAATCCAACGTTGTTTTCCACTGTACTGTTCCCCACCACACCAAGCACCGCTCTGTACCTTTAGAGGGCCTTCTACGTAAACTTGAATGGAAATCCCAACATGATCCTTTCTTGATAGACATTAACTAATGCAGAAGAGCTGGATTAAAATAAAGGGCTTGAATGCAAGAGACTCACATTTTACTAGCTCAAGTCAGCTGCCTCTATCTTTATTTTCTTAACCATGTTTATTGTTTAATTACTTTGAATTTTTATGGATGTTGCCCATTAATGCCAAATAGCAAAAGTGGATTTTGGGGAGGGTCCTTTACAATAGAACTGTACATAGTACCTGAGTAATAAATTTAGTGGTAGTCCTTCAGACATCGGACCAGATTCTTTAAGATTAAAGCTGTCTAATATACCCTAGCAGGTCATGATGAAGTGTTACCTCCTCAGAATCGTGGTAGGCATTGTTAAAAAATACAAAGCAGCTATGTCATTAGCTATGTCCCCTCTAGACAAGTTAGTATATTTCCCTGGATCTGTAAGACAGGGTCATAGAGGAGACCTTAGAGGCCATCCAAGAGGTCTGTTTTACTATGAGGATCCTGAGGCACAAAGGTTAAGCTTGGCTAGGGTGACAGCCAGTAAGTGTCTGAGGAAGGCTTTGAACCTGGGTCTTGTTGGCTCCACTACAGTTTCTTATCCACCACACTACTACCTCTCTTAGGAATGTTGGAATAGATGCTCTCCAAGGTACTTTTTAGATGTTCTGTGACACAATCCCTGACGCCAGAGCAGTTGGATCAGGGCTATACTCCATTTGGAAGGTTCAACAGAAGCTGTATATCACTAATTCAACTCTACTAACTAATTTTGAGCAAATTTAGCTGCTTGGTATTTAGAAACAAAAAATGGCTTAAAATTCTTCCTTTGCAAATTCAGAGGTCCAGGGCCTTCCATTAAAGTCAACCTAAGTATATTGCTTTTTCAAATCTTCCAAATATGTCACCTTTTGCTACTTTTAACTATCTGAACTGTGGTGGTTGGAACAAATCCTCTGTCATCAGGAATCAACAAACCAACCCTCCTTATAAAATTAGAAAAACAAAAACATTTAAAATTACCTCTTAAAAATTTCCATATGGAATTAGCTGGAAAAAGCCAAAATAACACAAAGCAATAAGAATAATAGAAACTGACTTTTATACAGCATTTATTATGATAAGGTACTGTGATACATGCTTTATAATTATTATCTTGTTTGATCTTCACAACAACCCTGGGATGTAAGGGCTATTATTGTTCCCATTTTACACATGAAGAAACTGAGCACACAGGAATTAAGTGACCAGCCCAGAGTCACACAGCTAGTAAGTGTTTGAGACCAGCCTTGCTAATTTCTTGACACCAGGCCTAGGTCTCTATCCGCTGTCCCACAGAGGGCTAACCTTAGCTAATAAACATGAGCCTGAAGAAAAAGTAGGGAAAGAATCTTAGGATCATAGATTTAGGGTTAGTAGGTACCATTAAACCAATCCTCTCGTTTTACAGATGAGGATATGAAAGAGATTAATTCCCTCCAAAGAGCCAAAAGACATTAAATGACTTGGCCAGGGCCAAAGGTTATAAGTCTCTGAGGGAAGATTTAAACTTGGGTTTTCTTGATTCCTAGTACAGTGCTTTATGTGGCTCCCTTTTAATTTTTCTAGCAAAAGCCCACTTTTTTAGTCTCTCTTTCTGTTTCTTCACATTAGATAAGGATACAGGAAACTAAGAATGAATTAACTTACATATGAAGGCATTTGTGAAAAAGAAGTACATATGAAATCAATTATGAGGAATATGAAAATCTTTCTATACCATCTCATTCTCTTAACTCTTACCAGGTAGGAAATGAATTAGCTATAAAATTCCTTTTATATTATTCGGCAAAATGCTATCTCTTGAACAGGATTATGATTTAGAAAGAATTCATGGACTGTAGAATCTAGTCTTATGGTACTATGTATATATAAAAATAAGATACATCTTTTGGTATTGATATATTCACTGAAAGTTTCAGTCACAGAAGTTCTAATGATAATATATAAAAGTATAAATCATGAGTCAACACATCAGTGTGATGAATGAATAGCAGAATTTTATTAGACATCCAAATTTAGTTATGGTTCAGGGTCTGTAAATTAGCATCTAATTAAGAAAATTCCATTAAAAAAACAATTTGATAAAAGTGTGGCAGCCTGTGCCTCTGTGAAAAAATCCCTCTTTACTAAGACAGAAGGATGGTCAATGTTTAATCTACTGTTTAGCTACACACCTGCCTGAACATGTTTTTCTGTGATACATCAGTTTCTTTGGGGGCATAACTTTTTCTACTTGGGCAGGAAAGGAATAGGTGAATGGGTTCTATTAGAATAGAGGGTTCCCTTCTATACCATATCCCAATTTTGACCTGTTCTTAAACCTGTGTCTTGTTGCTCCAGCCAGTCACAGTGCCTGGCAGATAGTAGGTGCGTGATAAATCCTTGTTTACTTAACTGTTCAAAAAAAGGCTTTGCTTCTGAAGAATTGTGCGTGTGCACTTTCTCTTTCCTGCTTACATGTAGCATTTTTAGCTGATCACAATTGGCTAAATTCCACTAATTCCACTTCTCACTTTTTCTTTTGTGTTATTTATTGCAATAGGAAGAACTTCATTTTATTGGAAATATTAATTCCCCCAAATCTATAGCCACAAACTCCATGTTTAAAGAGCAAGTGTCCAAATGACAAATAGTAGTCATCCCCACCCAAAGGATAACCCTGTTCAGAACCATTCTGGGGAGAATGATGAATCTGGAGGAATTAGAACCTAATAATCCAATTGGTAATACACAGATCACATCCTAAGTTAAAAGGTCAAAAGTAGGAATCATTTCCTCTTAATAAAAGGTTTGTTATGACTACAGCTATTGCTATTATCATCTTTATGAATTGTGCTTTGGCAAAAGATCCTGGATATGGTTTCTTTAAACCTAAACATATACATTGCAAATGTGTATATGTAAGAAAACTTTGTCTGCACAGTGCCTATTACTTTTAAGTTGTTTCCTAGTTAGCTTTCTTTGATAAATTTTGAACCCACTGATAAATGAAAGCTGGACTAGGCCTTAACTACAGTAACTTCAGTCACCAACTCTTCATATTATTTAAGTGAAGTTTAAGGCAAAAGTAGCTTGGTAGTTGCCTCATTATTGCAGTAGTTGAGAAATAAACACAGTAAAGGAGGGAAACAGATGGAGGAATGAACAAATGGACCAACAAATAAATGAACAAATGAACAAACGAAGGAAAGAACTTTTATTCACAAGGTTGAACTTTGAAGAAAATATTCAGAATTAAAATGTATCCAGGTGCCTGAGGTCTCTCAACCAGGTGCATGCTGCACTGATTACAGTGACAGAGACTTTTCTGTCTCTTGACCTCACAAACACGATGCTGGATGCTGACCTTGTGCTGGCTTCATTTCAGTTCAGATGTTAAGCAAAAAAATTGCAAAACCACAGAATAATTTAGAATGAGAAAGAAGTTCATGTATAATGCATGAGAAGTTATAGGCTTACTATTTACATAATTTAATCCCTAGCAAATTTTATAATTTCTTTTTTGAATGCAAAAAATGGAAGTTATGGAGATGAAAAATTTTAAGATTAATAATACCTTCCAATGGAAAAAATATATATATATCTGGTCCATTTGGGAGGAATTTGGTTTCAGAACAATCATTTGGCCACACAGCCCAAACTTGCTTTTCAAAGGTTGTTTCCAATTCGTTAATTTTTATTAGTCATTTGGGGTGAGGCAAAGTTATGAATTTCAGCAATTTTTAGATTTAAATGGAAAATTGTGAATGTACTTTATCTTGTTTAGGCAGAAGTGAAGCCTATATCAGGAAAAAGCTATCAAAAAGTATCTAAAGATCTTTAATACGAATTAAGTTTAAATTCTTAAATTGGCATACATAGATTAGGGAAGGTTTTATGGTTTTGTTTCAGTGATATGTAAGAAAGGGTTCTTGTCTGTCATTGTATGGAATTGTCCATTATCCTATGTTGGTTTCCTTTTCTTACACAAGCTTGTCTCCCCACCTCCTATACCCCTATATCATTTGAAACAGCATCAGTAAATGCAAATTGGTATTCCTGTTTTCTCTCCAGTAAATCTGCTGGGACTTGGGCCTGAGATGGGAGGGGAGGAGTCATGTGCTGTACGGCACATAGAAGAAAGTCTCACTTAGCTAGAATCCTTGGGAACTGTGCTAATGTTGTGCTATGTTGATTTGCTGGTTAATGACGGCTAACTCCAAAGGCCCTTTTGTTTCTTACCTCTTGTATTTTTGTTTTTTGTTTTGAATCTTGCTCAGATTTCCTCTGAAATGATATTTCATCTTTACTAAGATATCTCTGAATCTCTTTGGTGACTAACTGGAGGTGATGTAAATCACACTCGTTGTCCAGGGCTCAAAGATGTTCTGGGAGTTTTTATCTTTAAAGAGCAACAGTAAAACCAAATCATTACTCTCAAGCTTGTTCTCATATTAGACTGAGCTCCTTGAGAAAATGGACTTTTTTTTTTTTTTTTGGCCTCTCTTTGTATGCCCAGTGCTTATCAGTGTCTGGCATATAATAGGATCTTAATAAGTGCTTTTGACTTGATTTGTCCTTTTTTCCAGAATATGGTATGACTCTCTTCTATACCTACCCAACAACAATAAAATAAGGTTCTAATTAGTGGATATCTTACTATATGATGTCTTTTAAAAGATTAATATCTAAGAGCTGACTCTTTATTTTAAAATTCTTTCAATGCTTTGGGGGCTTTTAGGAAACAGACAGCCCTTAGTCATTGCTATTATTGAGGATTTGATTCATTAAATATATGACTCCTTTCACCTGAGTGTGCAAGAGAATACTGGTATAAATAAAATGTCAGTGTCTTATTAAATGAAGAATTTTGAATCAAGAGGCAATTAAAATATATAGGGGACAAATGGGTCACAGTAAAATCTTAACTCAAAAAGGCAAATTGATTCATAGTTAGATCAAACAAACTCTCTTTACACCTATTGGATTTATATATCAAACACGGTATTTGAATAGTAGGGTTTATGAGGTGGAAGTCAATATTTGTTTTATTTTTTAAATAGGATACAAATCTAGTCTGAAAAGAGATTTCTGATTCATTATTAAAAGTATTAATAGTAAGATATAGATGGAAAGGGTGGAGAAGAATCCCTTAAGTACTCAAGATTGACATAACCTTTAATAAAGTAAGAAAACTTTTAAATTCTTAGAACTGCCTTTTCTAGGTTCAGATTTATGTCAAAGCACATTATGGTATGTAATTGGTGCAAACTCATTTTTTTAAGCTTTTCAATGTCATCTTTCACTGAATGAAGTTTGAATGAGAGATGTTTCATAGTTATTACTTGAGGCAAGGATTTGTACAAGGTTTGAGATAGATGGAATATGTAAACTCTCTTCATCCTAATTACTATGTACTATTCATTTTGGGATTTGTATACATTTTCTTATATACTTTTACACTTTCCAAGTTGGATCTGGTCATTTTTAAACATAAAAAGAATCTGTACTCTCTGTGCTCAGTTACATGATCCTGAAGACATGTAGTGATATCTTATAATTTAGGAATACTTTTTTTTTCCTTAAGAGGTCAAAACACTTCACAGTGCTTGTCTCATCTTCAAAAGGTCCCTGTGGCATGGAAAGAGGAGATAATTACACTGCCTAAACAATAAGGAAGCTTAAAATTTGTGAGAAGTTATGCTTTTTGCCCAAGGTCACAGAATGAGTAAAACAGGGTAAGAATTCAGTTTTCTGGCTTTTTCCCCCAGCTTTCTTCCATTCTATTTTTCTTGGATTACCTTCAATAAAATATGACATTTAAAAATTTATCATACTCTAATGCAGAGCCTCTACTGAATGAGGATATAGGTAATAGTTTTTTGTTGTGTTTTTTTTTTAATGGTGAAAAGTCCAATACTAAAGATCCATAATTTTTGTTGAATCAGTGATGCCATTAGCAAGAAATAAATTTGCACAGCTACTATAGTATTGTATAATCCTGGACAACACTAGCTGGGAAGGACACATGGAGAATGTATTTAAGACACATGGAGCCACATAAAGGCAAGTAACAGGTTGTCACTGAGCTATACCATGATTTTTAAAAAATCATGTATCATATGGTATGTTGACATGTGATAAAGGAGGAAAAAATGACAGGAGTTTTTCAATAATGTATTTTAGAAAATGATTTTTTTTTAACCAAATATGTATCTGAATTTAAGACAGATGTGTAAAACAAGACAAGGAAGCACTGAACACTGACTTGTTCCATTCTCAATGCCCATAGTCAATCGGATAGTCAAACTTCGATGACTTTCTTCTTTTCTTTCCTCCTGCTCTTGACTTGTGTGAAACAGCACATTTGGGACGCTCAGACATTGCCAATCCTGTGATGAGGCACTTGCAGGGTCTGGAGGTTAGGACATGTGAAATATGGAGCTGGAAGGAAGCATGCCGCTATTCCATTGGAAGCAAAAGGAAGTGTAGGTCCATAAAATACCTCTTCTTTGCCTTCTCTGCTAACATCCAAAACCTGCCGAGAGAAAAGCACTTCAATACTCAGAGAATAAATCCTACTTGCCAAAGTTTACAGATGGTAAGTGAATCTTGTTTAAACACAACAGGAACCCAGTTCCTCCCTCGGATGTGAGAATGTGATTTCTGATTCTCTAAATTTTTGACCAACCAGTACTTGCAGACACTGTATTGTACCTCTTCTTTTGATGGTAAAATACATAAACACATACTGAGTGAGAGTTGGGAGACTTGTGGAAAGAAAATTGGACAGATTCAAAAGACTGCCTGTGCATCCACTCTACCCCTTCCTTATTAATTATGGAACACTCTTTGATCTTTCTGTGCTTTTCTTTCCATGATGATGATGATGATGATGATGATGATGATGATGATGATGATGATCTGATATTTATGTATTGCTTCAAGGTTTTTTAGACACTTAATGAACCTCTTCTCATTTGAGCTTCACCACAAACCTTAATGGTAAGTGCTATAGGTATTATCCTGATTATACTGAGAAGGAAACTGAGGCTTGGGCAGGCAGGTTGAGTGACTTGCCTATAGTCTCCTAGTAAGCGTCAGATGTGGGATTTAAACCTAAGGTTTCTTAATTCAAAGTCCAGCACCCCAACCATTATATGCCAATGATGCCATATTACCTGCCCTGCTTACCTTTATAGGGCTGGGATAAGGATCAAATCAGATAGTATATATGAAAGCATTGCTGCAAGTGATGGGTCGGTACGTCAGTGAATCATGTCAGTACAGGCATGATAGATTAACCTGTCTCTCCAACTTAACATGTCTTAAAAGAATTGCCTGCAACTCAAAAGAGTTAAGTATTTTGTCCATGGTCACAAAACTATTAAGTGCCAAAAATGGTATTTGAACCCAGGTTTTCTAGACTCCAAATGTAGCATTCTATTGAATATGTGTGTGTGTTTTTATATATGTTTATGTGTGTGTATATGTATATGCATATGTGTGTATATATGTATGTATATGTATATGTAGTGTGTGTATGCAGAAAAACTTAACCATGTTGCCTGCCTCTAAGGTGGTAGCATCACACAAATGCATGAAAACCAGTGACATATGTAGTATATTTTTATCCATTATAACACTTCAGTAGATGATAGTGGATGAGATTTTGCTCTTTCTACCTATCCCCCCATAAAAAGTGATTTACAGTTTAATTCAGCAAACACATAAAATAAAGAGTATATCTTTCCACTATTCCCTTAATTGTAGTCAATAAGACATAAACTGACTATCTTAGCCTGTGAAAAGTCCATAGGTAAATACATATGAGACTATTGGAGGGAGGAGAGACAAAAACAAGCTTGAAGCTATAGACATGTTAGGAATGTTCATTAATTGAAACCTACTATGACTGGGGCTGGACCAGGGACATTTTAAGAACTCTTCTCTGACATAAACATGCATCAGGGAATCCTGAAGTCATGTAAATGTGTTAATTTGTGCTGCTTCTGCCATTATCTGAGAAACTAGAAATGCATCAAAGATTGCAAACGTTCAACTCCTAAATGACTTGGCATAGCACCTCCATGTTACATTGAGGGCAAGAGTTACTCAACAATAATGAGGCTCTTCAGCCTAATCAAAACTATAGGTCACAAAGTTGTGAATACCCCAGCTTGGCTTCCCTGCCCTAAAGAGCTTCAAAGAGGGTATAGTAAACAAGGTAAAGAGAAGAAGTGCTAAGAGGTCCTTCAGTAGTATAACCCGAAGCACACAGACTTAAGGACTGCACAGTTTCAGTGGCTGACCACCACAGTCTGCTTCTGATTTCATTTAAAGAAAATGCATCATCTCTGGGGCCAGATTCAAACTAATCAATGTGGCCAAAAGACTAGGCTACATTCATGCTGCAGGGTCTACAGGCTAGGAATCTTTCAGCCACACACAAAACAGGTACGATCAACTTCAAGAGAATTGCCTTTAAAATCTAAGGACAATATGCTTTGTCTATTGCTGAGCCCATCATAGGACTGAAGTGTCAGGAAATATATGCATTATGGAATAACCTGCACAGATAACAACTGGTCAAAGGGCCACCAGCAAAGGGTACACTGAGGCTCCTTGTATTACTTATAGGATGGTGGAACTTGAAATGATTTTATTTGACTTCATTAATGGAAGAAAGGTTTTTCTTGATGAGTAGAGTTATAGCAGAAAAAAAGAAAAAGAATTTCATATTGGGTAAGAAACTAAGTGTATATTTAATATATTTAATAATACTTTGTGACGTGTATTACCTTTCTCTAGCCAACTGAGTTCTAATATACACGTGATTTGCAGTTATTCGCACTTGTTTGACCCTCCTCTTAATGTATTAAACTTGCAAAATTACTTAGAACTCTGGGTGACAGAATGAAGTCAGTTAGTTGGTCAGTCAGTAAACATTTTTCAATACATACTGTGGGCCAGGTACTGTGCTAAGAGCTGGGGATACAAAGAAACATAAACGACGGCCCTGGCATTTCAGGAACTCACAATCTAATGGAGAACTATTGTCTAGCAAATGCTACATGCCACAAATCATGCAATTAGGCGGATTCTCTTGCTTTGTCAAATGGTAAAATTCATACCTTATCCAAAAACAGTCTTTCACTCCTGCAGTCTCACTGTTCTCTTACCTAACTTCTTGTCATCATTGTTAAAAATGTATTGGTGACTAACTGTGTGCAGGGCACTGAGCCCTTGTCTTCCTCCTCTGATAGTGCTGTGAAGCCAACAGGTAGGTGTTAAGTTGGAAGAGATTTAAGTGCATCTATTACTCTGTATTTTTGCATATCTAAGTTTCCATGAAAGCAAATACAGAAATGTGCAAAATAGATCTTGCTCATACATCTGGAGCAAAATAAGCTCTTGTAGGTATGGAAGCAACAGCAGGATTTGGCATGCCTCAATTGGTGTTTTTTTCTTCCTTTAGCCATGAAACTACTATTAATGCCTTGGTGCTAGGCTTTACAAATGTAGGGAGACCTTTCTTCAATTTATTTACACGGTATCCTTGCTGGTGGTTGTCATTTATCTCTCCAGAATGCGTCTCTAAGGGAGAGGAAGGATTTAAGGCCACTCGAGCAGAAATATGTCAGAATACACAGTTAAAAGAGAAGATACCAGTTGAGTGAAGGTAATCAGCTAGAGACCCTTTGTCTGACTCTCTGGGCCAACAGAGACTGCATATGTTAAGCAGATGTAATGCATTTAATCTGTGAGCATAGGAAAGGACGAGTTGGCATTTTTCCCCAAAAAAACCCTCCCTTATTAGCTGGCAAAAAAAAAGGCATCTGCATCGAGGTGTTGCCAATTTGGCAGACATCCCTTTGCCAAAAGAAAATAATACTAAATGAAGAACAGAAGAGGTGAGCTGGAAATGCAAACTAATCACTTGCACACGTATGCAGCTGCTCCCCTGTACGTTATTCTTCATACATGGCAAAGTAGATTAGAATCAATGCTTCATGCCAAATATTTGCTATGCCCACATAAAAATAAACAATAGCACTTCTACATCTGTCAGAAACCTTTATTTCAAATATTTGTCCTGTGGCTTCATTAAAAATAGGGCCATGCAACAATCTTAAGTGTTGACTATGTCAGGTGTGTTCTCTTTCACACCTGCCCTTGAGACAAAGAACACTGAATGCAGCCTGTTACAGATCAAGGATAAACAGAGAAATCACATAGCTCAGACTAGTGGAAGTACATGTTTTCTTGGACCAAATAATTTGGTTAGTCTGTTGGATTATAGTGAAAGGGGGGAAGAAAGAATTAAGCATCACAGGACTAGAAATTTGGGTTTGGAAGGGACTTAAATGGCTTTCCAATCCAGTCCTCTCAATCTGTAAGTATGGAAGTTAAGAACCAAGAGGCTAAATTACTGGCCTAGAGTCAAAGAAGTGATCATGTGACTGCAAATCCAGCAGTCTTTCTGCTGCTTACGGCGCTGACCAAACTCACTACTGTTTAAGGCTGAGCTGTACCCTTAGAATCTCCAAATTTACATGAAGGTAATTTAATCAATCAGTAAACATTTATTAAGTGTCTGTCACTGTGCTGAGCACAGACAGGCAAAAGACAGCCTCTGTCCTTGAAGAGCTTTCGCTCTAATGGAGACAATATGAAACACACAGGTGAGCTACAAAGAGGACAGATAGGAAATCATTCAGAGAGAGGATGCTGGAAGTGAACGGGGGTAGGAAAAGCTTCCTATAAAACGTGGAATTTTAACTAGGACTTAAAGGAAGCAAGGAAAATCAGGAGCTGAAGTTTAGAAGGAAGACCATTCTAGACAAAGTCAGCCAGAGAAAATGCCTGCAAATGGGAGTGTCTTGTGCATGGGGCAGCCAGGAGCCCAGTGTCAAGGAACCAAAAAGTACATGGTGGGGAGTAAGGTATGAAAAGTCTGGGAAGGCAGGAGAGGGCTAGGTTATGAAGGTGCTTTGAATGCCAAAAAGCATTTTGTATTTACCACTGGAGGTTTTCAAGTGAGCATCAGATTTGCACTTCAGGAAAATCACTTTAGTGGCTGAGTGGAGGATGGATTGGATTAGGGAAAAACTTGAGGCAAGCAGACCCACCAGCAGCTATTACACAATGTCAAGGGGTGAGGTGATAAAGGCCACCACTAGAGTGGTAGCACTATCATGGGAACAAAGGGGGCACACTGGAGAGATGTGGCAAAGGTGAAACTGGCAGGCCTTGGCAACAGCTTGGATGTGGAGGGTAAGGAATCCAGGATAACGCATAGGTTGAGAACATAAGTACTTCTGGGCAATGTAAGATACGGGTTCTTCTGAAGTAAGCTACAGAGAAGGTGTGGGAGATATGAACAGCATGAACCTGAAAGGAAGAGAGCTTACCAAGTGATTGAGGAAGGGGGAGCAACGAGTATTCTACCCCACCTTAACCCGGAAGCCAAGGAGAATGAGCACAGATGCAACCAGCACTGGAAAAGATAGCCAGGGAGGCCTTAGATTTAAGATGTCAACAACACGCTTCTCTACTAGAGAGAAATGTTTTTCTTTCTTAAAACTTAAAAAAAAAATTGCTTATAAAAATAGTAAAAGAAAAGTGCAGAGTTTAGGTTACAAAGAGGTACAGTTTTACTTAAGAAGAGTCAGGGACTTTGAGTATATCCCAAAACCACACACACACACACACACACACACACACACACACACACACACACACCCCTCCCTCTGACAGGAACCAGTTATCTGTGTTTGTCAAACAATGTTAAATCAGAATAAAAGTATGACATGTTTTGTAATTAAGACAGCTTTAAATCTGACCTATTAAACAAGCTATTGAGACCAAAAAAATGGAAATGGATAAAAGGAATACACATTAACACTATTACTTCCTATGAAAGTTTAACCCATGTAAAGCAGTCCTCATGGCAAAAAGGGCTAAAAGTTCCTAGAAACTACCAAAACCAGCAAACACTTGATCTCGTTGCCAAGCAAGGGCAGCCAAGAGAAACATTTGTTTAGAATGTAAACCCATTTGTAAAATTTTATGGAAGAATATTATGATAAAAGATTATAGACTCCATCAATTTGAAAAATGACAAGGAGTATAGAGATAGTGGGGTGAGATCATCCTCAAAGCACATAAGGATAAAAACTGAAGGTCAACAAACAACTACAAAGTATAAGCGATCTGGAAGGAAGTCTGAACAAAATGTTTTTTCATCTCGCAGAGTGCGGCTCCCATTTAGTCTCTAACGTCGCTGCCTCCTTTGGGCTACATGAGGAAGACAAAATTCTTCTTATAATGACAAAACTGAGAAAAAGGTGTAGATAATACAAGATCTTGTAATACAAACACAGAGCACTCCTTATTAGCTATAGAAAAGCATTTCATTCAGTCCTCCTGGCCTCTTTAACCTAGCCTTAAAGACGGTCTTCCAACGAGGCATCACTTGTAGATGAGAAAATAATACAAGACACCTTAAGGTAGGTAACATTCAGCCGTCTTCAGGCTATTAATACCAAGGGATAGATTAAACATAGTAAAAGTGTGATCATTGAAGGTGTCTGCCAGTCTCATAAAGGAGATGGTGTATAGAGCGCAAAATGAAAAGAGATTCCTCATATATACAGTACTTGTCTCTCAGATGCTCATGTTTACTGAGCTTTTCCATTTGCAACAACCTGTGATTCAGAACCACAAGGAATCTAAGTAAAGCTATAGGGCAGTGTGTGTGTGTGTATACACGCGCACACACACACACATATAAAATAAAACTATTTCACAGAAGCTATGGTAAGATTGATCTAATTATCAATCCCTGAGCAAGAAGGAGAAAATGGGGTGAGGGGAAAGGTTGAACATGTAGAGCAGCTGGGCAGATAACCAGCTCCTAGGCCTACCTGCTGGCCAAGGCAGGAAATTAAAGAATTCTGGGATGAAGAGGGAAGATGGTGCTTGATGTTATATCAAGCCAGCGGTCAGGTGGAAAGTTGCAAATTGACTTATAAATCACAGTTGGTTATAAAATGCCTCCTTGGTTTGCACATCTTTTTCCCTCCCAACACTTTCCCAATAGTTATAATGTGAAAGACTATCCCTTCTTCCCTCCCTCCCACCCTAAGTAAAAGGCATACAAGTAGTCTTAAAAGATTCTCCAAAGCTCACCAAGGACATACTGGAATGAGAGTAGACTTACAACCTGCTCAGAAGAAAAAAGGCTACAACTGTACTGAATATCACCTAAACATAACCAAGCACTTGTCTCCCATCAGTTGGATAAAAACTCCCCGGAAAGCTCATGTTGCAATACCTCTAAGCTCACCAACCATGTCCAGATGGCAATTCCTCACTGGCTTGGAAATCGTAGACAACTGACACAGATTGCTTGCACTTCACAGAACAGCTAATTTGTGCAGGAAAGAATATAAATGCTCCAATCAGGGAGTTTCCCATTGGGCTGATCTCTCGTACCATGGCAGAAATTGGTTGACTCCAGCATAGTTTATATGCCTGGGAGAGCTCAATCTCTTCCCTCATTCCCCGATGTCACGTCAAGTCAACAAGTGCTGGGCATCCCTTCTACCCTTGCTCCAGTAAAAACTCTCCTTTCAATAGGGCATTTGAGTTTAGAGCGGGGAGAGTGTCATGTAGTCAGACGACACATAAACTAGAAATACAAAACTACGGCCAAAAACATTTTTAAAAAACAGGTCCTGTCTAAGGAAATCATTGGCATCTAGGACTATTTCCAAAGGCGTGCTGAGCACTGAGCTGGGCCTGAGCTGCTAAATGTCAGCTTGTGCCAACACTGCTTTGGGACTGGCTGGCCAATGACAAACCACTTGCTGCTCAGAACAGCTCTGGGAACTGTCTGCCAGAAAGTAAAGCGGGCTTTGTAGCCAACAAGAATGGAGATGCCCAAGTCTTAAAAAGAAGAATCCTATTATTTTCAGTTATGATACTTAGAAAACAAAATGACAAATACATAAAAGGAGGGCAAATGTTTTTAAACTATTACAAAAGGCTTTTTCTGTTGTTTTAAAACAAGTGAGGACCTCCCTCAGTCATATACACACACACACAGATACATATATATGCATACACATACAAACACACATTCCTGGCTCATTCCCTTTTTCTTTCAGGTGCACAATCTTTTAATAAAATTTTCAACATACAGTCAGAGCTCAGCTTAGTGACTGAATGAGAAGCACACACACACACACACACGCACGCACGCACGCATACACACACAAAATATACTCTTAGCCTCTCTCTTCCCTGGAATGCTTTTCCTCATTTAGTAACAGCTCTGCAAAAAAGTAACCTTTCTGACCACTTGAAGAGACTTCAAAAGGAGCCTCAACTACCCACCTGGATACATGCCAGAGGCTCATTTGTCCAAATCGAATAGCCACCAACTAAATATATTCTTCCATTATGGACGGCAACTCCGGATTCATTTTGACCTAAAGCAAAAAGGAAGAAGGAGGGGGTAAAATACACCACCTGCATGTTTTAATTAACCCTTTTGGCATTGAGAGATGCAATTTCTTTACACGGTTGGATTTAATAGAAACAGTGGGAGACAGGTGGCAACTGATCACTGCCTCCTGGGAGGTAGAGGGAAGAACCATTGTGGGCACACTACGCTGCAGAGAAGTTATCTGCGTGATCATGTAAGGGTCAGAAACAGGGCAAATAATTATTATAAGCCATTAGTAAAATGATTTATTAAAAATTAATTTAAGGGGGGGGCTTCTAAGAGTATATACTGTATGCCACCAATTTATATTGGTACAAATCAAAGTCATGAAGGGGAAAGAGCAGGACTTGTTACCAGAAGAACTGAGTTTGAGCCCTGGCTCAGCCATTTATTAGCTCTGAGACTTCTATAAAATAATTGGAATAATATTTTTACTGAGGAAAGTAATATGCAAACTGTAAGGCACCTCATAAGTACGAACAATTAATGTTTCTATGTCACATGTTTGAGACATGAAATGTCTCCTGAATGTGAGAATGGAAGAAAATGGTTCAATTTGTAGGGTATGCCCCTTAACCCCAAAGACATAAACTCCTTGAAGGAAGAGATCTCTTCCTTTTTTTTTTTTTTTAGTTTTAGCACAGTACCTATTATGTAGTAGATACTTAATAAAATGCTTATTGATTGACTGAAGTCTAAGTGAAAAAGTTATTCCTATGGATTGCCAAACATTTCTATATTGAACATTAACTATTAAACAAGATTCTAATATAATATATACATACTGTATGGATATTTTTGTGCGTGTGTATACATATAATACAGAAATTTTTTAAACTGTCTTGAAAACAGCTGATCTGGAAACAACCAAGGGAAATCCTAAATGCTGACACATCAAAATAATGTAAGGCCTAGTTTAGTGCTGGCAGAGTTTTTTTTGTTTTGTTTTTGTTTTTAAAGAGAGAATAACTCAAGAAATACATATTCTTCCCTAGAGGACATCAGAGAATATGACAGTCGCATTTTATTGATGGGCTGACAAAAGATTGTCTGAAGTAATAAATAAACTATATCCTAAGCCAGTTTGAATCACAGATCTAGGGAACTGGATAGTCTGAGGTCCCACTGTGGTAACTTAGACGAAAGCAATACATGCATTTGTGGGATGCAGAAACCATTTTTTATAAAGTCCAAAAAGGTAGATCAACTCAAACATTTAAACACTACTTTCAGCTAATAACACTCTAAATGGAGAATACTGATACTGTCACCACCACTAGGAATTGGGGCGTGTTTGTCCACTGGGGTACCTGGTTTTCAACTCACCAGTTTAAAAAGCATCAAAAGGTAATGCAATCTGCCAAGTCCTAAAACCTGATTTATAATTTTGTAAATGATTCAAAGGAAATGGACCAACAGGCTCAGTTCATAGATATAACAGAAGTAGCTGGAGCCTCAGAGGGCACTGAGTACAAAGCCTTCATTTTGCAAATGAGGAAACTGAAACCCAAAGAAGGGTAGAAAACTTGCTCATGGTCACACGGCTAACTGGCACTGGCAGCAGAGACAAGATCTGATCCCAGGTCCTGTCTAAGGAAATCCAAAATTCCAAAATGCAGCTGTCTTTTCTAATAATGCAAAGACAGAAGCTTTCGACTCCATGAAGATGATATAAAGTTATGTTATCTTTGTGCCTCCCCTTCTTGCCTTAATAAAGAATACGTTAGAATGATTAGGACATTATACATTGCTTTTCATTATGGTAATGCTTCATTCCAGGGTAGAAATTTTTAAATGGGTCTATAAAGCTACTATCCCCCAAAATGCTGATACCTACGACACTATATATTTCTTAGGAGCAAGTGTAATGTTGTCTATACATGTCACTAGACATGGAAGTGCAAAAGACAGAAACAACAAAAACCAAAACAACCACCTTTTCCAGATCATTCTTTCTACTGAAGATAGCTGAAATATGTGGAAAAAATAAATTTAGTGGAACTTAAGTTGAGTCTAGAATATAAGGCTCATTTTAGGGGAAGGGGGGAGGTGTCCATTAACTCAGATCTCTAACCCCACAGCTATATCATTTACAAAATTTAAAGTATGTGTTTGTTACAGCAAAGAAATGTATGGGCATTTCTTAGCCACATAAAGAAGCAAGATGGATATGTCACATAAAGAAAAAGAACTGTACTGGAGGTCAGGAAATATCTGCATTTAAATCCCTCTTCCAGTACTTACTTGCTGTGTGACCTTGGGCACATCACATCACTCCTACAAGTTGTAGTTTCTTCATTTATAAAATGGGAATAATGATACTTTATATAGTTATCCCACAAATCAAATTGGATTTTTAAATATCTAAAAGCTTAATAAATCTCAAAGTATTAAACAAATGCCTGGTATTATTCTTGAGAGTATGGAATACTGAATAGAAAGCCATTCCTAGAGTCAAGATGCTCTGGATTGATGTTCCCTCTCTGACACATGCTAGCTATACAACCATAGGCACATTACTCATCTCAGTGCCATAGGCAACTCCTTAAGACTTTAAAACACAGATGTATTGTCCATCTGTATCAGTAAAGGGAATTTCTACACTGGAAATTCTCTACTATTATTAAAAAAAGAACTCCAAAGGTAATACAGGCCACTTAGAGAAATTCACTAGCTTTGATACTTAAAGGAGTAGACTTCCCCCTCAAAAAAAAAAAAAGTTAGTATTTCTAGTCTAGTTACTAGAAATCACACCCGTTCATGTTAGGTATTTATGAACACGGTAAAAGTCACTTTAAAAAATTTATTTCAATACAAGCCAGCTAGTTGTCTCAAAAAATTTTAGATTTTTCAAATTCACTAAATCAAAAGTACCTACCAGTTAACAAGTTGAAATTGCAGCGTGTCCACTGGTCTGTATCTATGTTATAAGAATCTATATGTCGCACAAGGATGCGATCATTGTTGTAGTCCAGGTCATTGCCCCCAAGAACATACAGCTTCCTCTGGACAGCAGCCATGGAATGGTATACCCTTCTCTGTGGCATGGGACTTCGACTGATCCACTGATTCTGCAAACAGGAGCAAATCAAAACTATGCCTGTGCATGGGGTATGAACCAAGTGTAGAGACTTCTAGATTATAAAGCTCCTAGAAGGTGGGGACTACTCCATCAAGTGTCTTGCATATAGCCATATGCATATAGCCTTAAAAAATATTTTTAGTTGAATTTAGGATATTTTCCTCTTTTCTCCTATGACACTCCCATCTCCCCGCCACCATCCCCATGCCTCTTAAATATATCACTCCCACATTTCAACATGAACCTTGGTCATGGCTGTGAAACTTATGGACCTCAGGCTAATAAGAATAAACATAAACAGAGGAACCAAAAACTTAAATATTTATTTTAAAGGCTTTAGAGATATTCACAGAGTTCTACAGTTTGTCTTTAATGAAATTACTTTGAAAATAATGTCCATTTGTGGCTGTGTCTAATATGATATGAGAAAACACAAGTTATTATGGTAGCTATCTATCTCAACCCAGTAGTTACTCATTTAAACAGTTATCTTCAATGCAAAAGCACCATGCGGCTGGGGATTTTTGTTGCTTCTTGTGAATAGGGCCACTGAAGAACTCCCTGGATGAAGAAGGAAAAGGTGTTTTGTTCTCCAAAATTAGCTTTTTGGAGCAAATAGAAGAGGAGCTAAGGATTCATCTGCCAACAGACCTCCTCTGATGCCATGAATTTAAAGTCCTAATAACATTGCTATGACCTCATTCTGTAACAAATTGGAAAAAGAAAATTTAGGCATTCTATAGTTTAAAAGAAAATGTCTGATATTGTGCTGAATATAATTTATGCCTCATATTTGATTCTGTGGGCACCTGATGGAGAGGAAGGACTAAGAGTAAACTTACCCTAACTAGGTCTCTGATCCAAGATCAGGAACTCAATGGTTAAAACCATCTCAAAAAAAAAAAATAAATTTTAAATCATGCTTCATAGTTCCAAAGAGTTTGAAAATTGCCCTGGAGAGGTAGATAATCCTAAGAACTTCCTTTCTACATTAAACAAGAAGCATTTTTACTAAGAAAAATTGGAACCTGACCAAAAGAGTCCTATGTTTTGAATGTTATACTTCCCAAAATCTCTTCAGATTATGTCATCTCTGGGGAACAGGAGCTAAGATCTACACAAATATTCATTCATGGCAGCCATTTCTATAGGCTCCGTTAAGTTTGCCTCTTCTTTTTCAAAGATATTTTTGGATAGAAAATGTGTTTTCTGCCATTTGAAAGGCACACCACTTTTGTCTGCCACCTTTTTCTACGTGTAGATGTCATGCAAAGAGAACAACTGTTCAAGCTAATTTTCAAATCAAACACCCTTCCAGCCAAATAAGTAACTTCCTTAATAAGAAAGTCAAGGCTTCCTTCAGGTATCTGGCCAAGAAATACTTTAATTAGGCTACCAAGGCCTAGGCTCCAAATATGCTTTCTTCAGGTGCCTTCTATCAGATTCTATATTACAGTATTAGGAATTAATTTTTGCATTAGCAGTCCTGTCCCCTGCCACAGGACTATGGACGCCATCTGGTTTGCAAAGCCTGCCTGCATCCCCTGATTATATCTTTAGCTTCCTCTACTGCAGTGCCTTCCAGGTGAGCCGCCAACCGCTGCAAAGGCAAAGAAACAGAGGGGCCTGGCGGGGTCATTCCTAATAAGCTAGCGTGTGAATACTAATCAGTGGTGGGGAAGCAGAGGTCACCCCAGCCTGCCTGTTGGCAGGTAGCAATGTGCTCTGTGGCAGATGGCGGGCATTATCGACTCTCCACAAAGGCCTAGAAGAGAAACAAGCACCAAGGCTGAATGATAGAGTGATTGAGATTCTGTGCAAGATGTAAGCAGATGTGATGTTTGCCAGCACCCACCGTAAACAATATGCCAGTGGAATTTTTAAAAAGAGATTGTGTGTACCAACATGAAGCAGACCTCATTTGAGAAAAACACTCGCCCTTCCTTTGCACTTTAACTGTATCTGTGCCAAATTCAAGAGACTGCCATTAATGATGCCGTCTGGGACAGCCGACTCACCGACATCCCCAGTTATAACCTCTGAAGTCTGCAAGCTCTAGTAACTCCAGGAAATACACTGGGAGAGGCAGGAATGATAGCTTCTCTCATTTTCAGAATCAAGTAATGGTTAAAAACATATTAAAAAGATACAAAAAAGGAAAGCTGAGCTGGCGCTAGATATACATTTTTGGCTCATTCCTGCTCAGGTCACCAAAACCAAGCTGATGTTTTGTGTCCTTGATAACTTCTCTGGGTAAATATAAAAACCCAAATTAAACTATTTTGAAATGTTCCTTTAATCATGAAAAAGATTAAACATGACCATGAATGGACAAATGTAAAATTCAGTAGACATCTGGTAAATTTGTTGTTTAATTTGGAAAGAAGGGGCTGATCTGTAACTCTAAGCCCAGAAAAAAAAAAAAAGAAAAAAACATTTAAAATATATGAGGAGGGGACCGAGGGAAGACCAGACCTCATTAGACTGTTTACAATTCAAGCCCTGGCTGCTGGTGAGTCAACAGCATAGACAAACTCTACAGGCATTTCTACCTCCAGGTCTGCCTGACTACTGAGCTGTCCTGGAGAGATGGAAATTATACACAGCGAGTTCCTCTCAGAAAGACACTCCTGACCAAAGGGTAGGGGGCATCAGGGCTCATTTAAACGTCTCAGTCAAGGTCTTCTAGATAAGAGAGGAAGAGTACGTATGTAATAATAATACCAATGAACACCAAACAAATATTTTCCCCACATAATACAGACAGGAAAGAACTGTGGGAAGATGGAAGAATTTAAACTACAGAATTTTCATTAGATAAAAAAGGTTCATTTTCCTTACATGTATTATACATTTGTATACATATATATATGTATGTGTGTGTATATATATATACATATATACATATATATGTATATATATATATATATACACACATACACACACATATACAGAGAGGAGAAAGTACAGATGTCACATATGTTGGTAATATAGTTAGAAAAGACATTCACATTACACTGAATGAAAACTTGAACGTATCTTAAAATCTGTTTTTAGTAGGGTCTAGCTAGTCCTTACCTGGTTGGGTTCATACACCATTAGTCTGTTCTGATATTGTGCAGTATTAGTTACCCCACCTGTAATGGATTAACATGTGTTAAATCTCTTCATGAATAAGACATGGACTGTTCCCCAAATAAAAATGAAATCTTACTGGAGGGAAAATTAACTACTACTGAGGATTGGTTTGTGTGCCTTAATGGTAAACCTATGATGTGATTAAGTTTATTTAAGTAGCTTCACTTTCAAACAACATTTTGGAGGTAATCTACTTAAGAGGAAGCAACAAGTGTGTTGAAATTACCAAGACGGGATGTAGTCAGATTGTTATAAACTGGATGAATGAAAGGAGGGAAAAATAGCAACAAATCACTTGGAAAAAAGGAGAAGAGAGAGATGGAAACTCAGTTATAAGAAAAGTTTCTGTGTGGTTTGTCCCAAGGACATTGAACAACAGGGATAATTCTTAGCCAAACATTTAACTTTGTAAATTCCAACAGTTTGCATATAGTACGCAAACAGCTTCTGCCTATTTGGAGATGCTATTTCCCAAGACCAGAGTAACTTGGCATAAATTAAATAATATAACCTGGGATCCACAGTTGTTCTGCTTTAAAAAAAATTAAAAAGTCACCATTCAACCTTTAAAACTCTTCAAAAATTCCTGGCTTTGAAATGCTCTTGATTGCTGCATAGATCTAAGGAGGCTTGAGATCATCCACTTAACCAAAAACTCTTAAATATATTTCATGCTGTTCTCAGTTTTCCCCTATTCCGACTTCTTTCCAGGCCTGTTGTGTGTACAGAGCAACACACAATGTAATAACCATTTGCTCAGCATGAATTTTTACAATCAAAATGCAAACCTCTAAAAATCAGCATGTTAAATGGCTTTGTGGAAGAAATGGCTTTACTGGACGTCAGGAGAAGCCCAAAAAGAAAAAAAAAAATACCACAAATATAAAAGCAAGCAATTTCTATCTGAAGTAGAAGAAATTTTTAACAATAATATTCTTGGGTATTATGTTCTAAATCCTGTGGCTAAAGCCAAATCAATGGCTAAAGCCAGGAACTGTTTAGGCTAGTGAATTTCTTATTTATTTAATAGCTTCAATATGGTAAGGTCGCAAAGAAATATAAATTTTTATATTTTCTATGTATGTATGGCACATACCTAAAGTTCTCTTCTTTGGCAATCTCACAGTCTAACAGCATAGTCAGCATAACATCCAAATTCTCTGCAAGGGTCACCACTTTCAGCACCATTTAATAAGTGTAATTAAATTAAATCCTACAAGTCCATGAGTACCTGGTATGTTTAAGTTACTATGCTAGCATAGTGGTGCCTAGTTAACAACAAAAAAATTGAGCTAATGATAATAGATAAGTAAATAAGACATGGGAATAAAAACTAATCCAGGCCAATCATTATTCTCCCACTTCCTCCCAGTAAAGAACTTGAATCATTCATTTAATTTTCTAAGACCATTTTTAACTAGAGGTTAGGTCTCATTCCCTCTACGGCAAGGAACTCCTTTTAAGATCAAGGGGAAATTTGCCTGTGGTATACATAAAGAATACACAAATGAGGTTCTAGAATCTTAGTGAATAAAGAACTTTCCATTTCTTTAAGAAGGTCTCCTTTCTAATATAAAAATCAAAGGGGAAAATATCTGTTGCACTCAAGAAAAGCATGGCAGTAATAACTATAACTCCTCAAATATTTAAGATAAAGATACATGCCAAATATATTAGCCGAATGGATTAATTTTTAGCATCTCTCATCCTTTGTGAAACTTTCAATACCTAATTGTTCCTACCTAGCATAACAACAGAAGATGAATTATCAAGCATCCACTGAGATTACATGAGCCTTTGGTGTTAAAATGATTAACCAACCCTTGCTCTGGGTACATCGATGAGGAATGCAAATGTAATAGAGGGACTGGAGAGCCACATCCCCTTTTGCACAATCCTCGACCATGGAGGCTGCTGCAGAAATACAAAACCTTGCTGACATCAACTTCAGTAAAATTGTTGAAGGCAGTTCTTCAAATGTTCCTGGTATTATCCTTAACAGATTTTGTTTGTTAGAGATTAAATGTATAGCAACTGAATTAGAACGTCACTACTATAGTAAACAACCTTGGCAGTTCATACCTTCTCTTACAAGATTCTCCAGTATTCTCATTACTATTTATCATTTTCCACAGAAGCAATCTTTTTTTTTCTAATCTGTTTTCAGTAATTAGATTTCCTTAACATATGTATTTTCATTCATATAATAATATTTAGAAATGAGGAGTCAAGAGTACTAGTTGGGGGGAGAGGGATTGCAGTTATTTGGTTGATTAGCACCAGGACGTGAGATGCTAAGAGGTTCACCCTCTTACAAGCAATGTTGTAACTTTTGCCAAGTCACTATTGTGAAGGAAAACCCCAGACAGTGCTGCTGCTATTGCTCCCCATTAAAATAATTGACAAATAAGCACATAAATAAAGTCACTTCCCTTAGCACACATGCAAGGAAAAAAAAAAAAGATGAAGCATCCAAGCTCTCCCTGCTTACATTTCCTTGATGCCTTTGCTCATTTGTGGAGCTTCTTCATTGCATTCCCTTCACACACCACTCTTCACTTTTAGATTAATCTGCTGAAATGAGATGCTAAGGATTTGCATACAGATTTGACTACACAAAAATAGATATGGAATTAATAACAGTCTCTATATGTTTTAATTTCTCCTAGACTGGAGTACCCTTGCCTGCAGCGGTATTCTTGGCTTTGAAAGTCATCAAGCTGATTTGTCTGCTCTTAGGTTAGGATGCCACATGCTGCTACACTGTCCCCCGCAATCAAAGCACTTGCATACATAGATTCCATGCCTGCCCCTATCAAGTATATTTTATAGATTGGCAGTTTTGATCTCCCTCCCCAGGGGGATAATCTGCATCTTAACAGCTTTCTATAGATACATCTGTCATTAAATATGCCATCTTGTATCAGCATCAATTTTCAAAACCAAGTTTTCTCTAACTTTGAAGTGCCACAGTTGAACTTGAGAATTTTCAACCAAAATTCAAAATGAACGGCCTCATCATATGCTCCTGAACTGTGACTTCAAAAAAGAAAAATACTGCTGGCTACAGAAAGTCACCGAGGTCTAAAAGAACTGCCGGGAGAAATAAAAAGTTAACACACTGCTAGAAGTGAGAAATGATTCCTATCACAGGACAAGACAACGGCAAGACATTTTCTTAAATTTCCCCGTCACTAGTCTACAAGAAACCGTGATGAATGGATGCAACCCACCAGAGAGACGATAATAGGATGGTTAAAAACACCAAACAAACTCTGTCTACACTTCGGAGTGCCCTCTCACACACTTAAAGCTACGACTAAGACAACAGTTAGTAAATGCTTGTGTTGTAAAAGGCAAAGGGTAGGGGAAAGAGAGAAATGGCTTTCTTTGTCATTTGGTCTTAGAGGGTCGAGTATGTGGCTAACTCTTCTTTTTTTAAACAAAAATAATACTTTTATACTTGATAAACTCACTAAACACTTCTTATGGACAAAGGTATTTTTCTTTTGTAGTGCACAGTGGCCATAAACACCACTGACCCTGCTTCCACTGCCCTTGTGGAGATGGGACCTGGCAATCGTGCCTATCTCTTCAGCAGCCACGGTCACTAACAACCAGAAAATAAAGTTATCTCCACCAAAGTCAAGTGGCTCGAATATCAAATGGCTCAACAAGAGAAATGAATGTCGTTTTATCAATGGAATTTACATTCAAGAAGATGCATCATCATCATCGGTTTTGCTTCACACCCTAAAGACCACGGGCCCTTCTACTGATTTGCCATTGAAAGGTCTCATGGATATTTTCTCCCCCTTTTAGAATGAGCTCCTTGGGAGTCTTGCTTTTCTGTCTGCATTCCTAGTACTGAGCACAGTGCTTAGAAAATAACAGAAGCTTTTTAATTTGTTCACTCACACAGCACTGGCCAAAGAGTAGCATACATTCAACAAATATACATTAGCGCAATACATAAATAAAATAAATTTATAAATCATTATATATCAGCAATTCTTAGGTTTAACAATATCTCATTCACATCAGGGATCTGTGTAAAAGCCTTCAGAACCATTACCAAGGAAAACCACCACAGAAACCCTGGGATCCTTCTTGGTAACCCTCTCACAATACTATATATTTACTAGGTACTCATTAAATACTTGTTGAATAAAAGAAGAAAGGAAATAACAAGGTTTAACTTCACATATTTCTGCTCTTCACACACTGCTTTGCATAGACAGCGTGTCCCAAAAGTCTAAAGTTCTAAACCTTAATAGCTGTGCACACAACATAAATATATGCCACACATTCATATACATATACTACACATTTACATACATCGACATACATATATGTGTTTCTTTTTGTTCTTTCTATCCCCTGTTGTGCAGTACTGCTAGACTCTTCTTGACTCCATGAACTATACTGTCCATGGGGTTTTCTTGGCAAAGACACTGAAGTAGTTTGTCATTGCCTTCTCCAGTGGAGTAAGGCAAAGAGAGGTTACATGATTTGCCCAGGGTCACTTAGACACTACTGAGTGTCTAAGGCAGAATATGAACTCAACACTTTATCCACTGAGCCACTTACCCTGCTAAATAGTAGGTATCTCGAAAACACTTGTTAATGCTCGTTAATTACACAATACACAAATACACAATCATTTAATCAATAAGCATCTGCAAGCAGCAACCTAGTTACAGCTCCCGTACTAGGCTTTGCTGAAACAAACACAAAAGTGTGGCTTTAAGGACGGATCATGTGTATACACAAATACATTCACATATAGGGTTCCAGATCTGTGATTTCATGGCTATGTGGAGCTGCTAGTGAGGAAGTGCCCTCTACTCATGTGGATTGGCAACTCTTCTCCCCATTATAGCCTGAGCTGCCTGGATACCAAGTTGTTAAATGACTTGCCCCAGGTCACACAACCATTAAAATATCTGTGTTCCCTCTGCCATGCTACTCTACTTCTCATGCTAATGTGCAAATACACATACACACATATAGAGCCAATACAAGAAGACCATCCCCCTGACGCCTTGGTGTGACACTGGGCAAATCACTTCATTGCCCCAAGCAACTCTCTAACACTACAGATCAGAAAAGGTAGAAATCTGCATTAGCAGTGGGAGTTTCCTCACTGGTAGCTCTCCACACCAAAGAAATCACAAGTTTAGTGTACATGTATATGTATGTAGGTATGTCTTTTTTTTTTTTTTGTGGAGGTGGATGGGGAAGGTTCATATTATGCATGTGTGTATATGTAAATCTAAGCTTTTCTTCCCTGAATCCTCCCCATTTCCAAAATAACTCAAAATATTCATAGCTGAATCTTCTCTCTATGCCCTAAGCAAAGAAATGAATCTATTTGCATCAGGCAAAGAAATAAGAGCCAAGTATATCTATTATTCACTTCGGTATACTGCTAACGACAGAAATAGTTTTCCAGTGAATGTAGGCTACACAGTGTGAGAAGTGGAGCATACACACGGCATGTAAGAGGAGTAAACATCTCCAGTGGATTCTAACATGGTAGAAACAATTTCAATCAAGGATATTTTTGATAGAGCAGCAACTTGCATAGGATCTTCCTCAATTCATGCATTAAATGAAGAATATTATCCCTTGTTTTAACTGTCACACATGAGGAAGCCACAAAAATGGATGGGTAATTAATTCACTCAAATTCCCCAGAGAGACTTTCACATCTACAGTATATCTATCTGTTAGGAAAGGATTTTTGCATGGGGATATTTGTTTATCATACCAATGTAGAACATCTCGTGTAAACAAACAGGTCACTGACCCAAAGAGTCTCACATGAATGTCTACAGCACTGAAGTAAATACGAACAATACCGGTTTTTCATGAACAAGAAACAATGTAAAAACAAGGTTAAAACCTTCCAGTTTTAGCCATCAACAAAGAAAACCAGATGTCCTTTTTAGGAAAGTCACGCTCTGATCCTACTGTAGATTATCGCCTCATATGACTAAGTCGGTTTTGTATTTTAGTAGCAATGTTTTTATTTCGAGATTTTGAAATGGAAAAAATGTAAATACAGAATCAATGAACCGGAATAAATCATATGGTCCAGCCCCCACTGTCCCTTCCACCTCTGCACAGCCACCCAGTGGCAGGCTAACCCCCAAGTCGTCCCAAATTGATGAATCTTGATCCCAATTATAAGAGTATTCAGGTATACACACACACACACACACACACACACACACATACCACGTATGTGTGTATACACATAGATAATTGCTTTAATTACTAAGACTGCTAGTAAGTTATTTCTATATTAAACCCAATGTATTTTAAATTCACTTTCCCTACTTGATCTCCAGTTAAAAGATAAAGAATAATCAGTGTTCTCCTTTAACAACAACAATAATAACAGTTTCTATTTATATACTATAGGAAGTAATGCAAATACTATATTATCTCCATTTTGCAGATGAAGAAACTTATGGACATAAAGAAGTGACTTGCCCAGGGTCACACCACCAGTAGATGTCAGAACTGGGGCTCAAAGTTCAAATGTCCTTTTTACTATTTCAAAGTGCCTCTCTCATGTCCTTGAGAGTGATTATTAAATCATTTACGGTTTAAGGATCCAGAGCTATTTTTGGAGGATGTGAATAAGGATATAAATTAGTTGTTTTCTTTCCTCCAAAGAGTGATTTGCTTATAACATTCAGCACAGGGGACTATAACCTCTGTATCAGGTGCAATATCTGGCCCATATCTCAGAACAATAAAGGGCAAAGGTTGAGGCCAGAAAAGCTATAAAGATAGAAATTTAAATTTTTTTTTCAACCGAAGTAATACTGAGTCCTATAAAGGAAATTTGAGTCATTAACTTTTATTCTAACTGGATGTGAATTGGAAACATCAGTTTGATACCTGTTCCCAGGTATGAAAATAAGAACCAAATCCATAAGCAGTCAGTAACATTCTAAATAGCTTTCCAGCAACCTTGGAACACCAGGCTTTACCCTATTCCCACTTTCTGCAAATCCCAGTTTGAGACACTACTCCAGTACAAAGTGATATGTAAGGTCCCAACTGGGCAGGTAGATGGTGCAGTGGATAGAGTGCCAGGTCTGCAGTTGGGAATGCTCATCTTCCTGAATTCAAATCTGATCTCAGACACTTACTGGCTGTGTGACCCTGAGCAAGTCCCTTAACCCTTTTGGCCTCAAGTTTTTTCATCTATAAAATGAGCTGGAGAAAGAAATGGCAACGCACTCCAGTATCTTTGCCAAGAAAACCCCAAATGAGACCACAAAGAA
Organism: Pseudochirops corinnae; assembly: GCA_028646515.1. NCBI lineage: Eukaryota > Metazoa > Chordata > Mammalia > Diprotodontia > Pseudocheiridae > Pseudochirops > Pseudochirops corinnae. Next base: position 121,053,652 of record CM053586.1, read on the forward strand.
TCAGACATGACTGAATCAACTGAACAACTCATTCAGCAAGGAAACAGGGTTATCATTTCTTCATCTTCTCTGTGGCTTTGTAGTTTCTCAGTTTGTAGCTGCAATCAGAAAATTTAACAGGTAAGTTGTTATATAGGGTGTGCCAAAGGACAGTGCAGTTACACTGCACTAAGACTGGTGAGACATTTGTGTACAATGAGTTAATGATTTATTTTCAGGAAGATGTTTTTCAGGAGCTGGTATAATATACCTAGCAACAGAGATCACATTTTTTGCAATAAAAAAAGGAGTGCAATGCAAAAAATTGGAGTCATTTTGATCTATTCTACACTTATTTTACTTCGATATTTTCATTTCAAATCTAAATGGCATGCAGTTCATTTGTGAATTGGGTCACGGTGTCAAATGCTGTTGGCACCAGTAAAATTTGACTACCTCTAACATTTTAAATTATCTGCTAATGGCTATCTCCATAGAGCTTGGTACTTGGAGTTTCTCTGAGCTTTTCTCACTTTTAAAAAATATCGACAGATTTCAAAAGTGGCTTGACCCCCAGTGGAGAAAGAAAAGACTGAAAATCCTGCTCAAGTCTTCGACAAAACCTTTGCTACCAAACAGAACACTAGAAACCCTGTGTGGGAACCCAGCCAGGTCCTCATATCAGCTCTGTTCCAATGTCTGCCAGATCTCAAAAGGATGCCAATGTTCCAGTCCCTCAACAATTAGCTGAAATGCTTCAGTGAGCTGGTGAAGGATTTAAGAATTGGTTTCAAAAATCTTTATCACCTTCCAGAAACAGGGATTTCATATTTAAGATCTGTGACATCCAACGAAAATAATATGTCTTTTTTATTTTTTAAAAGCTCATAGGAAAATCTAGTTTAACCTACCTTGAGTAGTTCAGTTTACAATTTATTTATTACATGTGAGAATGAGAGAAAGAGGTGACAAGATTAAGGTATTATAGGTGTCACTGTTGATTCCCCCACCCACCCCAGCTTTCCAAATGCAGCTCCACTGCTGCCCCAGAAAAAGTAGAGGTTTTCTTCTCAGGCACACAGCAGGGCAGAAGGAGACCTGAGAAAATTGTGATTGTCTTCATTAACGATGATTAAAGTAGGCAGCCCATGTTAATGCAAGAAAAGAAAAAAAAAACCTACTTTGTGGAAGAGCAAAGGGAAAAGAAAGATCAAGCTTTATATTTTCTTTTCTTTCTCTTTTTTAAAAGAAAATAGCAATGCTATGTTTCAAGAGAGAAGGCCACTAATTTTTTTTATTTTGGGGGGGGAGTAGAAGTGTGCTCTCACTGGCACAAGGAGTTTCTTAGAAGGAATTTTAACCAATGCAAATCAACATTTTCTTTGCAACTTGCAACCTCACAGAATTGCTCAGGGTTTGGAGAAATTAAATTACCTGCCCCCCCACAGCCAGTATGTGTCAGAGGTAGGTCTTGACCCAGGGCCTCCAGGCATCAAAAGCCAGGTGTCTGTCCATTATACCAGAAACAGTCAAATTCAAAGACAAACAGATCCCTCCCAGCTGCACACTGATTTAGAAAACCAGAAATTAACACTATCCCTTCTCTATTTTATTTTTATTTATTTTGTTAAACATTTCCCAGTTCAATTTTAATCTGGTTTGGGCAGCATTCCCACCCACAAACCTCAAGTTTGACATCTAGGCAAGTACACCCCACACCATTCCAGTTACATAGCTTTACAGCTGTACCACGTGAGCGCAGAGTAGATTCTATCCTAGGACATTCCTTACAAGTTGTATCACTTGGCTAATATGGAAATATGTTTTCCATGACTGAGCATAAATAACCTCTATCAAATTGCTTACCATCAGTGAGGAGCAAAGGGAAGAAGAAAATCTGGAACTCAAAATTTTATAATAAATGAAATTGAATTTTTTTCTTTACATGTAATTGGAAAAAATAAAATACTATTTTATAAAAGAGTTATACCACTTAAAGAAAATGGTAAGGACTTGAACAGCTTTGGGGCTGTGAAAGAATCTGATTGGAAAGAAATAAGAAAAAATATTTACTAGGCATTCCTGAGAAATTGTTGCCAAATATGGGCAAATTTAGTGTAATTTTCAAGAGGTTGACACAGTGACAACATCTAAAATTAAATGAATCCAAGAAAAGGATGAAATTTGGTAGAAAACATAAATTATAGTAATTCAGTGGTTGCTTTGTCATTTCCACTACCCTCCAGCAAGTAGAGGTTTATTCCCAACTTTATCTAATACTTATTTTCCATCTTTTTTTAAAATGTCTGTATGTACATAACCCTACTATAAGTAATAAATATATATCTTGAAGCACTATCTCCAAAATATATTTAAATAGTAAACTACCATAGTTTATTCAGTAGATGAGGCTTTTATTAAAATATATGTATCTATTCATGTCCATTGGTATATGTACCTTCTAAGATGAGTAAATGACACTTCTGCCTCATTTATCTTCCTCTTCTTTTTTAGGTTGCTAATTAATCTAAACATCATCTTTTAATTTATCTAACCCATGGCTCTTCTGAATTGCCTCTCTTCAGTGACACTACAGATAAAGCCAAGAATTGATGCAATTATCTAGACATTGTAGTTCAAACTCCTACATTATCCAAAGAACTACATCTTATCTTCCTTAAGGATAAAATGACAAGAAATGTGCAAAGTGCTAGAGGGCCTAAAGAAGAATTTCATAATAGTCAATGGTGTTTAAAAGGGGGGGGCTAAATTACTGAGTAAGGCTATGGAATCTCCATCCCAAGTGGCCTTAAAATAGGTTGTTTTGGTGATGAAAGAAAGGGGGACAAAGTGTGAAACCTCGGAAAGGAACTTCCTTCCTTTTGAATCTATGCTTCTCCATTTGGCATTGCCTTGGAAGACTAGTTTAATTAGTTCCATTAAATATAACAAAACAGGTCTCATTCAACAATAACAAGATTCGACTTTCTATATATGGTGGCTGAACTAAGTATTTGAAGCTACATAATCCTTGAAAGTATCACTGTTTCCTAAATTACAACCTTGGGAATTTAATGTCACACTAGCATTCCAAAAAAGCTATTACTATATTTCCCAAAGTAGGATAAAGGAAATAAAACCCAAGTCAATCCCCTTCCTCTTTAGATATTGAATAGAAAATCTCCCCTTCCTAAGACAGTGACACTGCTGGGGTTTTTAAGTGTCATCACAGAGTATGGCAAAAGCAGACTTTCCAGGAAGAAGTTTCTAGCAATAAAGGTATGGCAGTTCTGTGGTTTGGCTGCTATACTTTATGAATAATGTGGATTTCCCACAAAGTGGGAACGGTTGTTCTTTCTCTTCTGAAAGTCACATGTTCAAATGCAGGCTAAGAGTAAATTCTACAGACCAGGGTAGCTGGTGTCTCACAGAACCCCTCAAGCAATCCCACAAGGCCCATGGAGCCCTTTCCAGAATAGTTTTTTTTAATGCATACAATAAAAAATATAGGATTACAAAGCAAATTTAAAAAAAAATTTAAGTTCACAGACTCCAGGTTAAGAATACCTGCTATAGATCTTCCTGTCTATGATTTTCACACTAGTGTCATCCTCTTTATCTATTAAATTAGAAACTTGAAAGGAAAAGAAATGGTCCAGAAATCCTCTTTTCAAATGCCAGGGTCATTAGGTACAATTCCAGATTGCCATCTTTTCTAGCACCATATCAGTGATGGCATTTCCTCCAAGCTCCTTTTCCAGTTTTAAGGGTGTCTGATAATACTAGGTCTCCCACCAAAGCTTGAGAAATGCCTAAAGTCATAGCATTTAAAGCCCCAAACCCACCAGTAGGGGACTATAATTTGTGTGAGGAAGCATTTTGGGATTTAAGTATTTTCCTTAGGAAAAATAAAGACTACAAAATTTGGAAAAGTTACATGGTTTAAATTCAAACCAATAAAAGGGAAGGCTATTGCCACCCGATTGTGTGTGAGGGCTGCTGTAGAGGTGAGCCACATGACCTGGTGGAATGTGAATGGCTTTCAGAGTCTGAGAGATGGTCAGAATCTTGCTTCACACACTTATCCGTATGGCTCTGGACAAGTCTCTGCACATCTCGGCCTCATTTTCCTCATCTGTGAAATGGAGGTCTACCTTACATAACTGTTGTGAGGATCAAATGGAACAGTACATGTGAAATGCTTCTGAACTGTAAAGTGCTGTGTAAGTGCTTATTGTTTTGTTGGTGATGGTGTTGTTGCACACATATCATCTGGTATGTACACAGAGCAAACAACTTGATTTAGTTTGCCTGAAAAGTAAACACAAAAAACTGCTAGTATAGTTCATTGAATTTCAGAGTTGGAAGGGTTTCACCAGTTATCTTCTCCAGCACCTGGAGAACAATCCCTTCTATGTCATCCCATTCGTCATTCAGCCTTTACAGGAAGATTTCCAGTGATGGGAAACCCACATACCTTCTGAGGGACTCCACTTCAGTTGGGGGTAGGTAATACTAATTATTAGGAAGTTTTTAATTTACATTTAGCTATAAATCTCCCTCTCTTAAACCTAACCCTGGTGCTCCCAATTCTATTTTTTGGACCCAAGCAAAAAAAAAAAGTAATCCTTTTCCCCGTGAAAGCCCTTCAAATAAAACATAGAGTATCTGTTGGCAATAAGCTGAAAAAGTAGCAAGCAAGAACACTCCTAGTAAAAACAGATATTCACATATGGTCTCTCAGTCTTCAATTGTCTGTCGCGTATATGATACAACTCAACAGGATTGTAGATTCTGAGCCAGAAGGAACATCAGGCCTAATACACCTCGTCCCATCCATTCGTTCTACAGTGGAGAATGCTGAGGCGTTTGGCAGTTAAATGGTCACAAGGGTAAAGTGGGATTTGAACCCAGATCCTCTGACTCCTGAACCAGCACTTTTTCCCACTGTACTATACTAAAAGTCTTGTTCTCGCTGCCCCTTCCTGGTGGAAACCTCCTCCTGGGGGTAGGAGGTTACTAGTTATCATCAGATTATTAGATTTTACCCCACTCATCACTGCTTTCCCTGTCCAAAAACCCCAGTCCCATCTCCCTAAATTTTTCTCAGCCCTTTCCCCTTTAATCTTCAATTAAGCACTCTACTAGGGAATTCATTTTTTCTTTCCTTTTCAGAAGTAAACACATCGAACTTGAATGTTGTTACATCTGAGTGGAGTGATGCAGTCGTATTGCCTGCAATGGCATCATTATGGAGAGCTAAGAAAGTACTCGACCTGGAGTCAGGCAAGAATGGGTTTGAATCCTGCCACAGACAGCTTTCTGACTCTGGACCAGTAACCAGGATCGTTGTAAGGACAGAAGGAGATAATACATATGGGTTAGCATTGCAAACCTTGGGGCACTATATAGAAGTGTTAGCTACAATGATGGAGGTGATAAAGACAATGACGATGACTGGAAAACTGAGAGATTTCCTAAAAGAAGGTTCTGTTTATTGGTGTTGCTCCAAACTGAAGGCCCCTCTAACTGCCAAAGGGTGGACTGGACAGGAAATCCTACACCTTGAGTATAGCATGTGCCAATGACCCTCCAAAAAGAAACATCTGACTCTTTCTCAATAACATGATCTGATCAGCAACGTGGAACTTATGGTGAATGCCAGGCAGACATCAAGGAGGCACTTGTTATAGGGCTGTTAAGAACTCACTGGTTCCAGTAACAGAACTCCTAAGTTCTAGAATGACCCATGGATAGACATTTTTGACCCAGAGGCACAGAGTTAGCATGTTAACAATTACTCAATAAAAATCAATGGCTTATTTTGACTTGCCTTAGTTTATCTAATTCATGAAATTAGGGTATGGTCTCCTTTACTTCCGCCCAAACTCATCCTTTAAATCAGCAGTTCTCAAGCCATGGGTTATGTTCAATTTGTAACAATGAAAATACATCCTGCATATCAGATAGATTCCTAACAGTAGCAAAATTACAGTTATGAAGTCACAACAAAAATAATTTTATGGTTGGGGGTCACCACAACATGAGGAACTATATTAAAGGGTTGCAGCATTAGGAAGGTTGAGAATCACTACTTTAAATGCTTCCACAATTGACACTGCCCTGGAAGACTAATTCAATCACTTTGATTTAGGATAACAAAACAGGCCTCACCCAACATTTAGATTCAACTTTTCATGTTTGGGGCTTGAAATTTTTGAAGTGACACAATCCCCAAGATTATCATTGCCTAAAGTGGGAGCTAAATGCCAACCTGGTTGAGTCACTAAACAAATATGAAGTGAAAATAGATCCAACCTATCTTTCCAAGTTAATTACACATCTACCTTCCCACCTCCCTGCTACATGCACTGCATTCTATCCAAACTGGTCTGCTTGCTGCACCCTCTACACGGGATTCTACTTCTCATCTCCTTGCCTTTGCAGACACTCTCTCCTAGGCCTGGAATTCTCTTGAACTCACCTCTGCCTCTTGGAATTACTTGCTGCCTTTAAGAGTCAGCTCAAGTTTTATATTCAAGAAGTCTTTCCTAATTTCCCTAGTTGTTAAGGCCTGTGTATTTATTTTGTATATATCCTTTCTTTACTTGCATGTGGTACAGTGGATAGAGTGCTGGCCCTGGAGTCAAGAGGACCTGAGTTCAAATCCAGACCAGATACTTATTGTGTGTCCCTAGGCAAGTCATCTAATCCTGTGAAATGGCAAACCACTCCAGGTTCTTTGCTAAGAAAACCCCAAATGAGGGCACAAAGAGTTGGACGTGACTGAAACAATGACAACAGAAAACCTGATGTTTTATCCTCTCCTAGTAGACTATATGCTCCTTGAGCACAGAGCCCATGTTACCCAGGTATGTATATTCTCAGTACCTAACACAATGCCTGGTATATGGCAATAAATGTCTGTTGATTGATGAAATTCATTGGCTGACAAAGTATTCCCACTTTAAAGAAATAAATTCAAATTATTACTATTACCCAGTGATAAGAGAAGGAAATGAATTATAAAGAGCAAAGCCTTCTCTCAAACATCTAAGCACTGGGTAGCATGGCTAAGTAAAACCCACGAATAATCTGAAAGCTTGAACGTCTTCCTTCTGCCACATCTCACCACAGCTCTGGGGAACAGCAAGTTAGAACACTGAGACCTTGCTTTACCCTTCTCAGCCTGTGGCGGCAGCTGATCCTAAGGAGCTATGGGAGGGTCATCAAGTACAGAACCAGAGGGGAAAAGGGGAAAGGATCTGCACAAAACTCAAACTGTCTTACAAATCCCTAAATAAAGAAGAGTTGAATGAATGTCTTTTTTTAGACTGAAAAAGGCTCTGAAAGAAAAAAAAATGGATCTTTTAGGCAATCAATGCCAGACTCCTCTACCTGTCCATATAGAAATTCCTAGAAACTGTAAATTAACATCATGTACAATGTTCTCACTCATCAGACGATGGATGTTCTTCAAGGAATATATTTCAAAAATTAAATAAACTTTGTGGCACAAAGTGTCCAAATAAGGGCTGAATTTCACTTTTAATTCCGGATGAGTGTGTGTGTGTGTGTGTGTGTGTGTGTGTGTGTGTGTGTGTGTGTGTTACATCCAATTACATGAAGCATCTACCTGATATCCAAAGAAGACCATCCGCCACATATCCTGCGTGACATGAAAGGGACCGGTCAAAGGACTGTACAAAAGTCCATTTGTTCTTCTTGGGACAGTATCGCTCAACCGTGGGCAGAACTTGGCGCAGTTCATTCCGGCCTCCTACGGCATAGAGATATTCATCCATTGCTCCCAGCACAAAATGTTCCCGGCAGTTTTTCATGGGAGCAATTTCAGCCCAAGAGTTGCTACGGGGATCATAGCGACAGGCAGTCCGTACAGCACATGTCCGACCAGTGGCATGCTCCACCTCCCCCCCTGCTACAAAGAGGAAGTCCCCCATGACCGCCACACAATGGTGGCTTCTGCCCACAGGCATTGGTTCCAGTTCGCTCCAGTTTGCTATTGCTGCTATTAGGGCATTGTCTTGGTCAACCGGATTAAAATACCGGAGTTCTTTGACTTTACAGACCTCACGCTTTTTCCCACCAATGATATAGAGTGTGTCTGACTGGAAGCGAGGTTTGGTCCTTCGGGTCTGCCACACTGGCTGTGCATAGATGCTCTGGTGGTACTCCAAGGCCTCATTGACGAGGGCTGTGGCTGTCTCGCTGGCTTGGACCAGAGGGTGAGACAGTGCAACTGTATGAAGGGTGTCCACATCCATGAGACCAAAACGAATGTACTGGAGGAGCTCATCCATGTACTGGGAATGGCAGTTGTGTTCCAACCACCTCACTGCTAGCTGAAAGAGAGGGGGAAGGGTTAAAAACAAAGGAAGAAGTGGTGTGTCATCAAATCATACTAAATTCTTCAATATACCAATTACTGAGATGTTTCACCTAAACAATATAACATCTAGATTTTTGGAGATGGAGGGCTTTTTGTTTGTTTGTTTTAAACCATAACAGCAGAAGCACCAGAAGAAAAAAAAGTTCATAAAAAGGCAGACACGTTTTGAGTTTATATTATGTTATATGCACATATGGGTGTATAGATACATGTAGATATAAGAAGGCATTCCCTCTCAAATGATTAGTGATTAAATAAAGGCATTTTCCATTTAAGAAGAGGGGACAGAGTTTATTCAGAATGAAAATACATTTTATATTCTCAGGTCCTGAGCATAGGGGGAGTGGGAAAGAAGATGGGCCACTACATGTGCTACTACAGGAAACATCAGTGGTTAGTAGTGTTATTGTATTTCAAGTAATATATAGCAACCCATGCGTCAAAGTGCTCTATCGATAAAAGAAACATAGAACAACATGTGATCATCCACGACCACAGGGTGTACTTGAGGGAAAATCAATATGACACAACTAGAATTATTTAGAAGGGTTTGGAAAAAGGCTTTCTCCCCACCCCTTTCCTGGGTGTACCAGACATGAAGAAAAAGAAAAAGATTAAAATATATCGGTTTTGTATCTGAAAAAGGGAGGGTCATGAATTTATTTTTTTATCTTAAGATATATGTTGGTTAGCACATGTAGAAACTTGGAAATCTATGTATGAGACCTTCATATAAATTCCTCACAAAAGACATTATCTTCTCATTTGGTTTCAATATCAACATGCAATTTTAAGCTCTCACCATAGTCTAATCTTTCTTTTACAAAAGGCATTCCTGAAAACAAAGGGAGGCCCATAACTGAATTTCCAGGGTCATCAAATCTTAGTGCTTGAAAAAAGCCTGGGACATAAAAGGTCAGCAATCATAGTAGAGGAGAGGGATAACAGAAAAATAAAAACGTGCACAATGTTAAAATGAAAAGTTACATTTAAAATGCTCTGAAGTAGTTCAAATTTTTAAATATGATGCCTAATTTGGCAGGATGTATTAAACCAACAAACACATTTAATAGTAAAAGCATGCTACCTCAAATAAAAGACAATAAAACCGTCTCTGGTACCTGGAGTCACTTATATCATTCTCAGCAACTGATACACTAAACTGAAATAAAATTACATTAAAACAGAGGTATGGATCTGAAATAATTAATAGGGTGAATTTTAGCAAAGATGGAATTCTTATACTGCTGTTGTGGATGATAAAATAGACCACAGACTGCTTTCTTAATTTCTAATCCATAAACTTGAGGATCTGAATCATAAGACAGCTCATTGGAACAATGTTACCAACTCTAGGAGAAAATTTCTGACCTCTCAGGACCAAAGCGGCTAACCACTCTCTGTTCACCTGCTTCTAAATTCAGGACCTATTTGAATCTTGTTTCTTCAGTTTCTTTTTGAAATACTTTGAGAACAGAGGTGGAACGTCATTCATATCCACTCAAAATCTATAGACATACTAACAGGCTCTTTGTTAGCCACATGAAATGTGTATCTAGTAGTTTAAAATCTCTAAGAATCAAAAGGGCTCAAATGAAATAAAATACTCACCTTAAGAAAAAAAAATTATTTGCTTTAATATAGGAGCACTTATATTCATCACAGATATTACAAATGACAAAAGAAAGACCTAGTTAGTTGGTCAATCCCCTCTTCACCAGAATGGGATAGCTACCCACAATCAAATTCCGAGATCTCCAAGCACTCTAATTATGTATGTTTCAAGTGACTTGTGCTCCAACCATTTCCCTGGGAAGATATTTGCAGGGTTCATTTTTTATTTCTAATTGTATAGCTCATTCTTTACTCACAGCACTTCTAAAGTTTCTAGGCATTGGCTTCATCATTCTCTTAAGTGTACTTCATATGCTAAAGGTACGATTTTTAGTATTTTGCCTACAGTATCTCTCATTTTCTGGATTTTATCTGATCATTCCTACTTTGCCCTAATAATTAATTCCTCAATATTCTAAGAGTTTTCACCTTTCACTTAGATGCTGCTGAGATGAGCAAAGAAGCAGTAGAGGATTGGTACCTCTCTAGATTTTTTTTTTAAACCCAGTGATGTACATCTAATTATTTTTTCCTTCTCCTCATTAATCAGTTCTTTCTGTTTCTTAATCAATCTCCCTGCCCATCTACAAAGAAGTTTTATTTTATCTCTAGCAAACATGATACTTCTTGGAAAGTACTGAAAACTAAGAATCCTCAGTTTCTAAGAGTATCTCTGTAGATAGATGGATTCAATCACATTTAGATCTGTCTTCTCTTTCTGACTGCAGGAATATATCTTCAGCTACCTACAGGGTATCTCTACCTTGATGCCTCACTGTAATCTGAAACTCAAGATACACGAAAACAAACAAACTAGAATTATAATCTTTTCCCAAAACTTGTTCCCCTTTCTGAATTCACTATTCTGATCAATGGTACCCGATTTCTCATATTCAAAAACATATCATCCTTATTTAACACCTCTCTCCTTCATCTCTCAATTAATTCAGGTCCTTTGGATGACAACTTTTCCCTTTTCTCTGTCCTCACCAGCACCACCCAAATACAAATCATCATTACCAACCAATGTGAAGTACTTCAATTGCCTCTGACTTGATCTTAGTACCTCCTCTATTTCTCCTCGAGCTACTTTGACAGGACAGCAGGACTAGAGATCTATTTACATGGAACTCGGCTCAAACACCCATGCTCCTTAATTGCCTTCCTTCTAAAATGCAAGCTTCTTTACCTGGCATGGCAGGCCTTCCAATATCTGTAAGAACCCGAGTTTTGTGGTCTTGCCTCACACTACACCCCATGACATACTCTGGACCAGTGGTTCTCAACCTTCCTACTGCCGCGACCCTTTAATACAGTTCTTCATGTTGTGGTGACCCCCAACCATAAAATTATTTTTGTTGCTCCTTCATAACTGTCATTTTGCTACTGTTATGAATCATAATGTAAATATCTGATATGCAGGATGTATTTTCATTGTTACAAATTGAACATAACCCACAGGTTGAGAACCGCTGCTCTAGACCCTACAGAAATCCAGACATAGTCTCGCTCAAACATACCAATGCTTTCCTCCCTTGGTATTTTTGCTCAAGCTGCTCCTTGTCCCTGGAATGTACTCCCTACAGTCCCTTCTTGGCCTGCTCAATTCCCACCAGTCTTCTAAAGCTCAATTCAAATGTCATTTCCTCCATGAAACTTTTCCACTCAAATTCACAAACCATTTTTTGCTGCCTTATGCATTTGCCATTTTATTACTGTATTATACACTTATCTGTATCTATAACTATATCTTTTTCAGTGCCTCAGCAGTGCTTAAATACATACAGCAAGAACTTAAATACTGTTGGCTAACTGAAAAGCTAACAGTACTTAACTATACTTACCAGTACTTAACAAAAGTGGTTAACTGAAAAGTTTTAATGGAATACCATTCCTGTTCCATTTCTGGTTTGCTCTTTTACTACCTCTAGGGTACACCCATCACTGCTGTTTTCATGTTCTTGGAATAAGTACTGCATATTATTTTTCATCTCGCACATTAAGCTTGCATTTTCTCAGATGAATTTTACCCCGTACCTTTCCAATATTTTTAACTTCTCTCTGACCCTACATAATTTTTAGCCTTTATCCTTTATTGATACCTTTAGGCCACCCAAGTCATTCTCACTTGTTAAGCTCATGTTTCCCCTTACATTGAAGTGAACGTTAATTAAAACTAGCTACTCTAACATCTGCCTCAGACCCCTTCTCACCTAGATATACATTTATAGATTTTAGACAGCATTCCTTTCAGGAGGCAGTGCTCATATCCCAGATAATGAGTCAGCTTCTTCCAGTAGGATTCAATTATGCACTTTGAGAAACTGCATTAACTCTTTCAAGCCATCAGGATAAATCTGGTCAATTACTACCTTAGTGGACCAAATGGAACTTTTGGCAGCATACGTATTCAGAAGGTAAAAACCTCACCAATGCTAAGTAGGATGCTTTAGTGACTTAGAACACCTGGTTAGATTTAGCTTCACATTGATGGTCTGGGGACTCTCACTCTACCCCTTGATCCATGATTGACTTGGGTACATTTAGCTAAGTTGTTTAAAAGCCTTACTGAATTTCATTTTTACCAAGACAAAAAACCTTTTTTGAAAGAGAAAGAGTAATGCTGTGCCAAACAAACCTATGATAGAACTATAAAATTGTAAGATTAGAGAAACAGCACCATAATTAATTCTTGCTTCTCTGAATTTCATAGAGATGGACCCAATAATGCTGGATTTGAAAATAGGAAGCAGTGAGTTTGCATCCTGCCTCAGATGCTTGCTAGCTGTATGACACTCAGCAAGCCACTTAATCTCTATTAGGCTCAGTTTCTGCATCTATAAAATGGTACAGGAATAGTACTTCAGAGAACTATGAGGACCAAACAAGATCATATGTGTAAAAGTGCTTTGCAAACCCTTGCAGTGTTATATATGAGCTATTTTTAGCATTGCCATCACCATCATCATTCAAAACAGTGATATCAAAATTATCTGTACAGTGGCACCCCACTGATAACATAAACTGCTGTGCAGAATTCAATAAAGAGGAGAAAACTATCCTAGAATCCATCCAAGATGACTGAAGTATAAAATAATCTAAGAACTCAAGGACACTAACTACTGGAGTAAAAACTCCCTATTAAATAAAAACTGCTGGGAAAACTGGAAAGCAGACTGGCAAAAATTAGATGAATATCACACATCATAAACTTTAATACATTCCAAATGGATATATTAACCTATATATGAGAGGTCATATTATAAACAAATTAGAGGAGAAGGGAAGGAGATACCCTTCACAGCTATGTAGGGGAAGGGTCCTTGAACAAACAAGAAACAAAGATGATCATAAAATAAGTGGACAATTTTGATTACATACAATTAAATTTTGACAGAAACAACATCAGTACAGTTAGAAAGGCAACAATTAACAAGAGAAAAATTTATAGCAAATTTGTCTGATAGCAATCTGGAATCTAAGGTATGTATGGATTGATTAAAAAAAAGTCTCCAATAGAGAGTGGAGGATATGAACAAGCAAAGCAGTGTTCAAAAAGAAAGAGAAAGAAATGAACACTGTAAACAGCCAGATGAATGTACGCTCCAGATCACTAATAAAAAGAGAGACACAAATCAAAACAACACAGAGGTTCTACCTTATTCTCATCAGATTGGCAAAGATGATAAACAAAAGGAAAATTACAATTGTTGGTAGGGCTATGGGAGGTCACCCAGACAAATGTCCTATCTGTTGAGTTAGGAATTGTACCAAACATTATATAAAACAACCTGAAACTATACTAACATTCCTTCAAATGGCACGTCAATCAATTGCCAAATTAAGTGACTTGTTATTGTCATAAGGCAATGGTCTTGCCTTATGGTCTTACCCCAGACCCTCACTGGCTAGTCCTCTCTCTGAATTGTCTTCTCTTATTAAAATATAAGCTTCTTGAGAATAGGGACTATCTTGCTTTTTTGCATTTCTATCCTCAGGCTTTAGCACAGTGTTTTAGTACATAATAAGCATTTAATAAATTTTTCATTCTATGAGACTATTTAAGCCAGCAACAGCACTACTGGACACCTACCACAAAGAAGTAAAAGATAAGACACAGAAGAAAATACATGTAGAAATACATTTATATCAGTACTTTTTGTAATAGTAAAGAATTAGAAACAAAATGGGTACCCATAAATTAGAACAAATTATGACACATTAATGTAACAGAATATTATTGTGCCATAAGAAATGATGAAAGGGACAGATTCAGAGAACATAGGCTAAATTGTATGAACTGATACTAAATGAAATAAATAAAACTAGAAGAATAATTTATACAATGGCTATAACGATGTAAAAGTAAACAACTTTGTAAAACATAAGAACTGTTAGTAATGCAATGACCAATCATGATTTCAAAAGACTGAAAATGACACACACTACCCACTTTTGGTAAACAGGTCCCAAAAGAGAGGTGCAAAGCGACACATTTATAGAGGAAGCTAGTATGTGGGTTTGCTTTGCTCAACTCTACTTATTTATTACAACAGATGGTTTCTCTTTTGAGGTTGGGGGTTATGTGGGGAAAGTTGGAGGGCAGTGATAGTGATGTGAAAAAAAGTGAAAGAGAAGAGCACCAAGAAACATTAAAAATACACTAAGGAGAGCAGAAGCAAACTCGGAAGGGGACGCAGACGGGCAGAGCAGTTTTGTTAATACTGTAACAGTTTTATTATAATAAAAACCATCAATTTTGTATTTCTTCACTTTCTAGAGAGTAGAATGGAGAGGTAAGTCAATCTTTTCATTTAACATACATTTTCCAGTGGTTGAGCCGGAAAGGGGAAAGAGGATTTCACTTAAGTAATCTAACTCAATGGCCTAGAGACATCTTATACTTGACACATCCAAAACAGATCTCAATATCATTTCCCCCAAACCCATCCCCTCTTCCAAATGTCTTTGTTTCTCTCCAGGGCACCACCCTCCTTTCACTCTCTCTGGTCTGTAACTTCAGGATTAGCCTCAACACCTCATTCTCTTACTCCACATAAACCAATCAATTGCTAAATCTTGCCCCTACAACATCTCTCACATTTTACTCCTTTCAGACTCATACAACCAATACCCTAGTTCAGGTACTCATGTCAACTCACCTCAACCACTTCAAATGGCCTCCTAAAGAGTCTCCCGGCTTCATCTCTCCAGATTCCATGCTTTTATTAGCAACTAAATGGATTCTCCTTAAGCACATTTCTGAATTTCTTACTCAATAAACTTTGGCTTTTAAAATCCTTCATATCCTAGCCACAATCTATTTTTCAGCCTCTTTATATGTAATTCCCCATCCTTCAGTGGAAAGTCCAAGCAAATGAGCTTCCTCTCTCTTCCTCACCTGGCCTTCCATCTTCACACTTCATACTTTTACACTGAATGCCTTTCATGCTTAAAATATACTCCCTTCTCATCTCTACCTCTTAAAATCCTTCTCAAGATAAAGCTGAAGTACTACTGATGTAGTATTTAATAAAGCTGCCCCCAACCCCAATATTCTAACTTCATTATAGGCCTGGCCCCGTTGAACAGCAGGCCTACTGTACCTACCTAATCCCTCCCCCCCACCAATGTCCTAACTTCCTCATATATACCTCACTGCTCACTGGAACAACAGAGGTGTCCCTGAACTCTTAGTTCCCACAGAAACAGCAGGTGTGTCCATGTGATGGGAACCCAGCTACTGCCTCTACCTACTCACTGCCCTCAGACCCATTCCCACAGAAACAGATGTATTTTTGTACTCAATCATAATCACATCATCCATCTAACCCAAGACAAGACCACAATACCTAACTATCTATCTTGACCAGACTGGACCATAATAGCTAGCCAATTAGAGGGCAGCATGAGCAGAATGTTTAACCACCAAACCATAGATACAACCCCTCCTCCATTACCTAATCCCTCTTGCCTTTTTAATATTAATCATATTCCTATATTCTATGTAAATTTATGTTACATAATTGCATCTTTACCCTATAAAAATCCTTCTCGCTTTCTCTGAAGTTGCTGGTTCCTCTTGGAACTTAGCCTGCTTCATGAGAGGCGTCAATCTCAGTATATGCCTGTACTTAGATTAGAGGTGGTCTGACTCTGAATTCTTTGAGATAGTTCTACCACCACAACACAACATGAAACTGCAGCAGTTTTTAGATGGGCAGAGCCCCCACCTCAACAGTTTTGGGCATTCCTGGGTTTAAACCTCAACACTACTACCTTCGACCTTGCCCTTATCTCCCTACTGTTGATGTCTTCCCTCTCTAGCCACCTTGTACTGGTTTTGTATATATTCTGTATATACTTACATGGGCAGCTAAATGGCACAGTGGATAGAGTTCCAGGACTGCAGTGAAAAAGACCTAAGTTCAAATTTGGCCTCAGACACTAGCTGTGTGACCCTGGGTAAGCCACTTAACCCCGTTTGCCTCATTTTCCTCATCTGTAAAATGAGCTGGAGAAGGCCCCTGTTTGCCTCAGTTTCCTCATCTGTAAAATGAGCTGGAGAAGGAAATACCAAACCACTCCAGTATCTTTGCCAAGAAAACCCCAAATGGGACCATAGAACATGAGTTCCCTCAGCAGAGATTATTTAAATTTTTATTTATATTCCCAGTGCCTGACAAATAGCAGATGTTTAATCAATGCTTGCTGATTAAGTGACTGATCTAAGACAGATAAGATTCATCTTCAAAAATCTCCCCAAAAGGTCATGTCACTATCTCTGGCTAAAACATTTTATGTTATTTTCATCTGGAAAACTATTCCTTCTACCTAGTCGAATTTGGAATGCCAGAGTCCCCAAAGAACTTTAAGTGTCCCCCAAAAGGCAGTGGAGATATACATAGTGGGCTGAGTAGACAGTTATGTTACTATTAATTGATAAGTCTTTATTAAATGCTATTAAGTGCCAGGCACTGTGGATACTAGTATAGGGAATGAAACCATCTCTGTTCACAAGGAGCTTACATTCTAATGGGAGAGACAAATACACATAAAATATATATGGCATAAGTATAAAATGACTACATGTATGTACATATACAAATCTCTATATGCATACAGGAGGGCACTTGCAGCCGACGTCACCAGAAAAAGATAACTAATGGAGGATCTGTGTGCTCTGTTGGCATACAGACGATGTTAAGCCAAAGCTCACAGACGCCAGCACACTGAGTTGAGGACATGGACAAGAGTGACATAGAATGAGAACGCTCTGACGGACACTTTTGGAAGGAATACAGAGGAACTTGAGATTCAATTACATATTCAATCAAAATACCTGCCCAATCATGCTATCCTCGCTAGATGGTTTCAGGACCTTTTGTATAGTATGTGCTAGTTACATCTGTCATTCTTTATCTTTCCCTGATCAATCAACTAGCAATTTTTAAACACCTACTAAGTGCCAGATGCTGTGCCAAGCAACACGAATACAGTACAAAGAATGAATCATTCTCTACTCTTAAGGACTTTGATTTTTTTTCTCTAAAATAAATCACTGTAAATCCTGTAGCCTGTCACCATAAGCCCTAATTTTTCCCCATCCTTGTAACCTTATCTTTGTTGCTCTCTTAAAAAGCCTTTCCCAACTGCCTTTTACTTTATGTTCTCCAGAACTGCACAGACCATAAGAATCAGACTGTGGTGCACAAGAATGAATGGGAGGATTCTGTTTTCATTTTTATACAAAAACACAGTATGACCCCTTCTGTTCACCATTTCATTACGTGACATGATAGGATGCTGGATTCTTTGGGAAATTTTTATGTTAATGACAGTGACATGAAAATAATAGCCTCTCTTAAGCTCTCAAGTGACCTGCTGCCACAAATCTCAGATTCAGATAATTCAGCTAATTCAGATAAACATACTCAGGGCCAAATATTACTTCTATGTTTAGAAGTAACGTAAATAGCAATCACCTCCAAAATTAAAAAGTAAAACTTGCTAACAAAAAAGGAAACTTTATATCAAAATAACCCAAAAGATATTCTTCATTGTGCCTAATTTTTGAAATATTTCAAATTCAATACAATCAAGGAGTCAATCAACTTGAAGCGGGGTATACATGAAATCGATTTTGGAAGAGAAAATATTTCTTGGTTTTTTTCACCATTTTCATTTTTCTCTTGAAAATGTATTTTAATTCTGAGTCATTCTAGATCAACAAGAGTTGTTTCACAAATATACAAGAGCTATTTTCTTTCGTTTTTCTCCCTCAATTCACATCAGTTGGGTCCTACTCCACGGTGACTCCTAAAATATATCATCCTGGGCATCAAAAATGCTACTCAAGATCACACAGGAGCCTACAGGCTCAGAAGGAAATGGATTTTTCTTTTCCCTGCGTAGCTTTGTAATGTTTCATAAATGTAGCGTGCCACTAGCAAAATCCAGGGTGGGAATACAAGTGTAATTCATTTCCAGTAAACCCAATATATGAAAAAATCCAGATTAAGGCAAAACATTAGGAAGCAATTATTTATTTTTTTAAAAAAAGATTCCCCACTGAATTTTTTAAAAAAGGCTAATTTCCTAGTATATTTAAAATATCTGCCCACTGTCCAAAATATCAGTACAACTTGTGAGGAATATAAATTAAGAAAATAGGACTATTGCAACAAACACCTAATACAACATACTAATAACTTTCATTAAATTTTATCAACACAATATCTTTTATGATCATTTCTATAATGGATCCAGAATTCCTGACCTTTGTGAAAACTCTAAAGAAAACTTCTTTTAAAACTATGCGTGTGTTTATATGTAGTTCCATACATAGGTGTAGTATAGATGTACAAATGCACTATACATAGATGTATATTGTACATATACATACATACACATGTGCATATGTATATAGGTGAATATATATATGTATGTGCACACAAATATATGTATATACATATACATGTGAAAATGTGTGAAATATATCCAACGGTGCACTGAAATCAATTCAAATTGGCTTGTGAAAACCGCTTGTTAAATTTTCAGCATGAGCATTAACACATAGGAAACAGGGAATTTCCACAAATGCTGGTTTTATTTATTGTTTTATTGATTTATATGGACTTAAGTGATGAAGAAAATGTTAATAATGCAGATTACACTTACAAGTTTGTCATGTACACATATCTTTTTTCCCCAGAAAGCGCAGTTAAACATTTACTGGGATATGTGAGTGTGAGTGTGTGTGTGTCTGTGTGTGTATGAAGCAATGTCAAAGCTAAGTTTCTTATTTACAATTTGTCAATTGTGAATTATGGAATTATTCCAAACTCATGAAAATGCAGCGCAGCATCTCACTAGGTAGTGAGCTGCACCTGGAGTTAAAAACCTGTCTCTAACACTGATCCTTGCCAAACCTTAGTTTCTTTATCTCCCAAATGAGAGAAACAATAACCACACTACCTAAATCAAAGAAGTCTTTTTAGGAAAGCTTCCTTTAAACCTTAAGTTATACAGATGTATGTTATTTTTAAACATTCATTTCTGGAAATACAT
>CM053586.1:121073324-121089106 GCA_028646515.1 Pseudochirops corinnae
AACAGAAAGAAGAGGCAGGATCAATATCCACCATACTTTCTTATCTTTGTATCCCCAAGGTCAAGTTATGCCTCTAAATGTGTGTGTGTGTGTGTGTGTGTGTGTGTGTGTGTATATATATATATATACACACACACACATATATATATACATACACACATACACACACACACACATACACACATATATATATATACATACATTTATATACACACTCATACACACACTAACTATGTGACCATAGTCAAGTCATTTAATCTTGTAGTACTTGAAGTAACTCAGTCTAAGCGTATAAATTACAGAGAAGGGGTTGATTTGCTTTGGTAGAGAACTGGGAATCCCCCACATTAAGGAAATCACAGGTCTAATTCAAAAAGAAAAAAAAAGGATGGTTTTTATAGAAATATTAACTCACTAGACTATTAGAGAATCAGATTCATTTTTCTCTTAGAAACAGCAAAGGAAATTTCAGTTCAACAGATAATATATCCCTCAAATCAAAAAGTACCTGAAACTTAGGGATTTGGAATTACATTTTCTCAACCAGAACAATGAAACTACTGCCATGGAGGTATATTGACAATTATAACAGTGCTCACTAGAGTGCTCTAATTAAAATTTTGTCAACATTTTGCTTGTAAACAGATATTTCAGGGGAAGGTGTGTGTGTGTGTGTGTGTGTGTGTGTGTGTGTGTGTGTGTGTGTGTGTGTGTGTGTGTGTGTGTGTGTGTGCGCGCACGTGCGTGCACATTAACCATTATAGCTGACTGCAGGCATATGTATATATGACATGCATGCTACTTTCATATTTCTCCAAGAAATTTACTTTAAAAAAAATTGATGAAGCCCCAGGCTTATAAACTGTCAGTACAAAACACCTGAAAAGATTTAAAAGGAACTTCAGTCTGGCAAAGCTGATAATAATGTAGATGTATTTTCATGGCTCATTTAACCCTTTAAAAAGTTGGAGGAGTGACCATTATTATTCTTATTTCCCAAACTATTAGCACAGAACTAATAAGCTGCTAGTCTGGTTGACATCTGTAAATGCACATTATTAAAATAGATGTCAAATAGCTCTAAAAATAGGAACCCCTTTGGCTCTAGAGCAGGGGTCTCCAATATAGTGTGGGAGGAGTGCTGGCCTGACCCTAAAGGGTCTGCGGTATGACCCCAAAGGGTGTATAATCAACCAACTGAAGTATGGAAAGTTGATCAGGCTCCTCTCCTCCTTATGAGAGGCAATCATGTGGCCAATCTCTAAGACAATCATACTTACTTCACTCTCCAGAACTCTCTAACTCCTCTCCATCTCTCTGCTATGGAAGCTCCCCCTCCACCCCTATTCTGAGAAAGATGGCAACCCCTCAGGGGATTTATGACCTAACCAATACCTACATACTCCTAGCAAGAGCTGTGCAGGTACCATTGGGAAAATCCTCCCCCACACTCATCCAGAGGCATTAAGTTTGACAGATTCCTTCACAACTGGAGCAGGAATAGGCAGTGACCAATGAATAACAATCCTGTCTCCTCTCCTTTTCTTTGTGTGGAGCAAAAGGGATCAGCAGACACAGACGAGTTAAGATTTGTATCAGAGACATATTTCCATTATCTTTCTTTCCAAACCCACGCCTCTTCCAAACATCCCTATTACTCTCCTGGTATGAGGGCATTGTCCTGAAACCTGCAAGTCAGTCTCTACTCTTCCCTTGCCCTTAGCTCACAAATACAATCAATTAGGAGAACTTGTTTCTATCTCCGTAACAACTCTTCCATGCAACCTCTTTGTTTCACTCACACAGTTGGGAACTTCATTACCTCTTTCCTGGACTCTTGTGATACAGCCTTCTAATTGGGCTCCCTGCTTTATGTCTCTTCCCTTTACAATCCATTCTCTCTACTGCCACCCAAGGGAGTGTCCTGAAGTGAAAGTATAACCACGTCACTGTCCCTG
Organism: Pseudochirops corinnae; assembly: GCA_028646515.1. Taxonomy (NCBI): domain Eukaryota; kingdom Metazoa; phylum Chordata; class Mammalia; order Diprotodontia; family Pseudocheiridae; genus Pseudochirops; species Pseudochirops corinnae. The sequence continues at coordinate 121,075,283 of CM053586.1, forward strand.
ACTCGATCAGCTCCAATGGCTTTCTACTAACTCTAAGAACAAATATCATTTTAACTGTATCCCATCCTTTCCTAATTTCTATTTTTGTGTTTTAAATGCACATAATTATTAGCAGAGATAATGTGTAAATAAGTAAATATGCACATATTGATCAAAATGATTTTATCAACGATGGAATGTATAATCAAAAAAAGTTTAGAGATCACTGATAATAGGGCATCCAGTGTTACACAGAGAGGGATTACTCTCTCTCTCTCCCCACAAGTGTTTTCCAAGCTTCCCATTTCTGTCTGTGATGCCCATGTATGCAGAGCTATTTCAAAAACCTAAGTTCAGTATGGGAAGCTTACTAAGGAAACTGAAACATAACTCATTTTGAGTTCTTCAAATTATAATATATTCTAGACAATCTTTAAGGATTATTTTAAATCAGGAGTTTTTAACCTAGGGTCCATGAACTTGTTTTTTTAAACACACACACATACACAGAGAGACTTGTGTGTGTATTTATAATTATTATATTTCAATATAATTGGTCTCCTTGGTAATCTAGTATATTTTATTTTATGCATTTAAAAGCACTATTCTGAGGAGGGGTCCATAGCCTTCCCCAGACTGCCAAAGGTGTCCATGAAGGGAAAGCAATATACATTTATACAATGGGCCAGGCACTGTGCTATGTGCTTTTTACAAATACTATCTTATGTGATCCTCACAACAATCCTAAGAGGTAAGGGCTACAATTATCCCCATTTTACAAAGAAGGAAACTAAGGCAGACAGAAGTTAAGTGACTTGCCCAGGGTCTGTGTCTGAAACTGAATTTGAACTCAAGTCTTCCTGTCTTCACTCAGTTACCTATCTAATAAGCCACCTAACCACATCTTTTGTTCCATGACACACACAAAAAAAAAAACTAAAGTTTTTCATGGAATAAAAAGTGTGTTTGGGCAGAGGACTAGTCTTGGGATCAGGAAGATCTGGGATTCAAGCAAAACCTCCAATGTCTGTGTAAAAATGGGCAAATCATTTAAAAACTCAGTGTGCGCAGGCAATACTCCAAAGTCATAACTTCCAGAGAGATTACCTATTCATGTTTATGTTTCTGGAGCCAGTCAGTCTACAAGAAATTATTAAGCACTTGGGCACTGTCACGGAGAGACAAAGAAAGTCAAAACCATCGTCCCTTCCCTCAAGGAGCTTATATTTGTGATGATAATTTTGACACCCCCTACTCAAATTAATCAGTATTTATTCAGTTTATTGTGACTTGGTGGGTACCAGTGATTGTATTAGTGAATTAAACAGAATAGGATTAAGTTTAAGTTAGTGATGTATATTAATGCTGTTAGGGTAAGAGTTATAAATGATTAATCTATCATGTATTGATGACTGTCCAAGAGTAGAAGTGTCTAATGTTACAGATCGGTCAAAAAGGATGAGGAAGATAGAGGAACACCGTAAGTTTCTTATGCCAGTGCTAAGATAAGACTGGACTAAAACAAACAAGAGGTTTAGCTTTTACTTGGAGGTACACCAATCTGAATACGTTCTGGCTGAAAGAACTTTCATTCTAAGTCTATAGTGAAGCCCCTGAAGGACAATACTTGTGACTCTACCAAAAGGTGACCCACTGAATAGTACCCCAAGAGATACAATAAATTAGCCAGTCAGAATTTATTAAGTGTCTGCTACGTGGTATGCACTGAGGATACAAGTGCAAAAGCAAAACAGTCTCTCCCTTCAAGGAATTTATATTCTAATGGAGGAGAATATAGCTAGATAGATAGATAGAGAGATGGATATATACATACATACAAAAAGCTGGGAAACAGCAACTAAAAGTAACCATTATAGGTATTTCTTAATTGGGTTTCAGAAGTACAGAGGTTACCCTGGGAATTCTTTTGATCTTAGTGTCTTACGAGGCCTTTCTGTTTGTGGGCTGCTGATTTAGACTATATTTACTGGACAGCTGAAATTATATCTGACATCTGGTCATGAGGGAAGTTACTGAACTGTTGAGATTTTTTTCATCTATGGAATAATCATTACTTTAAATTTTTGTATCTTTCAGAATTCACTTTATAGTGGATTCTAGAGATTTTTTTCATCTAGAGAATAATCACTGTTGCCATTCAGTTGTTTTCAGTGAGGTCTGACTCTTTGCAATCCCCTTTGGGGTTTTCTTGGCAAAGATCCTGAAGTAGTTTTGTCATTTCCTTCCATAGCTCATTTTACAGATAAGAAAACTGAGGCAAACGGACTTAAATGATTTGCCCAGGGTCACATAGCTAGCAAGTAAGTGTCTGAGGCTAGATTTGAACTCAGAGACAGAAGAATTCCTGCCTCCAGGATCAACATTCTATCCACTGTGCCACCTACCTGCCCCATCATAACAATTACTTTAGATTATTTTGTCTTTCAGCATACACTACATAAGGATTTTACAACTCTTGGCTACATTTGAGGGGTGCTTCAGAAATAAACAAAATGACAAAATGATGAGAATACATTCCAAATTTCTGATAACACTGTCCTAAAACAGTTTTAGAATGTCCAATGAGTACTTACGTAAAACACAAATATCTGACAAATTACTTTGTGCATTATAATTTTCATCCCTAAAATGTTTTAAAAGGAAAAAAATTTCATCCCCAGGCCTAGTACATAAAGGTCTTTGTGTTGGTGAAGAAGAAAGAATAGGAAGATTTATGAATAGGAGACATGAAATATATCCTTCCCTCTTTACCCCCCAACTATATTCAAAAGATAATGAAAATCATCCTTGGTCTTAGCACATTTGAGTAAAACATATGAATAATTCATCAGACATATACAACATACTGAAAATTCCTTCTCAATGGCGCATACCAGTCTCCCCCATCTGACCATTTGTACACAGCAGGGCTACAGAGCAAAACATTCGCACCCTGAGCTGTTTGGCTTCATCCTGCTAAGTCCTCCTTTAAAAGGCAAAGTAGCTCAAGAAGGATAAGAAGCTCTTAAAAATTAATTTCTTTCACAAATGATCCCAACAAAGAAAGAAAGGACAAAGCAGCTCAAGTGTCCAGTGTGGTTGCCCAAGGAGGGTCCTGAGGTGCTCCTTTTTTTTTTTCCCCACAAAATTGGGATCTCCAAAAGATTCAAAGACAGGCAAGTAGCCAAGGATGGAAGGAGGTGAATGGCACTGATCTAGAAAAATAATGTAAATAAGAGATAAAAGCTCAAAATGAGCAGAATCTCAAAAAAGACTCAGGAGGGAAAAAAAAATGTGTTTGTGACAAGAAGAACATAAGGAAAATGGTAGCTCAGTATATGGTGTAATCTTGACAGGTCATAAAAATCTCAGAAGTGAAATGTACCTGACCAGCTATCTAGTCCAACACATATCTGAAAAACGGAATCTCATTTATGATCACCTTCTATCATGTGTCACCTCACTGAATTTCAGAATTGTAAGGGATCTCAGAAGCCATCAAGTCCCAACCACACTTGAACAAGAATTCTTGTTTTCTATGATTTACCTCACTGATGGTCAACTCAATGAAGAAGAACCCACTATCTTTTCAGGCAACCATTCCTCTTTTGGATAGGTCTAATTATCAGGAAGTTTGGGGGTTTTTTTGCCTTAAGTCTTCTTTTAGTTTTTTGCAATTTCTACACATTATTTCTAGTTCTGCCCTCTAGGATTAAGCAGAAAAAGTAGTCAGATCCCCTTTTTACAGGACAGCCCTTCAAATATTTTTTAGTCAAGACATCATTGTTCATCCTGTCTTCTCTTTTCCAAGTGAAACTTATTTAGTTCTTTCAATAAATCCTCATGCAGCATGACCTTGAGGCCTTTCACCATCAGGGTAACCCTCCTCTGAAAATGCTCATGTTTATAAACATTATTCTTAAAAGGTTGTGCCCAGATCTAAACATTATCCTGCTGCTGTGGTCAGACCAGAAAAGAGCACAGAAGACCTATTACCTCCCACTTCGTAGATGCTACTTATCTCTCAGTACTGCTTAGCTGTGGGGGCTTCCACATTACAATGCAGGCTCATGTTGAGCTCATTTTTATCTACTAAAATGCTCCTATCTTTTCCCAGAGGAACAGCTATTTACCATATATCCCCCATCCATGTTTGTGAGGTTGATTTTTTGAACCCAAGTGGAATAACTCAGATTTATCCCTATTAAGTTTCACCTTATTAGATTTGGGTCAAAATTATAGCCTATCAAGATCTTTATGAAACTCTCTACTCCCAGTTTTATATCATCTGCAAATCTGACAATTAATACTGCCTTTAGGTAAGTCATTTTTAGCTCTTCCTTCTAGTTTTACATCATCAACAAATCTGATAATAAGGCCTTTCGGTAAGTTATTGATAAAAAAAAAAAGTGAAATAGTATACCGCTAAGCAGAGATCTCTGGGGCATTCCATTAGACACCTCCCTCCAAGCTGATATTGCACCACTAATGACAGAAAGAAAGCTGAACTACTACTGAACTCCTCTTTAATTTTTCTTTCCATTTCTCTATCAAATAATGATCCTCAGACTGGGAAGGGTACAATAAATATGGCTGATAGGGAGTCAAGAAAATAATAAATTAGCAGAAAAATATTTTTAAAGGAGTTCAAGTTTTAAAACAGAAAGAACATAAAGATCTAATTATGGAATTGTGGTCAGTAATCTGAAGAATGATAGCGATTAAAGACATGCTAGAAAACTAGAGACAAACAAATGATTTTCTGAAAAGAAGAGAAGTGAATAGAGCACTGCCCCTCAAGAGAGGAGGACCTGAATTCAAATCCGGCCTCAGACACGTACTAGCCGTGTGACTTTGGGCAAGTCACTTAACCTCAACTGTCCTACATTCCCCCCCTCCAAAAAACCAAAACCAAAAACAAAACAATAAAAAGAAGAGAAATGTGAAGTCTCAAAACTACATAAATGCCAGTGAGCTTGAGCCCTCTCCTTGGAAATAGTCTAGAATAGATTATATAATAGGTTGTAAACATTTGGAAAGGGTAGTGGCAATCATTAGGAAAAAAATAAGAAGTCTACACAAAATAAGTAAGAAGTAGTATGGTATAATACTGGTGTTGCAGTCAGAGGAGCAGGGTTTGACTCCCACTGATGATGATTACTACCTGTGTGACCCTGGGCAAATCACTTACATTCTCGATGCCTCAGTTTCCTCATCTATAAAATGTTAAGGTTAAATTACATGATCTTTGAGGTCTCAACTCTGGATGGATGATCCTATAAGTCAAGAAAACCTAGCCTCATTTCCTTTTTCTTTTTTTTTTTTTTAAGTAAGATTAGAATGGCTAATATCATAAGTAAAATATACCTGGATTTTAGTTAGATATCTGACAAAGCCCCTCATGATATCCTTGTGGACAAGATGAAAGAATGGGCATCTGCATGAGACTAAAGTTAAGTGGATTAGTCTTTAGCTGAAGGAATACTGATAAATGGATCAACATAAACCTGGAGGGAATGGCATTGCTCTATCCTTGGTCCTGTAGTCACCATTCTTTAAAGTCAGTGACTTGAAAACAAAGATGGCATACTTATCAATTTTATGGATGACACAAAGAGGGAAGGGATAGCTAGCTAATAGACGGTATGACAAAATCAGAATTCAAGATCTTGACAGGTAGGGACAATGGTCTAAAAACAAACAAGGAAATGTAATAGAAATAGATAAATGTACGGTTCTACATATTGGTTCAAAAAATCAACTGCACAAACACAGCATGGAGGAGACATAGCTAAAAAGCAGTCTACGTGGAAAAGATGTATGAGCTTTTAATGACAAGTCAATAGCGTATGTGGTTGCTCAAAATGTGAATTCAGCCCTAGACTGACTCAACAGAAACATAATCCAGAGAATTAATGTATTTAGAGCAGGATGGGACCTTAGAGATCACCTAGTCAAACTTTCTCTTTGGAGGTAGCGGGTAGCTAAGCTGAGATTCAAATATAGACCAGATTACAAAAGGTTGGGTGGTGACAATATAACATAATCTGCACTGCATGTTATACCACAATGGATTTTAGGGCAATATAAGCAAGAATTTCCTAATCTAAAGTGGGGTTTTCTCAAAAAGTAGTGAGCTCTCCATTAACATGTACGTTGAAACAGAGATTGAATGATCTCCTTACAAGGAGTATTACACCCCTAAGGAGAGAATTACTGCATCATGGAGATGGGGAGGGAGAAGGATTAGAATCCATTACTCACCTATAAAAGACATTCATGGGTGGGGAGGGAGGAGGGAGCTGGTTAGTGTTTAACAGCCGGCTTTCAAAAAAAAAATACATGCAAAACACTTTTAAATTTAATCTGCATAACTGACATTTTCTTTATCACTTTCTTAAGTCTAGATAACCAACGAAACAGTAAATCAAGACCTGATTTTTATCATTTGCTGATTTCTGAGGTATAAATGCTCACACTGAAAATTTCCCAATCAGAGCTTGTGAGGTGGTACAAGGCGGCTCCAGGACACCCTCAAACTCACGGCACACATCAGTGTATAGTGCTTTCTGTACTATTAGAACAGAGCTCAAAGATGAGGAGAGAAAAAAGTGGAAATTAAAAGAAAACTGTTTGATGTTGTGTTAACTATTGTGATTAGAGAGAACTATATAGATTACAGAACCTTGTATGATCAACTCGGCTATTGCTCTGAAGATAAAGTGGCCTGAGGATGGTGAAAATCTTATGCTTCTTTATTAGCATGTGTGCTTGCCTTCTGCTAAATGGCATGATTGATAGAGCAGCTAGATGACACAGTGGGTAAAGTGCTGGGCCTGGCATCAGGAAGACCTGAGTTCAAATCTTGCCTCAGTTACTTAACTCAGTTTCCTCATTTGTAAAATGAGCTGGAGAAAGAAATAGCAAATGACTCCAGCATATATGCCAAGGAAACCTCAAATAGGGTCACGAAGCGTTGAACATGAGTGAAATGAATGAACAACAATATAGTGGATAGACTAGTGAGACTGGAGTCAGGAGACCTAAGCCTGAGACAATAGCTGTGTGACCCTGGGCAAGTCACTTAAACTCTGTTTGCCTCAGTTTTCTCATCTGTAAAATGGGGATGTTAATAAAAACTACCTCATAGGACTGTAAGGATCAAATGAGATAATAATTAGAAAAAGTGCTTAGCATTGTGCCTGTAACACAGTAGTAGGTACTTAAAAATGCTTGTTTTCTTCCTCTATAGTGACAGACTGAACTGTTCTGAAACTCTCAGTTTTCTTTCCAACTCCACAGCCCCAGCTGACAGACTGTGGACCACACCTAGGTAGAACAAATTTTACACAATATTAAAGAATGTTTGTTTGGCTGCTGCTGTGATTTCCATACAACTTCTAAACCTAAAATACAGTTATTCCTTGTATTTGATTCTTCCAGGATAGGCATTTGTTATGAAAGTACTCCCGTATTGGGAGCCATTACAGCTTCTATTAATCCTTGAAAAATAACTGATACTGGACCTCAGTTATTTTCCAAGGGCTAAAAGAAACTTACTCTGAGAGGTAAACACCACCACCTGGATTGAGTTTAGCGTTATAATCTACTTTATGCTTGTGAACTACTTCCCAAAGACTATATTCAAGTCACAAATATCCACAAGGGAGAGGTTTTTACAACTCTTAACATAAATCTGGATCTCTGTAAACTCTTAGTGATGACCACCATATTACCAAGAGATAGGACATTCTTGGGCATAGGGAAAAGCTCTGACTACAGCAAGTTCTCATCTACCCATTCCACCAGAGGAAATCTTCACAAGCTTGGGGTAGACGCATCCATGACTCAGCAACGGGATCTGAGACCTGTCCATTCCCCTCAACCTGGTTTAGCCCATCTGCCAAGACAGTTTAACTAGGTTATGGCCGCTGCCCATGCTAGAGCTTCTTGGAGTTACAAGTGAGAATTGTGTGCCAAGTAGACACCAAAGGGGATGAGAAGCCCTGAAAACGGCTGAGCAAGCCCTCACACCAGTGGTGCCAGTCTTCCCTGAACATCCCATACAGTAGCATAATCTACTACTCTTTAACTTCACTTCAACCTACCTTCAAAGAGAGTCTAAACCAGAAGTGTCAAGCAGGTGGTCCACAGACTAAAAGTGGCTCACAACACTCCTGAATGTGGCCTGAACCAGATTCAAATGCAACTGGGGCCATTTAACAAAATAAATAAAAATACAACAAAACATAGATAATGTTACATTTTAAAACAAATCAGTATGGGGCCTCCAGGAATCCTTTATTTCATGGCCCCTGGTTCTATCTGAGTTTGACACCACTGGTCCAAACCAAAGGAGCTTAACCTCTGTTTGCTTCACTGGACTCCTTGGGCAGTAGGAAGAAGCCTATGGACTCTTTATGATAATACTTTTTTTTAACGCGTTAAATAAAATGCAGAAGATTACAAAGGAAAGCAACTATGCAAAAATTCACTTACCAAATTATTTTTCTTAAAATAAATTTGTTAATAGACCCCAGGTGAAGAGCACGTAGTCTAAACATATGCCTTTAAAAGTGCCTACATAATGTCAAAATAACACAGAATCATAGTTTTTGATTTGGAAGGTACCTTAGATGTCATCTTGTCAAGTCCCCTCATTTTACAAATTAGGAAAGTAAGTCCCCATAGAGGTTAAATGATTTGCCCAAGGTCAGACAGGTCATAACGGAACAGCCATGAACCAAGGCTAGGACCAAGCTAGTGCTCTTTTCATTGCCTTCTATTGCTCTTCGTTTCAGGATTTAGCGCTAAGGGACCTTAGATGTCATCTAATCCAAACCTGCAGCTCAGTGTGAGAGGAAGCTGACTCCCAAAGAGATCAAATGATTGTTCAGCATCATACAGTCTGCGAAAGAGACAGGATTTGAACCCAGGCCTCCTAACTGCAGAAATCTTTCTGCTACAATATGTTGCCTACTTCTCAAAATTATTTCAGTGGGAAAGGGAAGAATAGTGAAGTTGGTTGTTTGGCACTTGTAGGCTAAACAATTAGTTGATTGAGCTCTTTACTTTTTAATTTATCATTCTACTATTTGTAAGCACAGCCTACATGTTTAGTGGGGAAAAAACAATGCAATTAGTTGATTAGATATAAAATAAAGATATTACAGCACTTCATAAGCTTCCTAGTTTTACCTGTTTCCATGTAAACATAATTCAAGGGTTTGACTATTTGTTGACAAATCTCTATACTTCCTACGATATTCATTCATGGCATCTGGGAATGGGAAAAAAATTTCCACGTGGAAATACTGAATCTCTCAACCTGGAATTGAGAAAACCTATTTTGGTTTATATTTCAGGCACACAAAAGATACACCTATGCAGTAGGCTGGCATTTTCCCATGAGTCTTTCAGATGTTACTGTTCCACTTATGAATTTTATGGTTTAAAAAAACTATTTAATTTCTAAACATGCCCTAAAGCATCCTGTGAGCATCAAGCCTTTGTGTATTTCTTTACGAATTGATGTAACAATAAAAAATAAGCAATGTATTCATTTCAGACATGTTCCTCATAAAGAAATAAGCTTTTGAAAAGTTTTATTTGTGAGCAATCTGACCATCCCAAAATGGACTAGATAATCAAATCAGAGAAATGGTACCTCAAGGAAACAACTCGATGGTGGACTTGGAAGTCCACTGATTGTCTTCTAGTGACCAAGCTAGACTCCAAAAAGTAAGACTGTTTGAATTTTTTAAAGGAAGACAGGACATAATCACTCTAAAAAATCCTTTTGAAAGAAAGACTTTAAATGTTCATCAAATTTCTTAAAGCAGAATGATCCAAGGAAAAAACTATCTGAAGCCCAAAGACAAATGTGCTTTCATTAAGAAGTGGGATGCACCTCAATGACACTTTTCTGCCAGAAACCTTGCAGAAAATAGAAATAATTTAAGTTTGCAGATACTTTTCAGAACCAAAGACTTTTCAGCTTCAGATTAGAGTGTAATGGTAGAGGGAAAAAAATCATCCAGTAATAGCCATAGTAACATAGAATGCTGGAAAACATAACAGTGTGTATTTTGGAGTCCAGGCAGCCAGGGGAAGGCAGGATTGGAATAAAATTAGAAGAGATGGTGAGGGAGGGGAGAGAGAGAAAAGGTAACATGTTTAGCCAGAGAAGGGAGAAAATGATAAGCTTGAATAAAGAAGACCTGTCAGAAAGATCTATGCTAGAAAAAAGGTTTTAAAAACCATATCCTGGAATAAATGAATGAATGATTGAAAAATCATATATTAAATGCTTAAAGGGCATGGAGAGAAAAAGAAAAATCAAGTCAGTTACTGCTCTTAAGAATCTCATATTCTCAGTGATTAAAACAATGTATAAAAGAAAATTCAACCTCAAAACAAATGAAAAAACCTGAAGTCCTAAGAGTGTAGCCAAGAGGGAAATGGTAAAGCCTGGAAGTTTTAGAGGTTAGACCAGTCCATCAGACAGCAATGTCAAGGGTCTTCAGAGTATGGCCTAGAGGACCTTAGGAGGCAATGGCAGGGCAGATAGTAAGCATCCACCATCTCACTTAAAAGAAAAGGGCTGATGATTCCCTTCCCATCTAAGAGATGTGAGCAGTCAACCAGTCAGGATAAGTTCTTGATATTCCAGGTTGAGAAAGAGGACAAAAGGAGAGGCTAGGGGAGGGTACCCCTAGTGGTGCCAGGTGTCCCTACACCTTCACTATCTGGGCACTGCGGCTACTCAGGGCCAGGATAGAGGGCAAAGGGGAAAGGCAAAAGACTGGAGTATCTCCTATGGTAAGTGGTTTTGAATAGAGACTATACTAGGTCAGGTGATGGGGTAAAGGAGAAAGATGAGGGGAAGAGCCCTCTCTGGTGAATGAAGTCTGTGACAAAAGGCTACAGGTTTTTCCACCCTTAGGAATTCTCAGAAATAAGCTTTCAACAGGTACAGACAAGTAAGTTTTCTTGCTCCTGTTTCCTAGCAGAATTACAGAATTCCTGCAGGGAAATTCTCCAAATCACCCACAATGAAAGGATCACTAATTTTAGAGTTGGGACACTCACCTTCCTATCCCACTTCTTCTCCTAGCTCCCCAGTGTGACCTTGGGCAATTCACCTAAATTGCCAGGGTCTATACACGTGAAATGAAAGGGTTGAACTAAATGGCTTCCATGTTCCTTCCAGTTCTAAATCTGGCATCCCAGCATTCCTTCCAATGTTCTACTCTTATCACACCTTGAATGAATTAAGAAATAATCTTATGAAGAGACCTACTATGATTTCAAATGCTCTATCCCCTCTCTAACTGCATGTCTTTTCACCTACTGAGTGATGCCTTAAATGACTTTAACAGGAGATACAGTCTTTCATTTCAAAGTCAGAGATATGTAATTAAGAAAATAGATGGACCAACCTGATACATATTGAAATGCAATCATAAAGCAAGCATAAAATGTGAATATCAGATTCTTTTCTGCTTTGGTAATAGAAAAGGAGTTAAAAAGATCAGAAGACATTGGATTTCTGAAGTGGAAAAAAGGTATACCATCAAGAAAGAAAAAAAAATAGACAAACGGGGAGACTAGGGACACAAAAGACAAACCCTGAAGTCATTACAATTTTTCCTTTAACTGGGTTCTCTTTACCTTTACATTTTTCCCCTTAGCAGCACTTTTTTCCAATTATATGTAAACACAATTTTCAACATTCATTTCTGTAAAATTTTGAGTTCCAAATTTTTCTCCCTCCGTCCCCTCTTCCCTCTCCAAGACAGCAAGCAATCTGACATAGGTTATACATGTATAATCACGTTAAACATATTTCCACATTCATCATACTGTGAAAGAAGAATCAGAACAAAAGGAGAAAACCATGAGAAAGAAAAAACAAAAAAAAAGGGAAAATAGTATGCTTTGGTACGCTTTCGGACTCCGTAGATCTCTGGATATGGATAACATTTTCCATAATGAGTCTGTTGGAATTGTCTTGGATCATTGTATAGCTGAGAAGAGCTAAGTCTATTATAGTTATCATTGTGCAATGTTGCTGTTGCTGTGTACAATGTTCTCCTGGTTCTGCTCACTTCACTCAGCATCAGTTTATCTAAGTTTTTCCATTTTACCTTTACTTTCAACTAGCCAAGGGACATGTACAAGTTATGGACTTAAGTAATTTTGTCAATAGTCACCTGAAGTATCTAAATTCTACTCTGCAGGGCTCATAAAGATTTTGTTTGGGACTATTTTGCTGCCCCCAAAATCATGTTAACTGAAGCATCACTATAAAGTAAATTTTTTTTTTAAATCTAGATAGAGATTAGATAAATTGACTCCCAGCTAACTAGGAAAAAAAAAAGTCAAAACCACCAATTAATTCCCAAACCACAAGAGAAAATAGAGATGAAAATGAAATAAGAAATGAAATAAATGATAGCACTGATTTTCTTTTTTAAATAATATTTTATTTTTTCCACAATTACATGTAAAAACAATTTTAACATCATGATTTTAACAGTCTTCCATTATAATTCAAACTATCAGAGATTAAGTGATGCAGTTTAAATGTATAATTTTCTTCTTAAACATATATCTTCTTCCTTCCCAACACAACTAATGTGGAAATACGTTTAAACATGATTATATATAACCTATATCAGATTGCTTGCTATCTTGGGGAGGGGAGAGGGAAGAGAGGCAGGAAGAAAAATTATCAAAATTCTGCAAAAATGAATGCTGAAAACCATCTTTACATGTAATTGGAAAAAAATACTATTAAGGAGAAAAAAGTACAAAACAATTGGAAAATGTAAATTTTTTTGAGAAGACAAGAATATGCAGGATTTTTTTTCTTCTTAATAGTTTAAATTCACATTGTCCTCTGGAAACAATTAAAAAAGGATAGGTAGCTAACCCACACAAATTATTCACAGAGGACCTCCATAATGGGGATGATTTTGAGATCACTGAGCAACTGATTTTCAAAATACCTGAAAGAGGGGAGATATTCAAGGATTAAGAAAAATGACAGATGGTACTACTACTTAACAGGGAGATCAAGCATATATTAGCAACTACTGTCCCATATGTTTACTTTCACATCTATATAGAATTTATGGGAAAATGATCTACATTTCCATTAAGGGCACTTTGAGAAGGGAATAGTCAAGTTTTCATAAATGATATTCTATAAAATACAACCTATTTATAGTCACACAACAGACTAAAAAGTGCTGAAAATGTAAGTTTCCATTATGCATATTGTTTAACTATTTTAAAAAATGCTGTAGAAGAATATGAGACAACTTTAAAGGCTCTTTTCTAGCCTGAAGATCTGACTTCAAATTCAGCTTATGATATTTACTAACTCTACAAGCTTGGGCAAGTCACTTAACCTGTTTGCCTCCATTTCCTCAACTGGAAAATGGGAATAATAGTAGTACCTAACTCCCAGGGTTGTTGTGAGGATCAAATGAGATAATAGTGCCTGGAACATAGAAGACTCTAAACACATGTTAGCTATTATTAGTATTGTTTGACGACCCTTTGATTACTACTATCAAGTGAGGCAAAAACCACAGAACTCTACGCCTTTCAAAAATGTTTCCCCTGACGTGGAGGACATCCAAGGTAAAGGTCAAATGAAGGAGGGACAACACAAGGTGTAACAGCAAGCACCCCAGCACACCCAGGGCGGCTACTAGCACAGGGTCTTAGATCTGCTTTTCTAAAGGAAAGCAACTCAAAATGGGTTAAGGGTTTCACTTTAGTCAATCAAACATATATCATTTACCTAGTTCAGGGGGAAAAGTCAGCACCCTG
>CM053586.1:121089606-121092106 GCA_028646515.1 Pseudochirops corinnae
CCAGAGTCTCTTCTGGCCAAATCACACAACTCTTCTCAAAGTGAGCCCCAAACCAAAACCTCACATCAGGGCGTATATATAGCCTTCTCCTGGCTTAGAGAATGTCACAGCCCTCTAGACCCACTGCCCAATCACAAAGCTACAAGGCACTGCCTTCCTGGAAAACAAGCCTGGCGCCACAGGCTCCACGTGACCACATTCAGCCTATTAGGGAACAGAGTATACTTTCAAATATCCAAGGGTCCTCGAGTCACGTAGCCACTTTAGCAAAGGGCCTAGGGGCAGGGAAGATCTTCAGATTCCCATAACACATGGTTATATCGTGAGGTCTTCCAGATGCTTCTCTTTGTGAATGTCACTCAGTGATTGTGTCAAGCCCTGGCAAAACGCAGGCTTCCCAAATGGGACTCGTAATCATTCAAAGAAATTCAGCCTATGGTCACAAAGTTGGTGAATGGCTGAGGCAGAATTCAAACTCAGGTTTTCCTAACTCTAAGTTCAGCACCCTGTCTACTGGACCATCAAGTCGTGCACATGTATTTTGGGATACTCATGTGTGGGCACTGGATTCAGTCAAAGGGCCGTAGAAGGTCACATGTGGCCTCCAGGCCACAGGTTTCCCACCCCTGGTACAATTTATCATCTTGAGCTATTATTTGTGAAACTATGTAATATGTGACTCTGGTAGCAAAATTTACTGTTCACTGATATGTCTATGATAAATATTCCTCTAAAATATTTTGCCCTGTTTCATCTCACTTTCCCTATCCTATTCTTGAAAAAAATATATACATATATACATTATATACACATATACATTATATACATATTCACTTGCTGACACACACTCACCTCTTTTCAAACTCTTACAAACCATTTCCTTTTCCCCTGCCCTAATGCTACTGAAATTGTTCTTTCAAAGGTTACCAATTATCTGAACTGCTAAATCCAATAACTCTGTCATTCTCTTCATTCTCTTATACTTCTCTGAAGGTTTGACTCTGCTGACTACCCCATGTCTTTGGTTTTCATGACAATATTTTCTCCTGATTCTTCTCCTACCTGTCTGACCACTTCTCAGTCACCTTTGTTAGATCATCATCTATAGTAGGGATTTTTAACCTGAGTTCTATGAGTTCCTTTTTTTAAAATTTGGATAACTGTATTTCAATATAATTGTAATCCTATGTATTTTCTTTTACACATTTAAAAATATGGTTCTGAGAAGTGGTCCATAGGCTTCAATAGTTAGATAAGGGGTCCATGACACAAAAATAGTTAAGAACCCTTGATTTTGGTATCTTACCTCCAAATACAAGTCTTCATAAGATTCTCTTTACAGTGCTCTTCTCTTTCCCCAATCTTTGTTAATATCATCACCTCCCAAGGATTCTATGATTGTTTCTATAGAGATAATCCCTAATCATATATGTATATGTATAAGATGGATATAGATAAACATATTTATGTATGTGTGTGTATATATATATATATATATATGTATATGTATGTATGTATACACACATACATTGTCTTGAACTCAAGTCCTCATCTCCAACACTCCAACAGGTTGCTAAATAGTTCCACCTGAACGTGATCATCTCCAATTCAATATTTCCATGATAAAATCCATCATCTTTTCCTTTAAACATAAGCTTCCCTATTTCTGCTTAGTGTACTAATATCTTCCCAATAACCCAGGATCATAATCCTCCTTGATTATTCCCTCCTTCTTCAACATCTGATCAGTTGCCAACTCCTGTTGATTTTACCTCCATTGTATGACTCACATCTTTCTTCTTTTATATATATATATAGATAGATAGATAGATAGATAGATAGATAGATATAGATATAGATATCACATTAATTTAGGCATTCAACATGACCTCTCACCTAGATTATTGAAAAAGCTTTCTAATTGATCTCCCTCTCTTTCTAGCCTCTCCCTTTTCCAATTCATTATACACAAAGCTGTTACAAACTCTGCTTGAGTTTTGAGTTTTTTGACTCTCCTGCTCAAAAAGCTTCAATGACTCCCTATGTCTGTAAGATATATTACAAATTCCTTATCCTAGCTTAAATTTTAAAGTTGTCTACAAAAGGGCTACAAACAACATATCTAATTTCATATTATTCTCAATCACACACACTAAGTTCTTGCCAAATTATACTATTAGTATTTTTTTTCCCTCAAACCTAATATTCTCCTGCCTCCTTACATTCACACAGAATGATTCCCACATCTAGAATTACATTCACATAGACTGATCCCCATGTCTCAAATAGTCTCTCCTTTTTGCCTTATGGAATCCTTAATCTTCCTTTTAAAGATCAGATCACCTGCTTCTTCCTTCTTGAAGCATTCCTGATAATTTTGTTCATTGTTGATCTCTCCCGTCTGTCATACACCCAACCCAATAAGAATGTAAGCTTTTTCAAGGTAGGTATTATTTCATGTTTTTGCCTTTGTCTCTTCGCCCCTTAGTACAGAATAGGA
>CM053586.1:121097106-121149353 GCA_028646515.1 Pseudochirops corinnae
GTCTACAGGAAAGAGCAACAAAACAGAAGACCTGGTAATGAGTAAAAAACTCTGCTACATACTAGATGTTTGGAAAAGCACTTTGCTACTCTGGGTTTCAGTTTTCCCATTTTTCAAATGAGATCACTAAGCGTGGCAATGTTGGATAGAGCACTGAACTTGGAATCAAGAAATCTCGAATTAAAATATGATCTTAAACATAAGCTATATACAAGTCACTTGAGCTCTTAAGCCTTGGTTCCCTGAATCTATAAAATAATAGCAAATATATCACATAAGTTGATCAAATTAAATAATGTACACAAAATGCTTTGTTTACTTTAAAACACTTATTTAGAGTTCTCATGTCTATCATTATTATTATTCTTTCAAGCTAACATTCATCCCAGAATTCTGAATTTTACATACAAAGACTAAGGCAGGAAGAAATTTCAGTATTCCCTAAGGCAAGTATTAGGCGAATCAATACTTTTATTTATTTCATCATTTGCTAATTTTTTTATTTATATAGACTTTACTTCAAAGTCCCAGCAGTGTGTAGAGTAATGGAATTTGTTAAATGATGGTAACTTTCTTGGAAGACCCAATACCCTGCCCTCTCCAGAGATAGAAACATACATAAGGTACTCTTGCTTGGTCTTAAATAAGCTTCTTCCTTTCTGAAGGAGGGTTTTAGTTTTACTCTCAGCTGTGAGTAATTTCCCATTGTGATTGGCTGACTTATAGTCAATTTAGTATAATTAATGCCAAATTACATTGTAATTCACATAGAATTACAAATTAAAAGCTATATTAAGAGCAAATGAATTAATCAAAATTAATGATATTATTCTCCCATGTTTTAAAGTGTTAATAAGATAGATCCTCCTAAAACATTTAAACTTTAGGGCACTATCCATCACTCACTGCATTAATTACTTGACTTCCTTGTGTGACCAGATGGGGGTATTTTCTGGGCAGTTCTCAATAATAAGAAAGAACCATAAGAAGATTATGAGCATTTAGTCTCCAGTCTGAAAGGCTTCTGCTTGTTTCTAAAGAGACTACAGGTAGTACCTGTGAAAAGTACTACCTAGCCAATTCTTAATAATTCATGTTAAATTTGGTGAGGACTGGATATGGAAAATCCCTGTCAAAAGACAATCCTAAGTCATTAATATTCGGCTTTGGAATGCATCAAAGACAGTTTTCCCTGAAAATCTCTTCCTTCCTAATTATATTTTTTTAGTGTAATATTAAAAATTCCTTGTCATTACCCTCAGGAATCTGCTGCTTGTCATTACCTTTGGGAATCTGCTGCTGCTGGCAGGGGGAGGCAGTATAAAAGTGTTCGTGGGAGAGGGATGGGAGTGGGTGGAAACACAGGAAAGCCAGGTTGGGAATACAAAGTCATTATAGTCAATCCACAGGAGAGATGACTGGATGATTTAGAACTACTGTACAACTATGTACATTATTTACTGACATGCAATCAAACTAGTATCTCGGTCTATAAGCTCCAAATTTATGAAACTCCAGCTGGTCGCCTTTCATGTGAAAAGATTTAGGGAGTTTAGTTGACTAAAAGCTCAGTGTAACTCAATGGTGCGATATGGCTACCAAAAAAGTAAATACAATCATTGATTACACAAATAAAAGTATAATGTCCTGAACACTGATGCTCCCAGTCCATTCTAAACTTGATAGGCCCACATCTGATGTACTGTGGTCCATATTAAGATGCCGCAATATAAGAAGGATACTTGCTTAACCATGAGATAGTAGCCCACATACGAGGGGGAGGGAGAGATTGTCACATAACTGTGCCCTATGAAGAACAAATGAAGGAAGAGGGGTTTACTCAGAGCACAAAAGACTTAAGGGAAACAAGAGAGGTGTCTTCGGATGCCATCATCTGAAAGAGAATTAAGACTGATTCCATTTAACTCTAGAAAGTAAACTGGGGCCAAGGAATGGAGAGGTACAGGGAGGCAGAATTTGGCTCAGCATAAGGAAGGCCTTTCTAACACCTAGTTACCAATGTTCAAAAAAGAAACAGGCCGTTTTATAAGGTAGTGAGTTCCCTATCAAGGGTAGTGTCCCAGAAGAGCTTCCTGAGTTCACACATTGCCCCAAGATACTTACTAGCAAATGTGAACCTCAGAAAGTCACTCTGATCTCCTCTGAACCCCCATGATCCTCATCTACAAAATAGTTATAATAACAGCACCTACTTTGCAGGGGTGCTGTGAAGATCAAACAGGAAAATATATGTAGAACACTTTGGAAAGCTTAAAGGACTATATAAAATCAGACATTATTAATTATTCTGCCTAAGAAAAGTTGTTCTCCCATTCTGGTTGTGCCCCCAACCACCCCTATTACTCTTGGGGGGACACTACAGAGAACTCAGAAACTTGCTCAATATACTGTGCAATACAGATTTTTACTAGATTTTTATCATGGCTCCCCAAAACTGGTAACAGGACACAGAACAAAGTCCAGAACAACAACTGGGACCACAAGCTCTATCCTTAGCTCACATGAATTCTCTTAAAGACACTGTCAAACATTATTTCTTATTAATACATTCTACTTTTCTTGCACACATACACAGGCACACGTGCGCAAGCACACACACACATATACACACTCTGACACTGTGCACTGAATCCCAGCACTGCTTATCCTATCAACAATCCATATACTGCTCTCCTTCCAAACAATCTGAGGATTGGTTTACCCAAAATGCCTAGCATCAGCATCAAGTCTATATATTCAATATCTTTTAAGAAACACAGTGAAATCATGGACAGGTATATCCCAGAACAGCAGTTTATCCTTTTAATCTGGGCATCTGCAGACTCTATCAGAGTACATAGAACATCAAAGCAGAATGGATATAATCATCAATTTAAAAACAGAAATAAGGAAAGGGAAAACTATGGAAACTACTATGTAAAATTCTAGAAATAAATACAATTTTGCCCTTTGACCCAGAAATACCACTTCCAGGAATGTATCCCACAGAGTCTTTTTTCTTTAAAAGGACCCATATGTACAAAAATATTTATAGCAACTCTGTGTGTGATAACAAAGAATTGTAAGTTGAAGGGATGCCCATCAACTGGGGAATGGCTGAACAAGTTGTAGTATAAGATTGTGATGGAAGACAATTGTGCTATAAGAAATGACAAGCAGGATGCTTTCAGAAAAATCTGTGAAGACTTACATGAACTGATGCAAAGTGAAATGAGCAAAACCAGAAGAACACTGCCCACGGGAAAAGCAATACTGTATGATGATAAACTGTGAATGACAGCTGTCCTTAGCAATACAATGATCCAAAACAATTCTGAAGGACTTATGAAAAATGCTCTCTACCTCCAGAGAAAGAACTGGAGTCTGAATAAAGATTGGATCATATTTTTTTTTTTACTTTATTATTCTTGGGTTTTTAGGGGGTCTGCATTTTCTTTTGCAACATGAATATGGAAATATTTTGCAAGACTGTACATATATCATACATATTAAACTGCCTGCCTTCTCAGCAATGTGAGGGAGACAGGGAAATAATTTATAATTCGAAATTTGAAAAAAGGAAATGTTAAAAATTTTTGTTTACATGTAATTGATAAAAAATAAAGCAAAAATTAAATGTTAAAAAAGAAGTAAATACAATTTTGCCATCTCACCAACTGTCTTGATGTACTAACTCCATGAATGTCAAAAGAACTATTTGCCACACTCTCAAACCTACAAGTATCACTTTTTATCACTGGCTTCATGGTTTGTCCAGATTTAAATAGTTCCACAGCTTCCTTCTAGGTCTCTCCAAATTTGTGTAGCCTAGACCCTTTCCCCTCAAGAACTTTGTAGAAGTCACAGAGTTACAGTAAAATGGAGGGATCTTTTGCCAGGAATTCCCCACACCCTGGTAGTGTCAAACGGCATGAACGCCTCACTGGCTCACTGAACACAGAAATCCATCATATGTCCAGACAATTTAGAAGCCTATGGGAAATCTGTTGTCCAATAAAAATGATATTGCCAACAAGCCTTATGCAGGATTTGGAAACACAATAAAGTTTTCTTTTCGAATGACATTTAACAAAATAATGTTCTTATCTATGAAGTCCTATGAATTCACTGTTTCTCTCTCTCCCTTTCTCTCTTTTAAGAACTACACCAATTACATTATTAAATCCATGATATTTTCAATGCATCCATATTATGCCTGGCATGGCATATATGCCATGATATTTTCCCAATCCAATAATTCTTCTTCATTCCGTATTGGTCACATAGCAGGCACTTCTGTACTTACTGATTGAACCAATCCCATGGCTTTATTGTTGAATCATTTCAGTCGTGTCAAACTCTTTATGACCCCATTTGGGGTTTCCTTGGCAAAGATACCGGAGTGATTTGCCATTTCTTTCTCTAGCTCATTTGACTGATGAGAAAACTGACACAAACAAGGGTAAGTGACTTGCCCAGGGTCACACAGCTAGTAAGTGTCTGAGGCCAGATTTGAATTCAGGAAGATGAGTCTTCCTGACTTAAAGCCCAATAATCTATCCACCATGCTACCTATTTGTCCATAGCTTTACTTCAGGCCTGAATCTCCATACCCCTGATATGAGTATACCAGCCTTTATGCCTGTCAGCAGATCTTTTTTATTATAATCTATATTAATGCAGCAAAGACTATCTGCAATTTATATTTAGATATCACTACTGGGGGTTCTCTTTCCTATTAAGTTAATATTGCTAATTAAGGGCCTTACCATTTTTTAGCAGCAGACCCCCCCCCCCACCTACCTTCCTCTCTCACTGCACTAATACCTGTACCATCTCTGCTTCACCAAATATGTTTGTTTATTTCACATCTCTCATCACATGGCTTCCCACCTCCCCTGGCTCCTCCATCCACCTGCCTTTCCTTTCAACTCTCTATCAAACTCTCTGTTTCTCCCCTACCTTCACCAAGGATTGACAAAATCCACTCCTTCCACAAAGTTTTTCTTGCCTTTCCTCTGATGCCTTTTCTTTCCTTAGTAACTCTCTCTACAGAGGCACACGCAAGGCTATGAACACTAGGACTGCATGATAAATATAGCTGAGTACTAATTCACCATTTGTTGCTAATTCACTAATTATGGGAAAGAATTACTGAGATCATTTTTTCCTTATGTAAGATTGCATGTGTGTGTGTGTGTGGCTCTGTGAGGGGGTTCAGCTTTCCAAGAGACTAAACAGATTTAAAGGGGACCCAGACTAAGCTCTAACTAGTTTGGAATATGGAAGGTCTGCTGTGCCCAACATCATATATACCTCCCAGCGTAGTTTTTATTTTAAATCCATGATAAGCCAGGTGGGAGCAACATTCCTACAGGATACCAATACATAAGTAATATTCTCCGGTCATTCTTTACTCCTCACAGCAGCACCAGCCACAGAAACAGCACATTCAGGAAACAACAGGAATCAAAATGAAAATTAGGAGCACAGAACATAAATATGTCATATCTCATAAATCACTTTGTTGTTCCTGTGTGCATTTTCTTTAAAGAAGAAAGAAAAAAACACCACAAATAACAAAACTTCCATAAAATTATCTCCTGACTCATGGGAACCACAGCTTGTAAATATAAGTTGGGGCTCCTGTAATTTCTGATAATGACTGTCCTCTCACAGTTGCTTGACAACACAGAGCAATGGGGTTGAGGATTACCCTCAGTAAAGTCCCCCTGAAGTGAATGCCAGGAGCAACGTAAGGTTCTTAGTGACAAGTTATATCCGTAGGGAATCAGTAGCAAAATCACCAGTCAAGCTATGCAAGGAAGGAATCCTCACAGAGAAATCAGAAGAATGTAAATGTGGTAGGAGTGACTGCAAAATACAAACAGAAGCAGCTCTCACACACACACATGCACACACACATACACACGCATATACACACGCACACAACATGCACACACACACACATGCCTCTAAAACCTCAAATTAGTCCAAGTACAGTCAAAAAGCATTTATGAAGCATTTACTGTGTGCCAAGCATTCCACTAACTACTGGAGGTATAGAGAAAAGCAAAAACTGCACCTCTGCCCTCAAGGAGCTCAGATTCTAAAGGGGAGACAACTGCTGTATCTACTGCACATACATAAATGCTGTACAAACCAGATATGAGTAGTGTAAATGGGAGGTCATCTCAAAGGAAAGGTACCTAGGGAGTAGCTGTATCCATGTAGAGGGTATCACTGGATGAGGTACCTGCACAGAGAGTGACTAGCCTGGCACATAGTAGGCACTAAATAAAGGATTATTAGTTGATTGATCAAATGTACAAAAACAAATGTATGAAACTGGGGAGAATAATAGGTCCTTTGGAGAAGAAAATGGAACTGTGACATAATTAATAAACATTTATTAAGAACCTATTATGTGCTAGGAACTGTACTAAGTGCCGGGGTACAAAAGGAAGCAAAGGACGGCACTTGCCCTCAAAAAGCATGATTGTGATTTAGTATAAAGCGCTATTAAGTGAGAAAGGAAAATGGAATATTATGAAGATGACTAGAAAGTGCATGGCAGAAGGAGAAAATGTGTAGTCACACACGGATAAATAGTGTGGTAAAGTGAAAAGAGTAATCACTTCTGTAGTCAGAGAACTTGGGTTCAAATTCCACTCTC
The DNA here is from genome assembly GCA_028646515.1 of Pseudochirops corinnae. Taxonomy (NCBI): domain Eukaryota; kingdom Metazoa; phylum Chordata; class Mammalia; order Diprotodontia; family Pseudocheiridae; genus Pseudochirops; species Pseudochirops corinnae. Next base: position 121,103,783 of record CM053586.1, read on the forward strand.
AGGTGTACTACCTGCAGGCCTCTGGACAAGTCACTTAACCTCCAGGGGCCTCATTTTCATGGTCTGTAAAATTAAGTAGTTGGACCACATAGACTCTCAGTTCACTTCCATCTTCAGACATATGATTCTAAATCAGCAGTTCTCAACCTGCGGGCCGCAACCCCTTTGGGGGTTGAACGACCCTTTCACAGGGGTCACCCGAGACCATCGGAAAATAAAATTACAGTTATGAAGTAGCAACGAAAATAATTTTATGGTTGGGGGTCACCACAACACGAGGAACTGTATTAAAGGGTCACAGCATTAGAAAGGTTGAGAACCATTGCTCTAAATGTTGGACAATTAGCATGGGAGGAAAATCAAAGATTTCTCAGTTATTTTTTTTTTTTTAAGAAAGATTAGGGCAAAGGAGTTCCTATTCCATAACATTTTAATTTCAGCCCATTCCCCACTTGTCATAGCCTCCATGGTATTGCATCCGAATAGTTTTAAGGACTAACAGCCCCCATTTTCACTTAAATTATTAATTTCACACAGCCGGATTTCTTAAGGGATTGGTCTGACTTCTGTCGTGTCCAGATCTACGGGTCAGGGCTAGTTTGCCAACCTATTTTCAGAGCACAGGAAATTGAATGGGATTTAAAAAAAAAAATAAAATGCTACTGAAGAAGAGGCAAAGGCCACACTGGGCAGCACAAAAACAGAAAGCACCAAACAAAAAGATTACATTCTCCAATTCACACTGTATAATAGGATGACACTTCAATGGGCATGAAATGAGCAAAGTAATTATCCAGTTTGGCACAGGTTAGTCCCCCTTTGGAGCACTGCCTCCAGCACTGCCCACCACGTTCAAAAGAAAAGGGGAAATTATGGCTGCAGGGAAATGACACAGAATTTGAAAGAAACATGTTGAAAATGCAGCTCTGCCAAATTTTCCACATAGCCAAGGAAAAGTATAAGGGAACTAAGTATATTGACAGGAGCAGTGGAGGGGGAGCAAAAGTCTTAGGAATTAGTGACTATTTCCTTCCCTGAGGGAGGAAACAGGAGATCTTCTCTATTCTGGAGTATAGACTTGGCATGAGCAAGATGACACAAATACTAGAGGCAGATGGAGGTCTCCTTCCACAGTTAACAATTACCTTCGCTGATACAGGCTACAACTGGGAACTGGAAATGCATGAGTAAATTACTCCCAAGCTTTGAAAAGTCTCTATATCTTGTAGCACATTTAGTATATATGAAATGCTAAATTGGAACAAGAGTATCAGAAACTTTGAATGACTTATTCACTCAAAAATTATTTCCTGAGCACCTATATAGTGCATGGCTCTGCTTGACAATATTAATTCGTCTTTTGTGACACAGCAGTGTTTATGTCAATTTTGTGTTGGTGATGTCAAATAGCTATTTTTGCACAACTCTCAAACCACCAATGGCCCTCTACCTCGATAGGTTTTCAATAGCTCTTTGCAACTCTGCCTTTTCCAGGACTTGGACCCTTTTGGAAGAGAAACTGTCAAATCAAGTTCAGCAATGCAGGTGGATTTTGGGAGGCGGATAAAAGCTCATGAGGAACTAGTAGGAGGCAGCCAGATATGAATTCAATGGCTACCCAAATCATCGTCTAATCCACGTCTCCAGAGATGTGGAACAAATGTATTATTAACACTGTGTCTTATGGAAGCGAATCCCTAACCAAAAACTGGTAAAGAACATCTTCTCCAAAATTCATTTGCTTAAGAATTTGCCTAGCAGGGAAAATATATGCGTATTACTGGGAAGGAGGAGGAGGAGGAGGAGAAAGAGAGGAGGCTGAGGAGGAGGAGAGGAGGAAGAGGAAGAGGAGGGAAGGAGGAAAGGGGTGGAGAGGAAAGGAGACATATACAAATGCACAAAACCTCAAGCAGGAAAAATAAGGAATTGCTATTTCCCATTCAATCCTTTTAAATATGAAACGTCCACATTATTGTTTTTATTTATTATTTATAGGGTACAGTAAGACAACACTGTGCAATACAAACATTAAAGACAATGTCCCTGCCTGGAGGAACTTATAATCTAAGTCAAATGGAGACAGAACTCCCTCCAGGAGACAAGGTGCCCTCTTCATATCCTAGAATGGAACATAAATAGGATAAGATTTCTTGGCTAGTGGGCAAAAGAGTGATAAATCTATTTAGAGACCTGATTAAAGCACAGGAAAATGAACCCTTGCACTATAGGCATGTGCTAGGCATGTGCAATAAATCAAAATAATACAGAAGTGTTAGGTTTCGCTCCTCACCTCAGTTCAGTACGTAAGAGGCTTAAGCCGAGTGAGTAGCAAAATAAAAGAGACTATTGTATCAGGCCCCTGGAATTGGAGAACAGAAGGAAGGAGGGCAAGTCCAAACCATCTGGGCAGAAACATAGAGAATTAACCAAATGGCAACATGATGTAAAGGAAAAATGCTGGTCTTGATGCTAGAAAACCTGAATCTGAGTCCCATCTTGGACATTTAGTTCAGAGAGGTTAAGTAACCCTGTGAAAGTCAATAAACTCTTCAGAGCTTCAGTTTCCTCATAAAGAAAAAAGAATAATACCTATCTCACAAGGTTATTGTGTGGCAAGTACTTTAAAAACCTTAAAACAATGTGTCCTATATGCAAATCAGTGTTATTATTACATAAAAGGCTATTAGGAGCACCTAAAAGCAAATGAAAGAAAATCTGAGGAATGAAGGAGAGAGAAAAACACACATTTTCTAGTGTAAAGGAAGTTAGCATATTACAAGCATTTACGGATAATTTAAAAAGTAAAAAACATGGGAAAAAACAAATTATTATTTTATTGGCCATTATATGACAGGAATATAGATTAATGGACCTAATGCCATACTGTGAATCAGAACTTTTGTGTCCTAATCTACTGTTTTAGTCCAATGTGGCATTTAGAAAAAGGTTTCATCTTGAATTCCCAGCCCCTACCATATTACCTTACACACAGTAGGTGCTTAAATATTTGCTGAAGTACTTCACATCTTTGTGGCTATTCATCTGAAATGTGGAACATCAGGCCCCTGGTTATTGTGTCAATTAGTTAATTAACTATGTGTAAGGAGATACAACTGGACCTATTCATAAAGCTGTCACAATTCTTGAAGTAAGTACATACAATAAAATTCATTTTGTTGTTTTCACTCAAGACCTGGGGCTTTCATTGGTATTAGCTTCCCACAGAGGAAACTTCCTCTACTAATACAAATCAGCAACGGTACTGTTCCCATTAACATGACTGAAAAAAAAAGTTCTTTATTGTTGGAAGATAACAGTATACATAGTTAATTACGAAGTTTACCAACTCTATTTCTTCTAAGTCCACACTTCAAAAAAATGGATACTATTCCAGCCTCTCACTCAGTAGCTTTTTTTTTTTTTTAATTTTAGCTCTTGGCCTTCAGAGAACATCTACAATCACTATTTCAAATAACATGTCTTGCTCTGCAGATAGATTGTAACCTTCTTGAGAACAGCTACTTTTTCACACACATAGCACAGGGCTTGGCACTTAGCAGGTATTTAATAAATCACAATTAACTAATTGCTAATTCCAATCCCATCCTCTGCTTGCATTATTCCTCTCCTATAAGTGTCCTCCTCACGCCTCTCTCTTCTTCCTAATTCTACCCAGTTCAATTGCAAAATCCAGTGAAGTTCTCCCACACGACCATGGCTCATAGGACTCCCTCCCTTCCTTTGAATTCCTATAACACTTACTATCTGTGTCATTCATTTGGCATTTAATATTTTACTTCTCTTCTAGGGTCCTCAATTAGATTATAAAATCTGGGAGTTTATAGTTATACTTTATATTTATATCCTTCATAGTGAATACATACTTTGTAGTAGGCAACTATACACAGATAACTAATATAATTTGATTAAAATAAAAAGCATGTGAAAGAACCAAATGTTAGACCTGTTTTGGCAGTACAAAGCCTGCTTTTCAACAAAACTAAATTATAGGAATTACTAAGGGGACTTTCATGTCATCATCCTCTTCCCAATCACTCCTTCTCCCCTTGATGACCCAGTCGATCATAAACCTTTATTCACCAAGAAATAACATGGCAGCCTGTGCAAACCCTGTTGGGAGGAAAGGGGGGAATATCTTTAGCTGGATGCTCTCAAAGGACTTTCAGCTGCGAAGTTTCTACATCTGTTCCCCCCACTATCCCAAAGCAAAACAAAACAAACAAGCAACCAAAAAATCCAGATGATGATGCTTTCCAGGGTGAGGGTTGACACAGCTTAAGACTTGTTTCCATGAACAATACTTTCTTTTTTTTAGAAACAGATGCACTTATTATCGCTTCTAGACTGATTTGGGGTATCCTGAAAATTTTATTTTTTGGAGTTAGAGGATTTTATTCATTCAGTCTTTCATTCATTAATATTATATTTCCCAAATACTATCTATCTATCTATCTATCTATCTATCTACCTACCTACCTACCTATCTATCTATCTCTGTGTCTCTGTTTGTCTGTCTATCTCTGCGTGTGCCTGTGTACTCATACATTCTGAACACAGTGGAGTCACTTTATGGAATAAGTGTTTCATGGCTTGGAGGAAATGAGAGACTTGTTTAAGAAAAAGACTAGGACAAAAAAGTCCCCTGGGGGAAGAAGATCAGGATAAAGTTTAGAAAGAGCAGATAGATAGTGGACCTGGCAGGGCTGATAAGGCACAATCTTCAGGGATTTCATCAAGGAAAGTGAGTTGGAAGCTCAAGGGGCAATGGTTAGGACAGCAAAAAAAAAAAAAAAAAACAACTGAATGTAAGAAAGTATATTCAATATGGACCATTTAGAGTTGTATGTGATTCTTCTGAATACCCATACCTTTTAATATTGGGCTGTTAATGAAAATTATACCTTTAACAACAAAAGAAAATGTCAAATTTTATTTCTATCCTTAAACTGGCATACCCACATAGTTTTCAAAACAACTACCTGTTCAAGTGTGTGTTTGTATCTGTGTGTGTGTGTGTGTGTGTGTGTATGCATACTTGGGGGATATGTGGAGGGTGGTTTTTATTATTGGGAAGTCACATAGGTTACTGGTAGCACATATTAATCAACTAGCAGGATCCCTCATCAGCTTTTCTATTACTTGGTCCACTTTGTGCCAATTTCCTTTCTCTTCCCCAACACCTCTTGCTTCACTGTTCTTCTTTAAGACATGGGATGGGGATTTGTCAAAGTCAATGAGCACTTTATTACAGTGAGAGTGCTCAGTAATGAACAATTCAGCAATTTAATGAGATTCTGGAGATCTGTCTCCAACCTGTCCATCAAGTTTCACTTCTATAAAGCACCCTGACACTAATCCTCTGGCATACCCAATCTTCACCCTGGGCTGAATATTAGATTCTTCCATGGTATATTGCGTTAGTAGTATAACCTTAGCAAAAATGATGAACTTAACTACACTGGAGGCAATATAGCTGGTCTGATTTGATCTTTCTCTATTGGGTTGACTATGAGGGAATTACTTATTTACTAAGATAAAGCAAAAACAGTTTCTTATTGCCTGCTGAATGCCTAAATTGGTAAATATTTATGTGAGTCTTTTAATTCTTTCTGGAGGTCCAGGTACAAATATACATATATATACTGCCTGCAGCAGAAACCAGTTCTTAAAATTCTACATTACAGCATTAGTAACCTTTAGAGAGGCAATTATGATAACGTTTAAGTGGACAGTATAGCATTTTTTGTCACTCAAAAATCTGCACATTACCATTACAATCTCTGGCAGTGCCTTTCAACAGGATCATATCACTATACCACAAAAGGGGATAGGTAGAAGTCATTTGAGGGTATTGGCCCCTGATCTCATTTCAATTAGAAACAGCCAGTTGCAGAAATCATCCCCCACTTTTCTTCCCTAGGGAAACATGAGTTCCTTTGGCTGCCACACCAGAGAACTGAGTTCTTCCCTGGCCAGTCAATTCTTGATTATATTAACAAAGAAGTAGGATAATATGGATAATTGAAATCCACATATATTCAAAAAAATCTTACTCTGGCCAAGAGTCCTCATTTCCTCTCCAATAAACCTTTTCTTTTAAACCATAGTTGTTAAAAAAAAAAAATAGTAAAAGCTGCTTGATTTGGATCTTCTCTCTTTGTATTTCCCTTGGTGAAAATGTTAATGAACAGGAAAATGTCACAAAATGAGACAGCCAATAAAAGGCATGAGCATTTGAAGAAAGAGGCAGGTAAATCAATAAGCTGTATTTTGGTAAGGGCCAGCCAACTTTATTACTAAGAGTACTAGATCTGACGTCAGAAGACTTGAGTTTTATTCAATTCAACAAGCATTTATAAAGTGACTAGTAGATTCTAAGGCACTGTGCTAGGAATAAAAAAAAACACAGAACAGCCCTCACCCTACAGGGGTTTATAATCTCCTGTGAGGGATTGAGGAAGGGAGAGAGAAAGTAGAATGCAACATATTCATAGATAAGTAAAAGCAAAGTATATGCAAAGTAATTTCAAGAGAGAGGGCTGTAAGGGTGGCTGTAAGAAAAGACTTTTTCCTCACTTGATAACTTGAATTTGAATCCTGGTTTAGTCACTTACTACCCATGTGACTATGGACAAGTCACTTAACTTCTGAGTTAACTCTATTTCCTCAGCTGTAAAACGAGCTGGGATGGACTAGTTGATACCTAAAGTGTCCTAGCAGCTATAAAATCCTATAATCCCAGGTTAATTCCCCACTAGGAGACTGATTTTCCTCATCTACAAAATAAGACAATGAAATTCACAGGATGACTGAGAGGAAAGCAATTTGTAAGCTTAAAATGCTATTATTCATATGAGATAAAAAGTTAATTCAGAAGTTACTCAGAACTCAGAAGTCATGCTGTCTTGTGCCCTGTTTACATTAAATGTTTTCAAATTCTTGGGAAATATCGAAAATACAGTATTTTTATAAGTAAACAAAATGACAAAATGATGGTCAGTTGTAGGAGAGAAAAAGGAGAAGGATAGCAGGGAGAGATGAGAACAAAGGAGAAAACAGAGACAGAAAAGGGTCAGATAAGAGGGCAGGACCTTAGACAATAATCAATTAAGGAGTAAAGTTGGAAGTTTTAGCTTCCACAAGACTATAGAAACCTCACTAAAGGCTCTTTCACACATAGTCCAAATAGTTCTCTAATAGAAACTATAATTTTGCAATGCAGAAAAGGCACTTTCAGAACTTCATACTTGAGGCCTATGTCACTGTTTTATGAAAGTCAGAGCAATACACTTTTCTCACACTGAAACTATTTTCACCATGATATAATTAATAATGTTACTGTCTCCTAGCATTTAAAGTCAAATACATTTGATTACAGAAAGGCCCCAAGGAAATCTCTGTTATTTTAAATGTGAGTTGAGAATCCAATACCTCAAGATCAAGTCCTTCCCAATAACCTGACAAATCAAGAGAACACTCTATCTAAAAATTCACCTAAGATAAAAGGGTTCACACACTTTCTTGACCCCTTAGCCTTTAATCATTTACTACCTCCATAATACCAGGGTTCAAGCAAAGCAAGCATGTCAAGGTTTTCTACCACACATTCTGCTGATGAGGAAGCTTCCTTACCTGCCAGATTTGCTCTTCACTTAGGGATGTCAGTTGGTCACTCTTCAGGACCTCTTGAAGCAGGCAATAAGGAAGTGTTAGAACTTCTTCAGGGTGACTCTTCAAGAGTTCAGAGAGGTGTTTCACTAAAAAATCGATCACTGCCTTCTCCAGCAAAGTGAGATTAAAGAGGTCAGCAAGTCTGTACAGATCCAAGTAATTAAAGCTACTTAATTCCTAAGTGAACAAAAAAAAAAAAAGCCTTTCAGAAATGATGCAGAACCCAACTCAAAGGTCAAAGGATATTCAGCTCAAATAAACAGGGAATGTGTGACATGCACTAGAAAAATCCAACTGCATACCATTTTTCATTTGGAAACTTTCTCAATTAGAATGCTTTAGGCAAGGGTCTATGTTCTTGGATGACAATTTCTGCCATTTTTGCCTACCTTAAAAATAAGAACTTCAAACACTCAGTTAAAGAGACGGAAAGTAGTTTCTAGTTTAGTGATCCAATTGAAATGCTATTTGCAATTTTCTAAAAATGCTTCTTAGTAAAAAGAAATAGTGATCTTTTTACACTCACCATATCCTATACCCCAAGGATCCAATTTTTCTCTTACAGCTAACATGAGGGATGCAGAATCAGAAGACACACATATTAGAAGACAGACTGACACTTGGAACATTTTTTTTCTCAAAATTCCACTTTGGATGAATATGAACCATCAAGATTTGGTGAAATTAACACATTAGCCTTAAAGATGTATAGTGTCAGACCTTTTTGCAAGTTTCATACAATTACCAGTCAACTCTTTCTACCAAGTTTATGCCTAATCTATTCAAAGCAGATGAAAATGATTCTACTTTTTAAATGCTCCAGAAACAAGAGATTTTCCGGTTTCATTCAGCAGCCTGTTGTAGTGTCTAATCACCTTTATGGTCTTTATGGCTTTCTTCTTGTCTAATTAAACTCTCTTGAACGTGTGTGTGCGTGTGTGTGTGTGTGTGTATGTGTGTCTTTCGTCTTCTGCATGGATGGGTGGTTTGCATTATGATCCCCTTTACTGTATCTGATGACAAGGCTAGGCTGTATTTCTCTCATCCAGAGTGAATTCGTGTTATAATACACCATCAAAGGTCATTCTTTTCCTCTATGTATATAATGCAAATGAAGCAGATCTATGTCAGCACCTAGGACCGTGATTACGGATGCTTAGATGCTAGAAATGAGCTTAGTTTTCTAGCACCTCTGCTGAACATTGCTATACCCTTAAATCCACACTGGTCTACTTGGGGTTCCCTAGATGATAACACTGACATTCCATCTCCCATATCCAAGCCCTTGCAAGGATCATGCTCTCCTTTCTCATTTCTAACTCCTAGAAACCATAATTCCATTCAAGTCTGAACTTAAGGATTACCTCCTATAAGAAGCTTTTACTGATTCCCCAGCTTGTTAGCATATTCTCAGTTACCAACCCAGCTGAAATTTTTGTATATTTTGCATTCACTTATTTATGTACCTGTTGTTTTCCTCCAGTAGAATGTAAGCTACTTCAAGGGAGGGACTATATCATTTATATCTTTCTATCTCCAGGTCTTTAATAAATGCTTGTTAAAGAGACATCCCACAACAGATACATGGTCAAAAGATAGGAACAAATAGCTCTCAAAAAGGAGTGCAACCTCTTAGCTATATGGAAGACTGTTCTAAATCACCAATAAGTGCATATCAAAACAAAGAACTAGAAATTGTAGGGATGCCTGTCAATTGGGGAATCGCTGAACAAGTTGCCAGATATGATCGTGATGAAATGCCACTGTGCTATAAGAAATGATGAGCTCATTGATTTCAGAAAAAACATAAACTTCTATGAAATAATGAAGAGTGAAAAGAGCAAAAACCAAGAGAAAGTTGTATACAGTAACAGCAATATCATTTTAAGAACAATTTTGAGCAACTAAGTCATTTTGACTATTATAAATCCCAAATTAACTATGAAGGACATATGAATGAAGATGCTATCTGCATCCAGTAAAAGAACAGATAAACAGAAGTATGTATAGACTGATTTTACATTTTCGTGTCTCATGGTAGCCACTTCTAGGTTGAGGGAGTGGAGAGAAGAAAAAGCAAAGAAAAAAAGAAATTTATATGATAACTTTATTAGGTATTTAAAAGGTACAGCAAGTTGTACTTACTAAATTTGCAGTTTCATGTGCAGTCATCTTTTTTTCTATCATGCTACCTTATGGAAATACTTGTTTTATTCCATAAATTAAAATTAAGATAAATAAAATAAAATCAAAAACTCTGAGGCTTCACTTCATGCCCTTCACTTCAAACTAGCAAGGATAATTATATGAATTATATGTAAATAGTCAGTGTGAAGGGAATGGGAAAAATCAAGCACAGATTTTCTTTTGGTAGAGCTATGAGTTGATTCAACCATTCCAGAAAACAATTTTGGGTTAGGTTAAAAAAAAGTGGCAAAAGTGTCCTTTAACTTATAGATCCTACTGCTTTACCAAAGGAGGAAAAAGATAGGAAGAAAGGTCCCAGAATCATCAAAACAGGCTTTTTATGGTAGCAAAAATCTAGAAGCAAAATAGATACTATTTGTTAGGGAATGGCTAAACCAAATGTTAAACTGTGTCATAATATGCAGAATTCAGAGAAATATGGTAAGATTTACATGAAATGATACAGAATAAATTAAGCAAACCCAGGCAAATATTATACAAAATGATAATAATGTGAATGCAAAGAAAAAAAAAAACCCTAACACTGTAATTATAATAATCAAGCTCAGCCCCAAAGAAGTGATGGAAAAATATCCCTCTCCTTTCTTGATAAAAGTGGGAGACTATGGGTATGAAACATTACATGTACTGTCATATTCATCTGATATATGAGTTAACTTTGCTAAACTGCTTTTTCTCTCTCTTTTTTGTTCTTTATTATAAGAAGTAGCTCACTGAGTAAAAGAGGGGAATATATTCAGAAATAGAGGTGCAGCAAAAATAAAAATTTATCAATAAAATTAAAAATGAATAAAATCTAAAATTAAAAAAAAACTTTTAAATACTTAATTGGCATCTAGGTTGTCTTTAGACCTTTCCTTTAAGGTTCTGGAAGTTCATAAACTCCCATATCAGACTAAAACCAGAATATAACAATAGACTCCATCCTGATGGATGCCAAACAAACATTTACCTAAAAAGACTATTTTATGGAGTATTTGTCTCTCACAAGACAAGTGCTCACATGGAGGTCAAAAGAAGTGGTACAGGTCTCTTGTGAGCCACAGGAGATGCTGGCACATGACCACCCAACATGGCATGCACACATCAAAGGTGGCACTGTGCTCTATAAGCAAAGCAGAATCAAAATATTATAAAGGAAACATGAGATTCACAATGCTAGAGACATCTTCATCATAAATGTTCAAATGGACTATTTGTGCCTGACCTATGGTAGAATCTTCTAAGTTCATACTGGACTGAACAGCCATCGTCTTACATACTATACCATTGGTCTTCTTTGAGTATGAAGGATTAATAACAACAACAATCATTTTTTCAGTCGTTAGGGATCAAAACCCCCAGCTTTTTAAGCGATTTCCCCCCTTTTCCAAAATTTCTCAAAGCTAATTTCTATGAGTTTTGTAATGCTTGTTCCAAATTTCCTAAATGGCTAAGGATTCATGCACACAATAATTGGTCTAATATGTAAAATACATTATTCCCCATTCTAACTATCTAGATATATAGAATACTATTTAAGTAGCTCTTCCAAAATTTCTGTCGCCATTCTGGCTTTAAAATTTGTTTGAATAATGCCTGAGATATACAAATACATATCTATGAAATACATAAATATATGACTAAGAAAAATTTAAAGGTAGGTCTCAGAGTAACCATCTCTCAATCCCATCATCAAGGTCATTTTATGTCATAGTTTAGGTCTTATTTTTCTTTTAGTGAGGCATGACACTTCTTTACAGGAGCCAAGACAGATGGTTTCCAGAATGAACTGTAAGAACCTTCTGCAGAATGTTGCTAAAAATCCCTGTTTGCCTATGCTTTCAGAAGGGAACTAGCTCTTGTCTGTAAAAATATAAGCTGGGTTGGATCACTAAGTTTCTTCCCCACTTAACAATTCTAAGATTCTCCTGTGGTCTTATTTTATATCAACCTGTCCAAAGATTGTGGCCTCCCATTTACAGCTTTTATCAAAGGTGTGCTGAAATTCTTATCATCAGGGGTCAGGTCCTCAGAGAAATATCTTAAGTAGGCTCCCAGGTATGATTTCTTGGGATATGAATAGTATGCTTAAAAAATCAGGCAGGAGAACAGCAGTTCTCATTATTGGTAGTATATATGTGGCTGAATAAAGAACCAGATCCTCTGGGTTAGTAAGTTACTCCCTACATGTAAGTTGCTGCAGAACTGTCTTAACTCTTTCATGTCTCTAGTGTACCATTAAATAGACTGGATCCTTCATCCACCCCATGGAACCCTAGAGGTTTGAGAGTGTTCATGTTTGTCAAATGTGAGAGGCTTATACTCAAAGAGTAGCTTACTTATCTGATGGGTCTGGCTCAGCATCACATAGAAAGATGACTATCAACAGAAGCTTAAATAATCCCACCTGCAAAGGAAGCTAAAACTAATTATTCGCTTAAAAAATGTACATAAAGTTACTACTATTTAGGGACTCAGTTTTGTATATCAAAAAGTAATTGTGTTCGTATGTCCATTGTTCTAGGCTAGATGCTGTAAATTATGAATTCAAATAAGATTCCTGCTTAATAAGTTCTTATAGTTTAATGCAAATAATATAATTTAATGCAAATAATAAGTCCTTATAATTTAATGCAAAGGACACGTTGTAAATGACTTGGGTTTTTTTTTATTCTACTGGCAGTTTTTTTAAACTTATATTCTATTTGGTAGATGTTCTGGAATATAACTATATAATGCTTCTTTATTCAATTCTTGGATTTTGTTTGTTTTTTAGTTTTCTGAGGATTCTCCCAAAGCACAATCTAAAAATGCATTCTCTACCTCTTTTAGGAATAAATTAAATGAAGAATAGGTATGGCATTGTAGTAGAGTGGAATGAGGCCTATAGAGAGAAAGAGAGGACCAACGTTTAAATCTGGATTCTGCCATTTATTACCTGACTAACCTTGGACAAATCTTCTCTGGGTCTCACTTTCCTCATCTATGAAATGAAGGGATTAAACCAGACAACCATTAAGGTTCCTTGCAGCTCTAAGTTTGTTATGCCTTGGTAAAGTAGATAATAAATGGATATATATTCTTATACATATAAAAACTCTTGAATTCTACTCTCTAATCAAGCCAAATCACTAAACTTAGTAATTTGTAATTTACTAAACTTAATTTAGAAAATTACAAATGACTAAACCAAATACTTGGTGTTTAGTTGTGGGGGAGAAAAGAACATTTCCCCCCCTCCGCTTAAAAATCAGAATTCACCAAATCCAGTAAATTCTCCAGGTATGCCTTTGTTTTTTTACACTTGGTTTTCATTACACTTACCATGAATGGGAAGGCATTGCTATTTACTGGAAAGAACGCTAAATTTAGAATCAGAAAAATCTAGGTTTGAGTCTCTTAACACTGTAGGATCATGGACACATCCCCTAAACTCACTCTCATATACAATGGGAATAATATGATCAAACAATTGTAATTGACCTTAGAGGCCTAAGTCAAATCCTCTCATTTGAGAGAAAAAAATCAAGCCCCAAGGGGATTAAGTGACTAGACCAAGGTCACACAAGTAACAATGGCAGAGGTGACTTTGGAGAGTCCGATCTCCATGGAGAGTGCATATACCTTCCACAGTACCACATCTTTTCTCTTATATTTCTAACTATTGCATGGGGTCTTTGTAAGGAAAGTTCTTTGTAAACTCTCATACTTTATATGCATGTGAGTGATTATGATGATGTTTAACACTTAATTAAATTGTAAGAGAGGAGAATTAGGGAAGAAGGGGATTTTTTAAAATTCTTTCAGTGTTTTCATCATGACAAGCTACATAATGTTTGCCACAAAAGGAGGAATAAAATGCCTTCATTTCAACTCAATTAAACCATCAAACATTTTTCTTCTAATACCTATTACATGCAAGACACTATGCTAGGTATTGGAGATACATAAATAAGCTTGATCTCAATTAGTGTGAATAATTAATTTTTCTCCTGAAATGATCAAATTTATTCAAATTTGCAATATTCAAAGTTATAACTATATAAAATATGGTAATAAGTTCCAGCCCAATGGAAATATGCAGTGCAAATTCAAATAAGGTGACCTCTTGGAGTCATTTTCGCACTAATCCAGAGCTATCAGACTAACAAGGAAATAAGTGATAGGGAGAAAGGAATGATCAACAAAGTGCTATATGAACATCTGAATAGAGAGGAAAAAAAAATCACTTTCAGCTTCGGAGGATCAGACAGATCACGTCATTTAGAGTCCAGAGGGGCCTAGCAGTTACATCTAGATTTTATCTAGTCATTTTCCTCATTTTACAGATCAGTAAACTGAGGCCAAGAGAGGTGACATGTCTTGTTCCAGCTCACACTGGTAATAAATAGCAAAATCAAGATTCAACCTCGGATCTTTGGATTCTAAATGAGCTGCTCTTGGCAGGGCACCCTACTGCCTCGGGGAAGGTCTGACGGAGAAGATGGCACCTAATCTTGGCTCAGAAGAGAAGATTTTCACCAGGCATAGAGAAAGAGGAAGTCAAGCAGAGTTAAAACAACAAATGCTGCAGATGGTTACAGATGAGAGTCTTTGCCTAAAGAAACACCTAGGAGCAAGGTTGAAATGAATTACAGTTTAGCATCCCCACCTATGCCTTTGAAGGTCAAAAAGAAGTCTTTGTTACAAAGAAAGCAAAGGACTAATGCATTAAAAGGCAGGGAATAACAAACACTTGCTATTATCAACACTTAAGACTGGGAATGCCAATTGAATGTGGATAGCCTTTGGCTCCTAGAAACTACAAAGGTGGAGATCTGGAAATAAAAGTGAAGTAGTTGGTCTGCCTGGATGCAAGACACCTTTTACCTGCATTGCCTGGCATGCTTAACTCTCCACTCAGAATGGATAAGGCTAAGGGATGGATGGCCACGTCTAAAGCCGCGGGATTCTGAACTGTGCACTGTCTCTCTTGGTTTATCACTCACAAAATAGGATTTAAAAAGCAAATCATAAGCCAGGGCTGCATTCAAAGCCATGGCCTGACAGTTTGTGATGACATTATCCAGGTAGGGCTATCTCATTCCTAAATATTATTATTCTCATTTTATAGAGAGGTTGGGTCACATGCCCATGATCACACAATAAGTGTCAGAGCAGAGACCCACATGAAAGAGCCTGGGTTCCAGAAAATGGCTTGACATTCTGGCCCAATATTAAAATGGGAATTTCTATACAATTGGTTGAAGATACCAGCAGACACCCCAGAGTGCTACAGTTTTACTATCATAAAGGATGCATTACAGTCCACAGGGAGTCACTTTTTCAATTCAACAGGCAGTCATTTATTTCCTCCATCAACTGAGAACTTGGAGCTATATGAGTTTGATGATACCTTTTTTTAAGGTGAATTTTGACCTAAAAAGGAGAGAGTTTCATACACTTCCACTGGAGATTACAGCTCAGCACTAAGAGCTGAGCCCATTGGGTAAAAGTGAGAGAAAAATTTCCTAACAGTCCTATATCTATCATGTCTCCACACAACCCACAATGTTCATTTATTTTTTTTCAGAATTACTGTGCACACTTCTTGTTATGCAAGAAGCATTTAAAAAGTATATTTATTTTTCCTTTGGTTTTAGTGTTACTTAGTTTCATTCTTCTTCCTTCTTCCCCCCAGAACATACCCCTTATTTGTTTCTTATAGTATGGATGACAAATTACGTAGAAGAAACACAAAATGTGTCCTCTATGTCTTACTAACTAGACACAAGTTTTTCATGTTCCAGAATTTTTAGGCCTACATACTCTTTAACTTTAGTTTCTCTTGTGTGGCTTTTCTTCTCTTAATAAAGTCACTAGAGGTGTTGGCGTTTTAAAGAAATTACTGAGAACTTTAGAAATAGTAAAGTAAATTTTAAATAGATGAGATTCAGTCCTAGTTTAAATAAATTTGCCAGGCAGATTTTCTGATGGCTATAGGTCTGTCAATAAGGCCAAGGAATGAAGGCAGAAGAGATCAGAGAACAGGGACTGATTAGGGTGGACTGCTTTCTCTTTACCTCCATAGCTACCACAGCCAACCAATCAACAGGCAATCAATATAAGCATCTACTACATGCCGAGCACTGTATTAGGTGCTAAGGATACAAAAAAGGGGCTAAAGGCAGTCCCTGCCCTCAAGGAGCTTAAAATCTAATGGGAGAGACAAGATGCAAGCAATTATACACAAGCCATGTAAACAGGAAATAATTGAGAGGAAAGGCTTCCATACTTGACAACTGATGGAGGCATAAAGAAGAAACAGTAATACCCACAGACATCTCCCTGGAGGAACGGAATGCTCAGCTTATTCTCTCTCCTGGCCTGACACTGTTAGATACATTACATTCAAGTTTCACAATGCCCTAAACAGACTATTTAGTACCTTCTGCACTGCAACTATTGCCTGTAACTTATCCTGAAAATCTGCCCCCAAAACATCCTGCTTTAATTTTACATCAGAGCTAAATTCTGACAAGAAATAAAATAGAGACAGGTGATAATGCTCAGGAAAATTACATAAACTGCCTTAAATACTTATTTCTGATACTTCTGGGGATTTTATTGACTCATGAAACAAAAATCAAAACTTTGTTCTGAATATAGGTCCCATTTCCCTAAAAACTAAATTTCTATGAAGCCCACAATCAGTGCTATTTTCCAATATGTACCTATATACTCTACCTTCCAAATTCAACAAAAAAATTCAACAAACTTTTAAAAAAGTGCTTACTGCACACAAAGCACTGTGGGTAAAGTACTGGGGCTTCAAAGATGAAAAGCAGTATAGCTCCTACCTTTAAAAAGCTAACAATCAAACTGGGTTTTGATAGAATATGTATACAAAATGACACAAGCAGAAAGTGGTATATGCACAGAACAGATCAGAACACAGCGCTCAAAAAAACTTGAGGAAGGAGAGTACATTTTCTATTTTGAATAGGATAATAGGAGTGGCAGACATCAGGAAAGGCTTCATGGAAGAGGCAGTACTTGAGCTAGGTCTTGAGAGAAGAGAGGATTTCAACAGGCAGAGTTAAGAGTTCATTCTAGATCTGTGCAAAACATGGAGGCAGCAAACTGTAGGACAAGATGGTACTCAGTACTCTCTAATGGATCTGTGACTTCCTTAGCATGGATAGGCATTATCTCCAGCTTAGCAGATGGCAACTCATTTAAGTGACTGCCACAGGATGTCCCATGGGCTGGAGGCCTTCCTCATTTCTCTTCCTCATTTCTTCTCATTTGCACAGCAAAAATACTAGTGGAGCATGGGACTGTTATTCTTGCACTGGCCATGGGACCAAACTCTTCTTCTTTAGCTAATCCATTTCTTTGATAATTTGTTGTCTTTTTTGCATTTTTTTTTTTTTTTTTGCCTTTTGGAGAGGGGAAGGCAGGGCAACTGGGCTTAAGTGACTTGCCCAAGGTCACACAGCTAATTTTTTGTGTTAAGTGTCTGAGGCCGGATTTGAACTCAGGTCCTCCTGACTCCAGGGCCAGTGCTCTATTCACTGTGCCACCTAGGCACCCCTGTAATTCTTTATTTATAATATAATGTAGTTTTCCCATATCCATGATCAATTAATCAATAAATCAACTATTTATTAAGCACCTGCTAAGCATTTGGCAATGGGCTAGGTGCTGAGGATACAAAGACAAAAACTAAACAAACCTTGCCTCAAGAAGCTTATGTTCTATCAGGGGAGACAACACGTAGGGATATAGAAAATAAAAATAAATGTAACCTTGCATGGAGAAGTACTAGCTGCTGGAGGTACCAGGAAAAGGTTCATACATCAAGGAGATAAAAGAGCTCAGTCCTGAAGGAAGTTAGAGATTCTAAGAGATGGAAATGATGAGGGGACACATTCCAGGCATGAGAGACAATTAATGCAAAGGAAGAGAGAAGGGAGATGGAGTGTCATGTACGAGAAACAGAAAGGTCAATATGATTTGATCATATAGTGTATGAAAAGTAGTAATAAATAAGAAGGATGGAAAGATAGGATGTAGTCAGATTGAGAAAAGCTTCAAATATCAAACAGAAGAGTTTATATATTAATCCTAGAGTAACAGGGAAGTACTAAAGTTTGCTGAGGTGGGCACAGGATGACCTGATTACAACCATAACCTTTGGAAAAATCATTTTGGTGTCTGTGTGAAGGATGGATTGGTGGACAGAGAGAATTGAAGCAGGCTGAATAATCAGGAGGCTAGTTCAATATTTCAGGGAAGATGGCTGTGTGTAGAAGGAACCCATGGGACCTAATGAGGACACTGAGTGAGAAAATATAGAAAGAAAAGAGAAGAGGGTCTCTAGGGCTGAGGAACTTATGGCCTCGGGGCCAAATGCGGACTTCTAGGTCCTTGAATATGGCCTTTTGACTGAGTTCAAGTTTTACAGAATAAATCCTTTTGTAAAGGGGATTTGTTCTGTGAATTTTCAATTCAGTCAAAGGGCCACACTTGAGGACCTCGTGGCCTCGAGGCTTTAGATTCTCCAGCCTGAGAGTCTTATGGGATAGCCACAATTAGAGGATATGACATAGATGATGATCTTACAACAGAGAGCGAGTAGTTGTATAGGTAGGAAGAGAACCAAGAGAAAGCAACGTCACAGAAACTCAGAGATGAAACTGTCCAAGAGGAAAAGGACTCTTTGGAGTCTGTAGTGTTCCTTCTATGACTTGTAGCCATAAAATACCATCTGAAAAATACAGAAATCTTACATTTTTTTTCCACTTAGGAAAAAGCTGGAGGAGAGGGGAATGCAATGAGAGGAGTTATTAAAGTAACTTTGAAATTTTCAAAGGCAAATCAGCTCAATCTCCTTCTGTTTACTTATGGTCTTATCTCATTGTCTATTTACAGTGTCTGTCCAAGATAGATAGATGTTCACATGCATTTCAGAATTGGGCAAAGAAACAAATTCAGATTATACTTAGTTTTAGTTAAACTTTACTTAGCTTCTTTAGTTAAACTAAGTTTAATTTACAAGGGGATAGGAACAGGTACAGATATAAAATTATTTTTACCTAGTCAGTAATTAGAAAGTCAAAGTTAGTTAGTTAATAGTCATGATAAGAGATGCAATGCTTAAGACTTCCACAACAGGTGAAGTCTTCATTTAGTTCCAGCTTACAAAATGTGTATATGTAGATGTATATGAATACATTCATATAAACACATACTTATACATAAACTAATGGCTTAAGCTTACCATCATAACCTTCTCAGACTAACATAAGAACAAAAAAATTCTGATTTCCCCTTTTTCCCCCCACTGACACCACAGTTCAACATTGTGCCCAGCATATAATTACGTAATAAATTTTCTACCTTTTTAGCCATCTACACTGGGACAGATTATTTATTATTACTTTTCTGGGGAATAACATACATAGTTCATTATTCTATTTATGATGCAACACCCATTATAATAATTGCTAGCATTTATATAGTGCCTTCAGGTTTGCAAAAACCTTTCATTTGATTTTCACAACACTGTGAATTAGGTGCTAGTATTATCTCATTTACAAAGAGTAAAATGGGGCAGATAAAACTTACATGACTTGCCCAAGATCACACACCTAGTAAGTGTCTGAGGCAGGAAGTGTCAGATCTGGCTAATTCCAAGTCCGGCAATCATCCACTAGACTACCTAGTGTTTCATTATAAATTACTAGCTTTTACACAAGGTTATTTAGAAAATGTCTCCACTTAGTCTACTCCCAAAATGCTAATACAAAATCAACCTTAAGTATTTGCTCTTGTGTCACAATCATACTTACCATCCACTGTCATATACAAACTATGGTATAGTGCCCTATTAGTTCTAGTCAGGTCTCAGTGAAAAATACTGGGTCACTATAGCATCATTTGCCAAGAAGAATGATATAGCCAACTCCTTTGGGATACCTCCACACTCCAGTAAGAGCTAAGAGGAATGTTCTCAAACTTCCATTGTTCATATTATAGAATCCTCAGATGTCTTGACAGGAAACAAAGTTTCTCTTGGGAAATTTCAGACTCAGGCAAAGAAACAAATTCTGTTTATACTTGGTATTAATTAAAGTTTACTTAGTTACTTTAATTTAAGTGAAACCTATAACAAGATAGGAATGTGGATAGAAAGAACAAAATCATTTTACCTAATCAGTAATTGGAAATTCTAAGTTAGTTAAGGGGTATGCTAGCCAATCCAATGCTTAAGACCTCCACAATGGAGGGAAATATTCTTTTAGTTTCACCTTACAAAAACAGGTCTCCAAGTCATACTTGCTTAATTTCTGACTCCATTACCCACTCTGTAATACTCTGCCTCCTACACAGAAAGCCACCTTTCACCCACAAACAGATCCTCCTCTGCTTTCAGCTCCTCCTTCTGTGTTTTCTTCCCCCATTAGAATGCAAGCTCCTTAAGGGCAGGGACTATAGTTTTTGGCTATATTCGTATCCTCAACATTTTGGGCAGTGCCTATTTTCTATTGAATAGGTCTACAGACTTGATATTTGAAAGGATCAAAATGACAATTTCTAAAAGGCTTCTCAGATCCCCCAAAACTTCTTTATATATCTCTTTACATTTGTCCCTCACCACAGATCATACGGTTCTATTTACTTATGTTCTACTTCTACTCTTTGGATAAAGACATTCGTGCTCCATTTCCTTCACTAGACTGTAAGCTCACAAAGGTAAAAGATTCTAATCTTCTACTTAATCAGTTGCTCCCCATAGTGCCCATCTAACGGCTCTTCATGCAAGGACACTCAGTAAATACTGCTGACTTGTATCAAGTGACAATGAATGAAAAATAAAAAGAGATTAAATGTTTGAAGCAAATTTCCTTTTTTCAACAAATATCAGCAGCCAAAAACAAAGTCAAAATTGCACTTAAAATTATGTTTCTATTGCACAATCCTTATTTGTGGACATGTCTTATCCTTCTGATGGGATTGTGGGCTGCTCAAGGGCAGAAACTGTGTTATTTTCACTTTTGTATGCCACACATCTGGTAGAGAGCCTTACACATAGTGGGTATTTAGTAAATGTTGAATTGAATAAATGTTTAACTACAAAAAAAGTATTCATTCTATTAGTGCTTAAAAATACTTCACCAAAGGCAGGCAAGGACATAGGTAACAGACTGATATATTTTAAGAACCATGCATACATTACTACTTACAGTGTACTCCTAGTTTCTATTCTCTGTATTATAAATAGCAGAAAAGGCACAATGAAAACTAAAGGGGGAAAACTGGCATTTCTTTATGACCTTATTTGAAAGATAAACTCCTTGGGGAAATACAATTTATTCAGATTATCAAGATCCTGCTGTGCAAATCTACAGTCTGGGAGCACACTACAGAGATCAAAAAATATTTACTTTATTCTGTTGGGTATAAAAGCTTTTAATGAATGCATAATTAAGACCAAAAAAAAGTGTATACAGCTTTAGAAATTCCACTGCTGAGCCAAGCCATTAATATCCAAGGCATCATACCCAGTTGTGACTCCACCTGCTTCCTATTTGGATTACAACATAGTTATAAATCAAGGTATTATGTGACTACCCAACCAGGCGCCATAGAAAGGGATTGTGTGGCAAGACTTCCCTCTTGTCTCAGAAAAATTCAAAGCAACAATAAAGAAGCTTAAAAAAAAAGCATAAATAAATGATGGCAAAGGGCTGGAAGTGTGAAGTCCACTAAAACAAATGAAATTATCATCTCCTAAAAATCACCAAATTATTTATATTAGGCAAGGAGAGAAATCTTATAGATAATTTTCCACTTAGTTTAGTAGTTATAAAGATATAATGGTTCAGGGCTAATACTATAAACACTGGATGTAAATGAAGAGGAGAACAAGCAATTTGCAAATCTAAGTTGGCAAAAGAAGCCTTATGATGAGCATGTCATGATGTACACAGTATGTACAACTGGACATTTTTCATATATGTGTATGTATATGTATATAATCATGTATGTAAGATATGACTATGTGGAACACTACACAACACTGTATATTAGCACATTTATATAAATATGTATATAGTACAACTTGATTAAACTAATATAAAATATTAGCAGTGACTCTCAAAATCCAAAATGAAAAATACAGCATGTTCTTGTTCTTTGGAGCCTTTGAAGGCATTTAAATACATTTGTGTTTTATAACAGAAGGTTTCCACAATTAGGTTACTGGTGCATTTTCATAATCAATTGTATGCATAATATCTGAGGATCATGAATAATTTTAAATATGTTTTGGTTGCAGGGTCTCCTGAAATCTACAAATCCAATAGGTGGTAAGCACACACGGAGCCCACCATCAACTAATACTCTCAGTGCGACGCACTACGCTCTAGATGACACTAAATGCTGTGCAATATTAGCTTTAATATGATGCTTCACAGTGGACATTTACAATCAGATTGTGGAAAACAAATATGAGATAGAAATGTATTGGTTTTTTAGTTGAAAAACCATTTTTTGTACTTTTAAAGTATTTTTAAAATCCAAATTCAAGAACTACAGAATTGTTAGAAGGTGATGGCAAATAAAGCCATTGTAAAACTACAAAAATAGTAGGAGAATGTTGAAATAATCAGTATTACCGATTTCTTTAGATAGCTCTAATCCAGAGTCAGCAAGAAGAAGCTGATTGTTGAAAACATACCTAACTTGGTTGTACTTTCATTAGTTTTTTTTTTTATACATTCTTATAACATGTTCCTTGGTGTAGGTGTAGATACAGATATAGATACTCATATATATATGTACATACATATAAACAGATATCACATGTAACTTTATATGTTATCTAAAGGGCCCTAGATTAGAATCCTTGACCTGCAAATTAATTCCTGTGTTACACTGGACTAGTCACTTTAATTTCTCAGGATCCTAGTTTCTCCAATTGTAAAATGAAAGAGCTGGACTCAATGACCTCTAAGAAGTCCTCCATGTCTAAACCTGTGATCCTATCATCCTCTGATCTACTACATCTGTTCCAATCAATATCTAAACCCATAGTGGAATTTATTCATCTGAATTGTTTTTTCCCTTTTTGAGATGTTTTAAATGTTATAAGAAATTGGATCAGAAAGTATTTTAAATAACCTACTATGTGTCAGACACTATGCTGTGTCAGGCATAGTGCTAAGTACTAGAGACACACACAAAAAGGCAAAATGCAGTCCCTTCTCTCACTCAAAGCTCAAAGCTCCCACACACTTGTATATGTGTGTACATAGGTATATGTTACATACACATATATGTTATTATCTAGTCATTTAATTGTGTCCTACTCTTCATGACCCCATGGACCAGAAGGGTTTTATTAGCAAAGATACTGGAGTGGTTTACCATTTTCTTCTCTAATGAATTAAGAAAGAGGTTAAGTGACTTGCTCAGGGTCACACAGCTAGTAGTCTGAGGCCATATTTGAACTGGGGTCTTCCTGACTCCAGGCCCAGCACTCTATCTATTGAAACACCTACCTGCCTCCTAGGCAAACAGAGGTTAAGTAACTTGCCCAAAGTTACCCCACAGCTAGTTAGTAAGTATCTGAGGCTATGTGTTATGCAAGTATGTATACATGTATCTGTTTACATATACATGCACATATACATATACACACATATATGCACATACATATTTACATGCATGTATGGAATGTGATAAATTGGAGATAAAATAAGTGAAAATACACAGGTAGGAGATGGAGTGCTATGTTTGAGGAACAGGAAGGAGCCCATTTCCACTGGATTTCAAAGTATATGAAGGATAGTAAGGTGTAAGAAGACTGGAAAGGTTGGTGGAGGTAGTTTAAGAAGATAAAAGCCAAAAAGAAGATTTTATATTTGATTCTAGAGGCAATAGGGAGCCACTGGAGTTTACCGAATTGGAGGATGACAGGGTCAAATTTTTTCTTTAGACAGATCAATTTAACAACTGTGAATGAAAAATATACAAACTTGATATCTGACAAAAATACAGACTACTATAGTCATTTAAACAAAATAAGTAGGGGCAGCTACGTGGTGCAGTGAATAGAACACTGGTCCTGCAGTCAGGAGAATGTGAGTTAAAATCCGACCTCAGATACTTAACACTTACTAGCCGTGTGACCTTAGGCAAGTCACTTAATCTCAATTGCCCTGCCTTCCCCCCCTCAAAAAAAAAAAGCAATAAATAAATAAATAAATAAAATAAGTAGCAAATAAAGAAAGACAACTTTGTTTCTGTGTTATTTTACCTCAAAAGTCTATTTATGATTTTCAACAATCAGGTATTTAGGGGAATAAGAGTAAATGTAGAGATAGTGGCTACTCAGTACATATATTCTTACTGGAGGATGGGTGGCTTACGCCAGTCTTTAAAGGGACTATGGTGAGGATACCTGGCCCCCCTGAGCTAATGATGCATATAAGTAGCCTTTTTTAACTCCTGTACAATCTGCCACCTTGCTACCCAGGAAGAAAAGCAGAGTTCAGCTGCTTTACTAGAGAACATTTTTATTCTAATTCAGATTGGACTAGACGAACTCTGAAGTCCTTTCCAACCTAGAGATTCTGTGTCTTCCTATCAAAGCTATGAGAGGTTTCTCTGTTCACTAGTGTATAATTGCTTTTACACAAATTTAAGCAAATCAATGTATTTTTTTTTACATAAGGACAACTTCTTAACTGAAATACTAGTCATAAATAATCAGATTATGAAAAATGTCATTTCTGGCTAGTGACCAGTCTGGAAATTGCAGGCTGCTCCAAAAAACTGAAAATTTGCTCTTAAATTGGGTAAAAGTTCAAGTCCAAGTGAACAGGCTCCCTCTCCATTTTCAGAACTTGTTTTCTTTAAGTCAATCCTACATATTTAATGCATGTCAGTTTGGAGAAGGAACCTTTCTCTTTTTTGTCTTTTTTTTGAAGGGGGGAAGGCAAGGCAATTGGAGTTAAGTGACTTGACCAAGGTCACATGGCTAGTAAGTATTAAGTGCGTGAGGTCACATTTGAACTCAGGTTCTTCTGACTCCAGGGCCAGTGCTCTATTTACTGTGCCACCTACATGCCCCGAAGGAGCCTTGCTTATAATACAAAGGAGAAATGAGTTTTAATGTTAGTATATTTGTTTTATTTATACATTTCTCCAAAAGTAAACCAGAAATCAATACGAACGTGCAAAATTCAGGCAATTTTCAATATATGCTACTCTTTTGAGAAAACTATAAAAATGTCATGTGGTCTCAGAGCAGCATTACTAGAGAGAGTCAAGGATCAAGGATCAAAAACTTGCCTCACCTCTAAGGACAAGAGAAATATTCCTTAGCACTGGGAAAAATGCTGCTCCTAAGATCAATAGCCAATCCCCATAATCTAGAAGTGAATAATCTTCGCTAGGTTCTTTTTGGCAGCCATCAGCAGAAACAAGAATTTTACACAAATGTACCACTTCTCTCTGGGAGAGAGGTGGGAAAATTTCATGTTAGAGTGAAGGCAATCTTTACTTCCTAAGGTTAATGAGAAGCCAAGTGCAATGCCATGATTTCTTCTATTTCCTCTTCTGACTTAACAGCAATCCTGTCCTCAAGAGGATGCTCCATAAGACGGTACTTTCATTTATTTTTTCTAGAGGAAGAATAAAAGGAATAAATATCTTCCATTATTTACTCCCTCCTGTGCTACAGTCTGCCAATCAATAAGCAATTATTAAATACCTGCCATGTGCCAAGCACTGTGCTAAGCTCTTGAGATACAAAGAAAAATAAGATAGTCCCTACTCTCACCAAGCTCACACTCTAATGGGGGAAATAATATACTAACAATTATGTACAAACAAGGGCAGCTAGATGGCCCAATGGCCCCACTACAGAGTGCTGGACCTGGAGTCAGGAAGACTCTTCTTCCTGAGTTCAAATCTGGCCTCAGACATTTACTAGCTGTGTGGCCCTGGGCAAGTCACTTAGCCCTGTTTGCCTCAATTCCCTCATCTATAAAACGAACTGGAAAAGGAAACATCAAACTATTTCGGTATCTTTGCTAAGAAAACCCCAAATGGAGTCATGAAGAGTCAGGCATGACTGAAAAACAACTGAACTAACTGTACAAATAAGATATATACAGGCTAAAATGGAAATAATCAACATCGAAGAAGGCACTAACGTCAAGGGAGATTGGGGAAGGCTTCCTGTAGAAGGTAGTTTTGTTTGCTTGTTTGTTTGCATTTGTCCAGACTTGAAGGAACTCAGGGAATCCAGAAGGCACAGGTAAGAAAGAAGAGCATTCCAGACATGGGAGAGAGAAAATAAAAATAAGCAGCTGAGAGATGGAGTGTCTTATGTGGGGCAGAGCAAGGAGGCCAGTGTCACTGGATCACAGAGTACACAGGGGTGAGTAAAACATAAGAAAACTGGAAAAATGTACAGTGGGAAGAAGGTCAAGAAAGGCTTCAAAGGCCAATCAGAGAATTTTATATTAGACCCCAAAAAGTGATAGGAGCCAGTAGAACTGATTGAATAGGGAGGTGACATAGTCAAACTTGTGTTTTAGGGAGGTCAATTTGACAACTAAGTGGAATATGGACTGGCATCCAGAGATAGCTGAGACAGAGAGTCTAGAATGTTATTGTAATAGTCCAGGTATGAAATGCTGAGGATCCAAAAAGGCAGTGGTAATCAAATTAGAGGAGAGGGGTGAGGAAGATGTGGGCAATTTTTTTGGGAAGGGGAAGCAAATGGGGTTAAGTGGTTTGCCCAAGACTAAACAACTAGTAACTATCTGAGGCCAGATTTGAACTCAGGTTCTACTGACTCCCAGGCCAATGATCTATCTACTGTGCTACCTAACTGCCCTGAGAGATGTTAGGAAAACAAAATTGACAGGTCTTGGCAACAGATTGGATATGGGGGTGCTGGGGTAAGAGAGTGACGAGCCTACGATGAAAAATAGGTTGCAAGCCTTGGGTGATGGGGAAGATCAAGCACCTTTGTCCGTAACAGGGAAGTTAGGGAGAAAGATAATGAGTCCTATTGTGTACACGTTGAGTTTTAAATGTGTGTGGGACATCCTGTTTAAGATATCTAATAAGCAGCTGGAGATGCAAGACTGAAGTTATGGAGAAGTCTGAGACAGATAAGCAGACCTTTAAATCATTAACAGAAAGATGATAATTGAATCCATGGGAGCTTATGAGATTGCCAAGTGAAACAATACAATGGGAGAAGAGAAAGGGGCTCAAGCCTGAGATGTAGGCAACGTGCATAGCCTGTTAGCTGACATTGCCTGGATGAGGTATTAGCAAAGGAGACTGAGTAGTGGTCAGATAAGTAGGATGAAAACTAGGAGAAGGGAGTGGGATGAAAACCTAGAGAGAGCAACATCAAGGAAAAGACGGTGACTGAATATGTCAAGAAAGTTCAAGAAGTATGAGAATAGAGAAAATACCATCAGAGCTGGCAATTGTAATTGGTAATTTTGGAGAAGGAAGTCTCACAAGTCAAACTGTGAGGAGTTAAAAACACAGTGAGAGAAAAGAAGTAGAGTCACCGATCGTACATGGACTTCTCAAGTTCAGTCATGAAAGGGAGGAGAGATATGGACAACAGCTCGTAGGGATAAATGACTCGTGAGGGTTTTTGAAAATAAGGAACACATGGGCATGTTTGTAAGAAGTAAAGAAACGGTCAACAGAAGTAAGAATAACAAGAATATTATTGCAGTCAATAGACAGGGAGAGATTAAAGCTGAGAGTGGGAATGAGAAATGGGACAATGCGCTAGAGAAGACAAAATGGAATGGGACCACCCAATGTAGAAATGTTTTTCAAGAAGAAGGGCCAACTTATGTTAGACTGTGAAGGCAGAGAGGCAGTGGCAGACAATATCAGGATAATGTGAGAAGAAGAGAAAGGAAGAAAAGGGAGACCTCATTAAATGACTTCTTTTTTTTCAGTGAAACATGAGGCAAGGTTCTCAGTAGAGAGTGAGAGTGGAGGAGATAAGTGAAGTTTGAGGAATGATGAAAAAGTTTGGAAAAACTACTCCGGTGATAGGATTGTAAGTCACTTAGGAAAGTGTAAAAGGATTATCTGCTGCAGCGGGGACCCAATTGAGATTATGTAACTTAAATTTGTAGTGGACTCAGTATGGTTTATCATTTTCCCCAGCTTCATCCAGTAGCAGATAAGTAGGACGAAAGGCAGCAGATGGTGAGAGTAATACAAGGCTGAGGCATGGCAAGTCAAGAGTGGTGGTAAAGTGACAAGAAACTGGATTGAAGAGAAGTGTATGGAATTAAACTGTTTCACTAAGGGGTCAGGATGGCAAAGTGTGAAGAGTATAGCCAGTAAAAGGATGATGGCCAGAGAAACAATTAAGATGTCAAGGGTTTAGAGATCACAGTGAAGATGAAGAACAGGATTTGGATTGCAAGGCACAAAAAGAGGAGATGACAACAGGCTATAATCAGATGAGGGGAATTTCAGAGTTCATGAACATGGAAGTGGTATATTGGCAGGTGATGGCAAGATTATGCCTATGATCTCCTTTTGTGTGGCTGAGGTATGGTGAAGGTGTAGGTCACATGAGATGAGTAAACTGAGGAACTGTGAAGTTAGAGTCTTTGAGGGATCATCAATATGTATGTTGAAATCACCTTCGATAGTATGACGGTAAGAGTCGGGAAGGAGAGAAAGACTGTGATCCTGGAACTGAGCTTATGGATGAAAGAAGGGGAGTGTCCTGGAGGTCAGTAGAGAAAAGCCTCTAGAATTTTGATTGTGCAGTAGATAAAGACTGAGTAAACCTCAAAGGAGGAGAGTTTACAGAGTGATGGTGGTAGACAGTGGGTTAAGAAGTAGTGATAGGAGGAAGAGCGTTCCAACTCCCCCACCTCAACCAGCGAGATCAGGGAATTGAGTGAAAGTACAAGTGCTGGATAGGGAGGCCAGTGTGAGGCTCTGTCATCAGAATGGAGCCAGGTCTCAGTGAGAGCCAGAAGATATAAGGAGTGGAAAAGAAAACTATTTAATGTGGAAGTAAGTTTTGGTTTGGTTTTGTGGTGATGGTGGTTTTACCTAAGAAGCACATTCTAGGGAGCACAGTGGAAAGAGTAGGTAGATATAGACTAGAACATGGGGAAGAGGAGCTTGGGTTAAAGAGAATGGAAATAAGAGAGTGGGTTGTGGGAGATGGAGAAGAATCTGAATAATAATAGATGAGAAATCCAAATCACCAAGATTAGGAGGGCATGACCAAGTAGGAGTTTATTAATCATTAAAACTGAGTTAAGGTGGATCCTCAGCATCATTAAAGGTTCAGCCTCAAAGTGGTGTCCTCCCAGGATGTTAGGCAGTTCAAGTGATGGGACCAGAGGAGAGCTGATGGAATGACACTTTTTTTCCCTTCCCTGCAGGCAGGCCCAGGTGTATGATGGAATGGTGTCTCCCTGCACCCTACAAGCAGAAAGGAATACCTGCCAGTGGGAAGAGACCAGCTTAGGAGACTAAGATGTGACAGAATGGAATCTCTCTGCCCCACTGCAGGAAGAGGCCTTAAAACAGGCAGTATGATTTCCACCTACTTCTCTTTCTGGGTAAAGAAGAAAATGATTTCCCCTAACAGTCCCAGTACAACCTCTCTCTTTCTTAAAGACACACAGCTAAAGCACTTTCTACACAAAACCTTTCCTAATGTCCCCAACTGCTGGCGACCATGCTATGTTGCATTTAACTACTTTTTGTTTGTTTGTATTTATTCTCTTTATATGTATTTCCCTCTGTACTTATATATGTACTTATTGTCTTGTCCCTTAGAAATGTAAACACTTTGAGAGTAGAAATCGTTTCATTCTTTATATTTTTATGCAGATGTTGTTTAGTCATTTTGTGACTCCTTTTTGGGTTTTCTTGGTAAAGATACTCCAGTGGTTTGACATTTCCTTCTCCCACTCATTTTACAGATAAGGAACAGAGAGGCAAACAGGGTCAGATAGCTAGAAAATGTCTGAGGCTAGATTTGAACTCAGGAAGATGAGTCTTCCTGACTTTAAGCCTGACTCTCTATCCACTGTGCCACCTAGTTGCCCTTGCATGCACATAGTTGGCACTTAATAAATACTTGCTCATTAATAGAATGGAAAGTAGGTAATTCCACTGACTCATTCCAGAAGGAAACAGGCATCCTAGTGCTGAAAGGGGTCTTTCTACTTCTTATGACTGAAATGCTGTATCTGTTTGGTTGTTATTTTTTTAATTCCCCCACTCTCCAAATATATGCAATGTAATTATGAAAGGTTTTGAGATATATTTCCTTCAATTACTCATTCTGGTCACTAACACTGATTTTGTAAAAAATCTCTAGAAACTTAGGATTACTAGAACACTTGAAAATAAGTAGAAATATTATAGCAAGCAACTTGGGCCTAAGCTACTGACATTAACTTCTCTCAAGATTATACATCTAGAGCTAGAAGGAACTTCAGAGGTGATCTAGTCCAATTCTTTCAATTTGCAGTTGAGAAGCCTGAATTAGAGGGAGGGTTATGTGATCTGCCAAGTTGTGATTGGAAGCCAGGTCCTTGGATTTCAGAGCCAGTACTCATTCAACAGTACCACCCTGCCTCTAACACAGTATTTTATCCCTTTTTTTCACAAGCTCACATGGAATTAAAGAAAATAAAATATACTTTCTGATTATCCTCTTTGTATACTATCTGCAACAAAATCTATAATTCCCAAATAATTTCCTCCTG
Source organism: Pseudochirops corinnae (assembly GCA_028646515.1). Lineage (NCBI taxonomy): Eukaryota > Metazoa > Chordata > Mammalia > Diprotodontia > Pseudocheiridae > Pseudochirops > Pseudochirops corinnae. Next base: position 121,134,463 of record CM053586.1, read on the forward strand.
CCACCAAGAAGACTTCTGGGCTGCTTCTCATTGCATCAGTTGGTTTGTGCTTTGGGAACAAGAACTAACGTTAATATTAGTCTAAGAAAAAATTAATTAGGATAATAAAAGATGCCAAAATATTATACAATGAATTTCAATGCCAAATATAAGTGATGTTTGGCAAATCTAGGTTTTTTTTTTGTACCATCTATGCCAGTCAGCTACCTAATACTGTTGATTATTGCAAATAATCAGCTGTTGACTATAATTTATTTCATCTGCAATGTTTCCAAGAGATTTTTTACCCCCTCTTTCCCTTCTTTTTTTTCTGGACATTTTTCACTGATTAAGGCAACTCTGTAAGTGATTAAAACTATGTCTATATTTCCCCACATATTATGTCAGTAGTTCATGAAGCCAACTTTATTCTGCGGTGTTTGGAGGACCTCCATCATCACCACTGCTACCACTTCCCCTTTACCTCCCGTGCCATCTTAGGAGCATTTGTGCTGGCAACTATGGAGTGGAACATATGTCATGTATTTTATTGTGGGTATATTAAATATACATGATGGTGTGATCATTTGTCTTCTCTCATGTGAAAGCATGAAATAGCTCAATATTAGATAAAACAAGAATGAATTATAACTCTTCTTCTCACCCTGAAGATAAATGATTCTGTTCAGAGTACCTAGTATGTATTATATATTTAGGATATACTGTTAAGTTAATAATTAAAAGAATAATAATACCTTATATAGAAAAGATAACCTCTTATAAGTGATTTCAGTATTACTTAGTTAAAAAGTAATGATAACCTATTATAACAGCATAAAATATATAACATTCAGTAACCAATGCACCCATCAAAGAAAGATGGAAAATTTTCAATCTGCCACTCTGAACTTGTTCAACAGGGAAGTCTACTGGAAGTAGAATATTAACATTTTTTCCTACTATGATCCAACCTCACGATCCAAAACTTTGATCATTATGGAACTAACCCTCAATAATTTTCAGCATCTGCAAAGCTTTTCAATGATCCAGTAGCTCTCAAGCCTGTAACCAGAATATTTGTTTTCTTTGAAAAGGCATAGCTCAGTCTCTGCTATGCAAAGACAGAATATTTTTATTTAAAATCAGAATTCTCCTTCCCAGAAGCTCCAAGAAAGAAGAACATCCTTTGAGTCTTTCTTTGTACTTTCACTGACGACAGAAAAGATTAATTCCCACTTTAACCCATTTAGTGTAGAGCTAAATGAAAGACAAGGGATGACTAATGAGCATCAGTCACAGATTGAGACCTGAGTGATGGAATCTAGTTCAGCCTTCTTAAATCCCACAGTATCTTCAGATTCATGGGCTTAAGAATGATTTACACTCAGGAAAGTTTGGCCTGGGTCTTATGGCTCTTCCAAATGTGCAATCCAAAAAAATGTAGCTTCTTCATTCTGAAAGAATGACCTTTCATTCTTTCAAACATAGGAAATAAAATAAATGGTGGGGGGAGAATCAAGCAAAGCTGCCCTTGTGTTTTCCTGAGAATGATACAGTACCCATATACATCTAACACTTGTATTCCTTTTCTCTCATATTACAGCCATAAGTCTCCTCTTTCAGGTCACGTCTTCCACATAAAAGTGCTAAACTAATGCCGCTTAATGACAAATTAATGTCCATGAATAAAAAATACACCTCTAATAGCATAGAGTAATTTGCCATTACAATATCATCATTGGACATGCCCCTGGTTTAATACGATGTATTTAATTCATAACCTAATGAGTGATATATAAAAAGAGGGAGATGAACCCTGCAATTACATTTATGTGAGTCTGTCACCTTATTTGTAAAACCTTAGAGTCATTTACATTCAAATTAGAACAAATGAGTGATTTCACAAAGTGCGGTGACAAATGACCACTGCAGTCCAAGACAGGACTGTATTTCCTGTGAAAACATTAACAGTTTCCTATTATTTGTTAAAAATTACAATACATATTGCCCAGCGTTGTGTGAATAATGACTTTTTTACTGATTAGGTCAGAAGACTAGTATGTAGGAAAATAAATAATTTTTCTTTGCATTTTTCCTGATTTTTGTTTGAATTCCTCGACTGACTTCTGATGGACTCACACTGCCACCTGCTGCCCATAAGCAGCTACTGGCAGTTCTTTCCACTCAAAGAAAGTTCATTTCTCCACTAAAGGGTCATCTTGACTTCTTCCCTATCAGAACACTCAGTCTGTACACCAAAACATAGACTATGATACTAAATAGTCAACGCAAAACTCAATACAAAATACAGAACAACTATACTTTCCCTGGGTGTGCGTAAGGGTAGATGAATGGGAAGGGATGCTGTATGTGTGAGCTAATGTGTGTCTATAAAATGACACAGAGCTTCACAGCTCCCAGATTTGTCAGAAGCTAAATAAAGGAGGCCTATGCCACAACACGTGCCCTCTAAGCAACCTATACGTCCATGAGGCACATAGATCTCAAATTCTATGCTTAGGAAAACATAACATCTGCTTTCAACTGCATATGGAACAAGCTCAGTGCTCAATAAAACTCTCTAGAGTGTGGTGGCCAAGTTTCTCTCTGGACCCCATATTTCCATTTTGGTACCACAGGTGTTGGTTGGCCACCCATTGCTTAGAGCAGTGGCATCAAACTCAAATAGAAATGGGGGCCACTAATATATCTTTAAGGATCTGTGGGGTCTCATGCTGATTTAGTTTTAAAATGTAAAATTACTTGTGTTTTATTGTATTTCATTTGTTTTTTTAACTATTTCCTAATTATTTTTAATCTCATTTGGACTATAATCAGGACTGTTGTGGGCTACATATAGTCTACATTCAGTGTTTGATGCCTCTGGCCCAGAATATCCCACCACATAGCAGGCTTGCATCTTCCATCCCTTATGAAACCACGCTCTAATACTTTCCTAAAATACAATCTATGGCAAAGAATGACACCTATTCTCTGATCCCTTCAATTTTTAGTGAGTAAATTACTCCCTGTGATTCAATGCCAATTCATTATGAAGTAGGCTTAGCCCTAGGCCTAGGTAAAGTAGGACTATGGACAGAGCATGAATTCAAGGGCATTAAAAGGCCCTATCTGTCCCAACAACATCTTCCCCTGCTAACTGACTGAAAATTCCCTACTGGTGTATTAATCCTTTGTGTCAAGTAGCAAAGTTGGGGGGAGGGGGAATTTCCAGGTAAGTGAGCACTGTCAAGAGGCACATGACGTTACCTGGGAAGGAGAGAAAGACCTGGAGATATCTTCTTGCCTTCAGATTAGTTCAAGAGAAAGATTCCAGTCCTGAAGATATAGTAAATGGATAAGTATGTCTTAATAAGGGGATTGAAGAACCAAGTATCAAGTATCCTAGAAGGAAAGTACATCTGAATAGGGACTCAAGGAAGCTGAGGAAGCATAAGAGACTTGGGTAATGGTAAATTGCAGATAATATAAAAACCTAAAGAGGTGTTAAAAGAAAATCATAGTGAAGAAATAGGCACAAAATACATAGGGAAGGGAAGAGTGTGATGTGTAGGATTTCTCCATTTTGGAACTGTATTTTAAGCTGCCTGTTGTACTTTTATAGCACCCTAATGTTCAGAAATAATCCTAATTTATCCTGGGAATGCAACTAGGAGAGGGTTGCCCCCATTTCAACTTCACTTCTGCTTCAGACACTAAACTATATAAAATATTCATCACTTTGATGCTAAACAACAACAACAACAACACACACACACACACACATGCACACGCACACGCACGCGCATGCAGCAGTCTTTTTCTTCAACTTCTGAAATTTTAAGAAGCTCTGTCAGTGGAAGTTATTAACTGCTAGATCACTGAGCTAAAGGTTAGGCTACCCCAAAGAGTCAATAACTACCAGGCAAGTACTTCTGTTTGGTCAAGGGAGAAGAATGTAGAGGGAAAGCCAAAGTGCCCTGGCATCCCCAAAGCTTGTTGGAGTAAGTGGCTTGGCATCATGGGAGTTTGTTCAGCTGGCTTCATGGCAGGATTCCAATTTTCACTAAAATTCCATAAATCTGTCTCGTTGACTATGAGGTAAGGGACACAATCCATTTGTAAAATATAACAAGTTGTGTAACCACGAGTTGTGTGTGAGTAGTATAATGGAGAAAGCACTAGAATCACAATCAAAATGATCTAGGTTTAAGACTTGGCCCCCATATTCACTAATTCCAATATTTACTGGAACTGAGTGACTCTCTGAATCTCAGTCTTGTCATTATAAATTTTAAAAGTACTTTGTATATATAATCAATGATCACTGATAATGGTGGTCTACACATGTAATTAGAGAAGTAGATTATTCACATTCCAATTCATTTCAGTTCCATTTATACACACAACACAGTAACACTGCCAATAATCTTTTAATATATTAAATACACAAACAACATGATGCTAAGAGAAGAAAAGAATTTCACTGATGGCCAAGGAAATGGCTTTCTTTTAGGAAGTTCCTCATTATGCACACCTCTCCTTTGCTCTAAGACAGGGGGAACTTCACATCTTATCTCATCTCATTCCTTTCTATGGGGAATGCAAATGATGACCATGCTCTTCCCTTTCAAACCTCACAAAATACATTGTTTAGCAATTCTCTAATATAATTATCATGTAATACCATGTATCAAAGTGATTTGTATTGCCTTCTTTTCTACCTACTAGACTATAAGCTCCATGAAGGCAAAGATCACATCTTATACCAACTTTATGCTCCGTCTATACTGATCTACTTGTTATTTCCATATCCCAACTCTGTGTCTTTGCCTGGAAGGTTCTCCCTCCTCACCTGCATCTCCTGACTTCAACACTTAGCTCACACCTCACTTTCTGTAGAAGGCCTTTTCTGATCTCCCCTTCCCCTAATCCTCCCGGCAAGTACCTCCTCTCTGATATTACCTTCCATTTGCCCTCCATTTACATTTATGTTGTGCAGAAACAGTGGTCTGCATGCACTAAAATGTGAGGTTCCTTCAAACAGTCAGCCAATAAACATTCATTAAGCCCCTAAAATGTGTCAGGCACCGGGCTAACCGCTGGAGATACAAATAAAAACAAAGAACGCCCCTGCCGCCAAAAACTTAAAATCTAACAGGGCGAGACAACACAAACAGGAGCTGAAAAGGGGGGCCAGGCTACGCGGAGTACGATAGAGCAGGCCAAACAAGTCCAGAAGCAGGGCAGCTGGCCGGAAATAGGGGGAAAACTGTGTTAAGCCTCCTCTTTAAAGAGAGGCCTTGAAGCCCAGGGCTCTGCCCTCCAGGCAAAGGGTGTAATACGAGGGGCAGAAAAAATACAAATACCAGGAGGATTCAATCTTGCTGCAATATGAGATTCCCCAAAGATGAGTTTTCTGGGGAAGGAATGGAGAGATAGAGAGTTCTAAAGAAGCTCCTCGAGGGTGGAAAAGTTACCGATTCCTCTGCACTTAGCTTACCTGTACTTCTTGTATGCTGTCTCCCATTAGACTGAGAGCTCCTCAGGGCTAGGGTCGAGCTGTTGCTTTTCAACTTCCTTACTTAGCACATTGCCTAGCATATAGTAGTTACTTAATAAATACTCACTGAGTTGACAAGTGTAACAGAAATGAAGACATGGGTACTGGTCTATCAGACATATTATATATAGATCTGGAACATGTGGAAATGAAAGAATATAGAAGAACAAAATCAGATCAGAACTCTGATATATGCAGAGACTAATTTTAGCCTCAGAGACTATCTCAGTCTCCATTTCTACAGGCACAAAATAGTGAGTCAATTAGAAAATAAATATAAAGGACTTTGAAAACTGTAAAGCATTCTACATTTCTATTCTTATTCTTATCCTACCTGCTGGGAAAGAGAATGAGATACACAAAATATGGTAGTTAGGAGTGCAAAGATGGTGAAATTGTTTTTTTCAGATCATACTATATTAATGCATTCCAAGAAAGGTTTTCCGGCATTTCACCCAACTAAAAAGGTGCTAATAAACATGAGGAACATTGGGCAAAAAAGGAGTATATAAGCAGCAGTAGTATATTTTTCTTCAACTATGCTTCTTTCTTACGTGGGAGGGAATCATGAAGGAGGAAAGGTCACTGAGAAGCCTGATACTGATGTAAAAAAAAAATCAATAAAACACTTATTTCATTAAAACAAACTCTGTTACCTGGATTGACTGGAATCATTTCCTAAATTGTTAGTTGAATATTTTCCCAAAATTGGGTTAGATTTGCATCCATTATAATTTTGTGAAGGTGCTACTTCAAAACAAAACCCATGAAGATATTAATCTTTAAAATAAAATTATTACAATATTTTTAGCCCCCAAATGCCCATAAAGATACTGGTACACTGCCCTTTGTAATTATTAAAACAAATATATCAAATCAATTCCATATAAATGATGTCAAAAACATTATCTTTGTATCTGACAGGCAGCACATTATGTTTGTGACACCACATCTTCTATACCAGCGTTAATCTGTCTTTTTGCTGTTAAAGTGCTTATTTCCATCATATAGGCGTCTTTTACTATAGTTATAAAGGAATTTAGACACCATCATTTTCAAGACCACGTCGACTGGGCTAGACAAATAATCCAATCTTGACAAAGAGGTTAAGCAAATTGGGACACGCTGAAAACCTCTATTATTGAACCCCACAGCTTCTAAATAATTGTAGCTGGAATATGCTGAATGTGAAAAGCACATATAGATGCATGAATTCTAAAAAGCACACTAGGGGGAACATTGCAAGCTATTAATTTCACACATCTTGCTCAACTTCTAACATCAACTGACACATCTTGGATTTTTTTAGAAGGTCAAATACAAACAGGGAGGTCCTTTGTGAAATACAGAAAGCAAAAAGGCAAAGTCATACTTAATTGGAGCTGAAGCTACATAGTACATTTCATATACTTGATAAAGTTTGAAAGTTAGCTGTTAGTATGCTATCATAATAAACTATGTGGGGGAAAATCTCTCCAGTTCCTCATTAAATTATAGGTGACAGAAGACAGAACCTTAACAATTTGTAACTGAAAAATCAATCCCCTAATCTGGTACTGGAAGACCTCTTTAGGCTTCCAACGTCATTCCTTTTGCGAGCTACCTCATCAGTACACAACTCTTCTCTGGAAACTAACTGTTGCTGCCATTGGAGCAAGAACAAAATATATCTCTGGGGTAGTAAAGATCTTCCAACCTCTGGCGGCCAACTCTTCAGGGAACTGTGGTACAATCAATAGAACACAGGCATCAATAGAGACTTGTATTCTATTCCTACCTCTCTGTGTAACTTGCCAATTATTTCTAGAAACCTCAGTTTCCTCACCTGAAAATGTGCACACTAATACCTATAGATTTTACTTCATAGGATTGTTGGAAGGATCGATTGAGGTAATGTACACAAGGAACTTTGCAAACCTCAACACACTATGTGATTATCTATGAAGATGAAGATGGCATAGTACTCTCCAGAAATAAAAAATGGAGTGCCTGTCACTTCAGTGGTATAAATTCCCATCTCTTTGACTTCAGCAGCAATTCAGAAACATAAAGAGGAATCCCCTGGGCCACAGGGTAGGCAGACAGGGGAGCTACAGGCAGCTGCCTCAAGGAAAGCATCCTCACACTGTCCTATATCCTCCTCAACTGTGCTTCCTGGATTCTCCAGCTTCCTTCAAGTCTCTGCTAAAAATCCTACCTTCTTCAAGAAGCCTTTGCCAATCTCCCTTAATACTAGTGCCTTCCCTCTGGGATTAGCTCCAAATTACTCCTGTTTGTTCATGGTTGTTTGTGTTGTCCCCCCATACACTATGAATTCCTTACCAGTAACGCCTATTTTTTGCCTTGCAAACAAAGTTGAAAGTATGTGCTTAGCACATAGTGAGTACTTAATAAATGCTCTCTGACTTGACCTACCTATAAATAACAGAAATGCAGACATAAATAGTTGTGTCTCAGGTATACTGTATGTAGCTCTGGAACATGTGAAGGTTACAGAATGACAAAACAAAATCACATCAGAACTATGCTGTATGCAGTGGCCAGTCGTAACTTCAGAGAACTGGTACGTAAAGCATTTCTGTCTCCTCTAGACAGAGAGGTGGTGGACCACAGTCAGGGACTGACGTGTAATTTGTGAGGCACAGCTAGTGTGTGTGTGTGTGTGTCTGTGTGTGTGTGTGTGTGTGTGTCTGTGTGTGTGTATTTTCCTTAACAATACTTATTTTTACATGGGCCTTATGAAGAAAGAAGGATCACTGAGAAGTGACACTGATATAAAAAAAAAGAATCAATAAGTTGTATTTCATCAAAATATTCACTTATCTCAGTGACTGGAATAATTTCTTAGTGGAACATTTTTACCAAATTGAATTAAATCTACATCCATTATAACTTAGGAAGGCACTCTTCCAAACATAAGCTGGAAGCTTCTTATCTCAAAAAATATACTATTTGAATGTGTTTAGCCCCCCAAATGCCCATAGGGATATAATATATTCAAATAAAATGCATCTGAGCAATGAAATATTAATACATGATAAACAGCTTAATAATACATATTAATACATACAGTTAATGATACATATTAACAGCTACATGATTCTCCCCAAATCAAGAGGCATACTGACCCCACCAGAGGTATCCTACTCCAAAGATGAACAAAGTGCAGCTACAGAGCATGGAGAAGATGAAGATCCTGAGTTCTAGAGAGGATATACTGGCCTTACAAGTTGCTATTGTATGGTCCAATGAGCCCTTCCCCATGTCATGAGTTCTGCCACAATTTTCTTTTGTTATTGTTCAATCAATTCATGGTGTCTGACTTCATGAAGCCATTTAGGGTTTTCATGGCAAAGATACTGAAGTGGTTTGTCTTTTCCTTCCCCAGCTCACTTTACAGATGAAGAAACTGAGGCAAACTAAGTTACTTGTCTATGGTCTCACAGCTAGTAAGTGTCTGAGGCTTGAAATTGGGTCCTCCTGGCTCCAGGGCAGCAGTCTATCCTCTGCATCACCTAGATGCCCCTCTGTTACAATAAGAAAGTACCAATGAACAAAACAAAGGAAGAATACTGTCAAAAACCAGAAGCTTACAAGCAATATTGTGGAAACTCACATGAGACAATGTGAATTTCAAATGCCCACAATGCCTCTTGCTTCTTGAATGACTATGACCATCCATGGAAATCCTATCTGTAAATAACCCAGTTGTTGCTTTGCATCAGAAACCACTAGTGTGAAATGTCAAGGTTCTATACTGGCTGACAGCAAGTGACTTGATGTCTCAATTTCCTAGCTATGAACTTCTTGATTGCATCTGGAATTCTACAGAACTTACTTATCATATGTCTCTTAATAATCAGAACACTGTTATCGGAATGTTGTCGACACATGTTGTCTTTTAACTGCCTGCGACAGCAAAGTTAGTTGAGTAATACATAAAGCTCAGGTTGTAATGCAGGTATGATGCTAGAATGCCAAATACAAGTCAATTCAATTTTTTTTTTCATTAAAACACAGCCCTTATAAGTCTTTTAACCTTTATGTTCTATAGATTTGCCCACCTGTGGAAAAGGATAAAACTACATTTTCCTTACCTCTCAGTGGTATTAAAAGAATGAATGGAAAACAAGATAAAAAATGGAATAAAAAATTAAATGATGTTAGGTTAAATGTGGTGGAACAACTACAAAATATACACATATTGTAACTGACACTTCTCCTTATACTGACTTCTTTCTTTTGTTGCTTCATTTCATGACTCCAAGAGTGTTTTTATGCTTACCTTTCCCTGAAAGTCAATAGAATGGTTTTCGTGTAGAGTAGAATCCTAGGCAACTCTGGATTGGGTCTGGAGCCCGCAGGTCCTAATCTCCCTCCTGTACTTTCTTTGCAGTGTGATCCTGGGCAAGTCATTTAATGTCTCTAGATTTTAGTTTTTTCCTTTGGTTTTAGTTCTTTCATCTTCCCTTCTCTAAGAGATTGTCTCTAACACACTTGCTACTCTCTTTCAGTGATTGGATAATCTAGTACCTTGATGAAAGGGAGTCACATTTGATGAAGTATTTTTTAAAATTTTTTTGTTTGTTTGTTTTTTGGAGGGGGAAAGTAGGGCAATTGGGGTTAAGTGACTTGCCGAAGGTCACATGGCTAGTGTGTGTGTGTGTGTGTGTGTGTGTGTGTGTGTGTGTGTGTGTGTGTATGTGTTAAGTGTCTGAGGCCAGATATGAGCTGAGATCCTCCTGACTCCAGGGCCAGTGCTCTATTCACTGCACCACCTAGCCGCCCCTATTTTTTATAATTTTATTTAAAAGAATAAAAAGAATAAAAATATCTTGGTGCATTAATACTATAAATTTTTTTAAATGTCTACCACAAATGTCTGTTGATATTATTTTTTCATCTGAACCAAGGGAAATGAATATTATAATAAATAGATCTTTTGGAGAAGAGGAGATACAAGGAACTTCATGCATTTATTAAATACTTCCTATGTTCCAGACACTATGCCAGGCGCTTTATAAATATTATCTCATTTGATCCTCACAGCAACCATGGGAGGTAGGTGATTATTATTATTCCTATGTTACAGTTTCATGAAGACACTGAGGCAAAGAGTGATTAAGTGACTTGTGTAAGGTCATACTGCTAACATCTAAGTTCTATCTGAGCTCGAGTCTTCCTGACTGGCCACTGTTCTGGCCACTCTGCCACTTACTAGTCTGAACAGCGTGAGTCACTATGAGAATCATTCCTCCAGCATTAACCAAATCCTGTCTTGACCTATTGCTTTCTTCAGTTTTTCCTTAAATATTTCATTCTTATTCACATTCTCAGATGCCTGATTCTCACATGCCTCCCCACACAGTATAAAAAGCTCTTTCAGGGTAAGTGCCAGATCATATAGGACAGTGGAAAGAAACACCGGACTTAGTAGACCTGATCTCAAAATCGTCTTCTGATCTTTACTAGCTCTATGATTATGAACAAATCACTCGGCTTCCTCATCAGTAACCTCGTTGGCACCACGGTATAGTGAAAAGAAGACTGACTCTGGAGTCAGAGAGCCTAGGTTCAAATCAAGCCCGTCATTGATTATCTGTGTGACTTCAGGCAAGTCACTTTACTTCCCTGAACTTCAGTTTCCTCACTGTCAATAGGAATGGATTAGACTTGACAGCTTCTGAGGCCCCTTCTGACCAAACCTATATAAAGTAGTGTTTGATCCTGGACAAAGTGCCAGGCTTGGAGTCAGGAAGACCTGAGTTCAAACCTGTCCTGAGACATACAATAGCTGTGTGATCCTGGGCAAGCCATTTAACCTCTGCCTCAGTTCCCTCATCTGTAAAATGGAGATAATAACAGCACCTACCTCCCAGGGTTGGGGCAAGGGTCAAATGAGATAACTGCAAAGTGCCTAGCACCGTGCCTGATACATGGTACATGCTCTGCATATGTTAGCCATTACCTATTGTTAACTATTATTAACATTTTGGGTTCACAGTTTCCTCATCTGTAAAACGAAGTGGTTGGACTATAAGGCCTCTAAGTTCCCTTCCAGCTCCAAGTTTATGATATTATGATACTTGAACTACCTCCCTTATAGAGTTAAGGAAAGTGCTTTATAAATGTAAGAACTAATGTAATAGAAAGACTACTAGATTTAGTCTCAAAGGACCTGGGTCCAAATCCCTATCCTGCCACTAATTATTTATGTGACCTTGGCCAAGTTACTTAACCTCAGCTTCCTCTAATATAATGGAACTGGATTTGATAATATCCTTGATTCCTTCCAGCTCTAAATCTAGGATTCTAAGATATTTTCTGGGGCCCAGAGAGTTTAGTGGGACAGGGCTGCACTATTCCAAAATGTCAGCCACAGAGAAAAGTTACAGGACTCTAGTTACCCACCTTTCACGGAGTTTATTCTGCAGAGGAATCCCTACTACAACAGGCCATGGGCCTCCTGGGTGAACTGTAATGTTACTATACCTACAAAAGAGCTGGGATGGCAGGGCTGCTGCTCATGACTACAGGAGAAAAGAACATGAAAGGCATATTGGTAAGGAATGAATGAATACCTGGATGAGATAATGGGAACATAAATTGAGGAGTTCAAGTAGCTGAAGATGACTTCCAGCTGCCAATACATCCTGGATCACTCCCGGCTCCAAAAGAATCTGTTTTTTTAAAAAGAAAAAAAAATCAGTCCTACTAGAAAAGAAAAGTTATGTTGCTTAATTTACACATAAAGGGGAAACAATGGCTTGTTCACACTTACATTAAAAAACTGATTTTTGACAGAATTTGCCTCTCTATTGCAATTGGTCCTAATCTCATTTCTAGAATATGAAAATCTAAACTCATCACCAATCACTACTTTTTAAGCAGATGTAAAAAGTTATTTTTTTTTAAGAACAACATAAACATTTATATGATCTATCACCATACTATACTATAAGTAGCATGGAGATGACCAAGAGTTCTAGAAGAATGTACCAGTGCTTCACAAACTCTGGTAGGTTCTATCATTTGAGTATGGACATGGTGACAGACTGAGTCTGCTCTCCATAGATCAGCCTAGCCAAAAGTGGAAAAGCTCTTCATCAGGAGGAGAGTTACTAGATAATTAAGTATTTGGCCAAAAAAGAAAGAAAGAAAAACACAAGACATGGGGTAGCTAGATGGCGCAGTGAATACAGTACCAGCCCTGGAATCAGGAGGCCCTGAGTTCAAATTCAGCCTCAGACACTTAACTTACTAGCCTTGTGACCTTGAACAAGTCACTTAACTTCAATTGCCCTGCCCTATCCCCTTCAAAAAGCAAAAAAACAAAAAACCACACAAAATAAGCCCTTTGCCTTGCCTTGTGTTGCCCCCTTCCATGTCTGCAATGACAATGGCAGAATGCTGGGGAAAGGTACCCAAATGGACATTATGAGATCATCTATAAATATTAACTGTTAGTTCTTTAAATGTAACATCCTAATCCAATAAACAACAAAGTTGATATGGTGTAGTAGAAAGAGCACTGAAATTGAATCACTGGACTTGTCAAGAGTTCAGATCCCAAGTTTCCCACTTACTGTGTGGCACGTATTGTCTTTGAGTGAGTCACTGGATCACTCTGGGACTCAAGTTTTCTTACCTATAAAATGTGAGAGTTCGGCTAAAGACCCTATAAAGTCCCTTCCAGCTCTAAATCTATAATCCTAAAACAACATTCTCTGATTACCAATATTAAGTCAGACATAACATGCTTAGAAGATGTATTTTCTCCAAAGGGGTTGGCCCGTATCATGGAGGATTTCCAGGGATGAGTCCAAATCTAAGTGGGATTCCTCACAGAGAATAAATTCCTTCCGGTACTCCTGTTTGTGGATGATATTATGTTCATTTCATCAAATGCAAGAATGTTTCAGAATCTCTTAAGTGACATCCACGATCATTCAAGAGTTTTAGTCTTATAATCCACACAGGAAAAAATCAAGTAGCTAAAGAATGCCTACCAACCAGTTTTATGGACATCATTTTGTGCTGGTTCCTCAGCATATTTATATACTAGATTCAAAATTAAACATGGGGAAGGAAGGAGGCAAGATTGCATTTGGGAAACTGCACAGCTCTTTCAACAACTCCAATGTCATCCCTGAAATAAAAACCCATTTTAACATCATCACTGCCTTCTGATAATCCAAGATGGCTGCACATTATGGAAGAGCACAATATCAACAGAAGAAACATGAGGAGTCACCAAAGGGAAATATACGTTGGACAAAAAATGCTGTATTACCAAGGGTGAGGGCCTACAAGAAGTGGCGTCAAAATGTATTACTGAAGAGAGAGACGTTTGACTAGAAAAGGAGAAAGATGCATCATCTTATGAAAACAAAGGATAACAGATTAAGAGCCTGTATGCTACAATGGCATAGATTAAAGAGATGTTGGCCAGCGTATTGGCCAGAGCTCCTGCAGAGGACTTGCCAGAAGACACGGTCAAGATTCACACAGAGAGAAGGAACAGTGGATGATTTGTGATCTGTACCACTGGAGGGAGTGCCAGCGTCGGTATGATGACGCATCCATTCAAGAACTGAAGGACATCAGCATCATCATCTGAGTTCTTCTTTTCTTGCTGTATCCCTTTGGTTTGGTTTTATGCCAAAAGAAGTCTTACGGAAATAAATTTTAGAGATAACATTATTGCTTTGCCCTGAAGAAGAGATGAAAAAAAAAGTCATTTCCTCTTTTTTTTGCAGAGGTGGACGATGAAGGATGAGGAACACTCCTTTAGATTTTTTCAACTGATATATTGGTTAAGTTTGCTGAACTGCTTCCCTCCCTGCCTGCCTTTTTTTCTTTTTTTGTCTTTGTGATAGGGGATATGTCTCTGGGTAGCAGAAAAAGGAGGGACTCTTTGGTACAAAAATTTGAAAAATTGACAAATTTTTTTAAAAGAAATGTTATTAAATAGGTATTTTAAAAGGAAGAAGCTTGATTTTTTGTCTAATATTGGATAAAAGAGGGATCTTATTCCTTTCTGTATTGCTACAAATTTAAGTCTCACTGGGTAAAATCTTAAATATATTTCCTTTTTTTGGTTGCATCTTATAGAATATGAAATTGGATTCTCAGCCCCACCTTACTCATCTTTACATATGAAAGCAATGACCTAAAAATATTATGTGCACCAAGTCAGAACAACATGGAAAAACAGGGTTCCCAAAGAATCCTGCCTACCTCAATCCTTCAGTGTCTAAGGATGTAGTTTTAGAAAGCAGGAAGGGAAGTTAGACTCTTAGTTAATTTTAGCATTTGGCAAAAAGACAAGGCAACAGATTTTAAGTAC
>CM053586.1:121149853-121170383 GCA_028646515.1 Pseudochirops corinnae
TCAATCCTTCAGTGTCTAAGGATGTAGTTTTAGAAAGCAGGAAGGGAAGTTAGACTCTTAGTTAATTTTAGCATTTGGCAAAAAGACAAGGCAACAGATTTTAAGTACTATGTACCAGCCACTATGCTTTTTAAACATTTTGTTTATTTTATTTTGAATTTATGAAATAAGACAAGTATTTCCATAACAGTAAATTTTTTAAAATGGCTGCATATGAAACTGCCATCTATTATATATAACTTGCTATTCCTTTGAAATATATAAAAGTTATCTTGTAACTTTCTTTTTTTTCCTTCACCCAATCTGCCCTAGAAATGGCTACCATTAGACACAAATATGTACATAACATATTTATATACTTACATATGTAAAACCATTCTATACATACTTCTAGTTGTCAGTTCTTTCTCTGGATGCAGACAGTATCTTCCTTCATAGGTCCTTCATTGTTAATCTGAGTATTTGTAATAGTCAAAATGACTTAGTCACTGCTCATAAAGAAATAAACTAAAAGGAGTAAGTATCTTCCTTCATAAGTCCTTTGTTATTAATTTGGGTATTTATAATAGTCAAGATTACTTACTCGCTATGTTCAAAGGAATAAACTAAAAGCAGTAGCACTGGCTTAAAAAAAGAAGTAGAAAAATTAACTTCATTGCATATTTAAAAAGAATAGCGAATTGCATATAATAGATTTGCAGTTTTCATGTGCAATCATCTTTTTTATCACATGTTATAGAAATACTTGTTTTATTCAATGATTTAAAACTAAAATAAATAAAAATAGATAAATTAGCAAAATTTATGAAGCACATACTGTTAACTCTATGGACATTGATCCTAAGATCTCAACATCACAGAGCTAGGACTGGAAGGGACCCCTGAGGCTATGTACTCCAACCCCCTCATCTTGCAGATAAGAAAACTAAGGGCCCTGAAAGTTAAGTGATTTGTCCGAGGTCACATTGATAGACCAGAGGTGGGATTTGAGGCTCCTTTCTTTAATCCCAAAGCCAGTGTTCTTTCCATTCTGTCTCTTTTCTATTCAGCCATAAGTAAGAACCTGGATTTTGCTAATACCTCAAGAAGAGAGGGTTTTGACTGATGTACAGAAGTGCAATGTACTTTCCCAATCACAGGAGGTAGGAAGCTCTATATTCTTGCAGAGGAAGAATGGCCTAAGGCACAGGATAGGGAATAGATGGATTAGAAAGGTGAGTCTTACTCTTCAAATCCTGTCAGTTTTTTTTCATTTCACAAAAGTGGCATTCATGATAATCTCCAAGGCTTGGTAATGCCAAACACAAAGACGGGTATCACAGAAAGACAAGATGAGTATTATATAGTCTGTGTAATATGTCTAGCAGCCTTACTTTGAAGGAACATTCAATCACTTCAGAAATAGCATATGAGGGGTTTTTTTCCCTTAAGATCTTTATTTATAAATCAGTTTCTTTAAAGGATACTTTAGTCAAGAACCATCTCAGTTCAATAAAAGTAGTGCTAAGTCTTTTTAAAAAGATGATTGGGGCCAAAGGATAGAGCATTAGACTTGGCATTAATGAGATCTAAGTTAAAATCCTACCTCTATATGGCACTGAACCACATATCTAAACCTTTTCAGACTCAGTTTCTTTATCTGCAAAATAGGGATGATAATAAGAAGTATCTATACCACAGGTTGTGAAGATCAAATGAGCTTTAAAATGTTTTGTAAGCTTTATTTATCAACGTTAACTATTGTATTCTGTTGTTTTTTTTAATTGTTGGATAGACATATCCTGCTTCCTTGGGTAATATGAACATGGATAAGATACCAACCGCTCATTAGCAACAGTGTCACATGCACTAGAAGAAATCTCACTATTCTTAAATATTTTCCTGAGGATTTCCACTGGTTGAGAATACAAACAGAAGGCCAAATTTAGATAAGATTAATAACAAGAGGGTGCTCTCTAATGGCTGACTCATGGAATGGACAAAAAGGCGGTAATGGAGACAATCCTTTACAGAAAAAAAGAATTCAAAAAACAGGATTTAGTAAATGCATCTGGAGCAAGTGAAGGTAAAATGCAAGATAGCCTTTTGAAGTTAACCCACTAAGTGAATGTGTTAATTCTGAGAAATCACCTACTTTGGATGGGGCTTAATTTTTATTTCCTCATTATTTTGTAGCACAAGACTATTCCCTCATATTGATGTACCATAATTTCCTCAGTGGATGAGCATCATTTTAGTTTCCAAGTGTTTTGGTTTTGGTTGTTTTTTTTGCCACCACAAAAAAGAACTACTATAAGTATTTTTGTACACAGGGGATCTTTTCCTATATTTTTTTCATCTTTTCTGAGTGTAGGCCTAGCTTGGTATAGATGAGTAGTCAAAGGGCATGCACTATTTAATAAGGTTTTATTTATAATTCCAAAACGTTTTCCAGAATGGTTGTTCCAATTTACAAGTCTGCCAAAAGTACATCATTGTAACTGTTTTCTCATAGTTCCTCCAACATTTGTCATTTTTTTTTGCCTGTCATAATTTTATTTTATTTTAATTTTATTTTAGTTTGCATCATTCATTTCCACAAGATTTTGAGTTACATATTTTCTCCCCTTCTTTCCCCTACCCACCACCCCAAAACAGCCATCCCAGTGTGTCCCCCCTCCCCCAGTCTATTCTCTCCTACAACATTTGTCATTTTCCTTTTTCTTGGTAATTTTTGCTAATCTGATAAGTGAGAGGCATTATCCCAGAATTGCTTTAATTTCATTTCACTAATTAATAGTGATATGGATCATTTTTCTCTTATGGTTACATGCAACTTGAATTTCTTCATTTAAGAATTGCTTTCATTTTCCAAATGGGAAATGGTTCTTATTCTCATATATGTTAATCTATTCCTTATATATCTTAGAAAAATTTTTTTAAGAGAAATTTACTGCAATGATTTTTCCCAGTTTATCTTTTAATCTTAGCTTCACTGGATTTGTTTATGCACAAACTTTTAAATTTTATACAACGAAAATTATTTATTTTATCCTATGTGATCCTCTCTATCCCTTGGCGGGTCATGAATTTTTCTTCTAATCATAGATCTGATAGGTATGGGTCAATTCCAATTAATACAAATAATGAATCCCATGAAGTAGTAGCATTATTTGAATCTGCAATATTCCAAATTATAATTACATGTGAAATGTTTGGTTCCAGCACAATGTAACTATGCAAGTAAAATATTTTTAACATAAAACGTTATCCACTTATTAAAGTGATATAACAGCTAAGGATAAGAAAAAAGAGTTTTTTCCTCCAAATTCAAGTAGTTATAGAAAGCTATAGTAGTTTTACAAAGTTATAGAAAGTATAAAAAAATTTAAAAAACAGAATGTCATACTTAAAAATAAGCCTATGCTGATGATATGGCAAAAACATTGTTATTGTCCTTTAAAATATTTTAGCAGCATAAATTGAATTATCTTACCTTTCTCTGACTCTTCATATATATGCTGGTAAGTACAGAAAGCTTTACACAGCTAATTTGAACATTCACATTCTCATACAATGAATTAACTGCAGTTGGATGACCTGGGGCTTTATCTAAAATTGGTAACGTTTTAAACGGGCTATTGCTGTCTTAGCAATATTTTTCAATTACTGAGATAAATAACCTGAAAACCAGTCTTTGGAAACAACTTTAGTCACCCATGCTTTCTTATTTAACTGCTAAAGAACTGGAAGAGATTGTTGATTATAGTCCCTCAGAATACAAGGATTTTGAGACCAATAAGCAAGGACTGGTTTTAATTTAAAATCCCCTTCTCCATTACCTTCCAATAAAAGTTTTAGTTTATCCTGAAGACACTTTAATTCCAGGTTGAATTTTTTCTTTGTTAGAAATATAAGTTTTAGAAGGTATTCCTTTTGAGAATAAGTCTGTTTCACCCACAATAAAATGGTACTGATCAGCATATCCACCTTCTTCTATCATTTTCTTCAAAAAAAGATATCTGGAAGCCAGGTTCTCATCTGCACTGGCCACTCCTCAGGTAATTTTAAAATTATACAACTGAAATCAATATTTGAAATGATCAAACAACAAATGCTTACAATAAAAGTTTCTCACTATCCATTTCATTTCCATTGTTTTTCACTACCTTAAATAGACTTGAAGCTTCGTCTAAATGGCTATTCTGCTATGAGGAATGAATTTTTTACAAAGATGCTCCACTTACATCACTGTAACACTTCTATAGCTTATAGTTGTTGCAAAATACAAAAAAACTGATGCAATCTGCCCTTTTGTTATATTTTACCTGCATAATTTATAATACTCTCTACCATAGGTTAAGGTCTTCTAACATCTCATCCTATTTTAGTTATCATGACTATGTTTATGTCATTAATTTATATCTTTTCCTTCCTAATGAAATTATAAGCTTCTTCTTTATCACACCGACAGTGTTACCATCTGAAGTATTCCTCCTTTGTCTATTTTGTTAAAGGCTCATTAAAAAAATTAACACAATTTTTAGTAATATTATACTCTGCAACACATCACAACCATACACAACGATAGGTAAGTAGAGACTGAATACTCAGCAACATCTTAAAACCTTCAACTAGCTTGCATGTACTGTATTAATTGGATTTTGGCTCATATTAAAAGCAACCTGGTATCATTTTATACTTTTTTACTAAGTTGAACTTTGTTATTTCAGCTCACATTAATCACAGACTAACCATAATTTTTCCACGTTTCTCTAATTTGTTTATGACGTCCCCTTTTATACATGAGTCACGCATCCGTTTGGAGCTTAGGCTGGTATATATGGTGAGGTGTTGTTCTAAATCTAATCTCTTCCATACTACTGCCTGCTTTTTCCCAGGAGTTTTTGTCAAATAGTAGTGAGCTCTTATTTCCTATTTATTGAATATCTGTATTTATCAAATGCTAATGCACTAGATTCACTTACTTCTATATATTGTATGCCCTATCTCTTCTATAGCTAGTTCTCTATTTTTTAACAGGTACCAATTTGTTTTTACTGCTTTGTAGTATAGTTTAATATCTGGCATTGCTAGACTTCCTTCATTCTTATTTTTTCTCATTATTTTGCTTGAGAATCTTGGCATTTTTGCCTCTATATGAATTTGTTTATTTTTCCTATCTCTATAATGTAATTTTTTGGAAGTTTGATTAGTACAACAATGGATATGTACGTTAATTTAGATAGTATAGCTATATTTACTATACTGACTTAACCTATCCATAAGCAATCACTATTTTTTCCAATTATTTGTGTCTATATTTCTGTACATGGGCAGCTATGGGCAGCTAGGTGGCACAGTGGATAAAGCACTGGGCCTGTCGTCAAGGAAAACTCATCCTCACATGTTCAAATACAGCCTCAGACACTTACTAGTCATGTGACCCTGAATAAAGTCACTTGACCCTGCTTGCCTCAGTTCCTCATTTGTCAAATATGGAGAAGCAAGTGGCAAGCTATTTCAGTATCTTTGCCAAGAAAACTCTAAATGGGGTTACAAAGAGTTGGACATGACAAACCACTGAATAACAATGTATTTCTGGACATAGCGTTTATTTTGTAATTATATTCATATGGTTCTTGCATATATCTTGGTAAATAGAAGTATTTTACATATTTTATAGATGCATATTTCATATATTTAATAAATTAAAATGCTATGTATTTCATATAATTTTATATATTACATATGTAATAGTTATTTTAAATGTAATTTTTATTCTCCATAACTTCCTGCTAAGTTGTGTTGATTTTACATAGAAATGTTAATGATTTAATTTGGATTTATTTTATATACTAAAAGTTTGCTGAATTTGCTAATTCTTTCATTTCATTTTCAGTTGAGTCTTTGGAATCACCATCACATCATCTGCAAAAAGTGATAATTTTGCTTCTTCTTTACCTATGTTTATTTTCTCAATATCTTTCTCCTGCTTTATTACTCTACCCAGCATTTCTAGTACTATACTATGTCAAATAGAAATGGCAACAATGAGAATCATTGTTTCACCCTGATTTTACTGGAAAGTATTATAGCTTGTTCCTATTACATATAGTTGTTACTATTGGTTTCAGATATATACAATTTAACATTTTAAGGAAAGGTTCATTTATTCCTATGTTTTCTAGTGTTTTTGGCATCCTCTGATATTTTTAATTTTTCATTAATTTTGTTATTAACATGCTTAAGTTTACAGTTTTCCTAATATTAAACCAATACTGAATTCTTAGTAAGAATCTACCCTAAATATAGTATATAATCTTCATGAGATATTGTTTTAACTTTCCTGTTTATATTTTTATTTAAAGTCTTTGCATTGATGCTAATAGAGTTTCTGAATCACTAATAAATATATTAAACAGTTTAGGGCCAAGGAAAATCTCTGAGGCTCTCCACTAGAGTCTTCTCTGCAAGTCAACATGGATTCATTCATGACAACTACTGAGATATAGTCATTCAGCCTGTTCAGAATTCATCCAATTATGTTCAAATGGAATGTAAGGCATTAAATTAATATCACACCTATAAAACAACCACAATTTCAGATCTTTAAATGGCCATGTATGTGACTTCTCTTGTCTCCACAGGGCTTAGCACAGTGCCTGGCTAATGACAAGTGCTTAATAAATGACTGTAGACAGCCAACATGGCTGGTATGACCTTCATCCAATAAAAACCTAAATTTTTAAAAGGGCAAACAAAAGAGAAGCCATGTGGTACAGTGGAATAAATTTTGGATTATGAATCACAGGACCTTACTTGGAATCCAACTCTGCCATATTTGACCTGTGCACCTTCCTGGAACTCAGTTTTATCATCTGTAAAGTGAAGGGGGTAGAAATACAAGCCCTCTGTGGTCCTTCCCAACTCTATATTTATGATTCTATAAAAAGGTACAAGGATTATGGGGGGAAAACTTTCTCCAAAACTTCAAAAGAATGAGTAACAGAAACTGGATATGGCTTTGATATAATCGTTATGATAGATTCATCTAACCTCAAAGTTGGTTCTGTCTTAGCAAGATATTTTCATGAAAGCACTCTAATTAATGAGAAAGTTCTTGTGCTTTGCATCACTTTGCAGGTGACACAAGTGATTAATTAAAGGATTATGTTTTCCTTGCCCTGAACCAAGGCTGACTTGTCAATAAGAGTGGTGACATGTAATTAAATGAAAGTTACTCCAAAGGTATAAAAGATATAGGTTTCCTTTCCCAGAAAATGGGGAAGGATGTATGCATGACATAGGCATATGACAAGAGCATTAATAACCTGTCTGATATTCCTCCAGTTCATGAGCGAGGGAGGGAAGAAATATGATTATTTTTTAATAGTCAAAATTTTTAATATTTATTCAAGATAGTAGTGACAATGAAACAATTTTGTGATTTTAACAGAAGTAGGATACACACAAGACTTGTGAGATTGATGCCTGTTTTTGAAAAAATGGCTATGATGTTTCAATCAATATATATGCATTTTAAAAAAATTTTACTTTGGGTCTCTCATAGGTATATGATTTCAACCATATCAGTACTACCTCTACCTCGGAAATATAGTAAGTGTTTAATGTATACAAAGTACTGTATCTGGTGCTGGGAACAGACAAAAATCAGAGTCCTTCTCAATGAGCTTACGTTCTTTTGAAGAAGACAATGTACGTACATTTATACCTCTGTGTGTGTATATGTATATATATATATGTGTATGTGTATTAGACCTAGGACAATCAGAAACAATAGAGACCAACAAACCCAGTGTTTAGAAAATGGAAAAATGGAAAACATAAATTACTTAGGAAAGAATTCTCTATTTGATAAAACTGTTAGAAAAATTGAAAACCAGTATGGGAGAAATTAGGCTTAGACCAACATCTTACACCATATTCCACAACAAAATAAAAATTGATATATGAACTGAATGTTAAAGATCAAACCACAAAAAAAAAATTAGAAGAAAAGCAGATTATATGCTTTCCACAGCCATAGGCAGAAAAGGTTTTCTTAACAAGAAATTAAAGAGGCAATTACAAGAGAGAAAATGGTAAGTTCTTATTACATAAAGCTAAAACGTTTCTGCATAAACAAAATTAAGGCATCTAGGATAAGATGGGAAGGGATTGAATGGGAAGGAAACAATCTTTGTACAAATATCTCAGTTAAGACTGTGGTATTTATTATATATGAACAAATTATATTTGCATATCTCTATATTTTTATATTTATGTCTGACAGGAAAGCCATTCCCCAACAGATAAGTAGAGAAAGAATATGAACAGCTCTCAAAAGAATTGCAAGCTATTAACCATTTGAAAATGTGACAAATTACTGCTAATAAAAGAAATGCAAATCAAAACAACCCTTAAATTTTATCTCACAACCAGAAAATTCACAAGCATGACAAAAGATGAGAATTTTCAATGCTGGAGGTATTGTTGGTGGAGTTGTGAATCTGTATGACCATTTTGGAAAGCAATCTGGAATTATATAAAGTGTCTATACCTTTTTATTCAGATATTACAATATCAGGCTTATGCCTCAAGGATTTCACTGATTTAAAAAAAAGTATGTCCTCATATACGACAAATTATTTATAGCAAGACTTTTTTTTGTAGTGGCAAAGAATTGGAAGCAAAGTAGAATCCCAATCCCACATATAGGGAAATGGATGAACAAGTTGCTGTACATGGATATAATAGGATGTTACTATGCTATAAGAAATGATTAATAAGATGAAGACAGAGAAACATGGAAATATTTACACAATCTAATATATAGGGTGAAGCAAGTAGAGCCAAGGAAACAAGATATATCACGGTTACAATGATGAAAGTGAAAAGACCAACCACAAAACAATGAAAAGTAAATGCTGCAAAACTACAAAGAACAGAAAAGAGAAGACATCCCTAAAACACTCCTTTGTAGAAGTTGGAGGTCCATGAGTGTGGTACATTTTCAATGTACTGATTAATTTTGCTTATCTTGTTTCTCTTCTTTATTTTTATTGTTGGTTATATGGAACAGCTCTGTAGGAGGGGCAAGGAAAAGAAATTAAAAGAAAATACAATATATTTTAAGGAGGGGAGACACTAACATTTGGCAGGTGGTGGGAGTGGGGTGGGAATGGGTTCAACAAATGTTTCATGTAGAAAATGGTGCTTGAACTGAGTCATAAAAAGAAGTCATTCTTTTAGGCAGAAGTGAGTGCATCCTGGTATGAGGGACCATAAGTGAAAAGGTATGGAGATGGGAGATGGAATAGCCTGTGTGAGGAACAGAAGGCCAATTTGGCTAGACCTATAGTGTGGGAAGGAGAATGATACATAACAAAGTTGGAAAGACAGGGTGCAACCAGATTATACAGGTTTTTAAAAGCTAGACAGAAGAATATAAACCTATTTTGTGAAGAATGCAAGGAGGAAAGGACAGAGGGATGGAACAAACAAGCAGTTATCGAGTACTTTGTGTCAGACGTTATACTAAGAGCTGGGTATACAAATACAAACAGTAAGAAAGACAATTTCCGTGCCCAAGGCATTCACATTCTAGTCAGGGAAGACAATACATTGTTGTTCATCCTTAATTTTCCAAAGAAGACCGATAGCATCATGATATGAGTGATATCTTGACTTGCTTGTGAATTGTATTTAAGTGAGGCAAAGTTGCACAAAGTCATCAGCCTCACTATTTCTTCCAGTGGCAGGACAAAAGTCAGGATGACTGGCAATGGCCCAGAATGCAGTGGATGACTTTGTGTATTCTATATTTGACCATGCTCTAAGTGCTCCACAAAGCCTGCTTCAAGCCCTTTCATGGCCTTTGGAAAAAACTGTTCTTGATTGACCATTCTATCAGGAGAAGTCTTCATATGCTTTGGACAGACATCCCCAGAGCTTACCAACAGGTCTGAAGTCTGTTGGCTACCCTCAACCTGGTTTAGCTCAGATGATTTACTGGAGTGCAGCCACTGCACATGCTACAGTTTCTTGGAGCCACAGGTGAGAGACAAGTGACAAGTGCACAGCAAAGGCGGGTAGAAAACCCTAAAAAGAGCTTGGCAAGCCCTCCCTGCAAAGATGCAGGGCCCCCCCCCCCCCCTCCACTGACTAGCATATAAAAGAGAGCTGAAAAGTGGGAGGGTTTGGGGATATTATTTTTAGAAGTCCAGAAATTCTGGGGA
Source organism: Pseudochirops corinnae (assembly GCA_028646515.1). Classification (NCBI taxonomy): domain Eukaryota; kingdom Metazoa; phylum Chordata; class Mammalia; order Diprotodontia; family Pseudocheiridae; genus Pseudochirops; species Pseudochirops corinnae. The sequence continues at coordinate 121,160,074 of CM053586.1, forward strand.
AGAGTCTGGAAGCCTGAAGCATAGCTAGCCAAGAAGCCTCCACAAAATGGAGTTTCTAGAAGGAACTCACCAGTGGGAGAAGGGGGTGGGCCTGAAGGAGGTATATTCCAGGGCTGAGAGCCTCAGGGGTGGCTAAAAGTTCCAGGGCAAGGAGATATCAGGTGCTGAGGAAAGTTCCCAGATAAGACAGCAATAGAGACTTTGAAATCCAGAAAATCATAAGTAAGACCAGGAAGCAAAAGGGAGTCATCTAGAATTTAATCAGTAGGATAGTGAAATGATCAGACCTGAGCTGAAAGAAAATCACTTTAGCAGTTATGTAGAGAATGGATTGGAATGGGAATAGGCCTGAGGCAGGATAGCCAATCAGTAGGTCACTGCAAGAGTCTATTTCTTCCAAAACTTCTCATCATTGTCCATTTCTTCATACTGGATCTAGCCAATAACTATAAGTCATCTTTTTGTTCTTTTAGTGTGTCAGGGTACCACTATGTTATTTTCCCTCATTTTCACCATATAATACGTCTACTACTTTTTCTATTCATACATGACCTAAATAATGTCTTTTATGTTCTTCTTATACACAATTATTATAGATAATATACTGAGTAACTTACTATTCACACTTTTCTTTGTGTTTGACTAAGCCTGAGGATAAACACATGAACCTCTCTTTGCTGATCTCTTCAGATCCATCCAAATTCTTCTATATAAATTGTCTTGATGTTAAATATGGTTCAAGGAAGCAGTAGCATACTTGTGATGGAGAAAGGTTCAAGTAGTGAGGCCTCAGCTGATATTTCTGCCTTCATAGCAAAACACTTGGACCTCTTACAAGTCATTCATGTTGGACACAAAGTAAACCCACAAAAGTCAACAGTTCTAATTAGGAACTATGCCCAAAGGGCCATAAAACTGTGCATACCCTTTGACCAAGTGATAGCCAAATCACAACTAGATCTGTACCACAAAAAGATCAAAAGAAGAGGTAAAGGACCTATAGTACAAAAATATTTATAGCAGATCTTTTTGTGATGGAAAGAAATAGAAATTGAGGGGAATAATCATCAATTGAACAATTTATGGCATATGATTGTGATAGAGTAGTACTGTGCTATAAGAAATGTTGAAGGGAACAGTCTCAGAAAAAATAAAAACGATGAGAAGACCCTATATGAACCGACAGAAAAGCAGAACCAGATCACTGTATACAGTAACAGTAATATTGTAATAATGATCAACTATGAAATACTTAACTGTTGTGATCAATACAATTCCAAAGAACTCATGATAAAAAATAATGCTATCCACCTCCAAAGAGAGAAATGATGAGCTCCAGGCAGATTGAAGTATGATTTTCTTGCTTTTTTGTGATATGGCAAACATGGAAATATGTTTTGCATGATTTCACATGTATAATTGATATATTGCTTGCCTTCTCAGTGGGCAGGGGAGGGATGGGAGAGAGGGAGAGAATTTGGGACTCAAAATTTTTTTAAATGCTAAAAATAAATCGTAAAACAACAACAACAAAAGATCAACAGTTCTATTTAACAAAAAAAAAATTCAGAAAGGAATAACAGAAAGAGAAGTTTCAAGCAAAACAACTACAAAATGCATCAAAAGATCTGGAAGTTAATCTACCAGTGCACACTTAATACCTGTATTGATATAATTACAAACTGTTATCTAAACAAATAAAGAACAACTTATGTAACTTTAGGGGTATTCAGTGTTCATGACTGGGCTGCGCCAATATAATTAAAATGATAATACTATTTAAATTAATTTAAAGATTGTGTCTTGTTCCTGTTTCAATGAGACTACCACTTTACAGAGCTAGCCAAAATAATTGAAAATTTAGTTGAAGGAAAAAAAATACAGAATATTAAGGGAAATAACTTTTAAAAAAGAATGAAAGGAAAATAGCACTTCTATATTATAAAGCAATGATCATCAAAAATATTTGATATAGGTTTAAAAAATAGAAAAGCAGATCAGTGGAACAAATTAAATAAGGAAGAACTGAAATAATTAAACTCAATAAACCATCACAATTTAAACACGAAAATATAAATTACCCAAGAATGAACTCCTTTTAATATGAATTGCTAGAAAAACTGAAAAGCAGAAATTAGTTTTGCATCAACATCTGATTCCATATAGCATGATAAATTTAAAATAGATATGTGATCTGAACATTAATGCCCATCTAATAAAACATTTTGATGAGAACCAGATCAGGTACATTTTATTGCTACAGGAAGAGGGTGAATTCTTAGCCAAATAAGGGTTTACATCACGTTTTCAAATGTCATGGTCAAGGTGGAATGTATTCAGAGGTTGACTGCTAAAACAGCAATGAGGCTCAAAAGTATACCAAGTATTAAAATATTGAAGGAATCAGGAATGTTCATCCTGGAGAAAGACTTCTAAAGGAGGTATAGGGGGAGAAAATTATTAGAGGGACTGTTCAATACAAAGGAAAACTGCTTATCAATTAGAGCTGTCCAGAAGTAGAACTAAACTACCTTGAGAATCAATTCATTCTCACTTAATCAGACCGAGCAACTGTTTGTCAAGGATGCTTCAGAGGAGGTTCCAGTGCCTGTCCTGAGAAGATTCAACTGAACTAGATTACAGGAGGTGATGGGACTAAATGACTTCTAAGATCCCTTCTAACTCTCAATCGATGATCCAATGACATTTGAAGTTGAAGTCAACAGTGAAATTGTGATTTTCTTGTATCAAGAGTCTGTGAGATAGGCAGGGTAGACATCATCATCTTCATTTTAGAGCTATGGAAGCTGAGGCTCCATCCCAGCTCATAAAAACAGTGAATAGCAGAATCAGTTTTTAATAGAATCTTAGAAAGTCAGAACAAAAAGTGACCTTAGAAATCATTTAATGCAATTCCCCTTCATTTTAGAGATGAGGAAACAGGCTCAGAGAGGGGAAGTAACTTGGCTAATAACACACAACTATGGCTTATGTTAAGACTTGAACTCAAATCCTCTGCCTCAGACTACAGTGTTGTTTCCTATAATGTCAAATGCCCAAATATTCTAAAACCACATTTTCTAATTCCATGTCCAATGTTCTTTTGCATCACTTCATGCTGACATCATATATATATATGTATGTATGCATGTATATATGTATCTACACGTCTACGTAACATATATGAGGGGAGGGAGGAGAGAAGGGAAAGGTCCTAAAGATTAAATGCTGGCTAAAGTAATTTAGAAATTTGAATACTAATGAATTTTCTCTTGCCTTATACCTTACTAGATTAAAAGGCATGTAATTTATTTTTATGTTTATACCAACACAGAAATAGTTGGTTATTAGACTTTGTTAGTGCTTAGTAACTTAAAATTAAATAAAAAAAAAACTTGCTACAAAAATTTCAAAAGTCCTGAAAATCTGGTAATTATGAGATTCATCTAAATCAGTTTTGATCCTTGACTATATTTCTACTGTTATTTTTATTCAGTTTATGGTCTAAATTTTTTCCTTTTGGGGGATTTTCTTGGAGAATGAGACAAGAAAACTAGTCACGAGAAACTGTCTCCAGTAAGGTTTTCTTTCAAAATTATGAAAACTAAGGAACATTTTATCCACAAGATGGCACCCATGTTTAAACCTGGAAGATTTTTTTCTAAATTACTTCCAACACCTGAGATCTTAAGGAAATTGACAAACCATGCTATCTTAGGTCATGTAAACCAATCAATAAGCATTTATTAAACACCAATTGGTGTCAGTCACTGTGCCTAGTGCTTCTGAAACAAAGATAAAAATGAAACAGTTCCTTCCCTCATGGAGCTTATCAAAAATACAGTTAACAGGTAAGTACTAGTTAATGAAGAATTTAGTCACAATGCGCTTATGAGCAGACAAAAATCCTCTAGCTTAACAGAACAGACATAAATTAGCAAAGTTTCCAATAAAAAGAACTTCTGTCAAATAAATCCTATTTTAACAGTGACTCACATCACAAAATTAGAACATGTATTTATCTGGGACGCAGGGAATTGGGGTAGGGGAAGTTGGAGGGAGGTTGTCTCTAAATGTAGAAAAGGACAAATACAGTTTTTAAAATGTTTAACTTCCTATGGTTAAAGGAACTATAACAATTGTGATTTAAAACTTTCTTTTCAATAGTATAACATTCAAATATATAAAAGAGAAAAATATTCCATGTTAAAACAGTTCCAGAAACTCTAACAAAAAGCACATCCTACCTCACATACTGGATTACTCTCTCCATAAAAGAGATAATCCCTAAAACCTTAAATGTTCTTCAATAGCTTCATATTGTCATAAAACTAAAAAGTATGGGTTGTAGATTTTAGAGGTAGAAAGAAATTTTTAAACCTTAAAAAGCAAACATCTCATTTTAGAGATGAGCAAATGATCCAGAGAGGCTCAATAACTTTTCCATTATCAATAATGCAAGCAGTAAAAAGCAGAGTTGAGATATGAACCCAGACCTCTTATGATGTCCAATTCATGGCTTGTTCTACCACACCAATGACTACCTCCAAGACAAACAATAAGCTTTTCTTCACACTCCTCCATTATTTAAAATCCATGTATTTCTTTCAGACTTGACAACAACCTAACAACGCCTTTGGACAGAAAAAATTATAAACTAGAGATGGAAATGCCCTGTTGTTATTTCATAATAAAAGGCTAATCAAAGCAGGTTTCTAATGAGCCAGTACTGGATCTCTACTAGCAAATTCGTAGGCAATGTATATTTCCACTGTTTTATGAACTGTCTAATGCCTGGTGCCTGCCTTCATTAGAGTTGTTAATATAATAAAAAACATGTTTGGTGATCCAGTGAAAGGCTGGTCATTGTTCAACATTATCCAAGAGGGAGTTAAAATGCAATATAAAATCAAGGAAGCTAATCTGTTTTTAACACAGGAATCTCAAGGCAAAACAAAATCCCAATTTCAGTTCAATTCAACAAGCATATATTAAGTGCCTTATTATAAGCCAGGTGATTTGTTAGATGTTAGAGATACAGAAACAAAAAAGAAAAAGTCCTTGCCTTCAAGGTGCTAACATACTGAGAGAAAAAATAATTCCAGGGCTGGAATGGTGGGGAGGAAAGTCTGACGAATGGACACATCAGTAATAAACTTCATAGAAGGAAGCATTTGAGCTGATCCAAAAGGTGGCAGCCTAGGAGAGAGGGCATTCCCAACCTGGGTGAGAAACTATGCAAAAGGTAGTTTCTTATTTTGCTAACATGACTAAGAAGGAAATTAATTTACTCAGAAAACATTTTCTCCTTTAGAATAGCTCTTTGGACCAATAAATGAATATAGCTAACACTTCATGTAATTACTATCAGGTTTATGTTCAATTCAATTCAACCAAAATTTATCACGTATCTAATATTTGTCAAGCACTGTGCTAGGCAGGAGTTAGAATGCTGAATACAAAGAATGGCACATCGACCAATCTGACTAGAACACATGTGAAGAAAATAACATGAAATCAGCCTAGGAAGATAGGGCTGGAACCTAATCCGGAAGGGCTTTAAGTGTCAAACAAAGGAATGTTTATTTGAACCTACAAGCACCAAAGCTTCTTGAGCAAGATGCTGATGTGGTCAGACTTATGCTTAAGGAATATCACTTAGGCATGTAGAGGATGGATTGGAGTAGAGAGAGGCTAGAATTCAGAGGCTAATGCAACAGTCACAAGAGTAGGTGAGGGGGTCTGAATTATTGTGAGGTGGTAACCACTTGATCAAAGAGAAAGGGACCCAAGTGAGGGATGTTGTGGAGACAGAATCAACAAAGAATCAACCGATGGGACACAGGAGTGAAGAATGAAAAAGAGTCAACAATGATTATGAAGTACAAACCTGAATGAAGAGCCAGGGGTCAGAGCTATTTTTATGGTGAATTTCTAGGAACTTAAACATTTCTTGAGCTCTAAATTCTGTTAAATAAATTGAGTAAGCAATATTATGGAATTTCCAAGATTGTGATATAAAAATATGGACAATAATGACTTTGTTTTCCTTTATAAAAGATAACGTTCCTCTATTTTGGAACATGAGAAAGAGAAGACAGAATTTGAACAGCAAACTATAATAAAGGGACATTAAAAACCACAAAAGTAAAACAATGATGATATGGGAAATGAGGAAAATATAAGATCACTTATAAATGCTGTTATTTTCCTCAGAGAGTTTATGCATTTTAATTTGGTTTTTTGAAATCAGTAAGGTCAGAGGCAGGCTGAAGACTCATAACCTTCATGAAGATGCTAAATCTTAAAACGTGCTTTCCCAGTGCCTTCCCTCAGTACTGTCCTTTCTTGCCCTTTATGCAGTTAGAGAGAAGGGTTGTGTATTATATAAAGGTTGCCTCAAAAACAGGTTCCTTTACTCCCACTCTTGGACAGAGGAAATCATGATGAAATTCAGTCAATTCCAGGCTTTCATATTTTATGAGAGAAACTCCTTTTCCTTTGGGCCTTGCTACTTTAATGTGCTGCTTCTTGGCATTTCAGGGCTGTGAATTTTTATCATCTGTCTCCCAGTCATTTTCAGTATACTCTTCTTCATTATGTTTAAATTAATAAAATACATTATTTAACAGAATGTAAGGATAAATTATGTTACTTCAAAAAACGAGCCCTAATTATATAAAAAAGCAATACAAATTTTTATTTTACACTGTTTCTAACCATGAGAAATAAGACATGGCCAGCAATTAAAATATAATGAAACATGAAGGTCATTACTGGGTATAAGAAAAGCTAAATTAATTATTAAGACTCATTTTTACAGCCAGTATTCTTTCAAATATGTCAGAATAGGAATTTTTATTCCATAAAGCAGCAAGGCTAGTTTCTCATTTTTACTAAGAAGGAAATAAATTTACTCAGAAAACATTTCCTCTTTTAGAAAAGTTCTTTGGACCAATGAATGAATATAACTGATACTTCGTGTAATTACTCCTAGGTTTATATTCAATTCATTTTATTCAATTCAATTCAAACAACATTTATCAAGTGTCTACTATTTGTCATTCACCGTGTTGGGCACCAGGAAGATTCAAATGAAATGGTTTCTGCCCTCTAGAAATCTGCATTTTACTTATGAACGTATCTATTAAGTATTTCTCCAATCTGACTTAATGAACATTACTGACAGCCAGATCCCTGTTTGGAGAATCTTTTCATATTTGTCTGTAACTCTCAGGGGACAGGGACTGCTTCACTTATATCTTTCTATCGCCAGAATCTAAACACAATGAAGACACTTAAATAATGCTTGCTGGTTGACTAATAATTATTTAATAAGCCAAAGGAAAAATTACATTTATAAAAGTATGAATTTGTCTTGTGTTCTCAAAACACAAATAGGCATATGGTGAAGAGAGTGTTCTGTAAACCTAAAAGCATTTTATAAATATAATTTTCTATCATTATTACTACTACTATTACCATTATTATTTACATTTGCTCAGTTTCCAGAAGTCATAACTACTCAGTCATCACAGAGCAAATTATTATTTCCTTCCTAGCAAAGAATCTAAATTCACCTTCCATTCTTCCCTTTTTCATGTGACTATAGAAAATGGAGTCATCTCATCTACTTTTTCTCTTATCTGAACCAATTTTTTTCTAGCCTTTCATTTCTAGAACAATTCCAATTATTTCAGTAATTATTTTTTTCCATATCTAAATAATTCTAGAATCTATGCTATCATAACGATAAGGACTAGATATGTGATTTCATTGGTATAGAGTAGTGGTTCCCAAACTTTTTGCTATCAGGAACTTTTTACATTCTTACTTTATTAAGGACCCTACCAAAAAGCTTTAGTTTGTATGGGTTATATAAATATTTATTAGAAATTTAAATGTCTTAGTAAAATTATAAAGATAGTTTTGACTTAACATACCTCTTGAAAAGGGCTCAGGGACCCCAGGGGTCACTGGACCACTCTTTGGGAATGACTTATAGGAAACTGTCCAGTAGAATAAATTCCCTCTACCAATGTAGACTGGCATCCGATCTAGAAAAACAGCCTAGAGTACTTAGAGGTTGTGACTTTTCTAGAGTCAAAAAACTAATATATGTCCGAGGTGAGACTTGAAGCTCAGCTTTTGTGGATCTGAGGCCAATTCTCTCTATCCAATACACGGGCTGCCTCTATAAATATGATGATTTGTGTTTTAAATACTGAACAAACTACCACCTTGCCTTATATATCTGTAGAACTGACAAAAGTATAATCTGATCATTTTAAAGATATAGATACAGAAGTAAAAGATAATACCTGCAATAAAAACCATATCAGTTCAGTAAAACTGCACCAGTATTTGGTATTAAAGATTCATTAGTAATTTTTTTTAAACATCCATGACATTTTATTGATTTTAGGAAACTAGGTACTGAGGCACTGAGGTCAAAGCAATAACAATGCTTTGCTGAAATATGCCTTAATATGTAGGTATTATAAAACTATTAAATTACAAAATTTAACCTTAGTTAAAAGATAATATTTTTCCTGGATGTAAATTCAATACTCAAAGTTATGCACAGTATATAATGAACATAAATATTTGCTGAATTAATGTGGGGGAAAGAATTTTTTTTAATCTCAGCTGATTACTTAATTGAAAATGTGTTTGTCTTCCTATATAGTTCTTCAATAAAATATGTTTTTCTCCAAGTACTTCTAACATAGCTTATTCTTATCTTTGTATATGTGCTAAATAGGATGGACTGCTCTATTACCCAGAAGTTAAACCAAGTCAATACATATTTATTATGTTTACTATTGCCAGGCCCTGTGCTAATTTGGAGGTACAAAATAGAAGTAAAAGAAAGATAATCCTTGCCTCAAGGAGCTCACCTTCTAATGGGGGAAAATAGATAAAAGGAAGCTAAGCAGGGAAAGGAAAGAGAAGATAGTGCCATAGGGGCAAAGGTAGAGAAAGAAGTCCATAGATTTTGGATTGGAGCCCAGAGAAGAATGAATGAAGAAAAGAAGAAAAAAAGAAAAGATTCATATATCTTTTTTTTCCTTCTAACAAAAAGCAACTGGAGTGGAAAATTGTTTTCTTACTGCAACTTGATTATCTAGAATGATTTAACTCAAAGAAACTGTCTAAATAAATAACATTGAGGTCTTTTTTTTCTCTGATAACATAAGGAAATTAAATGACTTATTTGAGGATTTATTGTATGGCTGGTACCTAGAACCAAGGATTGAAACATCTGCATAATTATTCTATTCCACCCAATCACCAACTTCTCTATACAACACCTTCCTTTCATTGATTATATAAAATTATTTTCCTGAAAATCTAGAATTTCAACATCAAATACATTTTCAATAAGAAGTTTTATCATTTTAAGTCAAATAAAATAGCAGGTACTATTTTCAAACTCCTACAAACTAAACAGATTACATCACACAAATATCAAGAATTTCCAGCAGAGGTCTCAGAACTCCATTTTATGTAGAAAGGAAGAAGCATTTATTGAATCAAATAATGGCTACCAAAATCAATAGAACAATATGTTCCTCACTTTGGACACTGAACTTTGTAAGGGGTATCCTTCAGGGAAGGCAATAATTTTAGAGACCACAAATTTAAGACATTTTAAGTAGAGCCATAACTAGGAATCTTTCAACCTGGGCCAGGCAACATAAAGACAAAGGTAAAGACAAAGGGCACAAAAAGCACCTTCAGTTGTGGGGGAAGGTAAATAGAAATCTGGGTATATCAAAACACCACTTCAGTGATGCTAGCTCCTGCTTCTCCAAAGAAAATGGATAATTTAGTAGCTTTCTGTTCTTACTAATTATTTTTTGATAACTAGGTTTAATTGCTCAGGAGGAGAGAGGTCAACAGCAACCCTTTTAACAAACACATACTTTGTCAAAGTTGCCTGGAAAAACAGCTTAGTACCAATTCCAACCCTCAGATTCTCAAAGTGAGAGCTGCAAGGGAATTTAGAGGATCATTTAATCCAACAGTGTCCAGCATTTTTTGGTTCCCCAAACCCCTTTCACTAAAAACAAAAACAACCAATAAAAATGTTGTGAAAATCCAGAAGAATTTAGATTTATTCATGAATGTCTACAATAATTATGATGGTTTTTGCTCAAAAAAGTTCCAAATATATAATTATGACCAAATATGAAATTTTATTCTACTTATAAATATGAAAACTCTAAACATAAAATTATACAATTATGTAACAATTGCAAATATTTTTATATAGGTTATTCTGTAAGAATTACAAACAATAATCT
>CM053586.1:121180029-121207650 GCA_028646515.1 Pseudochirops corinnae
AGAGAGGTTATGTGACTTGCTCAAGGTCATAGAGGATAAGAGCCATTATTTGAACTTGGGTCTTATGAAAATTCCACATTCTCCCACTATGCCATATTGCTTTTTTGGTTGAACTTTGCTTAAATGATTTTTCTTTCTAACAAAGGAAGATTTAGTGGCAAGGTGGGAATATTAGGAAATGACTAGTATAAGGCAAAAAGAAGCATCAGAAAACTTTTTTAAAATTTCCCTCTGTGCATTTATAACAATTAAAGCAGTATGAGATCATCATTTTAGGAAATATATTTTCATATTTGTTTTTTGTTGCTATTAACATGAACAAAACTAACAACCTTTCTTTCAAAATGATTTAACCTTGATGCTTCGTGAGAGATACAGTGTCATTTACTTTACCCAAGTGAAATTAGAACCCAATAAATCAACAGTGGATCAGCTTTACTAAACAACAAACTATGCTTTGGCTTTGAACACTCATTAGATTTAATGGAATCAAATGGCTTGCCCAGAGCTTCAAATGATCAGTCCATATTCACACAGGAAAAAATACAAATGCAAAAAATTACTCAAGGGGCAGTTAGACAGCACAGTGAATAGAGCACTGGCCCTGGAGTCAGGAGAACCTGAGTTCAAATCCAACCTCAGACACTTAACACTTACCAGCCATGTGACCTTGGGCAAGTCACTTAAGCCCAAATGCCCTGCCTCTCCCCCTCCAAAAAGCAAATAAATATATAAATGAAAAATGACTCAATAAACACCATACATATTGCTGTCCTAACACAGAGAGAATATTACCATCCACTTAATAGCAGATGAGAAACTCTGAAAGGTTTCCTTCCCATTCCTCTGCCCCTCCCCCCCCATTGATCCATCAATTCACTCACATGCTCTTCCTTTTGACTAAAGGCATATGTTTGCAAAGTAACTACCTATAGTTTAGGAGGCAGCCAGTAAACACTGAATAGAGGGTTGGGATGGGTTTTGTTTTCCTGTATAAATGCTAACTTTAAAAAAACAAACACAAAAAGAAGTTAAGCAAGGATTCCACTATTACTGCTACTGTTTGATACAGCACTAGAAATTCTAGCTATAGTGATTTTTAAAAAAAGAAATTCAAGGACTAAGCACTGGCAAAGAAGAAATTAAATTATCTCTTTCTGCAGATAATATGATGATGTACTTAGAGAACCCTAGAGAGTCAACTAAAAATTGAAGCAATCAATAACTTTAACATAGTTGTAGGATATAAAATTAATCTGCATTTCTATATATTACTAAAATAAGCCATCAGAAAAAGATAGAAAGAGCAATTCTATTTAAAATTAACTACAGAATGTATAAAATACTTGGGAATCCACCTGCCAAGGCACAAATAGCAACTCTATGAATACTCTTTAGAGAAATAAAGATGTATCTAAGTAACTGGATAAATATTAATTGCTCATAGATAGGTCAAGTGAACATAATAAAGATAACAATACCACCTAAATTACTTATTCAATGCCATACCAATCACACTACTGAAGGGTTACTTTAGAAACGTAGGAAAAATAATAACAAAATTCATCCAGAGGAATAAAAAAGTCAATAAAATAAAAGGAAATAATGAAAAAAATGGGAAAGAAGAAGGAGAGCAGTAACAGATCTCAAACTACACCAGTGGTTCTCAACCTGTGGGTCGCAACCCCTTTGGGGGTCAAATGACCTTTTCACAGGAGTTGCCTACGGCCATCAGAAAACTCGTATTTCCGATAGTCTATCTCCAGGTGGGTCCACCCACATGCAGATACACCCACATACCAGTATTAAAGGGTTGCAGCATTAGGAAGGTTGAGAACCACTGAACTACACTAAAAAGCAACAATCATCAGAAGTTAATCAGTGGAACAGACTAAGTACATAACAGACAGAAGGAAAGGAATCAACTAGTCTAGTATTTAATAAGCCCAAAGACCCTACTACTTCATTAAAAACACAACTGAAAATCAGTTTGGAAGAAACTAGGTATAGATGAACATTTCATGTCATATCCTAAGATAAGCTCCAAACAGGAATAAGACTTAAGCATAAAGGGTATCATAAGCAAGTTAGAGAATCAAGGAAGAAAATACCTTTTTAATGAATGTGGGAAAGATATGGCTATGGATCAGGAAAGAGTTCATGATCAAACAAGGGACAGAGAAGACCCCAGAAGATAAAATAGACAATTTTGAATACATAAAATTAAGTTTTTGCATGAACAAAACCAAAGCTGCTAATATTAGAAGGGAAATAGGCAAAAAAAAAAAATCTTTGTAGCTAGTTTCTTTGAAAAAGGTTCTATTTAGAAAATAAATAAGGAAATGGAATTGGAATTAGAAAAAAGTTCCCAAAATCATTAAAGTGTGCACTGCTAGGCCTACAGCTAGCCCAAAGGGTTCAAAGAAAGAGGAAGAGGATGCATATGTACAAAAATATTTATACCAAGTCTTTTCATTATAGTAAAGAATGAGAAACTAAGTGGGTGCCCATCAGTTGCAAAATAGGTGAACTAATCATAGGATATAAATGTAATGGAATACTATCATGCCATAAGAAATGATGAAAGGGATGGTTTCAGTAAGATCTGAGTACAAACCTACATAAACTGACACACAGTGAAGTAAGCAGAAGAAGGAGAACAATTTATATTATAACAACAATAGAATGGAAAAAAAATTGAAAGACTTATGAAATATCAATGCAGTGATCAACCATGAATACAGAAGAATAATGATGAGTTATCCTACCTAGCTCCAGACAGAGAGATGATGAACTAAAATTGCACAACTGAGACATATATTTTTTAGACATGGTCAATGCAGGAGTTTCTTTTGCTTGACTGTGCATATCTGCTATAAGGATTTTGTTTTTATTTTTTATTTTTAATGAGAAAAGGAGGAAAGGAGGGGGAGAGAAAAAAAATAAAATTTACTTTAGAAATTTAAATTAAAAAAACTCACTGGTCCATATGGAGATTGAATTCTCATTAACAGTATCATATAGCCATATGGGCCACCCAGACATTGTTGGCTCATCAAGTGTAGAAATTTCAATTTATTTGCATAGAATCATAGAATGTTAGAACTGGAAGGTTCTCGAATTCCTATTTCATGAAGACTAATTAAAGGAGCTGAGAATGTGTAACCTGTAGAAAAGAAGACTAGGCATAGGGCAGGAAGGCAGGAGATGGGGGTGGCATATAATGACAGCAGTTCAAGCATCTGAAGGGCTCTCATGTGGAAAAAAAAAAAATAAACTCATTTTGGCCCTGAAGGGCAGAGCTAAAAGGGTAGGTGAATGTTGTAAAGAAGCAAACAAGACAGAGATAAAGAAACACTTTAACCAAAAAAGCTACTTAAAAGTAGAACATACTGCCTCTAGAGTTAGTGGTTTCTCTCTTACTATAAGTCTTAAATAAAAGTTGGATGACCTCTTGTTGGATATGTTGCAATCCTCAATCAGGTCTGGACTGGACTAAGTAGTCTCTGAGGACCCTTCACAGTCTGAGATTCTGTAGTTCAGTGAAGAGACTTGCTCAATGGCACCATTAAGAGCAGAATTGGGACTAGATCTCCCATGAACAAATCACTGCATCTTACTATGCTTTTATTCTTTTCTCCTGATAGCACCCGAGACAAGATGAAGCAACTGGTATATTATACAGTCTTACTCTAAGTAATATAATAGATCTGTACTTCTGCTTTCTTAGCAAAACCACCCTGAGAGGTTCTAAATTAATAAAAGACAAAGAATAATTATGAAGGTGTTAGTCATTAAAATGAACCAAACATATTACCCAGTGTTAACAACCTAGAGCTTTTTATATCAGTTGACAATTCAAAAAATTAAGTCTTTTGTGTGAATGAAGCAATTGCTGGTAAGACTATGGGGGGGTGGTAACTTTAAATCTGCTTAGGAAGCCAATTGGCTACTATCCTTTTTTTCTCCTTTCTTTTTCTTTTCTTTTCTTTTTTTTTTTTGGCTGTGTCTTCTAAACCAAATTTAGAAAGGTAATGAAAGCCTCAAAGGTTGAATCCTATTATAACAAATCCAAAATAATGAACTCAAATGCAATAAAACTTTTCAAAGTTCTTGATAATAGGTCATTTATTTCACAAATACTTAATATAACAAAATGTCAACCTCCCAAAAAGAATAAGGATGTCCAATGGAAGAATCCATCTACAGGTAGATTTACATTAAATTTCTAAAATTCTTCTTTTCCAGAGCCAAGATAGCAGATTAGAGGCAACCCAGTTGAACTCTCAACACCCCCCACCCCACCACCACCAAATTACTTTAAAATAATACCTCAAATCATGTTCTGAAGTGGCAGAGTCAACAAAAGATCAGAATGAGACATTTTTCCAAACCCCCAAAAATGAGGAGTTCAGCAGGAGAAATTTGTGACAACAGGGTAGAAGCCTGTCCAGGGCAAACACACATGGCAGCAATAGTGGCCACAGCAGCAGTAACTTTGAGAACTTTCAGCCCACAGACTATAATGAGGGGGAATGACTGGTCAGAAAGAGATTACAGAAGACTCTCTGTTGGCACCAGGTACAGCTAGCACTGATTGGCAACTTTATTGCCCAGATGTAGTTCTGGGTCACAGTTCTAGGGCAAAGAGGAGTTGTAGGGGTAGGTCACAAGGGAGCAGGGGCCCTGGTTGCATTTGTGGATGCTGAGGACCAAGGACCCTTCCTGGGTAGAGATCAGAATGCAGACCAGGAGAGCATTGACCACACCTCTCTCTACATCAAGCCACCTTGGAAGCAACAAAAACTTGCAGACCCCCCCAGAACCAGCTCTGAAAACAGCAGCACAAAAAATCTGAAGCTTGGGACAGTGGCTTCCTTACTCCCAGGTCAGCAGAACCCAACTTTAACATAAAGTTCAAAGTTAAGAAATAGGCTGGAAAAGTCAGCAAAAAAAAAAAAAAAAACAGATAAAAAAGAATTTGACCATAAAAAGCTACTCCAGTGGCAGGGAAGACCAAGACAGAAGAAGACAACAAAGTGAAAACAGTCACAAACAACCCCCTTCCCCAAGAAAAATGCTAATTGGACCCAAGCCCAACAAGAATTCCTAGACAAGTTAAAGAAAGAAGAGTGGCAGAAGAAAAAATGGGAAACGAAATGAGAGATACAAGAAAATTATGAAAAGAGGAATAACAGGTGGTAAAATGAACATACAAATATTGAAGAAAATAACACCTTAAAAAACAGAATTGGTTAAATGGAAAATGAAGTACAAAAGTTCACTGAAGAAAATAATTCCTTAAAAATCAGAACTGAGCAACTGGAAGCTAATGATTCCATGAGATATCAAGAAAGAATATAACAAAGTTAAAAGAATGAAAAAAAAGAAGAAAATGTGAAACTTCCCATTAGAAAAAGAAATGACCTAGAAAATAGATCAAGGAGAGAAAATTTAAGAATTACTGAACTTCCTGAAAGCTTTGATCAAAAAGAGGAGCCTAGATATTATATTTCAAGAAATTATCAAGGAAAACTGCCTCAATATCTTAGATCCAGAGAGTAAAATAGAAATTGAAAGACTCCACTTATCACCTTCTGAAAGAGATACCAAAAGAAGAAGTCCCAGGAATATTACAGTCAAACTCCAGACTGCCCAGATCAAAGAGAAAATATTTCAAGTATCTAGGAAGAATCAATTCAAATATTGTCAAGCCCTAGTCAAGAGCACACAAGATTTAGCAGTTTTCACATAAAGGAGTACAAGGGTTAGATTATGATATTTTGGAAGGCAAAGGAACTAGGATAATAATAAACAATTACTATTTATTCATTTGTTAACCTGTCTCAAATTTTTCACCTGTAAAATAATAATTGTAATATCTAATTGTTACTGGGAACAGAAGGCACTTTGTAAATTATAATGTAACTATATAAATATGGGCATTTAAAATTATTTTTATTAGAGCCATCATCTTCCTTAGCTGTTTCCCACTCATAGTAAGCCTGTCTTGAGAGCACACACTCTATAAAGTGTGAACCAGAGTAGATGGAGAAACACCAAGTGGGACATCCTCACAGTAAAGTACACCCAAACCACGAGCCAACACTGAAGAATCCTGCAAAATATCAAGAAAGCAAATACTGAAGGGATAAGAAAAAAAGGACACTCTTACAGATTACCACATCACCAATGACCCCTTGTACAGGAGAAACAACATGAAAGACAACTGAGGATCTCTGTGAATACAGGGTGATCATATGCTAAAAATGAGAGGCAATAAATAGACAGTCTGGATAATACATTTTTACCCTCCAGACACTAAGAAGAAAAAAAAGGAATCCTATAGTACAGGGGATGTTCTTAGCCTGAGGTATTTTAACTTGTGGATATATGTGTGTGTGTGTGTGTGTGTGTACACACACATATATTATATATGTATATGTACATGTGTACATAACTACATTTTGATTATTGGTTTCCTCTGTAGCCCAATGTATTTTATTTTAATTCATTTAAAAGCATTCTGATATGGGCTTCAACCAACTGCCAAAGGAAGGCCAACATGACAAAAAAAGTCAAGAACTCTTGCTATGGTGCAATGGGTAGATATGTTATGGGTAACTTACAGGAGGAACACATGTACAATAACCGCAGAGCATGAGGAAGCTCTGGTGGTGGCCGGGACTGCAATTTACATTACTGGAAGGAGTCCCAACACTGATGAAATCACAGACTCATGAACATATCAAGTATCAACCACCATTCAAACCTACTGACTACAAATACCAATTTGTCAAATTTCTTCACATAGAAGAGACCCTGCTATAAGCACTTCAAACTCCAAATCATGCAAATTTGATTTCATGCCATCAGCACACTTTAAATCTGTTGTGCCAATATTTAAAAATTCATTGTGTTAATATTAGACTGAACAAGAACCCACCTCAATGTCATCCACATGCAAATCTATCAGAAACTCCTTAATATTCATGTCATGGCTTTCAAAGTGCTTTATATCACTAGATCTCATTACAATAAATAGTCCAGGCCCCACAGGAAATGTACTAGTCAACCTGTTTATTTGGCATGTGCAGGAACTGATAAAATAGAAAATTCAAGGTGAAACCAATTTAAAGGTTTAATGAATTCTGTTTATATAAAAACCCATTGTTAGAAGAAATTTCTCAGTTGTAGCTTATACTCTGACAAAGTGTAGTTAAAAAACTGAAGTATCAAAGGCCAAACTGAAAGAGTTACTTTCAGGTTACATCATCTTGAATTTGATTAGAGAATCTTTTTCTTGATAAAACTGAGAAGAAATTACAGTTATTTTCCATTTCCGCTTTATTATCATAGATGGTTAAGCTTGAAATAATACTTATTCACCCCAAACCACTTTTATCTTATGCTTGATCATGCACCCAATCCATAATTACATTTGGCATATTATAGAGAATGGTGACCAGCTGTTCTCCATTTCCCCTTACAAACAGAAGAAGAATGCATTGGGCTTAAAATGCACAAGGAATTATTTGGGTTAATTAAACAGAAGAACTTCCTGAGAGCAAAGGTTACTAAGAAATGGAGAAGGTTACCAAGGGAGATGACTACATCTGCTTTCCTAAAAATCTTTCAGAAGCAAGCAGTGCAAAATGGTTTAAGTCACTGGTCCCCAATCAATAAGGAGACTGAGATATACTGGTTGATCTTAAAGCTTTATGTGATAGATCTCCAGATATTGCTGATGTTATGGCCTCTCTCTGCTAATGTCCCCCACTGCCCCCCATTTTCTCCATCTTTACCCCTACCTCACCACATATTCCTATGCCCTCTCCTACCCTTTCCCATTTTATCAGAGTCATCTCAAAACTCTGGGGATAATGAAAAATGCCTCCTCAGTAAAAACAAAACAAACAACAAAAAAAACTGGAGATAACCTGTTAAAGTAACACTTCCTTGAAATTAGGGGCAGGGATTAATCACTGTTTCTGATGGCGATATATTTCCTACATTGTGCATTACAAGGGAAAAAAGAATCTGTTCCAACTTCGGTTATGTACTTCCACTCATTCTCCTTTCCAAAAAAAAGACAAAAATAAATTAAAGGTCATTTTACTTCACATCCTGGGATTCATAAATTTGGAAGCTTGCTCCAACAGGAAGGACCTTGACCTCAGAAGATACCAGTCACAGAAAGTAATTACTGGAGTTTGTGTCACAAGGTGACACCAGAGGACGGCCTGAGTTCGTAACATTCAAGTCGAACACTCATTCCAGTACCCAAATGCTACTTCCTAGTGAAATTTTATGGGCCTCTTGTGGATGATAAGAACAACTGTGGAAAGAAAAAAGAAGGAAGGGAGTGAGAGAGAGGGAGGAAGGAAGGGAGGAAAGAAGGGGGGAACATTCATTGTAGTTGTAAGGTACTGGTAATATAAATTATTCCTTTCCTATTTGAGGGCATTTCTGCACAAGTTTTAGGTGAGTGCTCAAGAAAAGGAATAAAGTTTGTTTTACTTACTTGGAAGTCTGGAAGAAGTAGCTAGTTATGGGAGCGCACAGTGAGGAATGACTGGCAATAGGTTATTATATCAGAGGGATTCACACAGGGACCAACACCTAATATTATCTACCACGGTACTCAACCTTTCTAAGATGCTTAATATGGATTCTGGAGTTTCATATGTTAAAATAGAGTGTAAATCAGAGAAAAGTGACCAAAGGCACTGTAAGTTTCTTGAAGCCATGAACCGTATCTTTTAATCTTGCTCTCTCCTTCTGAACATAACATAGTGCCCTCTTCTATACTCATTCACTTTTACACAAAATCTATCTTTTTCATGATAGCACATGCTACAGTCAGATAAATAATAGTGTAACAAAAAGGAAAATATTGAGGCTGAAGCATGCAATCATGTCTTTAAGCTTAGAGTTTTGTTCCCCACTCCTGAAAGACTTCAAAATATGCTACATACTATTACAAGCAAGAATCAGTGATTTGGAGGCAAAAGGGAATAAACATACAAAACAAGAGCTAATCAACTACACAGAAGGTTAAAAGATATTTCACTCTAAGGTCAGTGAAATTTAGGAATGGTTGCATTTGGTTACAGTGTTAGATTTAAGTTGTTGACTACTGACTACATTAAAGGATTAGGTTAAGAGAATTTATGGAAAAAGGCTAAATGAACAGACTTTTTCTTTTATGTTTTAGCCTAGCAATCACAAGGCAATCAAAAATGCTCTTTGAAATTCAATATTGTTATTTAAGCTGCTCTTCATTTCCACAAAGATTAGAAATCTCACCAAGGGAGACTTCAACTATACAAAAGGAAGAATGTACTTACAGTTGAAAATTTTAGACAATGGAACAAAACCTAAAGATGAATTAATAAGAAACATAATCTATCATGGGCTAAATTGTTCAGAAAGACAGATGACATCAGAGCACAGTCTGAATAAAGAAAGGTGATATATGGAGTTCCAATGTTCTATAGGAACAGGTTTACAAACCAAAATTGGTAAGTTATAGCTCCTAGCATATAGTTGTACCTACAGGACTGCCCTGACTTCAGTGAAATTTATAGTTGTTATGACTTGCCCTTGGCTGATGGTGACCTGCTGCCACCATAAATCTTTCTGATTGAAAACCCTATTTCTAGGAATTAGATCCATTGCAAGGGCATGTTATAGCCAGGGATATGGACTTATGGTACGTTATCCCTCCTAAAGCTCACATAGAAATGACATGGATTGGGTCCTAAGAACACAGTACATGGGTCAAGGTTCTTTAAGTCATGGTAACTGACTTAATGTAGGCTGACACAACCTAATGTAGGCTGACCCACCAGAAACAGACTGACAGGGGGAAAAGGGAAGCTAAGTACTATTGCCTCCCTCCCCAAAAGAAAGGAGAAAAAAGAGGGGAAAAAGAGGGTCATGGAAGCTTTTTTCTTAAATAGGCGGAAAAGAACATAAGGAAGTTCAGAATGAAAGTTAAGAATAGTTTGAAAAGTAACATGTTAAATGCAAGCTGTCATAATATAGACTCATAGATTCTCATATAATTCTCTTATGCTTTATTTTGTATATGGAAATGTTCATGAGGAGGTGTTTGTTAAATTTAGAATAAAATTTTTTTTAAAGAAACTGACAATGAAACTCTATTCCATAATGGAAAACAAGTGAAATGGGGAGATAACAGGCATTTTCCTTTATCATATGGTACTGTTTAAACATATTTTCTATTCAGAAACCATATGTAGGTGTGGAGTTAAGCTGGGCATAGATAAAATATACAAGAAACCTCTAGTTTCCTCAATTCCAAACCATCGTCATCATTATGTTTTTGAACTGAAAGGAACCTCAGAAGCCAGTCTAACTCCCTCATTTTACCAGTGAAGAAAAGGAGGTTCAGAGAGGCTCACAGAATCATAGATTTAGAGCTGGAAGGGACTGTAGATACCACCTGGTCCAACCCCCTCATTTAACAGGTGAAAAAAAGGAGGCAAAAGAACATTAAGTGATGTTCCCAGGGTTATACGGCTATTAAGCATCTGAGACAAGATTTGAACCCAGGTTTTCCTTATTCCAAGTCCAACACTCTCTCTACTATATCAGGCTGCCTCTCTCATTGTCAAGATAGCCAAAGTATTCCACTGCTACCTTTGTAATGTCAGAGAGAGGAAGGCCTCCCTACAGAAAAATACTAACAAGTCACCCAGGCTGAGCAGCCTAGGATCTGTATCATTGGAGGGAACTTCCAAATTCATAAAATCACAGATCCATCTGAGGGTGAACAGACTCAATTTGTAGCAGGGTATTTTCGTAGTTTGGGCAAATCATCTATTTCTCAGTGCTTCAGGCAACTCTATAAAAATCATAAGCTGAAGACAGCTCATCTGAATTAATGGAAAAGAATTTCCCTACAAAGGACATCCCTACACCATGGAAATCACAGGTCCAATTCTCTCTACCTCAAAAAGAGGGAGAGGTGGAGGGGGGGGAAGCAAGAGGGGAGGGGAAGGACAGAGTGAGGAGAGGAGAGGGGAAGAAGGGAGAGGAAAGGGGAAGGGAGGGGAGGGGAGGAAAGGGAAGAGGAAGGGAGAGGAGGAGAGGGAGAGTTGGGGAGAGAGATTACATAGGCAGGTTGGACATTTGCTTTGCTGGAGAGTTAGGGCAGAGGGGAGCTGCTAGAGAATAGTGGATGAGATAAAAAGGCTACTGGGTAATAAAGCCATGGTCATTAGAAGGAATCCTTTTCCTCCATTTCTTTGGGAAATATCAGTAGAATAGTCTATCCATAGCCAAAACTGCTTAGATGTGAGGTTGGTCTAAGGTTATCTACCCCCTTCCTGCCATATAGGTTAACAATGGCCTTATTATTCTACATGCCCTTCTTTGAACCTACTCCAGTTTTATCATCTCTTGAGATGGTGACCAATTGTACCTAATATTTCAGACACACCTACAATTGGTGACTATTTCCTATTTTCCCCTGCCTTTAAAAGCCTGTAAAAGCAAGGGGAAATTTTTACCTGTGGGTTTCTAGACTGTGGAACCTTCTATCTTCCATCATCCTGCCTCCTCAGTTCCACTGCTGTGAGTTCAACCCAATATTGGGCCCAGACTGTGAAAGCACACTGTAAACATTCTCAATGGAATCTAGGAGCTTCTTAACTCTTTATGCATCTTTCCATTAAACACACCTTAGTATTCTCTCTCCCTCACCATAATTTCACCCCCAAGTCATGTCTCAACTTTCTATTGTCTTATAATCCCTGTCATCCAGATGTAAGATCAGAGGATCACAGACTTAGAGCCACAAAGGATATTGGAGGAGATCTTTTTCCTTCTCCTTTACAGAAGAAACCAAGAATTAGAGAGGTTAAATAATTTGCCCAGAGAGTAAGTGGCAAAGCATGGATCTAACTCCAGATCTGATTCCAAATCTAGCAGACTTCTACCAGTTCATGCTGCTCTGTCTCTGTGTCTCTGTCTGTCTGTCTCTCTTTCACACACACACACACACACACACACACACACACACACACACACACAAACCACACACACACCCCTGCTACAATTCCTGCCTTACTCACATACTCATTTACCTCATCTATCTGACTCCAGACTCCATCTTCCTTTATCGACCACTTTTATTGTACTTTTTGAAATCTCCATGCCTATGAAAATAAACTCCCCTTCACCTTTATCATCTTTTTCCTTTATGAACATGCTTCCACCATGCTTCATTTACTGAAAGTCGACTTTCCCCTGAGGACTCCACATCTGTTGCTGCTCTCTAATACTAGCCAATACTCTTCCCCCTACTCACCCCCTACTCCCATATCACAGGGCCTGGAAGTGGAGTCATACTATTCTTTGCTCCACATTTTACTTCCAGGCCATTGCTCATCTACTAGCATCCAACTCTCTCTCCTTTGAAGTTCACATCATCCAAAAAATACTACATGACTCAAGTATTGTCAGCCTAGACCACTTCCCTCAAAGGGGAATAGAGACAGAAACAGTCAAAGGAATTGTACCAACCTGTGTGTTCATCCTTACCTAATCTATCCATAACTTACTCAAGATTTAATCATGATTCCTGTAGTCTAGGGTGCCTAGGGTTTCCTTACCTTAAATAAACACATTCCTAAACCAAACTGTTTCTTTTGTTTACTCCGGAATATAAAACAGTGTAAACTCCAGAAGCCACTCAGGACATTCTAGCAGAGTTGCTCAGCTCCTGGCTGGATGTTATCTGTGCTGCGGTATGTACTGAATTAGTTCGAAAGGGATCCAGGTGACTAAGTCTCAGTCTGGCACGTGTTCTCATTCTATCTTTTGTTTTGATATCAATAAATTAAAAATAGGAAAATTCCTAAGACTATATCTCCTCCATCTTTCTTAAAACCAGAAGCAAACTATACCATTACACCAGCCTCTCCTACTCATCTCCAGGATGTTACTCCACCTTTCTTAACTTTGGAAACTGGCTCAGTCTTCTTTATTTCTTCTCTCACCATCATTGAGAGATTTCAATATGCCTGCTGATGACATTTTTAGCATCTTGTCCTTGAATTTCCCAACAGCTATAAATGATAACTCTACTCTATTTTTACCATACAACAGTATGGTCATACTCTACATCTCCAATTGCTCAAAACTGCTCTACATTCAAAATAATGAACTTTGAAGTGCTCCTCTGTGAATCTCCTGTTCTCCTATCTCTCCTTCTTAACTCACCCTATAATGCCTATTCCTTAAACTGAAGGTCCCTTGTCACCGGATTCTTTCCTGTTCTTCCAGTCTAAGCCTGTTCTAGCTTCACTTCCCTTTCCTTACCTGGTCATGATCCTATGGTCAAAATAATTTCCATTCCTTCACTTTTGCCACCTTGACCTTTCACTATTTGTTTATTCATTGCCATGCTAACTTTTAAATCTTGGTAATTCCTAGTATATATCTCCTCTGCTTCTGTTCTCAGAATACAAGACTTTATAGGAGGAATATTAAAAAATGTGATTAGGTCTACTACAAATGTATGATATGTAACTTCAGTTATGCCCTCACTGCTGCATGAAAATCCATTTACTCTTCACTTACTGGCTTTTTACCATAACACCTACAATGGCTGGAGTAAGCAAACCAGGGTTGGAATTTTGGCTACACTACTTACTACTCAAGTGACCTTAGGCATAGTATGGAGCCTCTAATGACTCTCATTTCTACATCTTTAAAATGAGGCTACTCACTTCTCTCCTTAAATTCCCTGTTCCTCCCCTTGCTTCCTTCTTTACTGTAAATATTGAAACAATCTGATTGGAACAACTTCAAGTCTCCCTCTCTATATCTTTATGACTCTGAAGTTTAAAAAGTTCTTCTTTTATAAGGGCTCAACAGATGCTTATTGACTGTTGATTGATACTTCATTGTCTTCATCTACCTCTCTTCCTTCCTTCCAATGTCTAAGGTACAGGGAGCTACCTTATCCAGGCATGTGCCACAGTCAGGTCAAACCTGCTTGGAGACATAACTGTTAAATTTTCAGTGTAAATACTTGCACTTGGAAATGTGCAAACATCACAAACTCGGGCTTTATTTGCTTTGTTGATTTCAAAACTTAAGAAAGTATAAATGATAAAGATTAAATTTTAAAGAGTGCCTTATAGGGGCGGCTAGGTGTTATAAGTGAATAGAGCACAGGCCTTGGAGTCAAGAGGACCTGAGTTCAAATCCAGTCTTAGACACTTAACAGTAGCCATGTGACCTTGGGCAAGTCACTTAATGCCAAATGCCCTGCCTTTCCCCCTCCAAAAAGCACCAAAAAAAGAGTGCCTTGTATAAAATGGGTATATAGATATGTATTTATGTACAAATAAATACATGTATACATATATACATACACACACACATATATACATATATACATATGGTTGCTGAATATTTATGAGCACATCCCTGACTACAGCCCATACTTGTACTCTCAATTTTTTCCTGTCTCCTTTGTGACCCTGTTTCATCAATGATCTCCTCACCTTAAGCATCTTTAGTCTTTCCTTCTATCTTCCCCTTAGTGGGGAAGGAGGTGGAGGGAAGGCAATAGACATTTCTCTATGATCTACTATATGCCAGACACAAGCTAAGCGCTTTACAAATACTATTTCATTTGCCACTCACAACAACCTTGCAGGGTAAGGGCTACCATAATCCCTTATTTTACAGCTGAGGAAACTGAGGCAAAGAGAGGTTGAGTGACCTGTTCAACGTCAAAAAGCTAGGGAATGTCTAGTTCAGATAAAGAAATGTCTGAACTTTCCAAAGAGTAGTGTAAAAAGTAAATACCCTATTCCACTGGGAACTACATTTCCCACAATGCTTCAGTTCCCAAGAGTCAGGACTGATAACAAGTAGTCTAGAATTCCAGTTTCCTTAGGATGGGGTACTGGTATCAAGGAGATGTCATCACAGCTAAGTGGAAGGAATAGAGGCTACAAAGCAAAGACCAATATTCAGTGAGCAACCAGCACCAGAACTTACTAGGAGAACAGACCGCCAGACAAGCTGAGAAAGTAGGTAGATGGACTGGAGCAGAGGCTCCAGAATTGGATTGTTTTAAAATTTCCCAGTTTCACACTGTTCTGGTAACTTGAACCAATGAAATACACTTAGCAATAACAACAAAAAATACCAATGTATCTCATGATCATGAACTAAAGAGGGACTAGGAATATAGTATAGTCGCCCTTTCATCCTGAGTAAAATGTGAGGTTTGACCTAGATGATTTCTAAAGTATCTTCTAGCTAGAAATCATGATTTTAGGAACTTTTTTTTCTCCAAATAGGAAGACATATAGGGATGGAGGGCCTGAAATATTGGGACTCAGGCCAGCTGAAGAGTTTGTCTTCAGTTCCTTTTCCATTTCATAAGCCAGATAACACACATTTGAGTCACTCATCCATCATGTCATACAAAAAGCTGCGGGCAAGAACCCAGACTAACAGACTGTTTCATCTACCTCGATTAGTTGCTAAGCAACCAATTCATTGGAAGCCTACTCTCATCAAGACAAAACAGACTGGTTCAGATGAATGTGTACTAGCCAGAATGTTTCAATGGGCCAGTTCCACAGACACCAGGCTATTTCTCCCCATAGCAACTTTTTTGGGGGGGGCTACCATGTCTCTAAGAGCTACATGCAAAGTTTCTTGACTCTACAGCATATAAATAATTTTTTAAATTGAGTAACATGAAAATAAATAACCTGTTCAAATAATAAAGGAACCATAAAATTTCTGGTCATGTGAAACCTCATGTTATTCTGTCTTTCACTTCCTTGCAATAAGAAATGGATCTACTTTCAATTGTTATGAGAATGACTTATTCATGAAGAGTTTTGTTACATAGGTAGGTTGTGCAAATATTTTTCATGGCATTCAACTGGTACAAAATGAAATTGAAAGGAGGGAGACAAAATAAAAATCCCAAACAAAATATTTGAACCTCCTTCTCCTATAACAATGTACATGCCCCACTGCAATTAATTATCAAAAGGGTAAAAGTATAATTGAAGCTATTTCTTCACTATTATCTACCAATCAGATCAGAGTTGCAAATTAACCAACATCCATGACAGTATCAGTCTCAGAAAAAGCTGCACAAATGAGATGTGAATGTAATGTAATAAGGCTGATTTCATAAGCCACACATAAAAATCAGTTTCATTACTTTACAATCACATTTCTTTAATAGGAAAAAAATTAATATAATTCAACCTTTCAATGCCATGTGGCCACACTAAGAATCAAATCAACACCAGATGGGTGAATTAAAAGCAACTATTCAATAAGCATCTGAATAAGCCAAGAGTATGAACAATTCTTGGTGAATCAGTATCTTATAAAGATGCTAAACAGAATCATGGCATATAGTCTAGATCCAAGGATTATTTAAACTAAAGTATCAAACTTAATCATTAGATGCTGCTTTTATAATGAAGCAGCTGCCTCTACCCCAACTCAAACTAATTTCCAATGGATTAAAAATCCCATCAACCATCTTATTCTTCAGTCAAACCCATGGTTTTTTCCCCTCTTAGTTGAAAAAGAAAGTGATCCTACATCTATTTTATATGAGTGTGTTGTTAGTCTTTCAAAATTTGCACGTTAGTTTTAAATGACACAAAAATCTATATTTCAAAGGCAAAAATAATACAATGCAAAAGTGATGAAATGATCATGATGTATACAGATATATATGAATATATTTGTACATTTATCATGTTTATACATATGTATGAGTACTTTACATATGTCTTCATTTCCACAGTATTTCTGTTAGGTAGGAGGGAATCTGATGAGAAAATCAAAGTACTTATGAGATCAACTAATCTACTCAAATTTACACAGTGGTCAAGTGATAAAACCCAGACTTAACTCTCAAGTCTCTGTTCTATTTATTGTTTTGAATCTTTAAAGGGCACCAGACAACACTTGGAAAATTATAAGATATCATACTATATGGGTATACAAAAAAATAAACCAAGATATTAAGGATCTGTAATTTTATTACTTTGATATTCCCTCCACTGGCAAAAACTGCAACTCCCCTATATCTTGAGAGGCTTTTCAAGAGTTGTTATGACTGAAAATTCTTCATAGTGTGGTTATGCTGATAATGAGCCTCTCCAAACTTTAGCCATACACTGCTTCATAAGCACTGCAGAGCTTCTCAGGGTAAGAAGGAACCACTGGTGCTCAATTCTAGTCCAACCTACACACGAACAAGAATCCCTCCTACAATATGACCGCGGTCATACAGCCTTTTGCTTGAAGACTTCAAGGGGGAGGAAGGGGAAAGAAAGGGAACATACCAAGACAATCAATTACACTTTTGGATAGCACTAACTGTTAGGGAGTTTTTCTTTACATTTAATCTAAATGGGGTCCCAGATCTAGCTTCTGGGGTCCAAGCAGAAGAAGCCTAATGCGTTCTACCAGATGACAGTCCTTCAACTACTTGAAGGCAGCTAGTACAACCCTTCTAAGTCTTTTCTTCTGCAAGCCAATGGGCCTTCCTATGGCAAAGACATGAAACCAAATAATCCTGGCTACCCTCCACTGAACGCTCTCCAGCTTATTAATGTTTTTCCTAAATCATGACACCCACATTTGAACACAATTTAAGTGACTGTAGAAAAATGAAAATGCAGAGTCTTTCCAGCTTGTTAGATCCTTCCAACATTCGAGCTCCACTGTCACAGCTTCTAAAAACACAGTCACCTCTATGCTATAATGAAGTAATGGAGGAGGTTGTTAGTGGAGGATACAATAGATACAAGATTGTACATAACAGTTTATGTAGCAAGGGGAACTTCTCTGGCAATAATAAGAATCACAGAACTGAAACTCAGTGAGGCCTGTCAAAGGCCTTTTGTATTTATGGCCACCTTCCTGAGCAGCTGTTTGTCCCTATATCACTGCTATATTCTACAGACAAAACCTTCAGAGATTATGCCCTGGAAGACCAAAGCTAATCAGTTTACAAACTACCACTACCATGGGGTTGTGTTATGGTGATCGGTCAATGAATATTCAGACTCTACTATATCTAGATAGATCTAGTCCCCCAGCTATACTTCACCCCAGGTATCTTCCTACCTTGTCCTGCCAGCACTACTCTCCAATATGACTTCCACAGACTAGGCCCTAATAGAGCTAAGCCATTCATTTGGGAAGCTCCCACCCTGGGGCCATGCTATACTGATTGCTGAGTACAAACTTGCCTAGCATGCTAAATTCGACTTGCACCAGACTCCCAACAATGCTTCATCCAAGCTACCTTCCAGTAAGGTTACTTAGTGTACACCTCCAACCTTTTCATCTTTTGCTCTGGGAATAGTAATCAAATAAAAAACTACCACTGCATCGGGAATGGGATATATTAACCAACATTCCTGTTATTTCCCAGATCGAAATAACCTTCCTTAGTCTCAATAATTTTAGAATGTAAACTCTTTGGGGGAAGGAACTACCTCTCTTGTGTGTATATATGCCCAAAATTTAACATGTAATAAGCAAAAATACTTTTGCATTCATTAAAAGGGAATAACATAAGACTACCATTAACTGGTGCCTTATCTTATTAATTTGAGTCTTTAAAAAAACGAAACCTCAATTTTTGATCATCAGCTCACATTTAGAAAGGAAAAATATGTGATTTAGCCATTTAAAAGAGAAAACCTCCAGGCTCTCACATGGCTAGGGATCCACAAAACACATTAAAATCAAGCTTCCCCTGGTACTCCTTTGCCACTTATGCAGAAGGCAAACGCACAACCATCCATCGTCAGTCACCTGGTACCCACTGGCACTCTTCTGAGCTTCCCACCAAGTGTCAGCTTGAATGCTTAATTTGGCCCTGCTGAATTCTTCAGGCTATCACTAATGAAGCTATTTTCTGGCTATATCTTAAAACTGCTTCTTGTAGCTTTCTACCAGTTAAATGGGTAATTAATAGATAAAAGAGGGAAGGATGCTAAAGTACCACTCAAGGACAGCTCCACTACAACTTAAGTGAAGAAATGACTTTCTATTCACCTCTCAGGCAGAAATCTCAGTCTACTCTAGAAGAATCCGCTTTAAGAAAAGAAAGCATTTCCTCTTACATGACTCCAGGGAACAGCTCACAAGCCACTTAAGGGAGTGCAAGCCCCATGAACTTCAAAGTATCAATGCAGTTGATGTTTGAATGAACACTGGCTTTGCTATTACTGCTGAATAATAACTCGTATTTGGACACTTGGATATATCAGGCAAAATCTGTTTTACTCATTTCTATGTATCCCCCAGGGCAGCTTAGTGTGGTGTTTAACAGATAGGAAATGTTTGATAAATGTTATATGAACGAATAGATGATTACCTCTTTGACACAGTGTTTCCAAAACATCCAAAAGTTAGGGACCGTATCTGTTACATAGTACTTAGAATACCAAAGCTTATTGAGACTAACATACCAAGTACTACATGAAGTTGACAATGAAGGAATTTTGAAAATGAATCGAGGACTTTTAGGTCACATGACCAACAAGAAGAAAGGCAATGTTTTCTCTGATCCCCAAGACCTTTGAAACCCCTCCAAAATGGAAATTATACACCAAAGATAAAGCAACTTCAGCTATTTCCATAGTCTAGGTTACCTGGAACATCAAAGAAGATTTTTAAAAAAACTTGAACTTGAATTTACTCTGAGCTTACCAGCATTTCCATCCCTACTGTCTGCCATGCCACTAGCCCTGAGGCTGCACCAGTAGACTTAAGGACCTGACCCATGGGCTTGCAACAAAACCCAACCCCATACCCCAGCTCCACCTCCCTCTTTCTAGTGCCATGGAGATCCCAAAACATGGCTGTGGAAGTCTGCTGAGACCTTGAGGGCCAGTACTGCAACAATGCTCTGTGCTGCAAAAGATCTCTGTAGGAGAGCAGAAGAATAAACGACATAGGGCAGTTCATGTTTCTGGGCTTGAAAGAGAGCTCAACCTCACATCCCACATTCCTTCTTCCGTCCCAGAGTCTTAGAGATCCAAACTCCAAATGGCAGAAATTGGCTTCAGTAGTACCTGTGTGGCAGTGCTCTTAACTACCTGACAAGGAGACAGAAATAGGTTGTACAGCACTCCACTAAGTCTGAGGGAAAGAGCACTGCATCCATTTAGGGCCATTCTGTCCCCACCACAATCACTTTGGAAAAAGACCAAGGCTAATGAATCGTGAACTGCCAGCATAGGAAGAGTCTGAGATGCTTTGAGATCCACCCTAAGGAAACCACTCAAGAAGGAGTAGGAAAATGAGCAACAAGGGGAGGTAGGGGGGAACAAGACTGAAATTACCAAAGATCTTTGTGAGAACTCAAAAACTTTGAACACAAGCAAATAAAGCAAGGGAGAAAACATTAACAGCAGAAGAAAGTATGCCCCCTGGGTCTAGTTAACTACTTCAGGAATCTATGAATAAATATTACAAAACAAAGGAAAATGATCCACTACTTGATCAGACAGAAGACCTTGTGGAATTTGAAAAGAACATGGAAGCACAACACGTTGTCTGAAAGTGATTTAAAAGAGAACTGAGAATTGTAAGAGCAGAATTTATGGCTTAAACAGCAAAAATAATTTGCATAACAGAAAAACTCAAATCTGTGATGGAAAGTTTCACCAAAGAAATCAAAGAGAGAACAATAGATGTCCTGTCTTGTCGTGACAACTGGAACTCCTAAGGATAACTGGCACTTGGAGGAGTGGGAAAGCATGGACCCAGGGAGGAGATTTTTAGGCAAATGAGAACAGAAAGTAACCAGGGAGGAGGGTATAAATCAATGTTGGGCTGCATGATTAAGGACATGGTGGGTAAGTGGTCTGCTATGGGGCAATATCCCGTGTGATCTGAAGGTACTAGTATTTTTCTCAAAGGGAGGCACGATGGAAAAGGAGAAAGTGTATAGAGGGAAGAGCCCAGAATGGACACCTTAGAAGTTCTGATTCTATGAGGAATACAGAAAATAGAGGGAGACTGGATAATTATAGGAGTCATAAACCAGAGAATGAGGGTCTAGAGTAGCCAGAAAGAGAATAGACAATGAAGAGAATGAGAGAAATCCTTTGGAAAGGGGTACAAAATCAATTTCTTTTTTTAATCTAATGAACAAGACTAGTTCAAGGAGAAGAGAGAAAGGGGGAAACCTGTTTGACTAATTGAGAGGGGACAAAAATGAGGGGAAGCTAAAAGCAGGAAAGAAAAAGGAATTTATAAGCAAAACTCCAAAGTGAAAGAGATAAGAAAAAAGACAGGCAAGGGGGGAACCCAGGGAAAAAGGAAAGAATGACAGGCCAGAGATTTTCCCTTGATGTAGCTTTTGATGATCCACAAAAGACACCTATTGCAAATCCCCCATATGTATGTATGTGCACGTGCATGCACACATACACACACACACACACACACACACACACACACACACTGGATCCGTGATCTTCTTAAAGTGGGTACTCCCTCCTGTGATGCAGTCTGCAATCCTTCCACACCAACCCCTTCTGTTTTCCTCTTGTTCGGGTCCACCTGCAAATTCACCACAGGAGAACTGCCCAAATGTGCTGGGATTCTTCCTTGAGTTCTATCAACAACAAAAGAGCACTGTAAAATTATGTACTCTCTGTGTCTGTGTGTCCTTCACTCAGCATGTTTCTTACTTCCCTCTATATTTCTCTATTGGAAAGGTCACAAATTATAGTGATAATACTATTAATAATTATAATAATCTTAAATTCCTTATTTCAAAGTAAAAAATTCCAAATCTTAAATTTAATTCTTTTTTTTACTTATGTGACCTTCCATTTTTCCCCCTTCCCTTTGCTATCCTTGATAGCAAAAAGTTCCCCTATCCTTGCTCTACTAGCTGTTTTAATGTTAATGAAACAGTGCAGCCAAGACTACTTCTATAAAATACTAAATCTCATTATCTTCTTCTTGGTCCTAATGTTGTTGGTAAATTGAAGTATCATAATTCTCTGTCCAGAATAACTGGAGAATGGGGAGTTCTGGGTAATTAAACATTATGGTTCACTTAAATTTACCATATATACTCTACAAGAAAGTTTTATGCATTGCTATGAGCCTTAGTATAATTTTTTTAAATTAAAAAGATTTTTAAAATATACTTTTACATTGCCTACATTTTCTGATTTCTCCCTGTATTTCTCCCCATTCCTTCTCTCATATTAAAATGAAGAATTTTTTTAAAAGAGAGAAAAAACTGTCAAAAATTGATCTACACATTGAAAAAAAATCTTACTTTAAATCGGTGCTTTAACAGACAGCAGACAGCTACCTCAGTATCTTGGCTTTATTCTAATGATGTTGAATACTCAACCCTTAAGATGAATGCTCCTTCAGACTCTGTAAACCATATACTAGAATCAATAAGCATCATATTTATGTAAAGGAAATTTTTTTTTTTTTTTACAAAAGGGATAGGGTCTAAACCTGTGATTGCATTGTTATAAAGAGCTTCTAGTTGTGGAATTTCCTCTGATAATGCCTGTGGTACCTTCTCTGCAACCTATTGCCCTAGAGATGCTGAGAGATTAGATGACTCGCCCAGTGTTATACCACCAGCTGACGTCAAAGGCAGCATCCGAACACAGGTCTTTCTGACTCTGAGACCAGTTCTATTCATTAAACCACACTGCCTCTAATGAAACAGTAACAACAACTTATATTTAATGGTACAAAATGTTTTGCATACATTAACTAATTTAATCCACACAAAAGCTCTAGGAGTTAGCATTAATGTTACTGTCTCTATTTTGTTGATGGGAGGACTGAAAGATGATTTGAATACCCAGAGTCACAATAGCTAGTTAGGCGTAAAGTCTAGGTTGTGCAGTGAATAGATTGCAGGGCTTGGAGTCAAGAAGACCTGAGTTCAAATTTGGCCTTAGGCACTTAACTGTGTGACCATGGGTAAGTCACTTAACCCTGTTTGCCTCAGTTCTCTAACTATAAAATGAAATGGAGAAAGAAATGGCAAACCGCTCTAGTATCTCTGTCAAGAAAACCCCAAATGGAGTCACAAAGAGTTGGACACGACTGAAAGTACTCAAAAATAACAGGACTAAAAGCCAGGTCTGCTAATTCCAAGTTTAGAGCTCCTTCAGCATGACAGAATGGGGACCCCTGGAGTCAGAATACCTGGGGTCACATCCTCCACTGACTCATATTTGCTGTGTGACTCTGGATGTCACCTGACTTCTCTGCATCTCAATTCCTCCATCTGTAGAATGAGGACAAAAATATTTAGACTTGTCTAAGTCAGAGTGATTCTTGTAAACAAAAGATGTTGGTAAAGACTTATGTGCTAAAGAATGTGAGTTGATATTAACATTTATACTAAGCTAATCTACAGATAAGGTGGGGTGTACATTTCTTATCTTCTGTGCAACAAGCTGGCAAGAGCTTTTTGCTTATATGTCATGGATAACAGCTATATGAAACAGTGCTCCTGTAATAACATCTGTAACATGAGGCCTGTCCCACTGACTTGGGCTTTGTCTTCAACGATTACAGACATTAATTTTGGCTCAGTAATGAAAAACCACTGGAGGCCATGGGGGAGGAGGAGGAGGACTTCATCATAAAACTTTATCAATGACTGAATGAAAACATAGTCAGCATGCTTATTAAATTTGCAAATTAAACAAGCTAAGAAGGCTATAAGAAATTAGAAGGCAGTGTCTTGGAGAAACTCATGAAACTGCAGAGGAATGAAGTAAACACAGACTATTTTGGGGAAGGAAGTTTTTGCATTGATGAAGCTGATTTTTTTTTAACTGAAGTAGTCTGACGGCATTCAGGATTATCCTGTGTCCTAGAATAATAATTTAAAATATCTATTCTCACTACTGAGTGTCACAGTGTAGCACTGTGTCACAGTCCTTCCCCAGTATGCATTCTTTCTTCAAAGGGAAACACCTTTTGCCAGTAGGTGGAAATGCTGCATCTATTAGTTTGGATAAATCCATGAAGGCTGGTAGCAGTGAATGAAAGGATCAAAAAAGAGATGCTTTTAGCTCTAATGAGATTGCAAAGAGTGAGATGTGTTTATTTGTTTCTCCTGCAAACTTTTCATAGAGGTGAACTAAGGATGAGGATGTCTGCCTGAAATATTTGGAAAAAGTTTTCCATGAATTCTTCTTAGGACAAGAAATTAGAAGCCAAACTAACTCCCAACTTGAGCTATGGTTTTCACTTATGAATCCCAAAAGGATCAAAACTCTACATTTTACAAGAATAAGCTTTCATCACTTTCCCAAAGGGAAAAAAAAAAACCTATTCATTAATTTATTCTTGAAGCACAGAAAACATAGTCCCTGTCCCTGTTTTTGAAAACATAGAAGCAGAAATTAAGCTTTGTTATCAGTATTTAATATGGGTCACTGTCTGAGTGTCTTTTGTCAAATAAGTAGTAGATGGCAGTCTGGAGCCCAGGCTCCTTTTTTTTCTTTTTTTAAATTCAAATTTTTTTTTCAATTCCAAATTCTCTCTCTCTCCCCCTCCTTCTGCCCCATCCATTGAGTCCAGGAAGGTCCTTTGCATCTATGTCCAGCACCCATTCCACAGATTTAAATAAGTATGAGCTGAATTACAATGGGCTTCTCTGAAGGCCTGGATAGCTCAGTCCTATGATATGTGAAGCACTGGTAGAACAGTCTGCTGATGTGTAAATCACTGACAACACTACCATTAACAAAAACAAGAAGACAAATTTCACACAGGGAGTAACAGTTGAGACAGTAACTGAGAAAGGAATGGGAGAAACCAGCTGGCACAGCAGATAGAGTGCTGTATTTGAAGAGAGGAATATCTAAGTTCAAATATTCCTTCAGATACTTAATAGTTGTATGACTGGGTCATTTTAACCTCTCAATTGAAAGAGTTTGATTCAGTGGCCTCCAAGGTCTTTTCTAGTGCTAGTTCTATGAATCTATGAGGGAGGAGACATTAATAGCAATAAAAGAACAGAAGTCAAAAAGGAATAGCTCACTGCCAAAGGGACCAAAGTATGGGGTTCCCCCATCCTTTCCTGGGTAATATTAGTATATATTACCATCAATTTTCCCTGTCAATGATTCCTCATTGGCCTCTAGTCTACTATGTGACTATATCCCAATGGTTTTGTGCTCCTTCACTCCTTTGCAGAGACATTAAAACAGCAATAAATGAAGCCCCAGTGAAAGCCCCTTTATTCAATTACTTCCTGTCTATTCTCCCAAGTTGAGTGGCAATTACTTTCACTGTCTTTTCTCCTTATAAGAGACCCTATACAGGTCCAGTCTCTCTACCAGTGAAACAGATGAATAATTCTAGAAATGAAACCTTTGGTATGGATACCAAACATAAATTTTAGGGCAACCTCTAGGCATTCTACCACCTGCACAATTCAAGTGTTTTCATTATCGATCTCTTGTGCAGAATTCAAAAGTAAGCTGTTGAAGTGTTCAATAACTGTCATCTAGAAATCAAGGGTTTCTGAATACTTCCACACATTCACAGCAGCACATGCTCAGCCATCCTAACCAGCCCATTTGCCAAGATGAATACTCAATGCTTGCTGACTGCAGAAATTTGTCGTAGCTTACAGTAACTTTGTTATTGTGAACTTGAACATATCTAAAGTATTCAATTTGTGATTCTTAACAGAAGTAACATTAATAGCAAAAGATTCCCTAAAAGTATGTAAGCTCCTTGAGGGAAGAGACTATCTCATTTTGTTTTTGCATCTCCAGCACCTAGCACCATGCCTAACATGCAGCAAACACTTAATAAATGCTTGGCAACTGATAAACAATGGGGAGGAAAATAAAAGCTTCATCATCTGGAAGAATGCCGTTTCTCTTCATATGTGAGATGTCTTAACATTTTAAACTAACTGTGACTCCACAAAAATCATCCTTTTTTTTTTAAAGTTAAGACAATACAAGACAAGAAATTGTCAGATATTTCTCTTTACTAAGGCAGTCTTTTTCATTTTGCCTTCACTAACCCACATACAAAACGGGGACAAAGTCTTTTTATATACCATTTAATCGCATACTGCTTTGATGATATTTCATGCTAGTGATATTTCACCACCACTGCAACTGATCTACAAGTTAATATTTATTCATTCTTCTATGAATGTGTGATGTTATTAATGTCAATGATCAGTGTAAATCCATCTCTTCTTCCATTGGCCTTCCCCAGAGGAGCTAGCCAATATTTCCTACTCATGTCCCTGCCTGCTTTGGTTCTGGAAGTTTGCATGTACCCCCAATACTATGCATAGGGAAGACAGTATGATTCTGGTTTACGGGTAGAATTAAATATTTTTTTTTGTCTTGCTTTTGCTTCTTTTTAGTAAATGTTTCAGTTAGTCAATAAATATTTAATAAGCCCCTTTTATGTGACAGACACTACGCTAAACACTGGGGATACAAAAAGAGGCAAAAGCTGCCTTCAAGGAGCTAACGATCTAATGTTTCTGAGAGTTAATGGTGCCATTAATTGATAAAATACGAAGAATAACGGTGGAGGCTCAGGAGCTACAGTCATGAGTTGTAGCAATATAACTATCATCTAAAACTCTAAAATTAAGTTTTAGCAAATATGGTCACCCCTTCTAGAAATTCCTAACCTGCCAATTTGAGTGCAGATTAAAATGAATGAGCTAAAAGAAAGAAATATTTCATTAAGCGTTTTTAATTTGGTGGTTTTCCAGTTTTTTTAATTTTTAATTTAAATGTCCTTTTCATTGATCTGCTTTTTCTCTTTAATTTATGGAAGAGTTTAGAGACATAAACTTTCCTCTAACTATTGTTCTGGCTGCATCCCACAAATACATACAAGTTATTTCATTGTTGTTATTTTATTTAATGAAATTATTGGTTTTCCAATTTTTTCTTGATTTTGTTTCCAATTACTTTTTTAATCTTTTCTCCCAAAGTCTTTTGTCGAATGTAATTTTATTGCATTATGATCAACAAAATATATAGTCAGTATTTCTGCTTTTTTCATTTGATTATGAAATTCTAATGCCCTAATCATAGGTAATTTTTATGAAGGAGACATGAATAGTTAAGAAATAGATATACTCTGTTTTCTTCCCATTCAATATTCTCCAGAGATCTAATGTATTTATTTTTGCTGAAATTCTACTCAAGTCCTTAACTTCTCTCTTCGTTTGTTTGGGTTTGTTTTTTGTTGTTTTTTAACCTATCTAAGTCCAAGAGGGACAAATTGAGGTTTTCCACTATTACAGTTTAACTATTTCTTCTTGTAACTCAATTAGTTTTTACTTTAAGAATTTAGATCCAATATCATTTGTTATATATATCTTTAGTGTTGACCTTTTTGCAAAATGTACTTTCCCCAGGCTACAAAGACAAAGACAAAGACTCTGGAATCCTATCACGGTGAGAGAGAGGAATCAAACTCAGAAGGAGAAAGTATTGACTCCACACCCACAGCTGAAGTGTTAACAGGGATTATGACCTGGTCTCAGGCACAGAAAGCATTCCT
>CM053586.1:121207750-121219908 GCA_028646515.1 Pseudochirops corinnae
GATGAGCTCAAAAAGAACTTTGAAATCTGGCTTAGAGAGGTAGAAGATAAAATCAACACCTCTTATAAAAATAAAATTGCAAAATTAGAAAAACATTACAATGAAGAGAACAGCTCCTTAAAAAGTAAAATGTGTGAACTAAAAATGAAATCTGAGCATATGGAAAAGAAACTTCAAAAACTGAGGAGAATAATTCGCTAAAAACTAGAATCCACCAAATTGAAGCCAATGACTCTATGAGGAACCAAGAATCAGTCAAACAAAAAAGAGGTAAAATATCTCAATGGAAAAATAACTGACCTGGAAAACAGATCCAGGAGAGACAATCTGAGAATCATTGGTCTACCAGAAAATCATGATGAAAAAATGAGTTTGGACAATATCTTCCAAGAGCTCATCAAGGAAAACTGCCCTGAGATCCTAGAACCAGAGGGTAAAACAGAAATCAGGAGAATCCACCAGACACCTCCTGAAAAGAATCCCAAATTGAAAAGCTCGTGAAACATTGTGGCCAAACTCCAGAACTATCAGGTAAAGGAGAAAATAGTACAAGCGGCCAGAAAGAAACAATTTAGATATTGCAGAACCACAGTGAGGATCGCACAGGATCTGGCAGCCTCCACATTGAAAGATCGGAAGAACTGGAATATGACTTTTTGCAAGGCAAAAGAGCTGGGGCTACAACCAAGGATCACCTATCCAGCGAAACTGAGCATAATCTACCAGGCAAGGAGATGGACATTCAGTGACATAACAGAATTCCAGACCTTCCTGATGGAAAAGCCAGAGCTCAACGGAAAATTCAACCTCCAATTACAAGACCCAGCAGAGACATAGAAAGGTAAATGAGGAAAAACACACACACACACACACACACACACACACACACACAAATAACTTGTTATTTAACAAGAGCAAACTGTTTACATCCCCATATGGGAAGCTGATACCTGTTAATATCATGAACTCTGTACCTACAGCAACATCTAAAAGGGAAATAGATAGAGGGTGTGGGTATAAATTATGCAAAATGATTACCTACCCCTGCTTTTTTCACTTTAGCTGAGGCATGATATATTTTACTCCAGCCTTTTACCTTCACCCTGTGTGTATTCCCCTGTTTCAGATGTGTTTCTTGTATACAGCATATTGTAGGATTATGGTTTGGGGAGGAGATGGACTTCATATTTACCTGGAGAGGCTTATACAAACTGATGCTAAGTGAGAAGAGCAGAACCAGGCAAAACTTGTACAAAATCACAGACACATCATATGTGTGACAACCAACCTTGATAAACTGGACTCCTCTCAGCAACACACAGTTATAAAACAACTCTACAAGTCTCAGGATGGAAGGAGATATTTACATTCAGAGAAAGATCTAGAAAGAACAGAGTTTAAACGGAGACTGAAGCAATCTACATGCTATCACTCTTTTCCATGTTTGGTTTTGTTTCCTTTTTCCCACTGTTCACTCCATTGGTTACAACGCTTCTATCCAAGCAGACTAATGTCCAACATGAAAGTATTTGCAGATCCTATACTTGACTGCATGCCACCATGGGGTGGGGGGGAGAAGGAGGGGAAAAATTTTGAAACTCAAGAGATTGTGGAACTGAATCATGTAAACTAAAAGTAAATTAAAAAATCAATTTTAAAATATGTGCTTTCCCTGATTGTATCTTTTAATTAGGTCTGGTTTTGCTTTTGCTTTGTCTGAGACCATGACTGCTACTGCTGCATGTTTGTTTTTTTATTTCAGTTGAAGCATAATAGATTTTGCTCTAGTCCTTTCTTTAAACTGTGTATATCTTTCTGTTTTATGTATTTTGTATTTCTTGTAAACAACATATTATTGGATTCTGAATCCTAATCCATTCTCCTTTCCTCTTACATTTTATGGGTAAGTTCATCTCCCTCACATTTATAATTATGAATGCTAACTGTATTTCCCTCTATCCTATTATCTTAGATTTCTTATCCTTCTCTTTTTCCCTGTCCCCTCTTTTAAAATCTGTTAAGTTTTTGAATAATGCCTCCCCCAATCTACTCTCCCTATTTTTCCCTTTTCCTTTTGTTTCATTTTCCTTGCTATTTGCCTGCAACATAAATTATGTTTCTGTACCCAACTATGCGTATGTTTATTTTTTCCTCCTTTTACTAGGATGGATAAGGCTGAGGTTGAAATGCCATCTGTTCCACCTACCGCCTTCTCCTTGTTGAATAAACTCCCTTTTGCACACCCCATTTATACAAGATACTTTACCATACTTCTTCCTCTCTCTTCGCCACTCTACCAATGCATTCTTCTTCTCTCCCCATTCCTTTCTTTTTAAATCATCCAAACACAACAGAATCACAGCCAGGCCTTCTGTCTAATCTGACTCTATCAATGAGCCCTGGTGATGATAAAATTTTGAGGAGCCATATGTAATATCTCCCCATATAAAAATGTAAACAGTTTAGCTTTATTTAGTCCCTTATGATTTCTAACTCATATTTATCTTTTATGTTTCTCTTGATTCCTTGTATGCCTGATTTTCTATTCAGCTCTAGTATTTTCTGCAAGAATGCTTGAAAGTCCTTTATTTAATTAATGATCCATTTTCCCCCCTGTTGCATCATATTCAGTTTTGCTGAGGTTATGCTTGCTTATAGGCCTAGATTATTTACCTCCCAGAATATCATATTCCAAGTACTCTATTCCCTTGAAGTAGCGGCTGCTAAACTGTCTGTTATCCTGACAGTGGCTCCTTTGTACTTGAATTATATCTTTCTGGCTGCTTGCAGTATTTTTTCTTTTACTTGGGTGCTTTGGATTTTGCCTATAACATTCCTCGCAGTTTTCATTTTTGAGTTTCTTCCAGAATTTGGTCAATTCTTTCAGTTTCAGTTTTGCTTTCCCATTCTAAGATATCTGTTCAGATTTTTTTAGTGAATTTTTTTTCACATATGATGCCTAGGATCTTTTTTTCTGTTGTCCATGGCTTTCAGGTTGTTCCATGATTTTTAAATTCTCTCTCCTCAATCTGTTTCCCAGGTCAGCTTTTTTCTCCTTATGAGATATTTAACATTTTCTCATTTTTTCAGTCTTTTGATTTTATTTCTGAAGTCTCACGGAGTCATTAGCTTCCATTTAATCAGTTCCAATTTTCAAGGCATTAACATCTTCAGTTAAGTTTTTGTACCTCCTTCTCTAACCAGTTAGTGCTTTTTTCAGATCTTTCTTCCCTAGCTATTACCTCATTTCCCATTCTTTCATCTACTGCTCTCATTTAGCTTTTACAATCACTTTTAGCTCTTTCTTTAATGCTTGTTTTAACTCTTTTGAGAACTCTTGTTAGATTCTTGTCCAAACTTCATTATCTTTGAGGCTTTTGTTTTGTAGATTTTTTTTTTAAATCTTCTGTTTTTGTGTCTTGAACTTCCCTGTCACCCTAATAGTTCTCTTTGACTAGGTTTTTTTTTCTGTTTGTTTACTCATTCTTCTAGCATACTTCTTGGTTTTGAATTTTATGTTAGTGATAGGCTCTGCATACTTCAGGGAGCCAGAAAGGGGTGAGGGGAGAGGCTCAGAAGCCTGAACTTCTATCTTAATGTCATTCTGGTGCTTTCACAGCCTCAGCCAGGGATTGGCAAGGTTTCAGTGCTCCCTAAGTAGTGTACTCCAGGCAGTAATCTGTTCATTGTTTGCCTGTTACAAGTTCTGCAAGTTCCTCATATAGGTTTGGGTCACTCAGGCACTACTGACTCAATGAAAGCCCTCCAGGTTCCAAACTACTAAACTGCCTCCCCTTTGGCATGGAATGCTTTTCTCTGCTCCTAGGAACAGAGCCACTGAGCTATATTTGCTTCCAGTCCTTGTTTCATGCTCAGTACACAGCAAGGGCCCAACCTTACATTCCTTGTTTTTCACTCCAGATCTATGACCTAGTACTAGGTGATACAGAGCTGCCAGATTGCACCCATTCTCCCGGATCTCTTTCTAGTGCCTTGTCCTGGCCCTCTCTTAAGTTCCTAGGTGCTAGAAAGCTCCCTTCTGTAAACACGCAAACACACACACGCACACACACACACACTCTCTCTCTCTCTCTCTCTCTCTCTCTCTCTCCCCCCTTAGACAGATTTCCTCCAGTGTCCAAAGACATCTCTGTCCACCTCTCTAAGCCACCTTAGGATAGAAAAATGACTCACTATCATTTCTTCTTGGCTTTCTTGATCAGAATTCAGTCTAATGCATTCTCTAGATCTTTGTTAAGAAGGTGCGGAGAGAGAGGTAGACTACAATGTCCACACTCTTACTCCATCATCTTTACTCTGTCCTCATAAAGGGGTAGTTTATGAGACTTTAGGATGCAAAACAGGGATCACTAAGGAACAGAATGGCTTCATCAACAATATACCAAATTAACTTAATTTTCAGGAAAACTAATTCTGACTTTCTGGGGTACTATGAATGTCAAACTATGTAGTTATTGAGCAATTAATCATGTACTATTTTGACAGCTCTTGGATGGATATTTAAATCTTAGTGTTATTTAATCCTTCATGTCTATCTTTATTTTTTGAATCTCCCTCGTAGAAGAGGTCACCCCATATTCTTTGCAGAAGTAGCTATGGTTTAGACCTAGCTTTGAATTCTGACTCCTACACTTGCTATCTGCAGACAAGTTATACTGGTCTGAGTTTTCTTTTCTTGTAAAACAGGTACAAAAATAAATGTACTCCCTCACTCATGGGGTTGTTGTAAAGAAAGTCCATAATTAGTTAATTATTTTATATTTTATTCCCTTGTCAATCCTTTGCTCTTTCCTATGGCTCTAAACCATATCACTTACCATGAAGAGTAGCTGTCAGTAACTAGAAGGACTAGCAAGAGAGAACAAAATCTATTCCCACTACTAAAAGCAATTTTAAAAACTCAGATACAAAGACATTGCCAATGGTGAATAACATCTTTTTTTTTTTTTTTTGGCTTTTCGGAGGGGAGAAGGTAGGGCAATTGGGGTTAAGTGACTTGCCCAAGGTCACATGGCTAGTTCTGTGTTAAGTGTCTGAGGTTGCATTTGAACTCAGGTCCTCCTGCCTCCAGGGCCAGTGCTTTGTTTACTGTGCCACCTAGTGCCCCAGTGAATAACATCTTAATGTATGAACAACAACACCATGTGCATTACTCAGACCTAAGCAACCTAGAAGTACTTCCTTAAATGTCTAATTGACTAATAAGAAGAGGCCTAAGCACAGGAGAAAATCTGACTCATCATGACTTCAATTAAGCACAGCCTGCCTAGCACAGACCTTGCTGCATTCTGCTTTGTTTCGTAGGTATTTTTGCATGTATGTTATCTTCCTTACTAGATTATAAGGTTCTTTGGAGTAGGGACTGTGTCTTATCCATGTTGGTGGCCTTGAGAGCACCTAACAGCGTTTCTACACATAGAAGGTATTCAAATATTTGCTGAACAAATGAATGCGTGAATGATATTTTTCTCCTCAAGTGGGGAAGGAAGTTACATTGTTTATTAGGTATTTTCATCCTTCTCTCAAAAATTCCAATTTTTTTTTAACACATTCAGCAATTTTGAGCCTAAGGTCATTTCAACACTGATCAAATAAAGGACTATTTAGGTTCTCAAGTAAGTGATTTACATAACCATATCATTCCTGGTTATTCCATGGTTAAAATGTTAACCCCACAAAGGAACAAAATCACTATTCCCTTTACTGAAAGGAAACTGAAAAAAAAAACCTTTGAATTTTCTACGTGAAATGGGTAATATTTTTGGTGCGTATTTTTAGTTGATTAAACTGGAAGATGTTTTTATTGTTATTTCACTTAACTACAGTGGTGATATGAAATGTTTCCAGGGTCACTAGGAAAAATACAGGTGAGTCTGAGTTGACAATTTAACAAAACAGCAATGATGGCAGCTGCTCTAATTATTTAGTGATATACACAATCAGTGAGCTATCTGCACTCTCCTGGTAACTATGTGATTCACTTATCTTTGTCACTGTTAGGCATTAGGAAAATTATTACCAGGGTATATTTGTTCTTGAAATTGTAATAGCTTCTCTACTGATTTTTTTAAAATGAGAGGAATCTAGATTCAAATGTTGATAAGAATGCTTAACAAGGAAATCTCCTTGAGAGCAAATTATTCCATAAGAGCATAAAACCAAATAGATTTATCATCAGAGGAAAAAAAGAGGGGAACAAAAACGTCCTACTCAAATTATATTTGTCTCTCCACTGACTAGAAACGTTCATCATTAAAATTCCACCAAAGTGCCCCAAAAGACAACTACATTCTAGATAAATATTTCCTCTACTATCTTAAGTATGAAGAAAAACTCACAGAATAAATTATACAGATATTTTGAAGGTATACTCCTATATTCATCTTCTCTCCATCTTGCTAAAACTTCCAAACTTTTCCAATGAAAGACCTTCATACTACCTTGAAGGCTGATTAAAATATCCTCATTCTCATCTATGATGTTTGATTCCTAAAAGATACTATGCTTCAAATAACTGATGGGTGACAGAGCAAAATAAAATTTTTTTAACATGATACTTCAAAAATAGTTTAATTTGGGGCAAAAGCAAGCACATTAACAACCGAATATCAAATATCAAACATGCTCCATTCAGGGCTGATATCTTTGTACTCTTCCCAAAGTAGATATTAATTTGGTAAACTAAGATGTGCTTCCTCTCTCTCGCAGCCTGTAGCCTCACTGAAAGGCAGGAATACACCATTAACATGCAATGACTGCATTGGTGAAAGATCCTCACGAACACACTACACTCTTTTAGACAAAGAATCACAGGACTGAGGACTCAACATTAGGCTCCGAATGCCATGGGCAAAGTCACAAGCACAGACCATATGGACAGTTTTGATGAAAGTAATGAATGTTGTGCTTTTTAACAGTGAAATTCATATATCAAGAAAGTAACCAAGGAATTGCATGCTAT
This sequence comes from Pseudochirops corinnae, assembly GCA_028646515.1. Classification (NCBI taxonomy): domain Eukaryota; kingdom Metazoa; phylum Chordata; class Mammalia; order Diprotodontia; family Pseudocheiridae; genus Pseudochirops; species Pseudochirops corinnae. The sequence goes on from CM053586.1 coordinate 121,214,733, forward strand.
TATGCCATATTAAATGAAAAGAGATATGTCTATTCTTACATAAACAAAAGTAATCATTCTTTTACTGTGCTCCTGGGGTTATGATAGGGAAAAGGAAGATGTTGGAAGTGAGCACATTTCCAAGATGATATTTAGTAAATGACTGCATAGCTTCCATCAAATTGAGATAATTTTCATGAAGATCAACCTTTCAAATTGTCCTTTTAAAAAATATGAGAGGGTTATTGTATGGACAAAGGGATCACTTGGGAGCTGATTTGAGTTTTAAGCTCTGCCATGGCTTTGTTATGAAACTCTGGACAAATGTGCACACGGTAATTTCTGGGAAACAATTATCTGTTGTTCCTACCTACTCTACAAAAGCAGTGGAGAGACCCTACAAACCAAGGAATCCCATTTACATTTCTTGTTCTTGGCAATATTGTTGCTCTCTCTGATATTTTGGGAAAGGCACTAAACTTGAACTTGAAAGAACTAGGTTTAACTCTGAGCTCTACCACTTCAGAGCTCTTTGACGCTGAGACTTTCCTGGATCTCAATTTTCTCATTTGTGAAATGAGGATAAAGTATTTTGAGAACTGTTTACCACATGAGGCAGTTGTAAGCTTTGAATGAGATACTGTATGTAGACAGTTTTGTATCCTTTAATTATTATGCAAATGTGAATTATTATTTCCTTTCATTTAAAAACAAGTATTACTCCAATTTATGGAATAAGGCAAAATGATGTTTTAAGAAGAAATATATATATGTGTGTATATGGTTCTATGTATAATAACTATACATCCTCACATATCTATATATACACATATGCACATATACACATAAATATGCACATATTCGCAATGCATACATATATATATACATATATGTGTGCATGTGTAAATACATATATATGAAATGAGTGGCCATTTAGCATTGACTGGGCTATACTTGATAAAATGTATAACAGTTAATAAGCAGTTGTTTGCAGTGTACCAATGAAGTTTGAATATTACCCTCTTAACAGATCCACATCCATTCTATACATCTTTGCTGCTTAGCATTTCCTTTTCTGTGTCGGAATAAAACTGCTTGTTTAATATTGTATCATGTTTGCACTCTCCTCCCCTCCCCTCTCACCTCCACTCCCTGATAAGGATGCCCCTTAAGATAGCAAAAGAAAAACTATTTCTGAGGAAGGGGTAGATTCAAAATACAAAGAGTCTAGCTCCTTGGTAAAGGAGAGGGGAAAATCTAGTGCAATGAACCCAGAGCAAATCTCAAGGGCAGGTAAAGGACAGGTTGTTACTTAAACATAGTGGTACCTAGTTAGCTGCAGTGCTAACCTACCACGAGAGAAACAGCAAAAAGATAAGTAGCTGACATCTAGGCTGTAGAGCAATGGTTCTCAACCTCCCTAATGCCGTAACCCTTTAATACAGTTCCTCATGTTTTGGTGACCCCCAACCACAAAATTATTTTTGTTGCTACTTCATAACTGTAATTTTGCTACTGTTATGAATCGTAATGTAAATATCTGATCTGCAGGATGTATTTTCATTGTTACAAATTGAACGTAACTCACAGGTTGCGAACCGCTGCTGTAGAGGGTGGTAGTATGATGCCCCAAAATGCAAGTGTTAGAACATACTCTCCCCCACAAAGGGAAGGGGGAATTGGTGATTCTACACAGATATACACAGACACATGCATACACACATACACACACACACACACACACCACATACATTATATATTGTAAACTTCTCAAGGACAAAGACCATCTATCTATCTTGCTTCACAGTGCTTTGTACCAAACGGGTGTTCCCTGTGATTTGATAGACCAGGAAGTAAACCAGAATTAAACAGAGGTCTAAAAGGAGGGATTTAATGCTACTGCAACCCATTCAAACCCAGGAGAATAAATATTAGTGAATGACCGGCAATCTCAAACTAGTCTTGTAATTAGACATTTATTAAACATAGCCCTCTCTCAACTATACTCATATAGATTATGTTTCCACTAATGAAAGCGCATCCTCGTCTGGACCATTCAAAAATCATTCCTGATTTGCCCTGGGGCAAAAGTTCATTTTTTAGTGTATTTTGGAGCTCGCTGGAGCTTCAATCTGGTGAAGCCCATGGACTCCTTATCAGAATAATGTTTTTAAATGCATAAAATAAAATATATAGGACTGCAAAGGAAACTAATGATATTGAAATATAATTGTGTGTGCATGTATGTGTGTGTGTGTGTATGTATTTTAACAAACAAGTTCACAGATCGCAGGTTAAAAACCCTTGCAATCTGAAAAGTATTGTGCATCCTTTTAAGATACAGGTGGGTATCCAAGAAGCCACAATAGTTTAAAGAAAAAAACAGTCATTCTGAAAAGTGCTTCTCTTCCTCTTCTTTTCTCTCTGTTCACCTTCTTTGGTTCACACTGTTCTTGGGAATGGCTTGTCTCAACCTTTCAGTCTAAATCATAGCACAGGCTCTTACAACTAAATTTCCTGGGGTTTGGAAGTCATCATTTTTGGCCTCATCCCTGCTATTTTCCAATAAATAAAGATATTATTTATATCAATAAGTAATTTAGTTAAGGACAAGGACAAGTGGCAATGACAGTGGCAATGAGAATCTGATGGCAGCACTGACAAGTTTTCAATTCTGATAATACATTCATAGGTAAGGGAAAGCTGGATTGAAGGCCAAGTATGTCACCTTTTAGACATGGTCATAACTGCAAAATATAGAGTGAAGGGTTCATCTGAATAAACTAGGAAATGTGGCTAATTAATTCTCAAGTTTTTTGGTTTCTAGGTTTGCAGAATTAGCAACATACTCATCTTTCACCTCTGGGGTACGAGGTGAGAAAAAAGAGACATGTAACGCTATTAAGCTATTATGAAGGAACCCATGGACGGGGCCAAACAACATTCAGTCTAATATAAATGACAATACTAGTGGAAATAGGACTACACACACACACACACACACACACACACACACGATCAATTTTAAAAGATACAACCCCAACTCAAGGCCTGATAAACTGAGCATTGGGAAGGTCATATAGATGATACGCTTATCATAATTTGAATAATATTGAAAGGATCTTATTGACCCATGAGCCTACTGCCTTCACAACACTTCTCATATACATCCCCTTCTCTCTTCTGATATAGCCATCATGAGGGTGCAGGCTGTCATCATCTCGCACCTGCCCTATTGCAAAAGTCTTCTGGTTGGTTTCCCTTGATATAGGTTTCTCCCCACTCCAATCTATACTCCATTCAACTACCAAAGTGATCTAAACAACAGGTACAACCATGTTGCTGCCCTACCCAATTAACTCCAATGGCTCCCTATTACCTCCAGGATCAAATATGAAATTCTCTGGCATTTAAAGCTTTTCACAACCTGGGCTCCTTGTACCTTTCCAGTCTTCTTATACTCTACTCTCCTCCAATATCTATTATCTGGCAACATTGGTCTACTTGGTGTTCATTACACACAACATTTCATCTCCCATTTTTGAGTGTTTTCACTGGCTATTCCCCAGTGTCTGCAATGCTCACTTTCCTTAACTCCATCCAACAGTTTCCCTAGCTTCTTTCAAGACACAGATGAAATTCCACTTTCTGCAGGAGCCTTTCCAAAGCTGCCCCATACACCGTACTCCTGGGAAGGATTAGTGCCTTCTCTCTCAAATTATCTCCCATTTACATAGATATCCTCTATATATACTTATTTGCATGTCTCTCCCATTAGAATGTGAGTTTTTAGAGGGTAGGGACCATGTTTTTGTCTATTTCTAGAGCTCTGCACAGTGCTTAAGCACAGAGTATGTACTTAAAAACAATTATTAACTAAAGAGCCTATCATTGATTAGAGAAGGAAGAAAAAAAGGAAGGAAGGCAGGCTTATATGTATATAGCTGTATAGCATATGTAAGTCCTTTAACCTCTTACTGTACTAACTAATGCTCTATGAGCTCCAAAACACAGATGACTGGCCAGTCTGTAGCACCAAAGAGTTTCCTTATTGGGAGTTCCCTACATTGATGAAACCAGAGATTTAGACCCAAAAAAATCCTGAAAACCAAGTAAGTATCACTTTTTTTTTTCTATGATACCACAAAGCTATGTTTAATCATGATGTAAGGTGAAATACCAATGACCAGTGAGAAATAGGATTTCATCCCATCCTCAGTGATGAGATGAGATCTGTCCCAAACTGGAACAATTCCAGATAAATTCTAGTGCAGCCTGAAATGGCTTTTAGAATGATCCCAGACTCTTGGCCTATCTTGAAGAGGTCCCATCACTTAGATAATCACAGAGGTTCCTGTTGGACTTGTCCTTAACTGGTCGATGGCAACAAAACCATCAGAATATACCTCTGCATTTCTAAATTCTTTCATCAAAAACAACAATGAAAAAATCAAACTCATTTCTACTTACTCGGAAATAATCACTGCAAGCTGCCAGGACAGCCTTGTGGGCGTGGAATTTCTGCTCTTCAGCTATGAGGGTGACATCACAGAGAACACCATCACTTCTTTGCTGATTCAAAGCTGCCAGGACAGCATCATGGTGAGAATCGGACTGACAAAGCCTCCTGCCTGTCCGCATTTCTTGAATACTGCAAACAAGATAAAGGAAGTCAGTGTAACAATGATCACATAGAAAGAACAGATCTGATTAAATATTTCCTAAACTCCAACTCTGTTGGAGAAATGTATATATAGAGGAAATACATAGAGAGGAGTCTAGCCCCTGCCCTCCAGGAAATTACAATCTATAGGGAGGAAAATAACTAGAGCTTCAAAGGAGGGAGAAAAGTGCCAGGGATGGAGGCAAGGTGAAATAGTGAATATGAACTTGGTCTTGATGGGTAAATCTGGGGTAGCAACAAGACCTGAGTCTGAAACCTGGCTGTTTAATTTCTCATAGTTTCAACTTCCTCATTTGCAAAGTGGAGATAAAACAACTTGCACTACCTACTTTAAATTTTTGCTGGAAGTTAAGGTCTTTGTAAATTTTTTTTTTTCATTTTTTTTTTCTTTTTTTTTTAAATTTTATTATAGTTTGCATCATTCATTTCCACAAGATTTTGAGTTACATATTTTCTCCCCCTCTTCCCCCTACCCACCGCCCCAAAACAGCCAACCCAGTGTGTCCCCCCTCC
>CM053586.1:121220408-121236703 GCA_028646515.1 Pseudochirops corinnae
TAGAGGGCACAGGATCAATTGAATAGGAAGGGATGATACTTTAAATGGTGAAATTGTGAGGCTGGAGAGGATTAGAATGAGAGGATACAGAGAGAGACACAATGGGGTTAATCATCTCATATAGAAGAGGCAAAGGATAATTGTTACAATGGAGGGGAAGAACAGGAAGGCAAAAGGGAAAGGGTCAACATTACTCTCATTGAATTTGGCTTAGGGAAGGAAAGACATAAACTCTAAACTGGGTATCTTGCCACACAGGAGAGTAGGGGTTTGAGGATGACAGGTGGGATGATGGAGAGAAGGGGACGCTGGGGGGGAGGGGTGCTGGAAGTACACACTTCTGTAAAGGGACAGAGTAGAGAATAGAACAATGGGGGGGGCAGGATAGGAAGGAGGGACATATAATCAGTCTCTCACAATATGCATACTGTGGAGATGTTCTGCATAATTACACATGTACAGCCTGTGTTTAATTGCTTGTCCTTCCAGTAGGGGTGTGTGACGAGGAAGGAAGGGAAAGAATCTAGAATTTAAAGTTCTATAATCAAATGCTAAAAATACATATGTGTATATATATTATTATTGTTATTATTAACTACATCCAACTGGGAATTAAGATATACAGGCACTGGGGTAGGGAGATCCATTCTACCCTACCAGAAAGTCAGAGGGGAAAGGCGGAGTACATAGGAGAGAGCAAACTGGGGGAGGGGCTATACAGTGGGATGGCTGTCTTGAGGTGTTAGGTAGGGGAAAGATGGGGAGAAAATTTGTAACTCAAAATCTCATGGAAATGAATGATGTAAACAAGAAAATAAATTTATTTATTTTTTTAAAAACCCACTTAATAAATGCCTGTTGATTGACTGCTTAGAGCATTCTTCCATCATTCCCAGCAGGACAAAAGTAGGTAGGCATAAGAGATGACTCTGAGTGAGGGGAAGGAGAAGAATATTTTGGGAAATGAACATAAAATATAAATTTTTAAAACGAAAATAATAACTAAGCAGACATGCTCTGAAAACAACTTTGTGTGTGTGTGTTTCATCATTTCAGTCCTGTTCAATTCTTCATGACTCCATTTTGTGATTTCTTGGCAAAAATAATGGAATGATTTACCATTTCCTTCCCCAGCTCATTTTAGGGATGAGGAATTGAGGCAAACAGGGTTAAGTGATTTGCCCAGGGTCACATAGCTATTAAGTGTCTGAAGCCCAATTTGAACTCTGGAAGATGAGCCTTCCTGATTCCAAGCCCAATGCTCTAATCACTGGGCCACCTCACTGCTCTATTAAGGGGATCAACAATGACAAAGCCAAAGGAAAGAGGGCGGACAATACCTGGGTTTTTAACTGGAGTAAGAGGTTGGTCACTCCTCTTCTGTTCAACCCAGCACAATATTCCTTTGTAGTGGGGCAACAGGGACTTAGATCTTTCCTCTACTCAGGCAATATTCCATCAATCCAAACTTCATAAATGACTCAGAAATATTCCAGCAACTCCATGTACAAGGCTGGCATGATATTTTACCAAGACTGTGATAAACCAAGGTAAATACTCAGGTGTATTAATGTCATCGACACATTCAGAACAAACAGGCCACGATTCATGTGAAACGCAAGTGGACAGCCAATTAATCTTATTAGGTCCTCTTGACGCAGGAAGATTGGGAATGTCAGCATAGTAACAAGGGGAAAAAAATGACAAGAAGGGAAGATCAAGGAAGTGCTCGTGGGAAGGTGGGAGGATTATTTTCAATTGAAATGTGGAAGTTTCATTTTGAAATGGTTACAGCTGACTGAATATGCACCCAGAGCATTCATCAGAAGGCATATGTTTTTAAGGAGTAAAAACACTCCTCAATTCAAAGTTATAAGGGGCCTAGAGGGAAATCAAAAGGTATACAGTAGCCACGAAGAGATTACAGCAATTTTCTAGGGCTGCCTCATGTTAAAAAAGTGGTATAAGGCACAACACTGAGGAAATATATGACAGGAAAAGGCAAAGGACTAATCACACAGCAGAAGGGAGGAATATTAAGTGGATAGCCTGAATACTGGCTGCTTTGGTTCTACAAAAAAGTAAAAAGATATAGAGAAAGAAAGTCATGAACAAGCATTTTATTAAGTGTGTCCTACCTGCCTGGCACTATACTAAGCACTAAGAATACAAAGAAAGGCTAAAACAGCTCACTGGTTAACTCCCCTTAGAGAGTCTGTGGGATATGGACAAGAATCCCATAGTAGGAGAAGGCATGGATGGGCTGCATTCTGCACCAATCAATGATGGGCACTATTATTCATCTATATCAGTGAAATCATGGATCTGCTGAAATAATAAGGAAATTTCCTGGAAGGTAAAAATATTTTGGGGTTTTTTGGTTAGTATCTGGACAATACCAGTCTCATTGCTTAATTTTTTCTCTGTGCCCTCAACATAAAAACGTTTAATAAAAAAGTCACAGCAGAAACTTTGTCTTAGAATCAGTCTGTAAAGCTAGAAGAGACATCATCTAGTACAAACCACTCATTTTTCAGGTAAGGAAATTGAAGCCAAGAAAGGTTAGTAGCTTGTCCAAGGTCACAAAGGTAATCAGTAGTAGAGTCAAGATTTGAACACTATCTGTTAACTCCAAATCTAAATCCAAATGTTAATTAAGTCTTCATGAGAGCCCTTTAATATCCTCTCAAAAAGGATGGAGTAAATATTGAACACATCAGCCATTTGCTATTCTCTCCTACACATAATTTCCTGTCATCTAATATTGAATTTGCTTGATGTGTTGGTTAATTTTGCTGGACTGCATTTTTCTTTCCTATATTATTTTTTGTCATAATCAGAGGAGGGGAACTCTCTGGAAAGGGGAGGGTGAGATTTAATGGGAAATTTAGGCAACATAAGAACAAAAATATGTTAATGAAATACATTAAAAAGATAGATAAAAATAGTTGGACATTTTTAGAAATATGTGTCACAAAGAATACAACAGTGTAATTCTCCTTTCTCTGATAAAATATACGCATACAGATGCACAAAATGAATGTTGTGTTAACAAGATTTGGAACATCCAAGCTTAAAAAAAAAAACTTTTCACAAATCTTTATTTTTGTGATACATCCAATTTATAATAACTATTTATACACATTTTCCTGATATATAGAAAACATATATAATAACGAGACAATAAAAAATAAAATTTGTGCTGCAAAATTAGCTCCTTACTGAAGAATTCTGAGGGGAAGATGGTTTTCTGATCACTGAACTTTAAAATTTTTAAATTTGGAAATTCCAAAATTTCTTTTGTCTTCTTTTATGTCATCTTAAATGTTAAGTGTATTTTGAAATTTGACTTGAAGCAAAGAGGGTGAATGTATCACAATAATTACCTTCTAATGTTTCCTTTCTCATTCCCTTAATATAGCAGCACAATTTATATCCTTATTATTAAGGCTGAATCAGTATTTGCATTACAGATTTCTATTGACAGGGTTTAAATCTTGCCAGGAAAAAGCAGCTGTAAGTGGAAATTTGGCAAAGAATAAAGGGGCTCAGAGCTGCAATAAATTTATTGTTACAAAATTTAACATGACCAGTTCAGCTCAATTTTTAAAGATATACATTTTAAAAATTACAACACTGTTATTATTTAAGACATTTGGTATAAGATCACAAATATTTTGGAAGCAATATGCTACAAGCTACTAAAAACAGAGACAAATCTTCTGACACTTGGCAAGAAATAAAGTCCTAAAAATTATTATTATTGTATTCTGAGTGTGGTTTTTCCACCACAGCATCCAGATGAAAATTTCCAAAAGAATTTCATTGGGATAGCCCACATGTATACATGGCCATTTAACAAAGAAATGAAGCTCCATTTGATGCAAACAGTCATTAATAATAAACTGAGCCATATGTAAATAGAAAGTACAAGTAAGACCATTTCTAAATTATGTAGCCAAACTCCTGCTTACTGCAAAGAGATCACTTAGAATCACAATCGGTCCCTGATGCTTTCATGGATCATGATCTCATTGGTATTGCCTCTCTAGCAATGGAGATCACAAATGCTTAAGTAAATTTCCTAAAACTTACTCTGTTTCAGCTTTCTTTTTTTCTCTAGTTATTTTTTATTTTCGACATTCACTTCCATAAGTTTTAAATTTTCTCCCCCTCCCTCCTTCCTCCCTCTTCAAGATTTCAGCATTTTTTCTTTCTAAAACTTGAGGGTGAAGAAAGAAGTCAGAAGAAGAAAAGAAACAAATCCTCTAGTGGTTCTCAACCTTCCTAATGCTGCTACCCTTTAATACTCGTATGTGGGCTTATCTGCATGTGGGCAGACCTGCCTGGAGATGGATAGAGGAGCAGTGTCTCGGTTCCTAAGACCATCAGAAATATGTGTTTTCCCATGGTCTTAGGTGAGTCCTATGAAAGGGTCGTTCAACCCCCAAAGGGGGCGCAACCCACAGGTTGAGAACCGCTGCTTGCTGAAGTAGTGGAGTTTGGTCAGAGCTATAACTAGTAATTTTGGCAGTTAGGGCAAGAATATCATAGGTGAGGCAAAGCAAAGATTATGAGGACTCAAATCAAGCATGAGATTCTTATTTGAACATAATACTAAAAATAAAACAAATTTTGTTAGGTGGCTGAAGGAATTCTTTACTTCTTTACCTTCCATCCTGCCAGAGTCCGTATGTGAAAAATTTATGCTTTCTTAATTTTGGTATTCCAGGGGCATAGCCCTGATCACCTCACTGTAGTGATGATGCTATGACTAAAAAGAGGTAGGATATCACTTTCCTGAGGAAAGCTCAAAGGCCTACTTCTCCTCCATCCTCCAAGCAGGAGATCCACTAGCGAAGAAAGATGGCCAAGTTAAAACAGACATGCAAGCCCATTCCGGAAAGGGACCTTCCTTTGGTTGGGGGTGATCCTTTCCAAATCAGCTTATTTTAGATCTTCAAGAGTCTCATGAGAATAGAAGCTACCTGAAGATCTAGAACCATCAGTCTATCCAGCAATACCACAATGCTCTACCTTCACTGCCCCAAGATTAGTGGAACACTGGAAGATCCCAAACTCCCTGTGCAAGCAAGACTCTTCTCAGCAACATGTGATAAGTATAGACTTAACTAAGCTTAGCCACTGGAAAATATATGGGTCAGAGAAGGGTACAGATATACCCTTAATAATTATAATGTTCTGGAGGAGTTTATATTACTGCAACCTCGGCTAGTCTGATTTTAATCATTGTAACAATTTTTATAAAGAAGACTTTTCCCTATGAGTTTTCTATAGCACTCAAAGACTCATTTTCACAGAATGAATTTGGTGCATGCTCAGCTACTTTTTAAAGATGTAAATTTCTTAAAACAGCTGCACATTTTCAAATATCTGCATACTCAACAGCATTTTATTTTAAAATTCATGTCAACTTCTATACCCATACTTACTTAGTATTTAAATATACAAAAACATACATTCAAAAATACTCATTTTGTGCAACTAGTTTTCAAATAAGAGGATCAATAGCTAGATGACATATTTGCATATCAAAAAGACCAAGTGCCATTAAAAATCTATACTTTTCTTAAACACTATGTTCTACATTTTAAAAGGGAAAAATTGATAGTGTCAATACAGATTTTCTTTAAATAGTTTCATCTAGCTTTTCAAGAATTTAATAGTAATAAGATTATTCATGATTATCTCAATTCTGTTTTCTGGTATGATAAACCAGAGGGCCCTTCTTCTTCCTCTACTTTTCTCAAGAGGTTTTCATACAAATGAAATGCATGAATGTTAAAAGAAATTTATTCATCTTTGTTGGCAGGTTGTTAAAAAGCTCTTATAATAGAACCCAACTTTATTTTCTGAGAGAATATTTCTTACAAACTACATCTCAAAATACCCTACAAAGTTAAATGCTACCTGGCAACAAAGAACAAAATGTAGGATAAAGCAAATAGAGGAAGAATATACAACATATGTTTAGTGCATACCTAAGAAATTACGGAGTCAAGTCTGAAGGTAAAGAATCAGAAATATAAGTATGACCCTAAAGGGACTGACTTTTTAAAGCAATGTATCACAAATCACATATCCAAATGGGTGGTATCCTATACCATACACACATTCTGATGCTGCCCTTCATTGCTCAAAACATTTTAGGAATCACCTTCCAAACTAGTTGATGAAACAGAAAAGAAATTCATCTTCTTATTTCACAGTCACATCTCATTTTTGAGTCAAAAAAGTATAACCCTTTGTTATTTCCCTCCTTATTTCCAGTCTTGACTGGTAATTCTCAGTTTATCTGCCTCTGACTATCCATATACACCGAACTTCTATTCTGGGACCTCTTCTCTGCTGTACGTACATTCTCCCTCTTACTGATATCATCAGTCCATAGGTTCAATTATCTCTATTTGGATGACCCTCAGATCTACTACCCTTCTACTATTATTTCCCATTCACTATTTTGACAAACTGGCCTTCTTCCTCATCCTCATGCACAATATCCTATCTCTTGTTTCTATACTTCTGCACTGGCTATTCCCCCAGCCTGGAATGCAGTCCCTTCTAAAATCTCTGCCTCTCAGAAATCTTGGATTCCTTTACTAGTCAGTTCAAGCAGCAGTTCTATATGAATTCTTTGCTTGGTCCCTCTCCAACTGTTAATGCCTCCCTCCCTCAAACTACCTGCATCTATCAATCTATCTATCTTTCTATCTATCTATGTGTGAATATATAAATATATAAATTTATATATACACATGTGTACTTAGATACTTGTACACATCTCTTCTGCTGCAAGTGCCTTCCCTTTGAAATTATTTTCCATTTGTTCTGTCTTTCTCTTGTAAGTGCATAGATATTTACATGTTATCTCCTCCATTAGAATGTCAGATCATTTGAGAGCAAGGACAACGCTTTCCCTTTTCTTTGTATCCTCAGCACTTAAGTGCTGGTTGACTTAATGATCTATGTATCCACTCCTAATTTCTCTCCTGAAATCCTGCATCATTGTCTACCAGACATTAGTAAATGAATGTCTCATAGGCATCTCAAACTCAACATTCCATAACAGAATTCATTATCTTTCTCCACAATCACATCCCTCTTTTTTTATGTGAAAGGTACCATCACTCTTCTAATCACCCAGTCTTGCAACTGCAGCGCTCTCCTCAACTTCCCACTTCCCCTCATCTGACATTTATAAAACATTTGCAAAGTCCTGTTGATTCTTCCTGAGCAACATCTCTCACATCTGTCCCCTTCTTCCCCTTCTCTCAATTTACATGACCAGCTCATCAAGTTCAGGCCCTCATTACCTCTTCCTTGTACTATTCCAATAGCCTCCTAATTGCTCTCCCTGCCTCAAGTCTTTCCCCTCCCTAGGCCATCCTCCACACAGCTGCTAACATTGGTGTACCTAAATTACAAGTCTGACTAAATTACTCACCTGCTCAATAAATTCCAGTGATTCTCTATTAGCTGAAGTAACAAATACAAACTCCTCTCTCTGCCTGACATTTCAAACCTTTCATGGCCTGACTTAAGCCAATTTTCCCAGCTACACTCTCTTTCAGCCCTCTTCCATGTAGCAAAACTAACCTTCTCCTCACACAGAGCAGCCTGTCTGCCATCTCTGTGCCTTTAAACAGCCTGTCCACTATGCCTGGAATGCATTTCCTCTGTTCTCACACCTCTTAGAATCCCTAGTTTTCCTCAAAACTTAACCCACATGTTACCCACTATGCGAAACCATTTCTGATTCCCCCAAGAGCTAGTTCCTACACACACACACACACACACACACACACACACAATTACCTCACATTTATTTTGTGTATCTTTTTGTGTGTGTGTATATGAACATATGGATGTGGATACAGATGATGAAAGACAGAGATATGTCTACTGATAGAGACGTACCAGCTAGGTGGCTCGATGGATAAAGCACTGAACTTGGAGTCAGGTAAATGTGAATTCAAATCTCGCCTTAGGCACTTACTAGCTGTGTGATCCTAAGCAAATCATTTAACCTTTATTTTAATTTTCTCATCTGTAAAATGAGGATAATAATAGTAACTACCTCGCAGGCTTATTGTGAGGATAATAAAAGATATTATTTGCAAAGTTCTGCAAACCTGAAAATGCAACATTTATTTATTATATTATATTATGTTTATTACATTATATTATATTGTATTATATTATATATATCATAGAAACACACACAAAATATATTGTTTTGTCCTGATAGAATCATAGTTACAATAATAAAAATAGCTTTTATATGCTGCTTTAAGGTTTGAAAAGTACTTTATATATGTTATCTCATTTGTATGGTAAGTATTTTCACTTTCACGTTTGTACCCCCAGCACAAAGCACATTGTCTGGCACACCAATTAATAAACTGCTCGTTAATTGATTTATCACCACAATTGTTGCTGAATGATGTTTGTCTTTTTCCAAAAATAAAATCCCTGAAGGACAATGGCTTTTAATTATTGAGGGGATCCAAAAATCCAATTTTAAAAATGTTTAGAGCAACAACAGTATTTTAAGAATAAATGTGGAGCGTTCTGAGGGAGCTTCAGAGAAATAATAAACAACTAGTTGACTCTATAACCTCTAGCACATGGCAAAATCCTCCACTAAAATTCTCCAGTGCCTCCTCCTAGTATTCAAATGACAATGGGTTATTAAAGACTTTTGTCAATAAAGTTCAAGCTCTATTAGGCCCTACCCCAAGTTGGAAAGGCTTCTGGCATGGACCTGGTAGCAACTGCCATCCAAGAGGTGGTTTAGTTAAAGTTAGAGAAGCTGTCCACCAAGTGACAAAGCCAAGAGAACATAAATTTCTTGAGGGAAGAGATTGTTCTGTTTTTGCATCTATCTGCCTAGCACCCAACAGGATGCCTGATAAGACAACGCATGAAGACAAGCTGCTAAGGTAAGGAAGGCTAGATACCGTCTGAGCTTGTGGAGGAATTACCTGTATCCCTAAATTACAGATATCTTGAAGTCCCAAAGCATATGCTAAGACATCAGTCATATTATTTTCATGTCACACCTGATACTGGCAGAGTTAAACTCTTAGAAGAAAGGAAATGGTGGAAGAATGGTCTAAAAATACTTTGAAAAGAAGGGATGGTTATAAGCAACATAGAAAAGACCAAAGCATTGTCTTTGTGCTATATTAGATTAACAAAAGATCTAACTAGTGACTCTGGTTTATGTTTCAGTAAAGCTTCACTTTAAATGGGCATGATGCCCTCAAAGAAAATTCAGCACTATATCTGAGGCACCTCTCAGATGGCATTCTGAAATTTTCTGTTCCTGTGTCTCTGCTTTAAAACCTTTTGAAGGAATAAGCAAGCATTCCAGCTGAACAAAAAAGGAGAAGGAAAAACATATTAATCTAAAAAAACAACTGAATTCTGAATCTTATAGCTTTCCCTGCCTCTCAGTTTTCCGTGATTGCTCACTGCTTTATGCTGCCTTTCCTATCAGAACAGAAGATCCTTGAGGACAGGCAAGATCTTGCTTACCTATATTTGTATCCCCAATAATTAGCACAGCAGTACGTGGCATATAATAAATGTTTAATAAATGCTTTTTTATTAACTCATTCATCAAAATCTCAAGCAACATATCTACAAATAAGCTTATCTTCCTACAAAATAACTGACCTACCTCTATCTCACTTTCTATACTTCTGATAATATCACCACAGATTCATAGCAAGAGTCATCTTTGATTCTCCCCTCTCCCTTACCACACAGAAATCATCTCCAATCTTTCACTGACCAGCTGTATGACCCTAGGTAAGTCAATTCAGCGCTCTGGCTCTCACTTTTCTCATCTCCTCTATATAACAAAGGAGTTGGATTAAATTATCTCTCAGACTTCTTTCAATTCCAATGTTCTATGATTTTAGGTTGCCAAATCCTATTAATTTTACCACCTCACAATCTGTTTTATATCTGCGTCCTCCTTTCAGTCTTACCATAACCACCTTAAATCTTGTTAGCCAGATTAATGTCACAGACTCCTAATTGGTTTATACATTTTTAGTCTCTTCCCTTTCTTCTTCACTCTACTTTACTCCAAGTAATCTTAACACAGTATTCTGATCTTATGAATGTTCTACTCAATGATAAAGAATAAATTAATCTTTGCACTTAAAATCCTCAACAATCTGGCTCCAACTTACATTTTCAGTCTAATAATGCACTCCATGTATTCCAATCACATCAAAGTATTCTCTATTCCTATTCCCATCTGCTTTCAGCTCTTTCTCACTTTCACCAATATTATCCTCCATCCCTAGAAAGTAATTCATCCATTCTCTCATTTCCACCTAGCGAAATGCTTCTCCCTTCCTTCAAAACCTAGTTTACACGTTATCTCCTCCATGCAGTTCTTCCTGATATCACCAAGAATATCTCTCTTCTCAAATTTCTCATACCATTTTACTCAAATCTCTCAATTCGATTTAATAAAATTTGTTAAGTGCCTACCATGTGTACTGGGCTGGATATTGGGGATATAAAGACAAAAACAAAGCAGTCCTTGTTCTCAAGGCGCTCACATGCTACATAACTTCCTTTGCACTTAATATAGTTTTACCTTGGTTACCATTATTTGAACACATCTTTCTACCCCCATCCTCCTTAGACTGTAAGCTCTTTAAGAGCATATCTATATCTTACCTCTCTTGGTGTTTCCTACTTTTGGTACAATACCTTACACAAATCAGGCACTTAATAAATGTTAATGTTTTTTTTAAATAAAATTGAATAAACATTGGAATCATAGAAACATAGAAACTGAAAGCCAGAAGAGATCTCAGAGGTCATTAAGCCTGAACCTCTAATATTACAGACAAAGCTCATTCCTCTTTTACTATTTTATTACTTCCTTTTTATTTTTTTAAATTAATTAATTTATTTATTTACTCATTTACTTTTAATTTACAAGATTCAGTTCCACAATCACTTGAGTTTCAGATTTTCTCCCCTCCCCTCCCCCCCCATGGTGGCGTGCAATCATGTATAGGATCTGCAAATACTTTCACATTTATTACTTCCTTTTTAAATGTCAAAATGACTAAGCTGAATTTTAAAATTATCCCTCATCTTAGCTGAATTATTTCCATAGAAAAGTCAAGTTGTGCACAGAAAATACACCAGTAATGGGCTAGCAAATGCAGAGACTCGCCCAACTATTAAAAAATTAAAATAGAAAATATCTAGAAAAATGCATAACAACATGAAGAAGAGCTCACAAAATTGTCAGATATCAAATAACTGTGCCTATATGTTCTCACATAAGTGAGTCTTTTTACACCCCCACACACACCTACCTCCCTTCACTGTTTAATTCTAAAAGAGATGGGAGGAGTTATTCAAATCAAGTGAGGCCTAGTCCAGCCACTATCCTAGGAAAGCTGTATTCATCTTTGAGATTTTCACTTTGATTTCCTAATGAATAGTGATACCAAAAGTGACATGAGTAATCAGTGACAAAGTTAATTACATTCTAGATCTTCTAATCCTTCTACTTTGTCCCAGACAGGTTATGAAAAATATTACTTAGTGAATATAATAGCTGCATGCAAGGAATTATAATAGAAATTGTGAGTGGAAGTGTCAGTCTGTGTAAATACACTTCAGGGAGTCTGCAGGCTGCAGCCCACTAAGACCTGACACATCTTCTTCCCTTGTCCACTGACTTATTAGACATTTTAATTCTTCTGTCTTTATTGAGTTCCATGATTTACAGTCATAACAGTATCACTGAGAGAACACTGGTGTTTAAGATGGGCTTTGATAATGACATATAACTTGGGATTACCAAAGGTTCTATACAATTTTCTACCCCAGTATCTTACTACTACTCAATTCTGGGCCTGACTCAATTTTTCCTTCTGTAGAACTTGTCCTTGATAAAAAAAAGTAACAAGGATTATAAAATCTCCTTCTCCTTTATAACGTGCATTCCCCAAAGGCACCACCTATCTCCTCTAAAGATTTTTCAAGAAGCAGCCCCAGAGAAATGTGAACAATCTCTCCTAGCTATCAAGAAGATTGAGGTAGGAGGAAAAATTGAGGTGAAAGAGAGAATTGAGACCTAGCACTGAATGCTAGTGCAAGTAGGACAGGTCTCACCTGGACAAATGGTTCTGGAAAGAACCATATCCCTCCATGAGGTTAAAGCTAAGTTAAGAGAATAGTTTAAAAAGAAAGCGGTATTTCAATAACATCATGAAAAACCTAGATGTGAATGCAGGGGCTGTACTAAAAGATGGTGTGCAAAAAAAAAAAAAACCATAAAGGTGGTCTAGCACTGAAATTGGTTCTGAAGTATGTTTTTTAGGCTGTAAAGTCAAGTAAAGCAAGGGTTACAGGGTGGTCATTCCATAAAAGACAAAGGCTCAAGGGGCAGGGTTATCCTGGGAGTGAAGGCTACAAATACCATCTGCTGGAGTTTCAGAACTGTGGCCATCAGCAAGACTTGCACTGCAGGAGGGAGAATTACAGAGGACAGCTGTGCTGGAGGCTAAACCACAGGAAGCAGAACTGTGGCTGGCAGGGTCTGAGATGACTGACAATCCCCATCTATCAGGAGCCAAGTAGAGTTACAGGAAGTGGAAAATGGAGAGCAATGGGAAGCAGCAATGCCCTGCCCCATCTCTTAACCTTTTCTGAAGCATCATCCAGGGCAAGACTATAAGCCAGAGAGAACATATAGATTAGTGATATGATTTCCCAGTGGGGCAGAGGAGTCCTTGTTGCAGACAGTTATTTGTAAATAAAATTATTTTTATGCCTTCAGACTTAATAAACCTGAGCAAAAAGAAGTCCAAAAGAAAGAAAAATAAGCTAAGTCTAGTAGGGGAATCAGCACATATTATATTTGTCTATAAGACAAGTCCTTCAACCTATTTACTAACATAAATCTCTGTGATCTGATAAGGAGATAAATATTTCTGAAGTTCTCTTCATAAAAAATATATTTTCCTAAAAACTTAATTAAAATATTTTGTCAATTATGTGGCTATGGGTCTTTAAAATTTATAAACTTCATTCACTTCAAGGGGAGCTGGTGGCAAACCTTGCAAGAGTGCCAGATATTGAAATAACAAGCCAGAAGTGTGAATCATCTCAAAATGTACGTGGACCCTTTGTTTCAGAAAGCCTATGATACGAGCATTACATAACATTGTGCTAACTACTACTGCAAATGGCTAACTTTTTAAAATTACATGTCATAATTTATGTAATGATTTTGTTTTCTATTCACTTTATTTTTCCATTGTAGATAGATAAAGCAATCTTTTCACTGAAGAGACTACAGTGCTCTGGGGCAAAATGCAATTAGTGCAATGTCATTTGCAATGAGGAGCATTTCAAGAACCTCACCATCAAAAGAAATTCCTTTTGTTTAGACCATTTTTTTTATTTTGGCAGAAAATTATGTAATAAAAATAACTCTTCTTGGTTTTCCTTCAAAAATAAAGAAGGGGAGGAAACCTATAAACAATAAACCCTGACAAAATCTTAATGCTTTCATTGACAAACACAGAATTTTCATTTTTTTATATATTGCTGTATTTTTAAAAATGAGTAAAAGACTATAAAAGAACATAGAGTAGAGAACATTGGAATCACAGAATTTTAGAGTTGAGTTGAACATTATGTGGTTCAACTCCCATATCCTACAGAGTAAGCAAAAGGGCAGGGGTAGTAATTGTTCATTTGTTGCAGTGAAGTCCAATTCTTTGAGACCCCATTTGGGGTTTTCTTGGCAAAGATACTAGAATTATTTGCCACTTTCTTCTCCAACAGATGAGGAAACTGAGGCAGTGTTAAGTGACTTGCCCAGGGTCACATAACTAGTAAGCATCTGAGGCCAGATTTGAAATCAGATCGTCCTGACTCCAGGCCCAGTGCTCACTCCACTGTATCACCTTAAGTGCTATATTACAACATACATTCTAAAGAGAAAAATTTACAATAGTTTATTTCTAAGCAGGTAACAGTTACTTAGCATCTCCAGGCCTTCCTCATTTGTAAAAATGAAGGGGTTAAACTAGATGATCCCCAAATTCCATTCCAGTTCTAAAATTCTAGGATTTTATGATGTTGATCATAAGCACACAAATCTTTATAGCCTTATATTTTCTTATTTTAAATAAGCATTTTGGAACAAAAGAAAAATAACATAAGTCCAACTGGGAAATCAGCACATGTTACACTTGTCTTTATAACGAGTTCACTTTTCAACATTATTTACTAACGTAATTAGTGTAAACTGACAAGGAGAGAAATATTTTTGAAGTTATCCACATTTAAAAATATGCATTTTTCTAAAAACTTCATTAAAATGTTTTGTCAATTGTGTGGTTATGGGTCTTAAAATTTTACAATATTCATTGTAAAGACCAAAAGTAGACCTTTTAAAAATAGATTTTTAATTGATATCTTTTGTTTTTACATCATTGAGAACTTCTGCTCTATCCCTCCAAGTGTTACAAGAACACTTATAGCAAATAATTTTTAAAGGAGAAAGAAAAAGAGGAAGAAAAACATGAGTAAAATTGATCAATTTGGTTTTTTAAAAAATCCTGAACTTATCTTCCTCATAGGTCCTCTTGGGGCCAGGGCTTTCTCATCTCTGTTCTTGACTTTGAGAATTCAAAACCACACCTCTGTTTCTCTCTCATCATGGAATAATTCTCAGCACTTGGGACCCATTCTCCCTAGAAAATCTCACTATTCCTATAGCTTTTTCAACCTGGGATATATCCATTCACAGTATCTGCTCTCTTCTCCCTCTGGTGAATTCCTTCTGGCATCTTCCATTTTGTGGATGGCTCTGTGCCAGCCTCCATTCCCCTCCCAGTCCTATTTCTGACATCCAGACTTCCAAATCATTCCCCACCACTGAATCTTTATCCCCTGCTTCTCCCCAACCTTTTCAGTTCCCTGTTGTGTGTTGCTGTTGTTGTTCAGACCTTCAGTAGTGTCTGACCGTTCATGACATGATGGACTACAGCATGCCAATCCTTCTATCCTCTATTATCTCCCCTGTCCAAGTTAAAGTTCATTACTTCTATGACACTATCTATTCACCTCATCCTTTGTCATCCCCTTCTTCTTTTACATTCAATCTTTTCCAACAGCAGGGTCTTTTCTAAGGAGTCCTTTATTCTCATTATATGAACAAAGTATTTAAGCTTCAGCTCCAGCATTTGTCCTTCCAATGAGTAGTCTGAATTAATGTCCAAGGTACACCTAGAAGTCTTCTCTAACACCATAACTCAAAAGCGTTGGTTCTGCAGCAATCAGTTTTCCTTATAGTCCAACTCTTATATGCATATATTACCACTGGAAAAATCATAGCTTTGACTACGTAGGCCTTTGTAGGCATAGTATCTACATGCCTAGGCCATCCAGATTTGCCATAGCTTTCCTTCCAAAGAGCAAGTATCTTTTAATTTCATGGCTGCAATCATGGTCTTCGGTGACCTCTGAACCCAAGAATATAAAATCTGACACTGCTTCAATTTCTTCTCCTTCTATTTGCCAGGAAGTGATGAGACCAGCTGCCAAGATCTTAGTCGTTTTTTTAACGTGAAGTTTGGACCAGCTTTTACACTCTCCTCTCTTATCCTCGTCAAAAGGCTCCTTAATTTCTTCTTCACTTTCTGCCATCAGAAAGGTATCATCTGCATATCTGAGATTGTCAATATTCTCATGACAATCTTAATTCCAGATTTTGATTTGTCTAGCCTGGTATTTTAAATGACGTACTTCACAAAGAAGTTAAATAAATAAGGTAATAATATATAGCCTTATTGTACTTCTTTCTCAATCTGAAACCAACCAATTGTTCCATGTTTGATTCTAACCACTGTTTCTTGACCTGCATACAGGTTCCTCAGGAGACAAGATGATATGGTATTCCCAATCTCTTTGAGGACTTGCCAGAATTTGTTGTGATCCAGACAGTCAAAGGCTTTAATGTAGTCAATGAAGCAGAAGTATATGTTTTTCTGGAACTCTCTTACTTTTTCCATAATCCAGTGAATGTTAACAAATTGGTTGCTGGTTCCTCTGCCTCTTTAAAAACCAGACTGTAGGGGGCGGAGCCAAGATGGCGGCGTAGCAGCAGCAATATATCGCAGCTCTCACATAGCCACCCCCAAATACCCATGGAATAGGACTCTGGACCAACCTAGAACTTCAAAAACGCACACAGATACTTCCCACTAAAG
>CM053586.1:121237203-121253167 GCA_028646515.1 Pseudochirops corinnae
GTCTCTGGTGGGGGCGCTCTGGCTGCGCTCTCCTCCTCCCTCTCTCTCCCATGATCTTTCTTTTCCCCAAAAAAGGAATCTAGGGTTTGGGAGCTGTTCTTACTTTGCTTCTTATGCTTATTCTTACTCATGGTTGTTCAGACCGTGAATTTTTTTTTTAAAAATCTCTGTGGGGCTCTGCTTCCAGAAGGG
This sequence comes from Pseudochirops corinnae, assembly GCA_028646515.1. NCBI lineage: Eukaryota > Metazoa > Chordata > Mammalia > Diprotodontia > Pseudocheiridae > Pseudochirops > Pseudochirops corinnae. The sequence goes on from CM053586.1 coordinate 121,237,396, forward strand.
AAAGCTCTGTCCCAAATCGCTGGGGTCCTCCCGGCTGCTGTAGACTTCTGGCTAACTGGATAATGAAGACTCCAAGACCGAGGCCCAAGACAACAATCCGTATCCAGGCCGCTCAACGCGAGAGCCCTGGCCTGAAAACAATCGCTCAGTCCCCCTGTCTGCAGGCCGCGGGCAGAAAGCTAGAAAGCAGAGGCGGGTGCAAAACCTCTGCCTTTTGCTTTTCCGCTCTGGAGACCTTTCCACCGGACTGCTTATCTCCCCCTTTCACAATCCCCACTCTTGCAGCTGGTGCTAATCTCCGCTCACCTGAGAAGTTTCTCCCGCCCACCTGCCCCTGCCCACCTGCCCCGGGGCACAGCCGTGGCTTCAGGCCAGGCTGGCTTCGGTTCGCAATGCTCATGTGGTTCCTCGTAGCCGAGCTGACTTTAGTGGGAAGTGTCCTTGTGTGCGTTTTGGAGTTCTAGGATTGGTTTAGAGTCCTATTTTATGGGTATTTTGGGGTGGCTATGTGAGAGCTGCGATATGTTGCTGCTGCTACGCCGCCATCTTGGCTCCGCCCCTCTAATTTCTTTCTATATCTTCAAAAGACATCATAAACTTTCACAGCAAATATCTGAAAATATGTTAAAGTAAGTAATACATCTTTTGATCTCCTTTTAGGCAAAGAATTCAGAGGGTCTTTACAACATTACTCAAACAGCTTGGCAGGTATTAGAATTCCCCTTAAAATGTGGAAGCTTTGCTTCTGTACCAAGGGAGATTTCATGTACAATTTAGACATCCTTCAACCAGCAGATCCATGAAGCTTTCCCCAACAATTCTAGTCCATTTTTCAGAGGCAGAGCTTTTGTATTTAGGTTTGTCTTAATCCCTGTCCTTTCTCCCCTGACGCATACCCACAGAAGGTTCTGAACAGCATTGTCATATGGCAGGTACTTAGCCAATACTTGCTGGGTACAAATCATTCCTAGGTTATATCCCTGATACTGGTGCAAAAGAAAGAAAAAAAGAAAAAGTACTAACATTTGTTTAAGAACTCGGAGTATAAGTTTTCCCTCCTGTGATGTTTCCTCTGCACATTCAAATAAGAAATGTTTTGAGACCATAAACAGCATAAAATTTCATCTGAGTTTCAGGTGCAGTACAAATGTGAACTGAAAGTACCTTTGGAATATACACACTCGTATATATATATATGTATGTATGTATGTATGTATTGCTGGATAGAGCCTCTAGCCTTTCCTCTCTGTTAAAAATTAAAATGGGTACTAAAAAGAAATTGCATTGAATAATGGAAAAATAAATGAAGGTGTTTGAGATTAGATAATGAAACATCTGACTCCTCTCCCGGCATAGAAAGTTACTTATTATTATTAGTGGGGAGCTACCAAAAAAGAATTTTGTATACATTATCAGATGTACCTTCCATCAGATATTTTTAACCAACTAGTTTTGTTTGTCACAAGAGAGGGTTCAGACTGGAAGGGAAAATCACTGTGATGTAAATACTTACGGAATCAATAAAACATTAAAAAATAAGATGGGAGGAAAAAGCTCTTAAGATTGTTTAGTTCATCATTATTCTCTTTTCTACAGTGCTTAATTTTAGTTAACATGCTAACAATATTCAATTTCTACTTAATGACCTTCTACCAAGGTAAAAAAAAAATTCTTTTTGCAGAATAAAGAGAGAAGTCAGCTTTGTAAAAGAATTTCAAGAAGATTGTATGAGTCTTGTTATTTGGGGCTATTTTAAGTATTAACTTTTTTTATTCTTTATAAGAGTTTAAGCTTTATAAAGATTCCTTTCAGACAGAATTCTCAAAGTGAACTTTGAAAATATGATAGCAAGGAGGATAAAAATTAAAACAACTTAAATGTAAACTTCTGAATAGTAAATTGAGCGACCATTATGCAACACTTGGGTATTTTAAGCAAATATTCTAAATGATTGCATACAAGGAATGAATATTATATATCCTTTCATTGTTAACACTGCAAGGGGGGGAAAACTGGTCTCTTGCTTCTTTTACCAGTTTGATAGCTTTAACATAAGATCAGCTGTTTGACATTTCTAAAAGTACTTGATTATCATACTAGTATACTCCTTCAATTCAATTAAATAATCCTTTATTAATTACTTCCCATGTGCTAGACACTGAAGATACAAAGACAATATTAAAAACTCCTACCCTAAAGGAACTTACATTCTACTGGGGGATCAGTGGGGAGGGTAGTAGATAAAAGGTATGCACAGATAAGCTGATATAAAATATTTTGAGAAAGAAGAAAACTAACAAAAAAGGCAATCAGGAAGGGTAGCCTACACTGAGCCTTGAAAGAAAGCTTAGGATTCTAAAAATCAGAGGTCAGAAAAGAACACATCAGATGAATGAGGGAGAGTCTGGGCAAAGGCATGAAGGCAGGACATGGAATGCCAAGGTGAAGGAATAGTAATTAGTCCAATTCAACTGGAATTCTGTGTATAAAATAGACTGAAGCTACCTGGTTAAAGATTTTAAATGACAACTCAAGGAGTTTATACTAGAATCAGTAGAGAACAACTGATGATTTTTTTGAGCAGAAGAGTGATGTGGTCAGTCCTTTACTTTAGGAAGACTATACTGGCAGCCATGTGGAAGTCAGACTGCAGAGGGAGGAGAGACGGGAAGTTAAGAGAGCAGTTAGAGGCTATTCAATAGCGGTTCTCAACCTGTGGGTTATGTTCAATTTGTAACAATGAAAATACATCCTGCATATCAGATATTTACATTATGATTCATAACAGTAGCAAAATTACAATTATGAAGTAGCAACAAAAATAATTTTATTGTTGGGGGTCACCACAACATGAGGAACTGTATTAAAGGGTCGCGGCATTAGAAAGGTTGAGAACCACTGATTGTCATAGAATGGTACAAAGGTAATCAAAGCCTGAACTATGGTGATGGCTGTGGGAGGGGAGGGAAGAGATCCAAACAATGTTGTGTTGGTAAGCTAACAAGACCTGGCAACTGCTTAAGAAATGGTGGAGAGGGAGGAGTAAGGGTGAGCGAGGAGTTGACAGGTCATGAACACAGGTGATTTAACATGTAAGTGGTACACTCAATAGAAACAGGGAAGGCAGACAAGCAGGCTGGGGGGAGGGAGCAGAGGTGGGACTTCTGGGTTTGAAATGTCTATAGGACATCCAAGTACAGAAAGCCAGACAGCATCTGGGGATATAGGTTAGGGAGGTATGGTCTGGTCATGAGGATTTGGAAATCATCTAATAAGAAATTATATTGAATCAATGCAATCTGGTATTATTGAGAGAAGGTTTAGAGAGGGGAAAAACGGTGGCAGCAGGCAGGGAAGGGGAGGAAACAAGACAGAGTTTTGAGGAACTTCCATGGTTAGGGACAAGACAATCAATGGATACCTACCCAACAAAGGGAAGGAGGAATCAAAGAATCATACTGGAAGAAAGAGAACCAAGGAAGAGCAGAATTGGAAAGGCTAATGAAGAAGAGTACACAAACACCTTAAGAATAAGCACTAGCTTTTATTTTGTTTGGTTTGTTTTCCCCCCTTTATTTATACCCCTGATGCTTACACTGTGTTTGGCCATAGTAGATGCTTCATAAATGCTTACTGACTGAGGTGGGGGTAATAAATTGTGTCAAAAGATACAAAGGGGTCAAGAATATAGACTGAAAGAAGGCTCCTGGATTTTAGGGTTTAAGAGTTCAACACTAACCTTGAAGAAGGCAGCTTTGTCTGAAGTAGGATTCAGAGGTGATACTGCAGGGGTTGAGAAGTAAAGAAGTGAAGTAGAGGCAAGGGCAGTATTTTGTAGGTGGATTTTCCTAGATATTTTAACTTGGAAAGGGAAGGAAGACAGAGAGAAGAGGGTCAAGTGAAGGATTTTTTAATGAAAAAGAGACATGGGCATATTACAGGCACCATGGAAAGAGCCAAGCAGATAAAGAGAGGGTGGAGATGAAAGATAGTGGGTGACTGATGAAGGGCATAAGCTTCCTGGGAAGACAAGAGTAATGAAATAATAATAATTAAAGGTATCAAGTAGAAGGCAGAGAGAGTAGATAGCAGAACATCAGGAAGAAGTATAGCAAGCTTTCTCTCCCCTGACAAAACACTCCTCCAAATAGATGTAGAAAATACAGCAGACTGAGTCCTAATTAAGAAATCCAAGACACATTTCCAACCTAGGTGATCACAAGGAGACAAACGAGATCTTTGGACACTGAGGCTGGGCTATGGCCAAGAACAGACCTTGAAGCATTCCAGCACAGTAAGAAGCTGTGTCATACATGAAGAAAAGAAGAGGTCCTAGAACCAAAATACTGGGGCCTAAATTCCTATAGAAGGCAGAAAGAGTGTCTTTTGGCAGCTTTGCCACTTACTACTCAGTTCTAGGTCATAGATCCAGGGTAGACTGAGGAGGGGACTTAAACCGAGGTGTGGCATTGCAGGGTAAGGAGTGGAGGAGGGCCTCAGAAGCAAGTAACAGTCATGTGGCTCAGACCCCAGAAGCTGAATAGAGTCTCAGTCCTACCTTCTAGTCCAGTCTGCAGCCTGAATACGAATAAAAAGGGAAGAAATTCCAGACTAAAGGGAAATAAGAGGGAAAGGGGAAAAGAAAGAAGAGGGAATTAGAAATATGATAACTTCAGGAGGGATTATTCCTAAACAAAACAAACTCTAAGGATACACAAAAATATTCACAGCTTTTTTTGAGGTGGCAAAGAATCAGAAACCGAGAGAACTTCCATCAACTGGGGAATGGATGAACAATTTATGATATATAAATGTGACATAATACTATTGTGCTGTAAGAAATGATGAAGGGGATAGTGTCAGAGAATTTGGATTAATTGATGGAGTGAGGTAAAGAACCAGGAGAACAATATATGCAATAACAATTTTGTAAAGACAAACTTTGAAAGACTTAGGAACTTTGATCAGCATAATGACCAATCATGAATTCAGAGGACTAATAATGAAACATACCTATCCACTTTTGACTAAGTACAAAATGAACCCTTTAAAAAAAGTATGGTCAATGCAGAAATTTGCTTTGCTTGACTACAGAAGTTCGTAAAAGGGATTTTGTCTTTCTTTTTTCTCAACAGCATGGGGGTGGGGGGCGCGGAGTGGTGGTGTGAATCCAAGGCGAAGAGGTAGAATTCTGGAGAGAAGGTGGATTTTTGCTCATCGAAAAAAATTAATTTTTAAAAAAGTTAAATATCAAGGTTTTAAACTATAGAATGAATAGAGGGAGAACAGGAAATACAAATGCTAGAAATCAAACCTGGATCTCTATCATACAGCAAACCAACATTACATATGTTCATTGAAAGGGTCATTAGCTTTAGCTCAGAGGGAAATAACAATGCCCTGAAAGATTAAGTCTGTTTCTACATATGAAATAATCAGGGAACATGAAGTGGCTCCTGATCACTATTTTATTATGTATCTCATATATCTAAGTGTTCTAGAGAGTCAGGTGGGCAAGGGCAGCTCTGTCTTGATTCCTCACCCGGCTACAAACCACTTTTTCCCTAAGCAAATCTGTGCCTGGATCGAGTCCAGCTCCCATCTACACGTGTTTTCTTTCCTTTGGTACAGAGCTTTGTGAGATCTCAAAAGGCAGCTAGCATCTTTCTTCTTCCCAGGCACCCAAGCAGCAGGGTGGTAGTTACCAGAGCAGTTGCAGTGACAACAGCTACAGAAATAAACAATCTTAAAGGGAGTTGCCCACAAAGAGATAGACCACTGGAAAGAGAGACTTTTTGATGCTGATCATATTTTTCAGTAGAGGTGAAATGTAATATGGGAAATTCGTAGCCATTGCAAAGAAACTGTAAATGTGCCAACAAGACTTGTGTTTACAATTGACTGCACTAATAATAAATTACTGGATCCTGTTATCATTAAACCATAATTCTATAATGACTAACATTCTCTTTTCTGATATTCTGTTTGGGAATAAAATTATGTATTCCATACTTGATTCATGTTTATATTCTGACTAACTTTTAACTTAAGGATATTCATAGCAGTAAAGCAGTTAGTGGGAATGGTGTGGGATCAATCAATCAGTAAACATTTATTAAGTTCCCACTATGTGCCAGACACTGTGCTAAGTGTCAGAGATATAAAAAGAAGCAAAAAACAGCCCCTGCCTTCAAGAAACGTACAATCTAATGGAGAAGACAACATGAAAACAAATACACTCAAACTAGGTTATATGTAGGATGAGTAAAAAATAATTAACAGAGAGCAGTCACTTCACCAAGCCCTCCCCTAAACTTAACTGTCACTGAAGCAAGATAAGAAAAGCACGAGCAACAAAGTGGACAGAATTCTGTCATTTCATTATCATCAGTTAACTACTTAACATCAGATACCCGCTCTTGTCAAAATAATCAATGCCACAATTATAAAATTTCAGAAATTTTTTTCCTTTTAATCGCTGTCATGAAAATTTTCATTGCAGAACTTCTCAGATCACACTATTCGAAATTGTTCTCTCCATCTCCATCTCTATAGCTCTGATACTAAAATTTCTAAGCATTTTCCTTATATACTAATTATTCTTAAAGTGTTTTTTCTTACATTTTTATTAGATTCTCTTCTGCACAAAACGTAATCTCTTTAATATTAATGACAGTGGTCTCAGAAGAATCAAAATGATAGGTAACTCAAAGGGTAACTTATTTACCTACAAGGATTTTTACACAAATAATTGTGTGAAAAAAATCAGCAAAGCTGTATATGACCAGACACATAAGTGGACTGGTCAGGGAGTGAAGATTACAGATGGCAAATGAGCAATCTGGTAGCTCAAACTATTCAAAGGACTAGAGAAGGCCTCCAGTTCACTGGTTAAATGAATTAGTTAATAAGCATCTATTAGGTGCTTGTTATGTGGCAGGTACAAACTGGGATACCAATACAAAGATCAGACAATCACTGCCTTTTAAAATCTTACATTCTCCTGGAGAGATTCTATACCTTCTTGGATAAGTAAACATATGATACATACAAAATAAACACAAATTGATGTTGGTGGGGGAAGGCACCAAAAACTGGGAGAATCATCAGGAAAAGCCTCCTGAAGGATGAGGCTCTTAGATGAGAGAAGCTAGAGGGTGTGAGAAGCTAGGGGTTCCAAGAGGCAGAGGCAAAGAGGAAATAAATTCCAGGCATAGGAAACCACCTGTGCATAGCAACAGAGGTAGGAAATCTAATACTGTGTGCAAGGAGCAAAAAAAAAAAAAGGCCAGTTTGACTGGACACTAAAGAGTAATCAGCCTAGAAACATAGGCTATAGCCAGACTGTGAAAGATTTTTCATGCAGATAGAACAGTTGACTAGGGTTAATAGGCAGCCACTAGAACAAGGTTCTCTATGAAGGGTTCCTCAGTAGGCATAGATGAGTATCACACAGGATGAAAAGGCATGAACATGTAATAATTTCCAACAATTCCACTTGGTACTCACACTACAGAGCTCGTGGAGCCATTAAATTGTTAGGAAAAAAATGTGTCATATTAAAACCGCTAAATTGGAAGGTTTATGGAGATGGGAAGCATATCTTATTTAACTCTGAATCACTTTTAGACCTAGCACATGATTATACACATTTAGGTATTTGTCAACCAATTCAGAACACAACATCTACTTGCCATCTCACACTATACATTTTTTTGGTGGATATTTTCCCAATGGCTCCCCATGGAAGACCTAGCTAACAGTCTGAGACTTCACTTGGTTCTTTAATACCAAGATATCACTCAAGCTGTTCATTTCTGTCCTGTCTTTGCTTCTTCTCTACATGACTCACCCAACTCATTTCTTGCTTCAAATGAATCTTTGATGATATCCTTGATGCATTTTTCTAGTACAAATCACTACTGGTAACATGCAGAAGCCCACTTTCAAACACCCTGTGCCTTTTCACTGCCTTTTGGGCTATCTAATTATAATTCCTCCAAGTTCACGTCTTTTCATGAGGCACTGTGTCACTGAAACAAAACTAAAGTAAAAAAAGATGAACTTTTCTAGAGGCAAGTAATCTGGGATCCTCAGATACTCTTTCCTAAATGTAACCAAGCCTGTTCTCTTTCTGTTCACTTCTCAGTCCACCATCCATCTGCAGGACTTGTACAAAACATGCATATTGATGGACTAATTCACTGAACTACATAGATCCATGTGCAAGGAATGATTTTGGAAACGTGCATTTTGCATATGCTTAATTTTCCATTGTGGAAAATTACGTCCATTTCTTTCATGATGTTGTTGATTACACTGAGGGGGCTTTATACTATTCTAAGGTTTAATGTAAGACAAGGTCCTAATCAACTGTTAAGTGCTTCCTACAGGTCAGGCACTATGCCCAGGCAAACAGATAGCACAGTGCATACATAGAGAGCTGCGCCTGGAGTCAAGACTCTTATTAGCAGTGTGATCCCAGATAAGTCACTTAACCACTCTCTGCCTCAGTTTCCTCAATTGTACAAGGAGAATTATAAGGGCACCTACTTCCTAGAGTTGCAGTGAAGATGGAGTGAGGTAATATTTGTAAAGCATTTATTAGCACAATCCCTGGACATAGCAGGAACTTACTAAATGCTTGTTCTCTTTAGTCACTCCACCCACCCACTGCAACATCCCCCAGTTTCTGTAGACATTAATACAAGACAAAAGAAAGTCCCTACCCTTATTCTAATTGGGGAAGACAATATTAGCAAATAAAAACATTCAGAAAACTTGTGATTCAAGCAGGAAACCTTCTGTTTGGCTAGAGGACATTTCATAATATAATTGGATTTAAAGTTGGAAGGGATCCCAGGGATAATTCTGTCCAAAAAACACTCATTTTCCAGAGAAGGAAAAGTAAAGTGATTTGCCTATGCCCACACAATAAAGTAGCAAAGACAGGAATCAGCCCTAAGCTCTCTAACTCCAAATTCATTCTTTTCTCTCAAGCATGACGCCATATTTCCCTGGATATTGGTCTTCTCTCCCACTGTTCTTCAAGTCAAACCTTCTACTTCAGTTTGGTAAGTCACCTCATTAGGCTCTCTGTACATGATGGCATGCTTTGCTTTAAAAAACAGTGACGGGAAGAACTAACATTTCTATAGCTCTTTAAATCTGGCAAAGCATTTACACATATTATCTCATTTGATTTTTGTGACAATGCTGTGAAACAGGTGCCATTATTGTTATCTCCATTTTACAGATGAGGAAACTGAAGCCCAAAGACATTAAATGACTGGCCCAGTTCATGCCCAATTGTGGAATTAATACTAAAGCCTTTCTGACTACAATCTAGCACTCTATCCACAATATCACCCTAACTCCAGGCAAGTTTGATAAGCTCTTGTCAAAGGAATGAGCAACTTACATATTTAAAGGGGAGAAAAAGCCAAATGGTTCAGCTGAGGCCAGATTTTGGAAGCACCTGATTGCCTGATGACCAATTTGTACATTTTCCTAAAAACAACAGGAAACCTTTGAGAATGTCTGAGCAAAGGAAAGATATGATGAAAGTTGTCCTTTGAAAAGACTGTTAATCAATTGAAAAAATAAAGATAATGCATACCAAACTATCTGATCATTTTCATTATTATGCCTTTTTACTATGAGATTCAAAATTGTAAATGTCCCTTTTTAAAATGTAAATTTGAACCTCTTAATGTTCAGGATTACAAAATCTCAGGTGATCTATGATAGTAATATTAACAACAATAAAAAGAGGAGAAGGAGAAACAGAAGGAAGAGAAGGAGAAACAGAATTTATGTAGCATTTAAGGTTTATACAGCACTTGTACATATAATATCTCATTTGATCCAAAATAATTCATTTAGTAAAGGCCAACTGAAATTAAATTTAATAATTTTTAAAAAATTTATACACCTGTGTATTTTATATAAATATTTCTGCAAGTCAAATTCAAGTATTTCCATTACGTAATATTTAAATGTATGAATATATGATCCCCAGATAGAATCTGAATCAGTAGCAGACTCAAGGATGATTAAATTCAGATTCCTAAGAGCTACAGAATACATCATTTCTTTCAGATTCACATTATTTTGGAATAAAATGAACATTTCTTCCTCTAAGATCTCAATCTAAGTGATTGTGCCCTTTTTTCCCTAAAGTTACACTGTATTTCCTTAACTATGTACATGTTGTGTGACTCCAATAGAATAAAAACTCCCTAAGGGTAGAGAACTGTTTCAGATTTGCCTTTAACTTCCCAATGACAAGCATAAGTAGTACCTTACATGTAGTAGACATTTGATAAATAACTGTGGAATTGAATTGAGAGAAACATCTGAAATATTCTATGTTCATAATGACATTCTGACTGCATGATCAGCTTCATGTGGCACCTATGACGCTGCCACTGACTAGGCAGCATCACTGGGCTTCAATCCCCAGTAATGGCAGTTACTTGACTACCATGTGAATGGAGATCAACCATGCATACATCCTGGAGGCAAGACTTCAAGAAAGGTGGCTCTACCTAACAACAGAGCAGAGCCCTAGCAGAACAGAATACCTCTAAGCAGACATTTAAAGAACTGATGATAGGTCTCATCTAATGCTATTTATCGTCATTAAATATTCATTTGCCATAGACTGCTAAATTAATCCAGTGCATAAACTGTATTAAAGGGTCGTAGCATTAGGAAGGTTGAGAACCACTGCACTAGAGGCATGATTCAGATTCAGATTTTCCTCACTCCAAGGTCAGCACTCCATCCACTACAATATTTAGCTGCCTCAAACTGTCTCCTTTAGGGCTCACAATAGCCCTTTGAAGTTAGTACTCACTTTATATAGGAAGAAAAGGATGCTGAGGGAGATTAGGTAACAAAGGTCACATAGCCAGGAGTGACTGTTGAGGGACCTAAACTCAAGTGTCTCTTATTTCTAATTCCAATACTCTCTTCACCACACCAAGCTGCCTCTCCAAATCAAGGTCCATTTATATAGTTAGGCAAATGAGTCAGCTTTATTAGTTAAAGAACAAGATAATATTGAGCCAAGCCATTACATTAGAAGAGATTAAACAAAATGAAATCTGCATAGAAAAAAGGCTCCTGCTACTCTTCCTTATTTCTGAAAATTCCATTCACATATTCATTCATTCAAAAAACCTTAAAGTGTCTACTATGTGTAGTGTATTGTGTTGATGCTGTAAACCTCAGCTGATTACCAACTGGAAGCTTCTCCAGCTCCATGACAACTGATACAGCAATTCAATTCACTAAAGCACTCTATGATGCTAGAGTGCCTTCTCAATTATCTGAGAAAAATTAAGCTGTACCTGAAATATTTACAGGTAGGTTGTTGTTTGTCCTTCTTCTTGAAAAGGACCATGACATCAGGAAGGTGATGTCATGACTTTCAAGTTAATTGTATTTAAGTGAGGGAGGGTTGTGCAAATCCCCAGCCTCATTTTCTCCTCCAGAACCATCTGGGTCCAGTGACAAGATATGGATCCAGACAACTGGAGATGGCTCCCTACAGTTAGGAATAATTTATGGAAAGTATCCATACAAATGATTTTTGCCCTTTAAAGCAGTCACCTTGAGGAGTCAAAGGCAGTACTTAATCAAGGCATCTTTGAAGTTCCTCTTCTAGAATTACCTGCTGCGCCACCTTATCAGTCATTAAAGAAAATTAGGTTCATTTTATTATCTTATCTCATTTTGTTCTCTCTTTTCCTCATCCCCTTTTAAAGTAAAAATGGTTTAAATCACCCCTGGCTTAAACATCCCTCTTTTCCACAATCCTTGGCTTGGAATGGCTTTAAGCTGCTTCTAAAAATCAAACTCACTAAGGGATGGTGATTTTACAACTACTGGAAATGTTCACAAGACTATGCCATGGGTCCTGAAATTAATTCTATAAAAGGGGTTCTGAAATTCTTCAAGCAATGATGACATTATAGGAAAAAACTAATAGTCTTCCAGCTCTGTCTTCTTTGAAATTCAGAAGATGACATAATATGTATGGATAAGTTTTGAGATTTTAAAACTAAATCTAATTATTTTATTGCTACCCCTCATATGGTATATGCAACAATCTTCCACTAAGCAAAATATTTTATTAACCCATAAGCCCTTCTCCGACCATGCCTAATAAAAGAGTATTTATGATATTTTAATTTTGAAAGGAAGTAATAATAATAATAATATTAACTAATGTTTGTATAGTACTTACTATATGCCAGGCACTGTGCTTTATAATTATTATCTCTTTTGATCCTTATAAACAATCTTGAGAGGCAGGTAAAATTATTATTCCCATTTTAAGGATAAGGAAATTGAGGCAAATAAAAGTTAAGTGTCCATGGTCACCCAGCTAGTGACTGTCTAAGGCTGGATTTAAACTCGTCTTCCCAACTCCAGGTAGCTCAATCCACTGAGCTACCTAGCTTCCCCAAGAAGTAGGATAAGTTATAATTTCCGTAAAGGAAAATGCCTAAGATCTTTCTTATATGTGACAATTCACAAAAGTAAGCATATCACATTTCAGGTTTTAAAAATTATTTCTGATACATGGAGAAAGAGAGAGGAAAAAGTTGGGAGGAAAGTCCTGGGTATCAGAAACCACTGTAGCATGCATTTTTCTAGCTCAATCAGATTAAATTTACAGCCTTTCATTTTACAATTTTACTGGTGACTACTGTTGTTATTATCATGGCTGCTACTTGCATAATACTTCCAGGTACAAAGTCCTTTACGTGCATTTTCTCATATCTTTGCAACAATCTTGTGCAGGGGCTAGGACAACCATTATTTCAATTTCACAGTGGAAGACACCAAGGCTCAGAAAGGTTAAATGACTGGGGCTACCTGGAGATCTGGAACTCAAACCTAGTCTTCTACATTCAAGCCCAGTGTTCTCTCTATTACACCAGACTGCCCCTAATAGAACCTGCCAGGTATCAAAAACTATCACTAGTACACTATCACACATTAAAACTTTCTGTATCAGAACCACTATATTATTATTTCTTTTTTTACTTGGGACAAGGCAATAATCATACAACATTGGAAAAATCTAGGAGCCCTATACCATTTGAGGATGCTCAGACCCTAGCTGAAAGTCCTTTTCCTATCTCCAACCCTTTGCATTAAAATTAGTCATATGTTCTACAGACAAATTAGTACAATAATCTTAAATTCTGTATTGTTTGGGGAATCAAAAACAGAGAAATTAAATAAAATAGGATCAACTGTATTTAGAAGGAGTTATTTCACCAGGTTGTGCAAGTGAAAGGGTGCCAGGGTAGTGAGTTCTACTCCTCCTTCCCAGAGATCTTCAAGCAGCTATTGGAGGCCCAGAAGAGAAAGTTCTTGCCACCAAAGTCCTTGACACTGTCAAATGAGTCAATATTTTAAAAAACTGATACAATTTTAGTAATGGAAATGGCATTAAAGAAAATGTATTACCATCTGCTTTGTTGCTACATTGTAAGGACCACAGGACTTTTCCATTTGACTAGTAGATGAACCTTCCATATTTCACCCATTAAAGCTCTCTGAAAGCTGGGAAGGGCTTACTTTTCTGTTTGTATCCCTAGTACTTAGCACAAAGTTTTTCACATAGTAAGCACTTAAAAATGCTTCCTTCATTCTTCACCTGTTCTTCCCCAATTCTTCCCCTACTTGACTGTTCTTTCTCAGGCTCTCACAGAAGTAATCATGCCCCATGACTCTATCCTTGCCTTTCCTTCTCTTTCCCTTGGAAATTTCAATTGCTCTCATGGGTTCAATTATTACTGTTATTAAAGTGACTTTCAAGTCTCTATTCCCAGTCAAATCTCTTTCTTGAGTTACTGCACTATATATCCATCTGCCTGGCGGACACCTCTACCTAGAAGCTAGGCTTCTCAAACTCAACATATTTAAAACTAAATTCGTCATCCATCCCCCCAAACCTGTACCTCTCTTCATTACCCCTATATCTGTTTATGCCATCAACATTAATCTAGTCATTTCTGACTTTTTTCTCCCCTTTATTCCCCCATAGACCATCTTCTACCAAGTTCTTTCCATTCTACCTCTAAAGAATCTTTTACAAATATACCATTCTTTCCATTCACACAGCCATCAAAAAGTTCATAACTTTTTTCTTTTCTTATCTAGACTATCACAATAGCCTCCTAATTGGTCTCCCTACATCCAAGCTCTCCCCTTTCCAATCCATGATTCATACAACTGCCAAAATATCTTTCATACCTGTACATATCGTTACCCTGCTCAAAAACCTTTTGTGACCCACTTGGGATATCACAAATGCCTTAGCCTGGGATTTAAGGATCTCTACAATATGATCTCTAACTGTATCATTATTCCCCTAAAAACCCTAAGTTATAGTCAAATTTGACTATTACCTCTTCCCTTATCTCATTTTGCTATCTTCCTGCCTCCCTGTATTCACACAGACCATCTCCCTTCCCATGACTGGAATTCAGTGACTCATCATTTCCACCTTTTGAAATCTTTCTCTTTCTGTGGGGAAGGGGTGGAGAATAGGAACGGGACTCCTCTATAAAATTACACTCAATCCCTACTCCCTCTCCTGCTCCACAAATTTTTCATTTTTTTCAAGATCTTTTCCTTTTACTATGACATTTTGATTTGCCATGGAATTCTTTGTGTACCAGTTGTATTGACCTTAGTACATTTCAAGTGCCCTGAAGGTAAGGATTGTTTCACTGGTGTCTTTGTATCTGGAGTACCTATCATAGATCCTCACTCAGAGTAGGCCTTAATAAATGCTTGCTGTTTCACTGGTAGATTTTTTCACTTTTGCATCCACAGTACCCAAAAAAATGCCTGGCACATATATGGAATGTAATAAATGCTTGATGAATTAGAGTTATAATTGCTATAAATTAATTAAACTAAGTCTTCCGGTAGCTCCCAATTCTGCCCTCTGAAATTATGTAGAAGAATTAATCTATTTCCTCTTCCAAACAACTTCTCAAGGATTTAAAGACAGTTGACACATCCTTCCCAAACCACCTTTTTCCAAATGAAACATCCCTAGTTCCCTTAATTCTTCTTCACATGAAATGGTTTCCTTCGTTTAGCTATCCTCAATATCCTTATTCATCACTGACATCCATCATTAATTGAAAAACAGTTGTTGAGTTCCTACCATGCATAAGGCACTGTGAAGGACTTTAAAATAAATTAATACTCTCAAGTAGCTTACAATCTACAAAGACAGAGAAGACACAGATATCTAATAAATAAGAGGCAAAGTACAAAACAATAAGCACACTGGGGCAGCTAGATAGCCCAGTGGATATAATACTAGACCTGAATTCAAGAATACGTGAGCTGACCTGAATTCAAATCCTGATTTAGATACTTAGCTATGTTATTCTGGGCATTGACTTTTTTTTTTTGAGTTCCAAATTTTATTCCTCCCTCCCTCACCTTCCCCTTCCCTAAGATGGTAAGCAATTTGATATGTTACACTGTAGTAGACTAGACTTTCAGAGGTCCCGTGGCCCCATTAAGGAAATGCTCTCTTATTCTATGAGGTCACTAGGCAGATATGCAGGAGGAGTATAATCTTGCTTGATGATGCCTCCATTGGTCCTATGAATAACTAAAGAAAATTCAGGGTAGTTAATTAGCAAGTCTTGTTTGTGATTCCCTGTTTGTTTGTGCCTCTGGACATGGTCCTAGGATGAAGTCTTAATGAATAAATAGCCTT
>CM053586.1:121253667-121294612 GCA_028646515.1 Pseudochirops corinnae
CCATAATCAAATGTTATGAATGTGTATCTATCTATCTATCTTTCTATCTATCTATCTATATGTATGCAATTATTATTATAATTATTATTGACTACATCCAACTGGAACTTGAAATACACAGGCACTGTGGTTGGGAGATCCATCCTGCCCTACCAAAAAGTGACATAGGAGAGACTAGACTTGTGGAAATGAATGATGCAAAGTAAAATAAAATTTAAAAACAAAACAAAACAAAAACAAAAACAAAGTGCTAAGCAAAGATGCAGAAGAAGAAAAATTAATTTCCTCAAAGGTATGTGGGGTGCTATCACTTGGTTTTTACTAATTATACTAATGGATTTCCAAGTGTGCCACAGCACACTAGGTTAGGTAGCCTGAGGCAATTAAGTGGTACAATGAATAGGATGCTGGAGCTGGGGTCAAGAAGACTTGAGTTCAAATCTTGCCCCAGTCACTTATTAGCTATGTGACCCTGGGAAAGTGACTTAACTTCATTTTGCCTCAACTATAAAATGGGGACAATAATAGTGCCTACCTCACAGAATTGCTGTAAAGATCAAATGAGAATATTTGCAAAGCACTTAGCATGGTGCTGGCACACAATAGGTGCCATATAAATATTAGCTATTATTAAGTATGGAAGAAATCTTATTTAATTTACACTTCCAATCTCATGCATATATATATATGCAGATCTCCCTCTCCTATACTGTGCAATAATTTCTCATAAAAAAAAAAAGTAATACTGTGCCATGAGGAAAAAATAATAAGGAACCAGAGATAAAATAATTTAGACATGATGTGTAACTGGTCACCAGAGGGCTGCTATAAACAGCTTCATTTAATGAATCACCATAACCAATTTGATCATTAAATCCTGATCTTGAAACTGATTTTTGAAGATGTAACCCTGTAAGTCTAAATCAATTTCTTGTGATATTTATTTTTCTCCTTGTCTTATTTCTGAAGATATGGTAACCATTTTCATTTGATGTGGATATAGCAGTGCCTTCTTTTATTCCCAGGTGACCAGGTCATGTGACCTCAGAGAATAAGTCCCCTACTCAACTGCGCTCAAACCCAGGCCCTGACCATGCTTCTAAAAGGTAATAGTCTGAGGCAGTACAACTGGTCCTTCTCTTCAGTACAGAGGACAGCTCCTGACAGCCCTGAAAAGACATTTCTTGACACCAGAGCCTGTGGTCCTCTCAACGTCAGAAACAGATACGATTTTATCCGCAGAAACATTTCAAAAGATACATTAAGCTCTATTTTGCTAATATACTTATGGGCCATGGGACCTTTCCATCTGACTTTTAGGTAAAACTTTCCATATGTATTGTTTCCCCCCTTCTCTCTTGAGAGCAGAAACTGTCTTGCTTTTTTCTTTTTCCTTTTTTAAAAATTTATTGTTTATGTGTTTTTAACATTCATTTCTAAACAACAGTGAGTTTCAAATTCTCTCCCTCCCTTGAGTCCCTTCCCCATTCATTGAGAAGGCAAGAAATATAATGTCCATTATACATGTGTAATCATGCAAAACATATTTCTACATTAGCCATATTGCAAAAAAAAAAAAGCTAGAAAAACAAAGAAAATTTTAAAATTATACTTCAATTTGGACTCAGTTGATAAGTCTTCTCTCTGGAGATGGACAAAATTTTTTATAATGAGTCATTTGGAATTGTTTTGGATCATTTTATTGATCAGAGATACCTAAGTCTTTCACAGTTGATCATCATTACAATATTGTTATTGTATACAATTGGTTCTGCTCACTTCACTTTTCATAAGGGTATTCACAGATTTTTCTGAAACCATCCTGCCCATCATTTCTTATAACACAATAATATTTCAGCAAAATCATCCAGCACAACTTGTTTAGCCATTCCCTAATTGATGGCCATCCCCTCAATGTCCCAATCTTTCCCAAGAAAAGCTGCTATAAATATTTTTGTACAAATATGTCCTTTCCCCTTTTTTTGATCTATTTGGGATATAGATGTAGTAGTGTTATTGATGGGTCAAAGGGCATGCAGTTTTATAGCCCTTTGGGCATAGTTTCAAACTGTTCTCCAGAATGGATGGACCAGTTCACAACTCCACTAACAATGCATTAATGTCCCAATTTTTCCACATCCCCTTAAGCATCTGTCATTTTCCTTTTGGTACCAGAGGTTTGATTTGTTTAAAAAAACTCCTGCTAAGGAAAATGACTGATGATAACTGATGATCGTGTGATACAAAGAGGTCTACCAACGCAAAACATTTATTGCTCAGCAGATTATAGCCCTGGAGAGATGAGAAGGGCAATGCAAGTTTAAGTGCTTACCCAGGTTTACATAGCCAGTATGTATCAGAGTCAGTATACAGAAGCAGAACTTTTCGATCCAGATCTTCTTGATTCCAAATCCAGCTGTAAATACACTATACCATAATGCCTCTCAAACACTAAAATGCAAACTACAATGCCATACTTTTTGTTATCTTTGAAAGGAGATTCAGTCACTTTCCCAGTGCATTCATACAACCCAAATTCCAATGCTTTCAGAGATAGAAAAATAGAAAAGGACTGGATCTGTCTTTGTCTCTTGTCACATTCTACCATGACTCTTATTTATTTTCTGTACATTGCAAATCCCCTTACTAGGCTGTAAAGACCCTCAAGAAAAGGCCACTTCACTTTTTTTCACCTTTGCATCACCAGTGCCTACCACAGCGCTTTGCACACAAAAGATACTTTTAAAAAGGTTTATTAAATTAGGATGATGGATAATTGTTATTCTGCTGAATTCTTCTTTCACAGTTCAAAACAACATTTTTAGCCGAGAAAAATTCAAAAAGCTAAGCACAGAAAAATAGCAAAGTTGTGCTTTTGAAATCACATGTACAATTATGTTAAGAACACTTATAAACAATTTTGAAGTATTAGTCACATCTGGGAATATTTTAGAAACAATCTTCTAAGATTTTCTAAGTGCACCATGAAAGATGGAAATGACTCAGACCAAAATTCTGCATTGAGGTAGTTAGATGGAAAACATCACACTCTCTCCACAGTCGTATAAACTGAGATTTTTAAGATGAAATGGTTAATATTAGTCAATCCTTTGGTAGTACCCCTCACATTAAAAGAGGATCAAAATTTTAAATGAAGCAAGATCACATGACTCTCTGGTTCTATGTTCCAGGGAAGTAAGAGAGCAGAATCTTAAACAGTATCTTCAAGACAGTACAGATCATTGATCAAACCTAAACTCTTAGTGTACTTATTTAGGCACAGACATGCAAGAACACTAAGGAGCATCTTAAAATTGAAGGGCTCAGAAAGTTTTCCATATTATGCTATGTGAATTTAAAATGTTTCGAATGACTCCATGAATTTTTCAGTGTAAACTGGAGGTGGAAAAGAGAAAGAAGAGGAGGAGAGTTCAGTTTGTTTTTCTAGGTTTAGTCAATAGGCTTGGGTGGGTTTCACAGGTAGGAGGATGGATTTCTGAGGGAATAATATGGTGGGAGGCTTTTTTATATGCATGACAAATCCATCAGTTTTTATATCTGGCAGTGACGGAAGCAGATTCTCTCTTTCATGAATTTCAGTTCTTCCCATTTAACAAAAATCTAATATCAAACAGATTTACTGACAAAGAGCAGCATGATGTTCAAAGATGCAATTTCATTCTGTTTGCAACCTTATATACACAACTTTCCATTACTACAGTTGCCTTCAAGAATATCATCTTTACTTTGTAGTCACAGAAAGCCATGAGTAAACTATGAAACATGAAATGAAAGCATATTATGAAAACTATGAGTATAGTCTCAAAACTGTGGTAGGATATAAAAGTATATGTATTTTTCTTTTCTATGCAAAGACATACATCAGTTCAAAAAAAGTCACCATAAGATAAAAAATTTCTAAAGTCTTTGTTTGTAACACATCTTAGTCTTCTATCTCAAAAAATCCATTTTTCCTCTGAAGAAATCACTTGAGTTGTCATGTTAAACTTATTATGATGATTGTAAGCCTAAATCACTAAATTTTAGTACCATTAGTCTTCAAAGAAGCAGGGTGATCTCCATGCTAGAATAAGGCATTAGTATGGGGACTCTTGGGGAAGTAAAAATAGAAATATTGCCTGGATAACATGTAATTTATAATCAAGAACTCAAGAAATTCAGTTCATTAATTTGGAAACTATGATATGTAGGTCAAAAAACAAACATTTCAATGACATTGGAAATATCTGAAAATGAAAATATGTGTTTAAATTATTGTAAGAATCAAATGAGGTGATGTATATAAAGTGGTTCACAAACCTTAAAGCATGATTTGAGCAATACATATTCTAATTTCTCTCATGAAGCAGAATTCTATCATTGTAAATCTTCCTCCCATGAAACAAAGCCTCAAGGGATTTAAAATAAAGGAGCCAAGAAAAAGGAAGCAATATATTTTGGTTGACTATGAGCCTTGCTAATCCACAAATCTGGGGACTGCACTACGGTGATGGTGAATATATGTTTCTCATTAGAATATGAAAACCAATATTGAGGCTAGTAAGTTTTGTGACCTTCTAGCCAGCAGTCTAAAAATTTCTATGACACAATGTTAGCATATTGTTCTACTTCTCATTAAAAAAAAACAAACAAACACAGTTTTTACTCTTTAAGGCAAGTCATTAGCTTCACTGTATCTAGGGAATAAGTATTTTCAGACATTATTAAAATAAAATCATATTTTCAGACACATTAATAAAATAAAATCATACGGAAAAACATTTTTACTATTATCTGGACTACTAACAGTAGGTATTGTCCTTAATATAAACAGAGAAGCCTGAAATCTATGCTTTGTCTGGTAGGCAACATTTTTAATTATTTAAGCACTAGTTAATACAACTAGTGTCAACATGATCAGCAATTACTGCTTTAATAATCACAGGGAGTTGATTCCAGCTGCTCTGATCTTTGATACAACAGCGAACAACCTACAGGAAATGAATTGACAAGGAAAGGCTACAGCAGGAGTAATATTAATTCCATTGAGTTTTTTTCCTATGAACTTTCTACTGGCCATCAAGGTCAGAAATATATGTGGCAAAACAGTATCATGGACTCCATGATCCTAAACATATATCACCTTGTAAATCTTTTGTAAAATCAGTAAAATATATTTCTAACACTCTTCCAAAATTGATTATTCTCATCTTTTTTCATCTTAGCCAATCTGTAGGACCTGCTGTTTTGGATAGACAAGCAAACTGATACACTACTGGAGGAACTGTGAACTAGTCCAATCATTCTGAAAAGCAATTTAGAATTATGCAAGAAAAGCAATTAAGATGTCATAACCTTTAACCCAGAGATTTCACAACTAGGCATATTCAGTTAAAAGGAGGTCAAAGATAAAAATAAAAGTTCAATAAACACTAAAATATCTACAGAAGCACTTTTATAGTAGCAAAGAATTGGAAACTAAGGAGATTGTGACCAGTGGAAGATGGCTAAAATAAATGTGGTACATGAATGTGATGGAATATTACCACTAAATGAGGATTATAAAGAATACAGAGAAGCATGGGAAGATTATATGATCTGATATAATCAAATAAGCAGAACAGAAACACAGCATATACAATAACCATAAAAACGTAAATGGAAAGAATGATAACAAAAAATCAAAAGCACATACTCTATGACCAAATTTGGCCCTGAAGAAAAGATTTTCAGAGATTAGTAGATATGGTATAAACTACTGCATATATGGTCAACCTTGACTGATCTGATAGTTAGTTTTGCTGAACTGCTTTTCCCCCTTACTGTCTTTCTTTTATTCTTTGAGAAAATGGGTGACTGTGTAGGTGAGAGACTGAAGGGAGACACACTGGGGAAATAAAGGCAACATTAAAAATAAAATCAATCACTGATGCTGAGTGAGAAGAGCAGGACCAGGAAATATTTGTACACAATCAGAGACACAACGTATGTGTGACGACTAACTTCCTCTCAGCAACGTAAGGTTATAAGACAACTCCAAAAGACTCATGATCGAAAGAGATATCCACATCCAGACAAAGAGTCTGAGTGCAGATGAAAACAAACTACTTGCTGTGTTTCTTTTTCTTGTTTTGTTTTGTTCCTCTTTTCCACTGATCATTCCATCAGTTATAATCCTTCTTGATAACCTGACTAATGATTAATGTGAAGATATTTGTAGATCCTATATCCGAGTGCATGCTGCCATGATAGGGGGGAGGAAAAGAAGGGGGAGAAAATCTGAAACTCAAGGGACTGTGGAACTGAACATTGTAAACTAAAAATAAATAAACCAATTTAATTATAAAAAAATAAAATCAATCAATCTTTTAAAATTTAAAACTAAAACTAAAAATTAATATTTTCTGAATTTTTACCATAAATGGTTTCTAAGTCTGGAGAAACTCCTTGCAGAAATCACATTTTTAAACATACTACTTATTAGTATATAAATTCAAAAGCAGAAAAAAACAAGAACTAGGTACTCAATGGACTACAAGATAACACTCTTCCTCCTACAAATTGGTAGCCTGAAATGGAGTGGTGGACTTGAAACCAGAAAGACCTAGGATCAAATCCTGCCTCAAATCCTAACTGTGTCACCATGGGAAAATAATTTAATCTTGCTGAGCCTCAGTTTCCTCATCTGCAAAAGAAAGTTAATGATACCTGTAGTGCCTACCACATAGAATTGAAGGTCCCCATGACATAATGTATACTGGAAGAACTTAAGGCAACAGGTGAATGTCAGTTATTATTAATAGGTGGCTTAAGGGAATACAATCCCCCCAGTGGTTACTTATATATGGCATAAAGTTGGGGCCATGTGGGCAAAGCTAGTGAGCACCTCTCATTTCTAGACATTCTTTTATCAAATATTCAACAATCATTTAGGGAGCTTATTTTTAAGAGCTACAGAAGCGTCTAACGGATATACTGGGAAGAAACTTGGGTTTGTAGAACCAGCTGCTACCACATGGATGTTTGCCCTTGCCAAGATCTTTTGTAACACCTCTGCCTTTCCCATTACCCAAGGCAGTGATTCCAAATCTTTCCCTTCAATTCTTCTTCCACCCTCTCCTAACCACATATTCATAACAGTTGCTTTTAACCTTTATATCATTTCCCACACAGGACAACCTATTCCACAATTTCTTACTGGTGCCCAATACCTTTGTCCAGGCTCCTCTAATTTGACTGAAGTAGTTTCTCTCCACAGTCACTAGTCATTTGCACAAGAAAAATCTGATGAATTAAACATCCCCACAGTCCTTTCCCACTAAGCATATACTTAGTTTAACATAGAATACATCATAAATATAAGCCTGACACAAGTAATATAGCTTCACATGCCATATAGACTAAACATTAGTTTGATACGTTGTCCCTTAAGCAAGTCTCCCAAACCTTACCCTAATAGTTGCACAAAAGCAGATGCATCCTGTCAGCCAAGGCCCCTGGCATTCTATCTCAGAAAGAGCAAATATTCGCTTGACAGGCAATACAGCCTCCTTAAGCTTTTTAAGAAGCCCTAACCCACTCCAAAGCAAAGCCCCTTAGCCCCAGCAAGAATAATTATACCAACTTCATCTACCCAAACAGGGTATTGTGGAAAAAGCACTTTGAAAACCTGAAAGTGCTTGAAAAATGTTATACTAGCGCCATGTTGCAGATGAGGAAATGAGGTTCATAAAGATTGACTTACCTAGTGTGTCTTCTGGTATCAGAGGGTCAGATACTTTATTAGCCTATAAATGGGCTCTAAGGGACCAACTCCTGTAATGATTCTATTTACCTTTTTTGTGGTATACACATAGCTTTTTCATAAGCAATCAAGTATTTATTAAGAGCCTACTATAGTCAAGACATTTTGCTATGTACTAGTAATATTAGTATAAAGAATGAAAAAATTCTTAGTAATGAACTTTCATTTGTTCAATGGGAACCAATCACCTATATTCAGATCCCTCCCAATACCAGACAGGCATGTACCACCCCCTCTCCCTTTACTATTCATATCCAAGCTCCTGCTTTGCCAATCTCTTTTAGAGATGTCCTGCAAGGCCATTTTGGGAGAAAAAAATCATCTAATCAGTCTGGCAACTGCTCAACCATGAAATAATAACAGATGATGTGATGTACATTGCTTCTTTTTCTCAGCACTCAGATCCTGCTAATCTGTAATGACAAAATCCATTGGTTTACTTACCCCTTCATCTATACCTAACACAATGAACAGAGATCCTAACTCTTCTCATAAGCCTAGAGATCACTGCCTATGACAGACACAAGTCTAATATGGAGTCAGCACATGGGTACTCAGCTCAGAGCAGGGGCTTAAAGGATTAGACATTCAGAGCTAGAAGGGATCAGAGAAGTCACCAAGAATACCACCCCTTCATTTCATAGGGAGGAAATCAGATGAGAGGGGTTAAGCTTCTTTCCCAAGGGTCACATAGGTAGTAAGTTGGAGACTGAAGAATATGAGGTTATTTACAATCTGAGACAGGAGCAATAGAGTTTAATGTCAAGGTAGATTGGGAGAATGCTTTAAATGATTACATTATCTAAAATTTAGAGGAAAAAAAGTTTTTGAAGTTTCTTACCCAATTTTGATAGTAAAGATAGAGAGATGCAGATGATATTAAAGTATCATTAAATAGGCTGAGAAATTGTAGAATATCCAGATCCATAGAACAGTCATTATTGGTTTCTTGCCAACTTGTAAGTAGGCTTCAGTAGAAAGGTCCAAGGACCTGTGCTTATCTTTGGGCTGTTGAACATTTTTATCAGTAAACTGGAATGGGATAGACCACATATGTGTCAGATGCACTGATCTATTCTCAATACCATGGCTTAGAAAAGACTAAGCAATCACTATTCAAACAAATGATTTGCAACAGTAGATGCTGCCCACACGGACCTTTCCTGCACCAGTGAGACTTTACAGGCAACAAAGGGGACCAGGTCAACTTAGCAAAGGGCAGTGTACAGCAATGAGCCTGGAGTCTGGAAGGTTTGAGTTGAAATACAGCCTCAGACACTCAACACTAACTGTATGAACCTCAAAAAGTCACTTATCCTCATCTGGATGATAACAGCATCTATCTTCCAGAGTTGTTGTGAGGATCAAATGAGATATCTGGAAAGCACTTGGAACAATGTCTGGCATAAGTAGGCACTTAATAAATACTTGTTCCCTTTCCTCCCCTCCTTCCATTCTTGGTTTTTGTGACATCATATTCTCTTTATTTTCCTCTTGCACTAAATTATCATCTATGCTTCACCCCCTAACTATGGATTTATAGGACTCAGTCCTGTGCCCTCTTCTCTCTTTCTACATCATCTCTCTCAGAGTCCATCAGTTGTCATGGATTCTATTATCATTTCTATAAAGATGATGCCCACATATAACCTACTCAACCCTAGACTCTCCCTAGAGCTATAGTTCACACAATGCTAGCTGCTTCTAGATATTTCTCCACTGGACATCATATAAGCATCTCAAACTCAACAAAGTCCAAAAGTAGGATAGCTGATGGGAAATAGGAAGAAAAACTGTCCTGAGCACAGTCCTCAAATAGAGGTGCTAAAGCCCATGGCCTTGCCCCCTCTAGCCAGAGGATCCACTCAGAGTGGCAGAAAGTACTGATGAGATGTGACTACCACTCACTGCTTCGACTTCTTCATCTCCTATTCACTCTTCAGCACTCTTCAGGATCTTAAAATCTGTCTTTTTAACCTATCACTTGGCTGAAATGGTTTTCTCCAGTCTTTTCCTAAAGGTATCTCAAACATAGGTTATATTATTGTAGTGGAAAAACTTCTGAAGTCAGAGAACCTGGGTTTAAATCCCACCTTTGATGCTTATTACTTGTGTAGGCTTAGGTAGTATGGATGTATTTCCATCCAATTTCCAAAAGACAAGAAAACAAGAAAAGGTAGCTTCTAGTATGGAGAGGACAAAAAGATTTGATGGTCTAGAACCCTGAACTGAATCTAAAAACTTTTAATAAATATAAAGCAAAAGCACACATCTGGTTTCAAAAAAATCAGTTTCACAAATCCATTAAGTTTAGAGATGGAAGTTTTCCTTGGACTTCAAGCTTTTCATAATAATCTTGCTCCAAAGGATTTATTATGAAAAACTTAAAGTGTAAAATACTATACAGTTGTGCTTTCCCTACCTCCTGATTATCACCACCCACTCCCACATTGCAAAATGCAATTCTAATGCTTTTTCTCTGGACCCTAACCATCTTTGTAAATATAGTAGTCCCAAATGGAACTGGTGAAACCAATACCCACTGGGAATGGATAACGGACTAGTGCTAAACAAGCCCTGTGGAAGAAAATTGACAAATCAACCCCAAACATTAACTTTATGGTTATAATTTTCCATTTAAAAACTTGGTCCTTTTAAAGGTGTGTTTAACTTAGTTCACTTTTGGAGCCCACAAACCACAAAAAGGCATTCTCTTTAAGCATTTTCACAAGCATCTTTAAAATTTAAAACTGGGAGTAAGAGCTTTGAAAATCAGATTTCAAAGTTAGTTTCCTGGCACTTGGGGGGAGAGGTACAGTAGGAATCACACCTTTCAAAAAACTAATTAGCTCTTCCGCTGTACCCAAAATAAATCCTAAAGTGTTAATTCTCTCAAATAAAAGCTAATCACACTTCTTACCAGGGTGTATGATAGCAGAGATAGGAAATGGGGCTCAATTTTATTCTTCTGATGTACATTTCTATTCAGTCAGAAATGGAAGATTATTAAGCTTCCTGAGCCCTACCTGTCATTTCTCCAAGTAAAATTTATTCACACATTGTCTAGATACAGATATCTGAAAAACAAAAAGACTTCATTTCTATTTCTTAAATAAATAATAGAAACTGCACTACTGTCCATCATAATGTATACTTTTAAAATGCCACTTGGTTGCCCAGGCAGTTGATTTTATGGTAACTTAAATGGAATATGGAAGATATTGCAGGGTCAGAAAATACAATTTTAAAAAAACTGAGCTAAATAAGCTCATCAGCAGAAACAGCTCAAGTTTGAGGAGACATAAGGAATTTGGTTGAAATCAAAACCCTATATAAAAACCTTAGAGAAAAAATAATTTAAAATTCATGATTTACATTTCTATGAATTCACTGGAATGGTGGTCACATAACATTATTAGGCTGCTTCCAGCTTGAAACTAAAATAAAGAAGCTAAGAAATCTTTCAAGAGTGGTATCTTACCTGCAAACTTTCCTTTTTATTTCCCATTCACTGGTTCAGAGTCTTCCAGTCCCTTCTCCTACAGTTAAGAAGCTACCAAGAGAGCCAGAATCAGTAACATGAAGGCAGGAACGGTGGTCATAAATTATGTGAGTTGTTTTTACGGTAATGGTGAGAGTCTTGTACTCTTCCATCCATATTCCTCTCACCTAATATTCTCTTTCAACTGTAGAATTCTGTCTGAGTCTTCCCCTTCCTGACATATTCTGTGACTCTCATTGAATAGGTTTGTACAGGAAAGAGTGAAGCCAACTAGGAAGGGAGAAGACTGAACATATGATCTTGATCCACAATGGCATCATACTCTAACCTACTGAGTTGATCAACAGAGTCTAATCTCTTTGAGTTAAAAATCATTTCGTTCTTTTCTTTGTATCCCCACCCCAAGCACATAGTAGGCACTTAAATGACTATTACATGAACTAGCCACAGACATATAGTAGTCTGAAGTATTCTCTGAAAATAAGCCTTGAAGATACCTCTTCCATAGCCAATGCCCAAACAAGATAAGAAGCAAATACTTATTTATAATAGTTTAATGCTTCAACAAAGATTTCAATTATAATACATTCCTTCCTATAATTCATTCCTTCTACTGGAAGTCCCTACTTTCAAGTACAATTTGCTCTCAGAGGTCCCATTTGAAAGCAAATGTCTAGCTGGGTATGTATTTTATCCTAATATTGTAGGCACTATGGCCTTCATCTGTTCAAACTAGTTGAGTGATCAGGTAAAAGTGGCAAGAAATAAAAAATGATACGAGTGTGTTATTAGGCAGTATGAATCAGAAAAATGGCAAAATTCAAAACAGAAAAAATATATCAGATACACAAAGCACTTACTAGCTAAAAGTAGCACAGGCTAAAGGATATCTATTCTACTGTACATGTTAGGTTCTAATTTGTCCTCATTCTAATAAAGGATGTCCCTGAAAAGTTTAAATTTGGAAAGGATACTAAGGTTAGTGCATTAGAACTTCAGGGCATTACCATGGCTAAACATTCACTTAGAATACAATCATTTCAGGCAGAGAATTGTTCTTATCTCCTAGATAGGTTTCTAGGCCCATAAAGGCCAGCCCTAACTAAGGAGCCACTATTT
The DNA here is from genome assembly GCA_028646515.1 of Pseudochirops corinnae. NCBI lineage: Eukaryota > Metazoa > Chordata > Mammalia > Diprotodontia > Pseudocheiridae > Pseudochirops > Pseudochirops corinnae. Next base: position 121,266,093 of record CM053586.1, read on the forward strand.
TTCCCAACAGAATGACTATTGAATCTGGCCCATTAATCCTTGCCCTGACATCCATTCCAAAGACCTAAATGGAATAAACTGGCCCATTAGACAACTCCTCCATGCCCTGACCTACACCTGGTCTCTCCAGTGAGCTAGCCAACTAGGAAGGTACACAACTATGTCTTGTCTGTGCTATTAAGAACATAGGAGGAATTGAAGATCAGTATGTGGGTGTCACAGACAGAAGAACCAGAAAAGGTAGACAGTAACTTAAGTAAACTGAAGTTTAAAATATGATTTTTTTACCCACTCACTGCCTAAATAATTATTCACCCAGGGAAAAAAATTTGTAGGAGTCTGATGGGTAGGAGATAACTTATTCCTAAAACTATTTTAGAACCATCAATAATATGTATCAAGTCATTGCCTTCCCCATCTCTGCAAGAATTCTATTCCTGTACTAAGACACCACTTCAAGTATAAGAAATACTATGGTTTGGTGGGAATAACACTGGACTTGGTCAGAAGATCCAGATGCACAAGACGCATATCCTTTACTAACTATATGATAGTGGGAAAGTTATTTAATCCTGTCTGAACCTCAGTTTTTCCATCTAGAAATATGTCATACCTCAACCGGGTTATTCTAAAGAAAATACTTTTTAAACTTCAAAATTCTATATACATATTGGTTATTAGCATGATATTAAATTCTGGTCATTATATGCCTAGATTTAAGGTTTGGTTTTTTTTTTTTATAAATGAGTGCTATATTTTGTCAAAGTTTTTTTTTTCTGATTCTATTGATATAATGATGTGGTTTAGGTTGTTTTTGTTTTTAGTATAATTACATTGTTTACCTAATGTTGAATCATTATATTTCTGGTATAAATACAAATTATTAAGAAAGTTTGGGAGCTGGGGGTGGGGGGTGGACCTGAGAAGTCATCTAGCCAACCCCATTCCCGCCCCTACTTTATGTATAAATTGAAGCCCTAAAAAGTTAAATGATTCACTATAGTCACATAAGCAGTCAGTGGTAGAGTGAGATTCAAATCCAGACCTCAGATTTAAAATCAAGTATTCTTTTTATGCTGCAGTCTTTTTGCTATAAATTTATTTTAAGATATGCATCAGCATTTATTAGTGATAATGGTCTATAATCCCCTTTCTCTTCTGTATTCCTCCCTAGTCTGTTTCATATTTGATCATATTTGTTGCATACAATGAATTTTGATAGTGTTATTTCAGTTGGTGAGGATAATTTATGTACTACAATTGACCTTTATATGTTTCATAGAATGGTCTAGAAATCTGTTTGGCCCAGGATTTTCCCCCTTTTTTATAATTCCTTTATAGCTTGTTCAATTTTAATTTCTGAGACTGGGTTAAAATATCTTCCCTGTCTTTTATTGGAGTACTTTATATTTTAGCTAATTATCCATTCCTTTATCTTATCAGATTTGCTAGCAATATACAAGAGGCTCTGATAATTACTTTTCATTTTCTCTTCATTAGGAAACATATTAATTCATTTTTAATGAATTTGGCTTTCTTTTTTTGGGTAGGGATGCAGTTATCCAGCTTCCTAGTTGACCAGCCCACTAGAGAGAAAAAGGATAGGTCTGGGAGTGGAAGAATTTCAATTGGATCAATAGTTTCCCTGTAAGTCTTGAAAATAGTTAACAGTGGAAGGCAATCAGTGTTCTATAAGCGACAAGAATAGGTTCTTAGTTAGAGTAGGGCTTTATGTGTCTTTTAGTTTAGCTAAAGTTTTGTTGACTTTATTAGTCTTTTCAAGGAAAGGAATTTTAGTTTTCTTTATAATTTTATAGTCCTTTTAGCTTTTTATTTCTTTTGTTCTTCTTTCGAGTATTTTAATTGGTGATTTCCAGTCCTAGAATATTTCATGCTCAATCCATTAATTATTTTTCCTCTTTTGATGTGTTTTAAAGAATTTTTTAAAAAATAATGCATTAAACTTCTCCAAAAACTCAGACATGTTGTTTCATTATTATTATTATACTCTGTCAAATAGCTCATAATTGTTTTGATGATTTGTTCTTTAACCTACTAATTATGTAAGATGTCATTAAAGTTCATACAGTAAGTCTTTATCTTTTGCTCATATTCCTGGTATCACTGTTTTTACTGCATTCTAGTTTTAAAAATTGTTTAACATTTCTACCCTTTGACATTGATAATTTCTCTTTGCCCTAGTACACGGCGTATTTTAGTAAAGTTATCATATGATTCTAGGCATACTCTTGATGTTGCCATTCAGAACACACCTTAAGTTCTTCAAATCTAATTTCTCCTATGGTTTCTTCAAATCTACTTTTTTTCCTTCTGCTTACCCTTCTTTTATATTTATCTAGATCTCAAACAAGAACTTTAAAGTCTCCTATAGCTATTGTGTTACTATGTCTTTTTTCAATTTAATTAACATTTTCTTTTCTAATTTGGATGCTATGTTATTTGGGGCAGCTAGGTGATGCAATGGATAGATTGCAGGGGTCGGGGAGAGGAGTGAAATCAGGAAGAATCTTTCTTAATTCAAATCTGACCTCAGACACTTACTAGGTGTGCGACCCTGGGCAAATCTTGTAATCCTGTTTGCCTCAGTTCTTCATCTGTAAAATTAACTGGAGAAGAAAATAGCAAATCACTATATATCTTTATCAGGAAAACCCCAAATGAGGTCATGAAAAGTCAGGCACGACTAAAACTACTGAACAATGACAAAATATTATGTGGAATCGATATGTTTAATAATGATATTAGATGACAGGGTATGGGACCTTTAAGCATTTCCCTGTTTAATATCTCTCTTGATACTTTGAATTTTTACATTTTTGTCTAACAGAATACTTACAACTCCTACCTTTATAGAATCCTCTGACACATAGTAAATTTCATCTCAGTCACTCATTTACATTCTGTATATTTCTTTAGTTTTTATATGTATTCCTTGTTTGCAGAACATTGTTGGAGTTTATTTTCGTATCCATGCTGCCATTTTCTTTTGTTATTTTGAATTTTTTTAGTCCTTCACATTTAAGATTATGGTTGTTAGGATTTTGTTTATCTTTTACTATTTCTTTTGTTTTGATTTTACTCGTGTAATATTTTATTTGGCACTTTATTGCTATGATCAGATCTGCATAGACTTATTTACTGCTCTCTCTGCTGCTTCCCCCAATCCTGGATCATGGTCTTGTCATGGTAGAAGGACCTGTGTAGCTCAATTAAACTATGAATCCGTGCAGGACTACCTAAGATGGACAGGTCATAGTGGAGAGTTCTGACCAAAAAATGATCCACTGGAGAAGGTAGCATGGAAAAATATGGCAAAACATGGCAGTATCTTTGCCATGAAAACCCCATGGATAGTATTAAAATGATAAAAGATGTGACAACAGAAGAGGAGTCCCCTCAGGTCAGAAGGTGATTAACATGTTAGGGAAGAGTGAAGGACAACTACAAATAGCTCCAGAAAGAATGAAGCTGATGAGCCAAAGGTAAAAAGAAGCTCAGCTGCAGATGTGTCTGGTGAAAAAAAAGCAAAGTCCAACGCTGTAAAAATCAACATTTAATAGGAACCTGGAATGTAAGGTCTATGAATCAAAGTAAGGTAGATATGGTTAAACAAGAGATGGAAAGTTTAAACATCAACACCTTTAGCATCAGTGTACTGAAATACATGGGAATGGGTGAATTTAATTCAAGTGACCATTATATATACTACCACGGACAAGAATCTCTTAGAAGAAATGGAGTGGCTCTCATAATCAATAAAAGGGTGAGAAAAGCAGCACTGGGGTATAACCTCAAAAATGACAGACGATAGCTGATTGAATCCAAGGCAAACCATTCAACACCACAGTAACGTAAGTCTGTGCTCCAACACCTGATGCTGAAGAGGTCAAAGTTCATCAGTTCTATGAAGACTTATATTCTAGAAATAACACCAAAAAAAAGATGTTACATTCATCACAGGGGATTGGGATGCTAAAGTAAGAAATCAAAAAATACTTAAAATAACAGGCAAGTTTGGCCTTGGAGTACAAAATGAAGCAGGGCAGAGACTAACAGTTTTGTTGAGATAACTCACTGGTCATTGCAAAGGCTCTTTTTCAACAACCCAAAAGTCATTTCCACAAGTGGACATCACCAGATGGTAAATATCTAAATTAGGCTGATTAAACACTTTGCAGCCAGAGGTGGAGAAACCTTACGCAGTCCATTAAAACAAGATCTGGAGCTGGCTGTGACTCAAATCATGAGCTTCTTATCACAAAATTCAGACTAAAATGAAATAACCTAGGGAAAACCATCAGACCATTTAGGTATGACCTAAACAGCATCCCTTATGAATATGAAGTGGAAGTAATGAGTAGATTTAAGGGATTAGACAGACTGGCTAAAGAACTATGGACAGAAGTTTGCAATATTGTACAGGAGGCGGCAATGAATAATATTCCAAAGAAAAAGAATAGCCAAAAAGCAAAATGGCTGTCTGAGGAGGCTGAGGTAAGCTAAGGTAGGAAGGAAAGTAAAAGGTAAAGAAGAAAGGGAAATATATACCCAAATGAATGCAGAATTCCAGAGAACAGCAAGAAGAGATAAAAAGGTTTTCTTAAATAAGCGATGCAAAGAAATAGAAGAAAACAACATAATAGGAAAGACAAAAGATCTCATCAAGAAAATTAAAGACATCAAGGGAATGCTTCATGCAAAAATAGGCATGATGAAAGAAAAATCACAGAGACTTAACAGATGTAGAAGAGATGAAAAAGAGGTTGCAAGAATATACAAAAGAATTATAAAAGACAGATCTTAACATCACCTACAGCCACTAAGATCTTGGCAACTGGTCCCATCACTTCCTGGCAAATAGAGGGAGAAGAAATGGAAGCAGTGTCAGATTTTGTATTGTTGAGTTCAAAGATCACTGCAGACAGGTTTCCCCCAAACCTTATAATTTTGTTCACTTCTTTGTAACTCTTATTTTTCCTTTTGATTCTTCCCTTTCTCCTCCCAAATAAATAAATCGTTCAAATCTTACTTCCTCTTCCAACACCCTCCCCCCCAAATTCATAGCTTAAGTAACAATTATTTGTGTTGAGGTACCCTTTTTTTCCTTTTTAAAAAATATTAATTTATTTATTTTTAGTTTTCAATATTCACTTCCCTAAGATTTTGAGTTCCAAATTTCTCCTCCTCCCTCTCCCCGCCCCCAAAATGGCATGCAATGTGATATAGGCTCCACACATACATTCATATTAAGCATATTTTCACATTAGTCATGTTGTAAAGAAGAATTAGAACCAATAGGAGGAACGACAAAAAAGAAGAAACAAACAAATAAAGAGACCAAGAGAGCAAACAGTATACTCCCATCTGCATTCAGACTCCAAAGTTCTTTATCTGGATGTGGATGGTATTTTTCATCATGAGTCTTTTGGAGTCATCTTAGATCTTTGCATTGCTGAGAAGAGCTAAATCTATCAAAGTTAGCCATTGCTCAATGTTGTTACTGTGTACAATGTTCTCCTGGTTCTGCTCACTTCATTAGTTCATGCAAGTCTTTCCAGGTTTTCCTGAATTCTGCCTGCTCATCATTTCTTACAACAGTATTCCATTATATTCATAAACCCCAACTTGTTCAGCCATTCCACAATTAACTGGCATCCCCTCAATTTCTGATTCTTGGCCACCACAAAAAAAGCTGCTATAAATATTTTTGTACATGTGGGTCCTTTCCCCTTTGTTATGATCTCTTTGGGATATAGACCTAGAAGTGGTATTGCTGGGTCAAAGAGTATGCAGAGTTTTATAGCCCTTTGGGCATAGTTCCAAATTGCTCTCCAGAATGGCTGGATCAGTTCACAACTCCACCAATAATGCATGTGTTCCAATTTTCCCACAGCTCCTCCAGATTTATCATTTTCCTGTTTTGTCATGTTGGCCAATCTGATAGATGAGACGTGGTGCCTCAGACTTGTTTTGAGTTGCTTTTCTCTAATCAACAGTGATTTAGAGTATTTTTTCATATGATTATATACAGCTTTAATTTCTTCATCTAAAAACTGCCTATTCATATCCTTTGACCATCTATCAATTGGAGAATGGTTTGTATTCTTATAAATTTGACTGAGTCCTCTATATATTTTAGAAATGAGACCTTTATCAGAGGCACTGGTTGTAAAAATTGTTTCCCAGCTTTCTGCTTTCCTTCTAATCATGGTTGCATTTGCATTGGCTTTGTGAAAAAAAACTTCTTAATTTAATGTAATCAAAATCATCCATTTTGCATTTCATAATATTCACTTTGTCTTGTTTGACCATAAATTCTTCCATTCTCCATAAATTAGACAGGCAAACTATTCCTTGCTCTCCTAGTTTGCTCATAGTATCAGCCTTTATATCTAAATTGTATACCCATTTTGACTCTATCTTGGTATCTAGCATATAATGTTGGTCTATACCTAGTTTTCAGTTTTCCCAGCAGTTTTTGTTAAATAGTAAGTGCTTATCTAAGAAGCTAGAGTCTTTGGGTTTATCAAACAGTAAATTACTATAGTCATTGACTATTGCGTCTTGTGTACCATACTCCACTGATCCACCACCCTCAATGACCATTTTTTTTTAACGGTCTTCGAAAAACATAAAATAATTTATTTCAGTTTTTCTTAATAACTATTTACAGTTCTTGTTTGGAATGGTTTTTCAGGAACAAATTTCTCTAAAGCTAATTTTTTGCTGAAAGTTTTGTTTTTGTTTTTATTAATGCTTAGTCTAAATTTTGCAGAACATGCTTTCTGAAGTTTCATCTTAAGCTTCGTTTTTGGAAATACCGTATTCCATTATTGTGCCTGACTTCTCTTGACTGACTGTGGAATTTGTTTTTTAGCAATGAAATTCTAAAACATAACCTCTATATGCCTTGAAGTTTCAAATAAGAGAAGGAGATTTTCTCTTGAAAGAAATGGGTGATAGCATTCTCATAAAATGAAAGAGACAGTCACCAAACTTGAGGTAGGTCCTAGACCTCTTTAGGCCTAAGTTTCATGTTCTTGTAAATCACCTGATTTCAGGGAAACCAGGTGGTGTGCACCTACTCCCCCTCCCTTTTTCCTGTAAGGGGCTTTTTGTGATGGCCCCTTTCTGCTAAACATGGATAATCATAGCCATATGTCTTTGTATTGGGTAAGAGGGATTTTCTGGGTTGTGAGGCCATACAACCCCACCAATGGGTTGATGGTCCAGCTCTAGGGTAGGGGTGATGGGAGGGGACCTGGGGATTTGAGAGGTTTTTCTTAGAATTGTTTGTGTAAGGATATATAACTGCTTGCTTGACTCTTGTTGGGTACCTCCCTATACCAGGCCTGTCTGGAATAGGTGATATCCAACTCTCGCGAGACTTGTCTTTAGAATAAAGAGCTTCTGCTTCTACCTGGAGAAACCTCTAAGTTTATTTGGGTAAGGGTCTTTGGTGTCTTTATCCCACACACTCTAGTGGCAAGCTGTAGAATTGTTCAATTACTATTTCATCATCTAAATTAAAAAGTTCTAGAAAGCTTTCTGGTATTGAGATTTTTAATATATTTTATGTTTCTTGGAGATCTGTGATCCTTAACTTTTGTCTGCACATTCTATTTTCTACAGGAACTGCTTTAGCCTGAATGTAACTCATGTGTTCTTTCAAAGTTGTTCTCCTTTGTTTTTCTTCCATATATATTTTTCAGTCCCTTAATTGTCAATTTTCCTTTTCAGAATCTTTATTACTTTGCAGAAATACTCCATTATGTGTTCTTAAGTTATGTACTCTGTTGTTTGTCTATTATTTCTGCTTTGAGAGTTCAGATTTCTGGTCTTACTTATATCTTAATCATTTTTTTTACAAGTTTTATTCATCTGTTGAACCATTCTTGAATCTCTTGCTGTTATTCCATGACTTCAGGTAAATTTGCAGAATTTTTTTTATTACTGATGAGTTTTTATTCCTTTTTCTTCATTGTATAATATTTATTTGATGTGTTATATATAATTTTAAAAATTGTCACACATCTTTCCTTTTGTCTTTATGAGTTTCATTGCAAGTTTATTTTTTAAGAGCTAGGCTTATACTCAAGTCTTTTTCTCTTAATCTTGTCTTCAGCCTTTTTCTTGTATTCCCTGCAGTTTGTCCCTGGCCTCTCTCCTCACTCTTTGGCTGCTGCCCCTTCTACCACACTGACTATATCTACTAATGAAAATTATTCAGTCTGTCCACAGTAATGATCTCTGTGAAGAGAAGACTGATTCCAACTAATTTTTGAGTCCTCTTTTACTTGGGACAGAAACCTCTCCTTTTCTATCATTCAGTTGTTTTCCCTTTTGTTGGTTGAATTCTCTTCTGTTCTTGGGTTGGTTCATATTTTTCTTGGTGGGACTGGGGAAGGGCTCAGAGTTTCCACCATGGGAGAATCAGGAAGGGTCCTTAGCTGGATCCTAAAATATAAGCCTGTGAGGCTGCTTACATTGGCTGTACCTGGCATACCAGACAGACTGAGGGTAGATATGGGTGTTTTAAATATTCTAATTCTACAATGATATTCAAGAAGGCTTTTACTTTGTTTCGTGTTTTTATTTTTATCTTGTTTTATCTTTAATTCTATAGCTGTAATGCATATTTCTTTGTTAGGTTGGGGAGTTATATGGAAAACAGCTCTTCCATCTTGCTAATCATATCATCCTCATTGTATCCTCATTTTTTTTAGACCCTTTGCACTGAGCAAGAAAAAAAATGGAGAAAAAGTCAAGTGAAGGTTTCAAGTTCTGGTTCTGCCACCTGCTACCTATGAAAAACATTGGACAAGTTACTTCCTCATCATGGGCCCCAAGTTCCTTCTTTGCAAAACAAGAGAATTTGTCTAGATGTTCCTAAGGTTCCTTCTAGCTCTAATTCTTTATGATTCTCCAGGATACAGTCTGAAAATATCATAAGATGACTAACAATAATAACATATTAGCAAACTCATCCATACTAACCGTAATCAGCAAGTGTAAATGTTTTGCCCTTTTTCTATTTTAAAAGTGGGAAGCTGATTAGAAATAAGAAAAGCTACTAAGTGCTATTAAGCAAAGGGAAGTACAACCATTGAGAAAGGAAATGGGCCTCAAATGGTATAAATGATAATTCTGGAGACACAGCATACCATTTTCACAATCTTGCACCCTTTTTACCTTTAATTGTGTTCAGATATATAACAGCTTGCATAAATATATTATTGTTCCATACACATACGAGTTACCTGAAATACTGCCATTGAGTGGTATGTGGCATAATCCAACACCATTTTGCATTTTTTAAAGTTTTTTTTCAACCATAGTTGTAACTGCCATAAATAAACATTATTCCTGGAGTATTAATGAAATATCACTGTAGAGAGGTAATAAATATTCTAAATGTGCTTAGTTTTTATTCTGTTTAAAAATCCTATACCTCAGCACTTTCTTTTTATTCTAACTCCATCATGATTACTTTTTAACTTAAAAAAAAATAACCTGTAAACTCTTTCTCTGATAGAACTATTCCCTTTTTATATAGAGAGGCCCAAATTGTTGGTCTCTGCTATCTATGGGAAAAACCAACTAAACCAAACTGCAGTCATTAATCTCAGAGTAGGAAGGGCAGACACAAGTAGGTAGATCTAAGAGTAAAGGACAGCAAAAGTGATTTCCCTGTCTGAGAATATTCTAATGAAGACTTTGGACCCATAAAGAAAATACAAGTGCAAGAGAACAATGTACTCAATGACAACAAGCATGTAAAATAGAGGTGGCAAATATACAGATACAAGGCTTTACAACACTCTAGAATGCAACTTGAGCCACATTAAAACATAATTGGGAAATATTTAACAAAATAAACAAAAATACAATACCACATAGATAATGTCGATTTGTGGTTTTCTAAGTCAATATGTCAACTGCCATTTTTGAGTTTGACACCATTAATGCAAAAGGAAAAAACACTGAAAGACATGCTAATTCAGATTATTAAATAATCAAATTTGACTTTAGGTAACTGTTATAATACCAACAGATGTGGCTGACGTCAATTTTTTGCTTACTTTTGTTTTAAAAAAAAGGAGGGTTCTATTTGAATCATAGGCGGTGGTAGGAAGTGATAATAATTTTTAAAACATTATTTTAAATAATTATGCAGGTACTAATGCAGAATGAAAATAGCGTCCCAAAGAAAAGCACAGTCAAGGCGGCTACTTGATAAATGCTCTTTTTCAGAAGGAAGTTCTGTTCATGATGATGAATGTAGAAATGATTAAATTCCTGACTAGTGAGTGAAATCAAATTCATCCTGACTTCATTATATAAATAAGAATCTTTTTTTTTTTGCTTGCATGCCTGTGTCTGTTTGACTCCCTATTATTTATTCTGTAAATTTGACCACTTGACCTCCCCATGCAGTCATTATCAACAACACCCATGCTAGGAAAAACACCAGAGTCAGCAGCTGTGACCATTACTTCCCACAATTGAGGGCAGATGGCCTAGCAGATGATTTTGGCAGAGTCTGACCAAATGCTAACCACCTAATGATGGCTGCGACATCACAACCATCTGATGGTAAATGTAGCTTCCCTGTGAAAATCGCTGCCATTTGTCAAAGCGTCACTTTGCAGCCTTCTTTCCCCTGGCTCAGCAATAAGTTGCTTATGTGTGCTGTCCCAGCCTCTTTTGCAATTTTTGTTTGCAATTCTCCTTTTATTTGAAAGATGGGCTCCTTGAGAGCAGAAACTATCTTACTTTTCTATCTGTACCCACTCTGATTCCCTCTGCTTTGCACACAGCAAGCACTTAATAAATGCTTTGCTTATTCATTCACTCATTTAGCAAAGAGATACATGAAGCTCTTTACTTGATATTGTAGCGGGAAAAGGCATTTAGTAAATCAAGTCCAATTACTGCCATTATCATATAACTTTTAATATTATGGTAGTTGTGAAAGCAGGATGAAAAACACTGCTAGGAATTAAAAACTTAACTGGGATATAGATTAAGCTGACTACCAACCCACCCAATGTCACAGAAATTGATACACTCCTTTTAATAATAATAGCTAAAACACACAAGCTGCAACTTCAAAATGGCGCCTCTAAACTGCATTTCTAACAATCAATCTCACCATCTATGATCCTGGTCATTTCTGTAAGTGTTAAAAACACAGTTATTAATCCTGTAAGTCTCCTAATTACAAGCTTTCTTACATACACACACACATGCACGGGCACACATATGCGCACACACACCAATTGAATATTTGTACAATACCTAAGCCTGGGGGTAATGATTCATGGTGAAAGCATTTTCAGATTGAGAAACTCCCTCCCCTAAAATTCTCCTCAAACTCCCCACTGATTGTAAATGGAACTAAAGCCAATAACAGAAGAAGAATCCACACAACCATCACTAAAACATGAATCCAGAGCATTGCTAAAAACCCTCACCCAGGAGCTGCACCTTCCCTGGCTCTCAGTAAGGACAGAATATAGATTCTGAAAAGTCAATTCAAACCTGCAAGCTGTGGAAGGCTTCACAAAAGAGCAAACAAAACAGCTATATCTCCAAACAATTCCGTCTTTGCAACCAAAACCCTGCTTTGGAAATAAATATGTTATTCTTGCAGCACCAACAGTAGGAACCAAAAATCAGTTAAGGGCTAGAAAGGAGTTTGGTTAGGACAGAACTGCTGGCATTATGTAACTGCATACGTTTTACTCACAACTTAATGAATAAATGAAAAAAAAATTGACCTTAGACTTGATTTCTTTTGCTATCCTTTGCAAAGGTGATTGGAAAAATAAGGAAAGTGTAAGAGGGTAGGGAAATGAATGAATCAAGTAAGAAAAATACTTTGTAGGAAGAGTGTAAAGAACCAAGGTCCAATTCGTAGTGGCATTTGTATGATAGGGCTTCTGGGTATGTCTCTGTTCTGTGTGGGGGGCAGGAGGTGGACACCAGTCCTCTAAGACAGGTCACCAAAAGTATCATTGTAGTATCAATGGGGGGGGGGGGTTGCAAAGAGAGAGAGTAAAGACAGAGAAACAGAAAGTGATAAAGGAGAGAGAGAGAAAAGAGAGCAGGAGAGGGGTGAGGGAGAGAGAGGAAGACAGAGAGACACAGAGAGAGGGAGGAAGGAGAGAGAAAAAGACAAGGAGAGTGGGAGATGAGGGAAGGGGGGACAGAAAGAGAAAGAGAGAGAGAAAGAAAGAGAGAGAGAGAAAGAGAAACAGAGACACACACACACAGAGATCTCATATCCCTAGGGTACCTGGGTAGTGATAACCTATAGCCTAGCTTTAGCCTAAAACCATATACTGTATTTCACCACATAATCATCAGATTTTATGCCAATTTTTTTTTGCAAAAAAATGGAGTGTGACCATTATGTGAAACTTTAGAAAAACTACAATTGTGCCCATATTACTTAAAAATCATTTATTACTAAACTGTATTATTGGCATACAAACTATACAGTCTAGCTAGCATGGGAAGATGTAAGTCTTATCATGTTATGTGACTTACTCATCACAGCTTTACCTGCCCACCTGCTCCCGTTGTGCCTACAGTTCTTCATTGGCTTGAGTGACAATACTGTTAGTATTGCAGCACTCTAAACAAATCATGCAAGTTGGTTTTTTGAAATATACTGACAATAAGCATGCACTGAGAATTCTAGGCTTGGAAGTTCACAATGTATGAGAGAGAAATGTGTGTTCATATGCCATATTGCTGCTTTGTTTACCTTTTAAGTGTTGTGACAAACAGAATTATGTCATGTGACAATTACATGATGAAAGGTTATAAATCAATTTTTGGACTGAAAAACAGTGCGATGATTATGCAGTACCGACAATTATGCAGTGAATTACAGTATCTGGTCGATGGCACCAACTTATTCTATTTGTCTATCCCTAAGAAGAACATTCCTTATAAGAGCATTTGTCATGACAAACAGGGGCAGTTGGATAACCACAGGACAGATGTAGATGGTATTCTGGAACGCAACTAACATACAGGCAGTTCTATGTGGGCAACACAGAACAAGGAATACAATGAAATTAAACGCAAGTTAAAAAACTATATAGTATGGCTGTAATCTTTTTGGAAATGACTGGAATGGGCAATCCAACTTGGCCTACAACAGTGAAAAGTGGGTAGCTTTTTTTTTATTAAAGCCATAGAACAAAGAGTAGTTATCAAAGATACAATCAAAATGGCACCAGGATCTGAACATAAAGGTTATGATCATGTCAATGAAGGTCATAGAATCAAAGAATCCAAGATTTACAGCCAGAAGAGACCTTCTAAGTCATCAACTCTAAGTCATCACTCCCCTTCATTTTATAGATGAGGTCACTAAGACCCAAAGAAGTTAAATAACTTGGCCAAGGTCACACAAGCAGTAAGTGATAAATCCTAAGTTTGAAATTAGGTCCTTCAACTCCAAATCCAATTCTTTGCATACCTCTGGAGGTATTAAGAAAGACCAAGACTTTTCAAACCATATTCACCAATGATTAGCAATAGCCATCAAAAAGTCATAGTACATAGCTCAAGATGGGTACTTTTAGTCCTAAGCACCCAAAAGAAGATAAAAAGAAACAGTTACAGACAAATAATATTTTTGATAACTTATGAATGCAAATTTCACTGCAACATTTTCTTATGGCTTCTGATCACAATTCCATAGCTGTATATTCTCCATGGGATTAGTATAGGAAGTACTGGTGAAAATTTCAATCTTAGAATAATCTGATTCTATATACAAGAAAGCATTGTCATAGAAGTAACATTTTTAACACTAGACCACTAAATACCAGCCCCTGCTTTCAGAGAAAATGGTACACTGTGAAGCAAAACCAAGAATATTGTAGCAATTATAAAATCAGTATCCAGTGCCCATTCATTTGGTTGCTTCAATTATGAATATTTTTCACTAAATAATAACTTTCCCTTTGAGAGAAAAGAGACATAGAAAAGGTGAGAGTGAGGGAGAGGCAAGGGGGAGAGATGTAGTATCATTTTATATTAAAAGCATACCTTCTTCTGCGGGTAAAATCCAATTATGTAGTAACAAACTGCTTGTTTAGGGGATAAGAACAGCACCATTTTTCTCATAACATGTAAGATTAAGTTTTTCCATCCTGAGAAAATGTAATATCCTTATCATGTTAGAGTTCTTTACTATATTTTAATGGATTAGGGGATAATGAAGATAAAGATGAAAAGAGACATGTTTATCAGTTGAAAAAAAACATAATTCAAAGAGTACATGACATTGGCTAGGGTTCCACTTTTTTCTAACCTATTTTTGAGGAGAAGGTGTCTCGTCCTTAGATTTTCAGCAGGATGGGGAATTTGTGTGAAAATTCTTGCCATGGATTCAAATCAGTCTATTTCTCTAAAATTTATAGATGAAAAGGCTTACCTGAGATTCAAAGAGGATAAGTAACTTCCCATGGTCACAGAGGTATCATGAAATCGGAATAAAGGTGTAAACTCAAATCTTCCTATTGCCAAGGACGATCCACTATCCACTAGGCACCTTACTCTGGCAGACAGTGTTGAGTGAACAGTGTTTTTCAACACCAATGGAGACTGGTTAGATTTGCTGACTTTCAAGATCATTTCTGGCTACAAATCTATGATTTTATGACCTTCACTGACTTACGAACCCAATTTTTATGTTCAGATCGCAATGTCATTTGACTTTTCTTTAATACTCACTGTTTGCCCTACAGATTTAATTTTTTAAAAAGCTGCCCCACTTTTTGATCCTCAGGCCAACCTGGACTGCCCATTCCAGTCATTTTATCACTGATGAAATTACAGATCCCCACTATATTTACTTATTTCAGACCTGATGGTCCCTGAGCTCCATTTAAGTTCTAGCTTTGTGATCCTATGATCTCTTTCAGCTCTAGATCCTATGAACCTATGACAACAAGGGTTTGTTTTTTTTTACTTCATTTGAAAATAAATTTCTTGTCATTAATTTTAGCCTTGGAATTGAAAAAAAAAATGGTGCCTCAGGCAAAGCCATGGTTATCAAAAGATAACTTTGTGCTGATCTAATAGTTTCTATTCAAGTTTGCAAGCTGCCCCTTTCTTAAAAGTTTTTAGATAATTTCACTGTAGGTCTAATATGATGCGTTCACAACAAGTTAGGGAAAGATCACTCATTTATTTTAACATGTATAAAACAAATATGGCAGAGAAAAGCAAACATCATAAACTCTGAGATTAAATCTAGAAAAAGTTCATGCCCGTTATCACCAGTGTGGAACAACAGGGTATATCCATCACCTGGAACTGACTGACTTCCAGACAATTCAGCAAACAAGAGGTAATTAACATGAAAATTACTAAGATGGTAATTACGAAACTACTAATTACTAAAATCACTAAGAGAGCAAGATGGTCTGAGAAGTTCTAAATGTTTACTTTCCTAATTGGAGAACACTGTAAAATCATCTATGAGGATGAGTGACTAGAAAAAAGTAATTGAGAAATACGGTAAAATTGTCATACCTCAAAAGGGGCAAAGAGAAGCAAAGTGGAGGGAGTGCACAGTGGAGGTGGAGCTACAAGGGGTCATCAGTGTCTACAGGTATCCAGGATCCAGACTGCGAGCCAGAGAAGTATGGGGAGGAGACAAAGGAGAGACCATGCTAAGTAAGACAAATCATTTATTTAACTTTTCACTTAAGGGAAAAAAAGCTGTTGAACCTCTGTACAATGCCTTCCATTTTTCCTTATTTAAAAAATTCTAACAACCAAACTCTTATCCAATACCACCCTACAGCCAAACTTTGGAAAAGGATTTGACTCTCACACGTTTGCTGATAACATAACTTTCCAATGTAAACCAAGTTATTTCACTGGTAGCTACACTAGTTAGTCATGCACAAAATGCATTGATTAACACCAGTGTCATCCTGGATGTACAAAGGATCAAATGGCCAGGGATATGTTGGTAAATGTTTAACAGCGGACTCTCTGAGAAGAAAAAAAACATGCTCGTGACACATTTTTAAATTTAGTCTTCATTTTAACATTTTCTCTGTCATATTTTTTAATTTTTTTGTGTGTTTAAAAGTATTTTATTTTTTCCAATTACACATAAAGACAGTTTTAACATTCATTTATTGTAACATTCTGAGTTTCAGATTTTTTTCCCCTTCCCTCCCAACCATCTTCCCCAAGACAGAAAACAATCTGATATAGGTCGTACGTGTGCAATCATGTAAACATATTTCCACATTAGTTGCATTGTAAAAGAAAAAACAGAACAAAAGGGAAAAGCCACAAAAACAAAAAAAATGTGAAAATAGTATGTTTTGATTTGCATTCAGATTCCATAGTTCTTTCTCTGGATGTTCTCATACTGAGGATTTAACAATCAGTCCTCACTACAAATGCCAGGCCCCTGAAAATAATGACAAAATCTTAGACTCAGAAAGAAACCTAATAGTTCTCTCCCCCTCATCCTTTCTTTTTCTTTCTCAGTTCCCCTCCACCCACACACACAGATACTCCATTCAGGAACCTCTATATAACAACCTTCCAGAAAGTTGGTGATCCAATCTCACTTTGAATACCACTAGTGACACAGCTTACAACCTGTTCCATAAGCCTATTTCAGTTATTTTTTTAACACTCTAATTACTGGAAAGTTCTTCCTGGAATTGGATTATAGGGTCATAGATTTTGAGTTGGAAGAGACCTCAGAGGAAAGAGAGTTAAACCTGAGGAAGCTGAGGTCCAGAGATATTAAGTGACTTGCCCAGGAACACAAAATCTGTAAATGCCTAAGATAGGGACTGAATTCAGGTGTTCCTGACCCCAAGTCCAAGGCTCTAATATGCCTCTGTACTGCCTCCCTATTGAAAATCTCCAAATCTGCAACTTCTACCCTTCGATCCTAAAATCTCCCCCTCTGAAACAAGATAGAATTTGTTTAATCCAGGGATTCTTAACTTTTTTTCTATCATGGACACCTTCTCACATTCTGACGAAGCCTGTGGACCCCTTCTTAGAACAGTTTTAAAATAAATAAAATAACACACATAGGATTACAAAGGAAAACAGTTATATTGAAATAATTATAAAAATATTAACTAAGCCCCTGGTCTAATTCCTTTTCCACATGACAGTCCTTTAAAATTTTAAAGACAACTATCATATAATTTCTAAATCTTTTTTCTATGTTGTTTCTCCAGTTCTTCTAATCGTTCTGGTTATTCTTCTCTGGAACCACACTAGTTTGCCAGCATACTTCTTACAATGTGCTTCCTAGTAGTAGACATGATATATCAAATATGATGTTACCAGTGAAGAGCACAGTGGGAGTGTCACTTATTATGCGAGCATTGCACTCTTATTAATTCAGCCTAAGGCAGTATCAATTTTGGGCAGCTACATCATTGGTTCACATTGAGTCCATAGTCAAATAAGACTCTTAGGTTACATGAACTGCCAATGAGTTAGGTCTCTTGGTCCTATCCTGATATAGTCCAGGATTTTGCATTTATACCTATTAAATTTCATCCTGTTAATTTCATCCTGATGTACCCTGTCAAAAATAATTCAAATGTTGTTAGCTCCGCTTTAGCTATGCTTTCCAGCTGTGAACCATCTGCCAATTTGATAATCATGTATTCATATAAGTCCTTGATTTAAAAAATGATGAAATTAAGAGGTTCCCAATGAGAGCTCAATGATGAATCAGTAGAGATCTCGTGCTATGCTAACATCCATTCATTAATCAATGCTCTTGGCAAAAGGTTTCTCAAAGACTAATAAATCTACCCAACTGTCCTGCTCTCCTTTTTTTTAACAGCCTTATCCACAAAGAAATCATAAAAGACTTTATTGACTGTTTACTGAAACCATGATGGATCTTTTCTATGACATTTTCCTTGACCTACAAATCTAGGTGCCCAGGCCTTGTATCCTAGAGTTGACCTGATGTACTAATAAACTGAAACAACTTCTATCAACAAAGTCTGAAGACCCCAGGGTTAGGGTATACATCACCTGCCTTTTATGGCAGTCTACCCCATCTCTGCACCACTTTCATTGCTAGAAGTTTTCCCTACATTAATCTTAAATGTCTTTCTGCCACTTCCACCCACAAATTTTAGTTCTGTCCTCTAGGGTGGGGGTAACTAAACTGGCATCCAGGAATCTTTAAAAATATTTCGATAACTGTATTTCTACATAATTAGTCCCCTTCGCAGTCCCATTATCCTGAGAAGGGATCTACAGGTTTCACCAGACTGCTAGAAGGGCCCATTCCCCAAAAAAAAGGCGAAGAACTCCTTGGCTAAGGCAAAGCAGAATAATCCAAGTCTCTCTATCGCATGAAGTGCTTCAAATACTTAAAAGTCAGTTAACATGCCTCCTCTGAATCTTCTTTAAGATGAACATACCTTCTTGTACTTTCAAATTCAAATAAAAAATATTTATTAAGCACCTACTACATTGAAAGAACTGTACTAAGTAGTGAGGATATGAAGACAAAAATGAAATGATTCCTGCCTTCAGGAAGTTTATATTCTACTGAGAGACTATGATGCACACAGATAGATTATACTTACGAAACAATTTGAAGAGTAGCAGAGTATGAACTCAAGGGCATCAAGAAAATCTTCCAACAGTTAATTTTTGAAACTTTGAAACCTTGAGTATTCTAAGAAGTGGTGGGTAGCAAGGAAATAGTGCCTTCCGAGCATCAGACACAGCAGATGAAGGCACACAGGACTGGGAAATGTTGAATTCAGGAAATAGCAGGTCAGTCTTGCTAGAAGATGGAGTATGTAAAGGGAAGTATTATGAAATATCACAGAATGAAACAGAAGATAAGGCTCCTATTTTTGAAGAGTTTTGCAGGATCCATTGGCAAACTGACAGATACAACAGCAGCCAAGAGACTTGACCTTGGAAAAACCAGAGCTGGGCTGACTCTTTAAGAAAGATGCTGCAAAACCCAAGGAAAAGAGCACTCCAAACACAAAAGGCTATACATGAAGAACAACCATTAACCATAGAACAAGATGAAAGTACATTCATGAGGGAAAAAGATTAAAGGAATCTTTTTTTCATCACTCTTATACTAAAAAATATCTCCATATGCCATGTCCCCTTAATTATAAAATGCAGAAGCAAGTGAAATTAAACCTTTCCCTAGACACCTGGTAAGGTATGTGAAAATCATTACACCTAATATAATAACCCTAGTAATATCAATTTCTCTGCTCCTTTTAACTGTTTCATTACTTTTTTTGTTTTGTTTCATCACTTTCTAAAAAACTGTTAATCATTGCATTTTGTGTTCTCTTTAAATTGTGTAAGCAATTCCAAGTTGTGTCTAAAAATAAATCAGATACAAACAGTAAATAAATACCTTTGAGGTTTTGTTTTCATTCCTTCACTTGTCATCATTCTCTTTATCACAAAGTTTATGAGACGTAATCTTAATATACACATACATATATAGATAGATATACACCATACTTACTCATAAACCCTTATTATTACTCACAAATCTTTCTTATTATTTTAGGAAAAGAAACCTATTAAGTTTGCAGACTTTCATTCTATTTGTACAATCATAGGAAACAGAGTTGGAAGTAACTTTAGCAATGATCTATGCTAACTCCTTCATTTTCCAGGTGAGAAAACAAAGGTGGAGAGGCTAGGTGACCTGACCAAGCCTGCATAGCTAATTAGATAGCTAACTGGTGTTCAGTTGTTTTCGGTTATGTCTGACTCTTCATGACCCCATTTGGAGTCTAGCAAGTGTCCCAGCTAGTAATTGTCTGAGGCTGTATTCGAATTCAAGTCTTCTTGACTCCATTGCACCACCTAGCTGCCCTCAGAATAGCTAAGCTGGTCCTCTGACTGTTAAGTCCAGTGTTCTTTTTATTATAATGCACTTCCTCCTCTTACTGTCTTACTTCAATTTATATAAGCAGAGGCAGGAGATACAAGTTCAACTCAACATAAATTCTGACAGTCCTACCAAGCCATAAAATCTTGGCAAGGTCCCAGTGATCGCTTTTGTATGCTGTCTGAAGACCACCCTAACTAAGTATAGCAAGGTTCATCACTAAGGTAAGGTGAGGAAGGTTTTTGGCCTGGCAACTCTTCCTATTACATCACATTACCTCTTCCCACATTGAGGGATAACAGTCTGAAGGCAAACACTGCAAAGAAACAATGAGTGTGGCCCAGAACAGGAAGAGGAGAATGGGTTGGACTGCCTTTGGAAAACTGCATAATTCTTTTAATGACCTCACCCTTCTCTGGGGGTAGGGGAAAGGAGCATCTTTTTAAATAACAACAATCTTCTAGTACTATTGTACAGCTATAAGTCAAAAGTGTCTTAAGAAAGAAAATAACGATGACCCTAAGGTAAAAGGAGCCCTGTATGAGCAGGCAGCAACATCACAAAAAAGGAATCATGAAGAAGCAATATACAGGCTATCATTAAAGAAATGCATAATTAAAAAAGAAAATGGACTGATCATTTGGCAAGAACAAGAGATAACTGATAGAAAGCCCACATATACTCCACTGGTAGCCTAACAATATTAAAAGAAAGGAAAGACTCCCACCTATCACACTGGGCCTCATGGAAGGGCATGGAAGAAGTATCACAAAAGCAGGCATGGTATAAGAGCTGCAACTCTGGAAGAAATACCAACATCAATAAGCTCACAGATTCATTTGAGAATTTGATCCTGGCAACTCCCCATACCACAAATTTCCTCTGCATTTTTTATCCTCTGTCTCAATAAAACATAAACCCAGGAAATTGAGCAAATTCTAAGTCTTGACTTTCACCAAATTCTGAAATTCCTAAATAGTCTTTTTTTGCTGCAAGTACAATGAAGAATCTTGGGAAAGCTCAGAAATTAGGATTATGCTTTGAAGAAGAGGGTATGATGTTTATGTTTTTTAAAATTGTATTTTTTTTCCACCCTTGAAGTCACTGGACCAAAGGAAATCCTAGGTAACAAAATTCCCTCTACAAATGCAGTTTCTCGGCAGTTATAGTCTTAGAAAGTTTCCTAGGGTACTGAGAAGTTCAGTGCCTTGCTCAGAATAACATACCTAGATTGTGTTAGAGGCAGAGCTTGAGCCTTGGTCTTTCTAGCTCCAAGGCCACCTCTCTATCCACTATCTTGCCCCTACCACTATAACACATACCAAGAAACTTTCAACTAAGAAAGCAGGAGGGCTAATACAAAATTCTGCATAAGAATCATTTATAAAAACAGTTGTCCCCAAGTATTATCAACTTCTGGTTTCTCTCAGGACAGCTCGTCCATGACCAATCAGCGAGAGACAGAAAAGCTCAAGGTCAACATGGTTAATTCACAAAGCAACAATTCACTAAGTGAGAAGCATATTTAAAGTACCATAGTCATACCAATCGATATGTGTGGTTTAAACAAGTGATACTATTGACATCTAAAATGTCAAATTTAATATTAAAAATTATTTTAACCAAAATGTTGCTTCATGTTGGCTGACTGCACTGGATATTTATGATTGCATAACTTCGTGCTTTATTAGAACAACTAATAATTACATGTTATTTTCCTGCTTGGATATCAAAGCTACTATATTAACTGATTCATTCTCACAATAACCAAATTACTGGACAGCAGAGATACAATGAACTCAGTCAGCCCATCTGGAAAAACAGACCTGTGAAGATTGATTTCTAAAAAGATCCCGTAAGGTCTAGAAATCAAACAAACTTTTTGGCTCCTACTTCAGTCTATTAGACATACAACAGGACCTACCCTAGCATATAGTAGTAAGAGCAGTTATTTTTTAAAAAAACTGATTTTTATTAAAGAAAAAAATAATGCCATATTTAGCCCAATACACAGAAAACCTCAAAACTCTAGATACTGCAGAAGCTATTCTGAAAACCTTAAGAAAATCTAATGTTTTGTGTCTGGCTTTAAGCAAGCTCTCACAAGAGAGCTCTTGATTATCCATACTAATGGAGAGGTGAAGAAGTAGAGATAATACAAACCAGCAATAATCTTAAAATCATTTGTATCTCACCCTGGAGGATTGGCAAAGAAAAAGAGGGAAACATACACACATATACAGACAGAAAGACACACACATGCATACACACACATATTAGTCACCCCAGCTGTGCAGTCTTTATTTCCTTTCAATTCACGCTTGTTGTCAGACTCTTGGGATATCCAATTACAGGAGCATCTAATAGTAAGATGGTTCAACCAACTGCCTTACATAATCCACAAAACTGACAGTCATATTGATCACTGAGAACTGACTATATTTTAAAAATAATATATTCCAGTCACTCTAGAGCCAACATTTTCTAGACGTGGAAACTGAGGTCCAGAAATGTTAAATTGCTTGTTCCAAGATAGTCAGACCTGAGTTCAAATACCACCTCAGATACTTATTAGTTGTATGACCCTGGGAAAATAACCTAACCTCACTGTTTCTTCATCTATAAAATGAGGTATATGAACTCTAGCCTAAACTCTAAGGTCACTGTGAGCTCTAAATCTTTGTCCTTATGATCCACAAGACTACTGTAAATTATTCAAGTCAGAAGTAGTGAAGGCCTAAATTAGGACAGTGGAAACAAAAGTATGGGGGTAAATCTGAACAATAATAGGACTTGAAAAATGGTCACCTATATGGTGAGAACTGAAGAAAATAAAGCCCAAGATAACAACTAGGTTTTAAGCCTAGTTGACTGAGAGAATGTTGGTGTCATTAGAAGAAATAGCAAAGTCAGGAGGAGGAACAAGTATGGGAGAAATAGGATGACTTTTTTGTCATACTGAGCTTGAAAGGCTGAGGTGAAAATGTCAACTGGAAATGTAAAAATGTTGTTAATAATACAGATGTATCTCACTTCAAAAACAAGTCAACAGATGTGTTCTTGAAAAGTTGCAAACAAAGCAAAATATCTGAAGTGGGATTATTTATTCATTTAGTTTGCTTTCTGAATTTGAGAGAAACTTTTCTTTATTTCTGAATGACCTTCAAATGGTCTTTTCTCCCTCCTCTGTTCCCACTGCACTGGTTTACTGTTCCCTGGCTGTCTTTGTAAGAGATACTTAAAAGTATTAGGATAACTCCAGCGTTTAAGTGAACTCTATGACTCACCCTTTTTGAAAGCAAGAAATTCTATTGGTAAAGTGAATCGCCAAGTCTCAATATATACAGTTTATAAGTTTATATATTAGTTTTCTAACATCAGGGCATATTTGTAGCAACATGGCTGATTTTTAAGTGAATAGAAATCAGAAAACTCCAAACTGCTGTGATTGCATTGGTCATAATTGCTTTTCCTTGCTCACAATAGCATTCTATGACATTCTATTATATCTTGCTTCACATAAGTAATAATTTAGCTTCCCAATTTAGCTTGTTTGCATCATTAATAATACCATTGATTACAGGACCTATCCTTATATAATCTGTTTAGATTTAATAAAACGCTAGGAAAACCATTATTTTGCTTTGCTTAAAAATGGAACAAAGAAAAATCCAAGTCAAAAACAAAATAAACATTGATTTCCATATATGTCACTGGGTATTTATTACATAAGTAGTGGAACTGATGAAGGAATTACATATAATATTACAAAATGTAATTTTCAGATCATGTACTGATGCTCTCAGTTCATATACTGTAGGCCAAAACAATACACATCTGAGGCAATAATGTGAAAATTTTTAACTCACGCAACAAGAGACCTAGGCAAAAACACTTGCCAGAGTTAGTGGGCATGCTTTTAAGGTTATCACAAAAATTAACTCCATCACAAAAACTAGAAAGATGTTTTAGCTTTCTCTATAATCAATTTACTACCATCTCCAAGGAAAAGCAATACCCTAAAGGTGAATTTTCATTGACAAAACTTAGTTGCTAAGGGCCCATCACTACATATGCTCATTCTGACATCTGAATATTTAATAGTGGGCAACATTTTTGTTCATTTTTCTAAAATAAAGCATTCTGATCACATGTTTAAATGTACCCCAACTACTAAGTTACCTTTGCCTGGGCTATAGAATTATGGTGGAAAAAAAAATTTAAGTGTTTCAATGATCATGCAGAGAAACCAACAAGAGAGTTGGGGGAAAAAAAAAACCCAGTAGTATTCATAAGTATGAGCAAAGAATTAGGAAAGATCCAAGAACAAATAAAGATGAAGAAGCAATGGTAATAGATACATATACACATATATATCTAATGAAGATCAATATAAACATGTTTAAGCATAATTATTTATATCATCACAGCAGAGTTTCCTGGAAAGAACACTAGATTTAGAGTTAAAGAATCTCAAGTTGAAATGTCACTTTGCCACTTATAAGACCTTGGGCAAATCACTTTTCTGGACCTCAGTTTTCTCATCTGTAAAAAGCAGTGGGATTAGATGACTTCAAATCTTATTTCCAGCTCCAAGTATATATATATATATAAATATATATATATATGTGTAGATACATATGTACACATACATATATACACATAAGTACATATATATGTTTAAAAACCACCCATCTAAAGTGTTATCAATAACACATTATATTAACTAATGCATATTAATATACAGGAAAATGAATATGATAAAATTATTTTTTATTTTTAATATCAAGAGAGTATCCACTCATTTTAGCTCATTGTCACCCTCTAACTACATGATTTTATTAAAATGATATGAGGCATGAGAATTTGGTGATGATGGAAATAAAATTGTTTGTAGTAAGATTAGAGTTTCTAACAATTCAAAATTTTGTGCCTGGAAAAATCCTGTTCTGCGATCAACCCTCATCCCTCCCCCTCCCTCCTTGGACCAATTATAACCTGCAATCCCCTCTCAAAGCTGAATGAAAATGTTGCCTAAATACTTCAATATCACACGAGGACTCCAATTAAAGAATGCTAGACTAGCACCACCACCTCCTCAATGTATTTTATCCCCAAAGTCACAATAAAGAAGGACATTTTAAAAAGATGTTCTTTGAATAGAAGTCCCCAAGCTGATGTTTAATCAGGTCTCCTTGGCAACCAAAGAGGCAGCACATCTTACGCTGGGGTGGGTGGGGAGAGCGAACTCCAAGGTGGGAAGAATAAGTAACTGGAGTAGTAATTTCCTGGCGTTGCCAAGACACTGGCTGGAGGCTGCATGGCCCTAGACCCTGACTCAAGCTCGTGTTCTCCTCCCACCGGGACATGGCCTGCCTTCTACCCAGCTCCTCCACCTGTTTCCCGTAGTCGATGCTGAACAGGTTTAAAAGGAAAGAGAGACGTGCTTACCCGAGGATAGGGATCTGTCTGATTAGGTAACGGTGGCGGCGATGGTGGCAGTGGGTGGCGGCGGCGCAGACACCAGCCTCCGACCTTTTCCAGAGCGAACGAACGCACAAAGGGCTTGGGCTCAGCCCCACGAGGCTGCAGAGCTGGAGGGGAGTATCGAGCCTGCTTCTCCTCTCTGGTTTGGGGAGCCAGCTGTGCCAAGCGAGTGTGAGTGTGTGAGTGTGAGAGAGAGAAAGAGTGTGTGTGTGTGAGTGTGTGTGTGTGTGTGTGTGTGTGTGTGTGTGCTGCCCTCCCAGACTATGGCCCTTTTTCTCTGCTTTCTTAGTAAACAGAGACCACAAGCAGGCGTTTGCAGCTGCCCCCGAGCGTGGCTGGCTGGGTTTGGCCCCGGGCGGTTCAGAGCGCGGGGATGTTCACCTCCGCAGCCCCCGGGCGGAGCGCGCGCTGCCAAGGCTGAGCCAAGCTGAACAGAGCGGGGCTCCGCCTCCTCTGTCCCCCGCCCCGACCGGCACGCACGCCTGGTCCTTAATCCCCTCCACCAACCACCCACTCCACTCTTTTCTTCCTCCCCCGCCCCAGCTCCAGCAGCATACAGGTCCGTTCAGTCACGTGCGCATTCGGCAAAGGCAACCACAGCTGCTGCAGCTGTGGGTTGAGCCTGGCCCTCCCGAACCTAGACCTGGAGGAGCGTGGCCCATCGCAGACCCCCAACTCAGCAACTACCTTCTTGGGCCGCTGGGTGGAAGATGCCACTTACTGAAAGACATCCTGCCACCTGTGAGGACAAACAGTACAAGTTCAGCTTACAAAAGGCTATAGCAAGCTGGACACTCACAATGCCTGGCACATAGTAGGTATTTTTTAAATGTTGATTGACTGACTGATTAGGGAGAGCCCTACTGGATGAATAAGAGTAAAAAGGCCAGTGAAAACAACACAACTGTGAAGAGTGAGGTATCTGGAACCAGAGGACCTGGAATCCATGTGACCTTAAGCAATTTTCTGTACCCCAATTTCCTCAGTTACAAAGTGAGAGGTCTAGATAAGGGAAAGGGTTTAACCTGAGATCTAAGATCATATTATTAATATGTTGATAACTTTCAATAGAATTGGTTTCCTTTGTAAATCTAGGGTTTTTTTTTATTTTATGAATTTAAAAGCAATATTCTGAGAAGGGTCCATTGGTTTTACCAGACTTCCAAAGAATACACACGTTAAAAAAAAAAAAACTGGACTAGATAAACTCTAGGGGTCCCTTCAAGCTATTATATTCACAATACCAACTTTATCTCATGCAGTTTCCATTCCTGAGTGTCTTACCACCTTAGATTTTGAGTCTTCACATATATGATCTTATTTTTGTCTTCAGATATCTGTGTAAATCAGACAGGGGAGATATTAAGGTTATCTTATTTGGTACCAGATAGATTTGGAGTCAAAAAGATTGGAGTTCAAATCCCTGTCTCTGACACTTATTAGTTGTATGATCACCTGTAAATCACAACTTTGGGCCTCAAGAAGGGGCTATGGATGGTCTCTGAAGTCCCTCCTAGTTATAAATTCATTATCTCCCCCTTTTTTTAAAAAGAGACCTAATATTTCGTTTATGTAGTGAACTTAGATTAACAGGGAGAGGAATAAGATTTCTAAGGCATAGGGAATAGCTTGAGTGAAGACAGTGGCAAGAAAATGGTGAAGGGTTCATAGTCTGGGTTAAACTTGGACACAGAGGTTTGCTTAGAGAATAGCAGGAGTTAAGATTAGAAAAGTAGGTTGAGGCCAGTGCAAGGGCACTGAATGACAGACTAAGAAGTTTGAACTTTATTCTGTAGATATTGGAAAGTCATTCATCCATTAATCTCTTCAGATCAATCTTGGGAGGAATAAGCAGATTTTTGATACGTAGAATAAATTAGAGAAAGGACAAAAGGCAGGAAAAGCAGTTCAGAGTCTTCTGTGATAATCCAGGCAAAAAGTATTAAGTGCTTGCTTTACAGAGGTAGTAGTAACAAAAGAAAAGAATAGTTGGAGATGAAAAATATGGCAAAGGAAGAACTACATGGAGGGGCGGAGTCAAGATGGCAGTGTAGAAACAGGAGAACTCTGTAGCTCCCCCATAACCACCTCAAATACCTATAAAATGTGACTCTAAGCAAATTTTAGAGTTCCAGAACTCATAAAATGACAAAGAAACAAGGCTGCTGCTGAAGGCAGCCTGGTGCAGCATGCTGGGAGCAGAGCCCAGCCCCATGTGGTTTTAGCCCCAGGCCGTCTAGGAGAAGCTGCAGTGGGAGCTTTCAGGAGAGTGGATCAGCGGCAGCTGTGGCAGTTTCCAGAATTACCCACCCATAAGAGCCAAGGACAAAGGGAAAAGGTCGGTGGAACTTGGCTAAATTTCGGGAAGAGGGTCCAACCAACTGCCTCCAGAGCTGGAAGAGGTCTGAAGCAGCATCCCTGCAGCCGCCTCCATGTGGCTGCTTCAGAAGCTCCAGTCCTGCACATTGCAGAGGGGGGCAAGAGATCATTCAGAGGCTAAGTGCTCTTGCTTTGAGCTGCCTGGATCAGGATTGCAGTCTTGGGTGGTGATCCTGAGGTGCATTTTCAGTGAGCCAAAGCTGGAGGGGGCTGCAGAGACGGCGGCAGCCTCCTAGTAGCTCCAGCAGTTGTGAAAACCCCAACGATTTGGGACAGAGCTCTCCCCTCTGAAAGCAGAGTTCTACTGAGCTCAAAAGTCAAGTAACTGACTGGCAACATGAGCAGGCAAAGGAGGCAAAAAAAGCTCAGCAATCCAACTTTAGATTCCTTTTTTGGGGACAAAAAGGATCAAAGCATGGAACGGGAGGAAGACAACCCAGTGAGAACTCCCATACCAAAAGCTTCCAAGAAAAATGTAGACTGGTTATAAGCCATAGAGGAGCTTAAGAAGGATTTTGAAAACCAAATAAGAGAAGTGGAGGAAAATTTGGGGAGAGAAATGAGAATGATGCAAGAAAATCATGATAAAAGAGTCAACAACCTGACTGAAGAAAATAACACCTTAAAAAATAGACTAACTCAAATGGCAAAAAGAGGCCCAAAAGCCAATGAGGAGAAGAATGCCTTAAAAAATCGAATTTGCCAG
>CM053586.1:121295112-121320718 GCA_028646515.1 Pseudochirops corinnae
GTTCCCTTGCTCCACCCCTTCCTGCTACATCAGCAAGCTCAAGGGGCGTGGAAGATCTTCAAATCCTAGTATCGTTACACCTAGTAGGGAATAGGATGCACAGAATACCATGTATAAGTAAGGTGAATTTTAGTTTATGTAAAATGGATTTTTGTTGTTATTTCTTAGAGTTCAGTTTCCCAGGATTCATAGCCATAACAATCTCTTGTTCCCAGGTATTAGATATGAGTTCCCATAACTATGGTTCAAAACATCTCCACCATGCTTATGTAGCATTATATAATGATAAATAGTATAAACATCCACTGCATCTGCTCAGTGAGATAAAGGCATGAGGTGATGTAAACTTGTGAGACTATTGTTGGCATTATGCCTTCTTTGTCTGTTGCCCCTATAAAACAGGTCGTCAGTGGTCAGTGAATGGGGAGCCTTAGGGTTGAATACACGAATGCTGTGTGTGCCTTTATTGGCCCCCATCAAGGGTTGGGGGAGCGGGGAGAATCTGTGTTTGCCTCAACTAGCCCCCACTGAGGCTTGAGCAGATTTAGGGTATGCACTACTTGTGCCTGTCTCAACTGAGCCCATTGACACGTAGGGGTAGTTGTCTCCCTCCTTCTCCCCAACCCCTGCGAGAAGCATGATTAGGGAATGCTGTAGGAGTTTCTGCTCCCATTATCAGCAATCCTCTTCTGAGAAAACTAGACTAGAATAAAGTGAGATTATTAACCCCTTCTTAGTGTCTTTCCTATCTGATCAGATCAAGAGTGAACCTGTGCTAGCAGCTATCTTGTGTGTTGTGTTTATTTGTCTTACACCATGCTACACAGTAATTCTTAAGTGTATAAAAGTGGTGCAAATAATATGCCATGTGAGTGTTCAGCTGGGTCATTTCCAGCTGGATAACTCCTTAGAAGCACTGTAGCAGGGTAGACTCTTAGGTCTGCTGTGATACTAAATTCAAGATGGGGTGCCTTGTAGCTGGAAAGTTCTTCCCTGAAAAAATTATTAATTGTTTCAACTAACTTTTTAAATTGTCTTTAGGATTTTCCAAGTATATCATCATATTCAAAAAGAGATAGTTTTATTACCTCATTCCCTATTCTTATTCCTTCTAGTTCTTTTTCTTCTCTTACTGCTATTGCTAGACTTTCTAGTACAATACTGAATAATATTAGTTACAGTGGGCATCCTTGTTTCACACCTGATCTTACTAGGTAGGCTTCTAGCTTATCCCCAATACAAATAATGCTTGCTGTTGGTTTTAGATAAATGTTTTTTTTATCAATTTAAGGAAAAATCATTTTATCCCTGTACTTTCAAATGTTTTTAAGAGAAAAAAATGTACTTTATCAAAAACTTTTTTCTGCAAATGTTGATGTAATCATATGATTTTTTTTTAACTTTTATTACCGACACAATCAATTATGTTAATAGTTTGTCTTATATTAAACCACCCCTACATTCCTGGTATAAATCCCATTTGGTCATAATGTATAATCTTTGTAACATATTGCAGTCTTTTAGCTAGTATTTTATTTAGGATCTTTGCAGTTTGTGTCTGACTTCCTGTGATGCCCTGAATTTGCCTCACTTAACCTTGGAAATGAATACTTACTGTGCTTGTGCACGGTAGATTAATCATTCTCCACTCCCTATGTAAAACACATGCTGGCATGGGAAGTAGGTGATAAGGGGACAATGGTACATATTTTCAGTATCCTTGCTGTTCAATTCAGGTAGAGTGGGGAGAAATAAGGTTCTTCACATTTTTATAGCACACTGAATGCTGACATGAGAACAAATCCATACATTCAACATTTATTAAATAAATTTTTACTAAGCACACACTATATAAAAACATTTGGCTAGCCACTGTGTATACAAAGATGTATAAGATATTGTCCCTATCCTCAAGATATTTGTAATCCTATAAGAGAGAGAAGACTTTTACACAGATGAATATAAAACATATTAGAATATAACTAAGAGAAGTATAAAGTGCTATAAGATTAAGTGGACAAATTACTTCTAGGGTTAGTATTTAATACATGGGAGAACATTTGGGTGATAATTGCCTTTATTCTTGGTAGGACTAGACAGTGCCAATTCAGGCACCTTCATACAGTTTCCATTTTTTTGAAGATTTTCATGCAGTTGTTTATCTCTGAAACTGGGTATTTCCTTCAGGTGCCATCCCATGCCAGCTATTAATGGGAGAGATTACTTCTACAAGACCACAGATTTAAAACTCTCTGACTATGTTAGACAGAAATATATCTACCTCTTTACCAGGAACAAAGCAAATTATAGTATTTCAAATATAGCAAAAATTATATAAGAGAATTGTAAGTATTCAAAAACATAAAGAATTCCTAAGAAATAAATCACTCTAGATTATTATTGAAAAACTAATAAGAACAAGCTACAGAAAAGAACATAAGTCCAAATTTTATCCATGTCTAGAGTTTTGTAAAATTCTAAATCAAGGAATATTATCAAATCACAAGTGTCCTAAGACAGCACTGGACTGGCAGCCAGGATACCTAGATTCCATTCCCAATTCTGCCATTCTTATTAGACTTTGGGGAAAAGCACTTCACTTGTCTTGGCTCTAGTTTCTTATGTTCAAAGATCTTTTGGGAACAGCTTGGAGGGTGAGCCAAGATAGCAGAGTAAAGACAGGAACTTGCCTGAGATCTCCCCCAAATCCCTCCAATACTTTTTAAAAAGTGACTAAACAAATTCTAGAGCAAGAGAACTCAAAAAAAAAGACAGAATGAAACAAATTTCCCGCTCAAGACAACTTGGAAGGTTGGAAGGAAAGGTCTATTGCATCAAAAAAGAAGAGAATAGTCCAGCACAGGCCATGGCAGCAGAGACCTGGCCCCAGCAAAACAGCGTCAGGCCTTGGAAGTGACTGAATCATCAGCAGAAGCAGTGGTTTCCAGAACTCTCAGTCCACAGATGTGAAAGACAACTTATAAGGTTGCAGGAAAGGTCTGTCACACCTGGGTGAGAGAGGAACACAGTTCAGTGAAGGCCTCACTAGCACAGCACAGACCCCAGCAAACCAGAGGCAGGCCTTGGAAATTACTGAATTAGCATCAACAGCAGCAGCTGCTGCTTATGGAGCTCTCAGCACACAGACAGCAAGGGGATCGAACAACTGGTCAAAAGGAGATTACAGGGGCCTCTTTGCTGGCACTGAGGCAGGATTCTGTTGCTTTGTACACACTTGGATCCAGGTTGCAGTCCTAGGTGGTAGTCCCAGGGTGAGGAGGAGCACTAGTACAACAGAGCTTGCAGCCAAGGAGAACTCCCCTCACAGTTCCAGGGCAGAAAAGAGTATTTTTGGTTGCTTACAGACCAGAGCATAGGCCAAGAGAGTGGTAAACACCTCTCCTTAGATCATATCACCTTGGAAGAACCAAAAACTTACAGATCCCTAGAAGTATCTGAAAACTACACAAAACCCCTGAAGCTTGGGACAGTGCACACTCCACCCTGGAAACAGAGCCCTACTTTAACAAGAGCTAAAAGTCAACTGATAGGCTGGGAAAATGAGCAAGCAATGGGTAAAAAAAAGCCGTGACTACTAAAAGTTACTATGGTGACAAGGAAGATCAAAATACACACTCAGAAGAAGACAACAAGGTCAAAATCCTACATTCAAAGCCCCCAAGAAAAATATGAATTTGTCTTAGGCCATGGAAGAACTCAAAAAGAATTTTGAAAATCAAGTAAGAGAGGTAGAGGAAAAATTAGGAAGAGAAAGTGTGATGCAAGAAAATCATGAAAAATAAGTCAACAACTCGGTAAAGGAGCCACGAAAAAATACTGAAGAAAATACCTTAAAAACAGACTAGGTCAAATGACAAAAGAAGTTCAAAAAGCCAGTAAGGAGAAAAATGCTTAAAAGGCAGAATTGGCCAAATGTAAAAGGAGATCTAAAAGCCAAGTGAAGAAAATAAAAACTTAAAAATTAGAATGGAGCAAATGGAAGCTAATAACTTTATGAGAAATCGAGAAACAATAAAACAAAAACAAAACAATGAAAAAATAGAAGACTATGTGAAGTATCTCATTGGAAAAACAACTGACCTGGAAAATAGATCCAGGAGAGAAAAATTAAAAATTATTGGACTTCCTGACAGCCATGACCGAGAAAAGAGCCTAGACATGATCTTTCGAGTAATTATCAAGGAAGACTACCCTGATATTCTAGAAACAGAGAGTAAAATAGAAGTTCAAACAATCCACTGATCGCCTCCTGAAAGACAACTCAAAATGAAAACTTCCAGGAACATTATAACCAAATTCCAGAGTTCCCAGTTCAAGAAGAAAATACTGCAAACATCCATAAAGAAACAATTCAAGTTTTGTGTAGCCACAGCCAGATTAACACATGATTTAGCAACTTGTATATTAAAGAATTAGAGTGCTTGGGATAGATATTCCAGAGGGCAAAGGAGCTAGGATCACAACCAAGAATCACCTAGTCAGCAAAACTGAGTATAATCCTTCAAGAGAGAGGTAGAATAGGGTAAATTATCTCACATAAAAGATAAAAGAAAAAGGTTTTACAGTGGAGGGGAAGAGGTAGAAAGTGAGGGGGAGTGAGTGAAACTTATTCTCATCAGAATTGGCTGAAAGAGGAAATAACATAAACACTCAATTGAGTATAGAAATCTGTCTTACCCTACAGGGAATTAAGAGGGGAAAGGGATAAGCGAAGCGGGGGATGATAGAAGGGACAGCTGACTGGGGGATGGAGTAGTCCAAAGCAAAACACTTTTGAGGAGTGACAGGGTGGAAGGAGAGAGAGAGAAAATAGAATAAATTGGGGGAGGGGGTAATAGGATAGAGGCAAATACATTTAGCAATAGTAGCTGTGAAAAAAAAAATTTGAAGCAAGTTTCTCTGATAAAGCCCTCATTTCTCAAACATATAGAGAACTAAGTCAAATTTATAAAAATAAGAGCCATTCCTCAATTGATAAATGATCAAAAGATATGATCAGTTTTCAGATGAAGTAATCAGAACTATCTATAGCCATGTGAAAAAATACTCCAACTCACTACTGATTGGAGAAATGAAAATTAAAACAATTCTGAGGTACTACTTCATACCTATTAGATTGGTTAATAGGACAGAAAAGGTAAATGACAAATGTTGGAGGGTATGTGGGGAAAAAATGAGACTTTATGCACTGTTGGTGGAGTTGTGAACTGATTCAATCATTATGTAGAACAATTTGGAACTATGCCCAAAGAGCTACAAAATCATGCATACCTCTTGACTTAGCAATACCACTACTAGGTCTGTATCTCCAAAGACAAAAAGTTACGGACCTACAACGTACAAAAATATTTATAGCAGCTCTTTTCTGGGAGAAAAGAATTAGAAATTGAGGGCATGCCCATCAATTGGGGAATGACTGAACAAGTTGTAGTATGTGATTATGATGGAATACTATTATATTATAATAAATGATGAGCAAGATGCTCTCAGAGAAACCTGGAAAGACTTGCATGGGCTGTTGCAAAGTGAAATGTACCATGTACATAGTAAGAGTAATATTTTAAGATGATCAACTGTGAATGACTTAGCTATTCTCAGCAATACAATGATCCAAGACAATTCTGAAGTATTTATGATGAAAAATGCTGTCCATCCCCAGAGAACGAACTGATGGTGGCTGAATACAGATTGAAGCATACCTTTTTTTCCTTTATTTCTTTGACTTTTTATCTGTTTTCATTTACAACATGACTGTTACGAATATGTTT
The DNA here is from genome assembly GCA_028646515.1 of Pseudochirops corinnae. NCBI lineage: Eukaryota > Metazoa > Chordata > Mammalia > Diprotodontia > Pseudocheiridae > Pseudochirops > Pseudochirops corinnae. The sequence goes on from CM053586.1 coordinate 121,300,902, forward strand.
TGCATGTCTACACGTGTATAATGTATATAGAATTGCTTGCATTCTCACAATGAGGAAGTCAGAGAGGGAGGAAGTAGGAGAATTTGGAACTCAAAGTTTTTAAAACAAATGTTAAAATTGTTCTTACATATAATTGAGGAAAAATAAAAAACTAAATAAAAACTAAAATTATTTTTTAAAAAAGTGAATAGCTTGTATTTCCAATAATGGCCTTTGTAAAGAAATCTAGCATTTTCTTAGCAATAGAGTTTTGGCTCCTAAGTCTTTTTCTTCTCTTTTCTACTTAAGAATGATTTCACGTTGGTACTGGATGTGAGGATTTATGAGCTGGAGGCAAAAGAGTTTGAAGAAAATAGGAAAATGACAAAGGAGATGGATTTAAAATTTCAAAAGTACAACTATACCTGCCTGCAATGAGTCATGATACATTTTCTGACATGGAAGAAGGCCAGAAATAAATATCTGTTAATTGAACTACAGTAAATTTCTGTCATTACAAGTCCCCAGGAGGTGTATTAAAACAATTCAATTGGATAAAGCATGAAAAGTCCATTGAATTTGGATATGAGATAACAGAATGTGTCTAAGTGCTAAAATGCAAAATGGAAATTGAAGGGGAAGTATTCCTTCTGATACCTCGTGGTGTGGAAGTGGTCAAATGCTGGCATGTTATTTTTTAAAAAGCCATCTTAATGTGAATTCTATCACATAAATTGTAATTTCTCATAACCTAAGTGTGAACATTATCCAGCTATAATTGTTCTCTTGCTATTGTCTTACATATATTATCACTGAATTTTTTTTAAAAAAGATCTTTTGGCCCTCTAGCGCTAACAGTTCATGGTTTTACGTTGGCTCAAATAAAGACAAAATAGTAGGGATGGCTAGGTGGTGCAGTGAATACAGCACCAGCCCTAGAGTCAGGAGGACCTGAGTTCAAATCCAACCTCAGACACTTAACACTTACTAGCCATGAGACCTTGGGCAACCCCAATTGCCCTGCCTTCCCCCCTCCAAAAAAAAAAAAAGACAAAATAGTCAACAAGCACTTATAAATCACAGACATCTATCTATTAAACACTAATTATGTGCCAGGCAATATGCTGTGTTCCTAGGCACTGGAAATACAAATACAAGCAGAAAGCCCCAGTCTTCAAGGAACTTACATTCTAATGAGGGAAGATGATACATAATAGGAAACTGAAAAATGAGGGTGGAGTGAAGGAACATAGCAGATCACGTCCAGAGAGTCAAGACTGGAGGCTATACAGGAATGAAGAGATGGTGGACCTGGGACACTTTGCTTAAAATGGAGATTTTGGGGAAAAAACCAAAACAGGAAAGGGCTGTGGAGGTGAAGCGAACTTCCAATATGAGAAGGCCAGGGATGGAGTGAATTTCCAGGGTGAGAAGGCTCCCATGGCATGATGGAAAAAAATCCAGAGCTGAATAAAGTTCAGAGAGAAATAAAAGTGTCATAGCTTTTACCTTTGGAACAACTTACATTTCTGGGCCTTGATAACACTCCATGTACAATAAACAGTGTTTTATATCATGTGATAGTTCTAAGTTCTAAAATCATAGATTTAAAATGGGAAGTAACCTCAATTCTTGTAAGAAAACAGCATTGGTAATATTTTACAGCCTACTTATGCCCACTATGCTTCTTTCCACTTTCTTTCCTTCACGCGACCAGATCTTTGCTTAAGGAAAATTATTTTGGCCATTGTATGTATAATGTATGAACCTGACACAATGGATGGATACTGGTATCTTTGACAGAGATAGGAAAGTTTGGAAGAGGGAAGGGTATGGTAGAAAAGATAATGAGTTCAAATTTAGACATTTATTTATTAGGCATCCAATCTGTAATGGGGGACTGAAGCTGAAGGGGAAGTTTGAGGCTAGATTTATAATTAAAGCCATGGGAGCTAATGCAGTCACCAAGAAAAAGTGTGGAAAGAGATGAGAAGGGTCCAGGACAGCTTTAAGGAACATTCACAGGGATAAATAGCAATGTTTCCATTGGGAAAGGTAAGGTGGGACAGTGAAGGGCAAAGCCAGGCAGGGCAGAGCAAGTCTGAAATCGAAGAAATGGCAACAAAAGTTTAAGCAATAGACCTCATTGAGATATGAGGAGAAAAGCAAGATGTCTGGGTGATTGAGAGTATTTTAAGTATACCTCACTTAGAAAAATGCTTGTCATAAACTCACTTCCAAGGAGGATAAAAGTAGAGACCATCACTGATACAGTCTCGTAATGAACCCACATGGATTTCATATAGAATTTCAAAACCAAAAGGAGAATGAAAATCTAGGACTGACTATAAAAGAAGCCCATCAGGGGCAAAATGAAAAGGGACACAAGAAATATATCTTTCAGAACCTATTTGCGAAAAGGAACTTTCTCTCTAGGTAGATAATTCCTCCCTAGGAAGTTGGAGAGATTTAAGATTGCTAATGGTGCTCAAGCTTAATTTCACAGATGCTGGCATTCTGGTAGATTTAGAAAAGTAAGCGGAATCATGGAGCAACCTTTAATTGATTAATCACTCAATCAATAAACATTTATTAAGGACCTACTATGTGCCAGCCACTGTGCTTTAGAATTAAGCAATTTAAATACAGGTTCATATTTAGATGGATAGGTTAATTATGACAGTTAATATCCATGGCATAGTTGGTCTACCTTCTAGATAGTAATTTATAGCCAATGAGATCACACCTTGATAACTGTTAGATTAAAATTCTGAATTCAAAAAGCTTGAAATGCCACAATTAGGAGATACATGCATGGAATTTTTTTCATGTAGATCAGAGGTATCAAACTTGCCCCTCAAGGGCCATATAGGGCTCACAAAATTCCCAAATGCAACCCAAGCCAGATTAAAATGTAATTGGAAAAGTTTTAACAAAATAAATAAAAATCAAATAAAATATAATGTTAATTTTTGCATTTCTAAGTCAATATGCAACCTGCAGGGATCCATCTCCATCTGAATTTGGCACCACTGACATAGATAGAGATGGATGTAACTGAACTCATTTTATTGGACTGATAGAAAGTTTTATTTTATGTTTTATTAAGATTGATTTATTTTAATAGCATGTTAATAAGTTGACCGCATTATTATTTTGGAAAGTACTATAGAGTTGCAGTATTGCTAATGTTTGAGAATGACTGTCTTCATTTGATTCATTCACACGTAGGGAATTTTGATGACTCTTTTTCAATGAGAGTGTGTTGTAAGAGAAGAAGCCTCAGAACCTTCTTCCCCTCAAAAGCTATATGTACCCTAAAAAATATGTTTAGATCCTTGGCATTTTTATTCATTTTTTTTCTGTTCTAGGTACAGGGATAGTCTCTGATTACAGGACATTTAGCCACGAGAATCTAGGAGTCAGAATCCAAGCCAGGTTTTATAGTCAACACAACATCAATGTTCAAAGAAGCAACAGTGATCTTCAGGACTGGCCTTCAGGAGCCCTGCCCAGCATTAAGTGCCCATCTAGCAGCAATACCATATCCGGACATGAACTTGGCAAGACCAATGATATATAAGAATTGAGCCAAATTTTGAAACTATTCCATCAGAGACTGAGATAGCATAGGGGAAAATATGTCCCTGATGTACCTGGGGGAAGTTTGTTTCTGTTTGTTCTAGATACAACTTTGAAGCAAATGTCTCTTTGTAAAAGATTTTTTAAAAAGGAAAAAGGAAAAAACTATCTAGAGGGTGATACACATGTAATATTAAATCAGAACTCTTGTGTTGTATAAGCATTTTTCTGTGATACACAGATATAATGTTCTTCTAGTTAATGACTGTGTAAGTATTTAAACATAAATACTCTGGTATGTTGAGTTAATTTGTTTTTGGTAAACAATATTGTAGACATTAGAAAGCTGGAAATCCTATCAGAACAAAAACAACATAGTTTATAAGGACTAGGAAAATTTGGAATATAATAAAAATGAAATATTCTGTTTTATACTTAATAATAAATCTGGTGATTTTCCCATAGAAATCCAAACTGTACTGTCTATTCAAGTGACTGCCATCTTCTATTTAAGTTGGGAGTTTTTTTGAGGCAGTTGGGGTCAAGTGATTTGCCCAGGGTCACATAGCTAGTAAATGAATTTAAACTCAAGGCTGCTGCTCTATCCACTGCACCACCTAGTTACCCCCTCTTTAAGACTTTTGATTTTCTCGGTTGATGTCTTGTGTTAGGTTCTAGTCTAGCCTTATAAGTCCTTGGAGGTCCTTATCACAAATATAGGCCATGCCACTATATGAGGGACTGAGAAGGCATTGAGGTTAAGTAAACGTTAACCTGTTTAAGATACCTATAGCAAACATTATTTGATAAATTGTGGCACCTTTAAAAAATAGAGAATTTATAAAGCTTGTACAGAGAGGCCTCTCAGAAATACCACTGAAGACCACAATACTGGATATGTCCAGGTCATTAAGACATGATGCCTAGACTGACTCCACAGCAATGGCTGCTGCCTTTTCTTTTTCAAACATCAGACAAAACAATTATTATTATCTATTGTTTCTTCCTTAGTTTCAGTTGCTACTTTAGAAAACCTTGTTATCAAAAATAATAATAAATTTTTAAAAAAGAAAGCCTTGTTCTACAAAGGTAGGCCCTGTTTATACTTGAGATAATCCTTACTCAAATGAATAATATGCACAATTAAAATGGGGAGTTGGTTTTATAGAAGTCTAAAATTGGTTAGTGCAAAATTTTCCTTCAGGAGCCCAATAATACATAATGTTGAAAAATCAATCAAGAAAGCAACATATATGATGGGGTTTTGTTAATATACAGGTTGATTTCATACAAATGACTAAATGCTTTTGTGAATATGACCTTTTTATAGTAAAAATGGTTCAGGATGAATTGAAAGTTGCTCTACTGCAAAAGCAAAATCCAAAGCATAGACATAGCTCATCTCAGCAATACAATGATCTAAGAAAGTTCCAAGACTCATGATGAAAAGTGTTATCTACATCCAGAGAAAGAACTATGGAGCCTGACTGCAGAATGAAGCATACTATTTTCTTACTTTTTTCTTTCTCATGGTTTTTCCCTTTTGTTCTGATTCTTCTTTCACAACATGACTATGGAAATATGTTTAATATGATTGTTCTTGTATAGCCTATATCAGATGGCATGATGTCTTGGGGAGCAAGGAGGGCAGAGAAAGGGAAAATTTAGAACTGAAAATCTTATAAAAGTGAATGTTGAAAACTAAAAAATAATTAATTAATTAATTGAGAAATTTAGAGATGAAGATATAATTGTCCTAGATAAAATTTGTTGGGTTGAACAAAAAATAGGAAGTTCACTCTTTGGATGACAATTTGGACTATATCAAAACAATCAGAATATAGACTCAGAATGTCTATTTTTCAATAGCGATGGCTAAGGGGATCAGACTATCTGCCGCAGTCAACCAGCAGAAGTTTTCTTACTATTTATTATTCATGAGATTGAAGGACTGGAGACAAAAGATTTTTGAATACTAGGCTTTTCCCTCCACTGACACTGTAGCTTTCTACATCCCAATGTGTATATCTTTTAACATGTTCAAGGGAAGGCTTCAAATCTATCATGGTACTTGGTATCTGGAACAGTTCTTCTCTTTTTTTTTTTTTGGAGGGAGAAAGGCAAGGCAATTGGGGTTAAGTGACTTGCCCAAGGTCACCCAGCTAGCAAGAGTTATCAAGTGTCTGAGGCCAGGTTTCAACTCAGGTCCTCCTGATTCCAGGGCTGGTGCTCTATTCCACCTAGCTGCCCCCAAAAGTTCTCCTCTTAACCCTATTATATAACTGAATCTACCATATTAAATTAAAACATCTACTAGAATAATGTATCTCATTACTGCTTATATGCTCTTTTCAAGAACAGATACAAAATGAGATGCTAAAATTAATGATCATAGATTGTATTTAAGATCAAGGAGGAGAACAGGGAAGCAATAAAATCTCAGTTGTATTGTAAAACTTAAGAATTAATGTTTGCAGGGTAAAAGGGTCAGAAAAACAGAGCAGGTTAAAGAATCTGTATCAGTCTGGGGCAGCTAAGTGGCACAGTGAATAGAGCACTGGCCCTGGAGTCAGGAGGACTTGAATTCAAATCCGGCCTCAGATACTTGATTGCACTTACTAACTGTGTGACCTTGGGCAAGTCACTTAACCCCAATTGCCTTGCATTCCCCCCTCCAAAAAAAAAAATCTATATCAATTAATACTGGATCAATACTGGGATCAGAACAAAAATAGTTGTTCTTTCAGCCTGAGTGAGACAAGGAAAACTAGAGAGACAGAGAGAATGTGTGCGTGTGTGTGTGTGTATGTGTGTATGTGTGTGTATACAGACACACATATGCACATACATACATAATCTCTCCATGAAAGAACATATTTTAACAGAGAACAGACTAGGTAGATCACCACCCTACCCCCTACAGTCCCTCATTCTATGGGCAGGGTAGTGACTGTACACACAGAAAAATGCACACTCCATTTCAAAAGTCCTAACACACTCAGGGCTCAACTTAGAGTTTTAGACAAAGAGATGATGTGAAACTAATAGGAGACTGCCCTACGACCAGTGAGGCATGGCAGTGGAATAATTTGGAACACTGAAATCAGAGTATTTTCTGAGTTGCCTAATAAGGGATAAGAAATGAGAGGCAGGAACCCGGAAAACTTAAGTCTAATTGTACCAGTCTGGGAAGCAGTAATGCTTGATCTCAGGATCAGTTAAATAGGAGACTTTCATGTATCCTGTGAGCTGGGGCTACAGATAGACCATTCAAATCAGTTTGACCAGCTCACAATATTTTAAGTTTCACGGTCTAAAGTCTTTGACCTCCCTGGAATGGAAGGTTCAATTATTCTTCCTTCTATGCAGGGAAGACGTATAAATATGAAAAGCCAAAAAATATATTGGGGATCCATGAGGCTCAGGAAGAAAAAGGAAAAGGTTTTAGCAGGTTAGAGAGTGTGTTTTGTATTTGATCATGAGACCTTTAAAATGAAAATGGGGCAGGAAAGACAATCCATATCGATCTGCCAAGTCAGTATAGAAGAAAATAATCTATTCTCTGTGTTTTAGGTCAAAATCTGTCATAGACAATTTTTAATATATGAACTCTTCTGCTTGAAAAGAAGCTAAGACACGCAGAGTTCCCCCTGATAATTAGAATGCTCTCTGATTCTAACAACTTCCAGCTTATATTTCACAGTAATAGTGAAACAAAAGATGAAACTACAGCAAATTAAAACAGAGATACACAGTTTAAGATTAGAGTTTGTGATTTGCAGAACAGAATGATGATGTTAATACCAACAAACCACTGGAGGAAATATCTTCCTAAAGCCAACTATTCCCTCTTTAATGACTCTCTCATAAGCATACATATATAGAGACAGAATTTACAATTTCATTAGCATAGGAAACTTCCTCTACCAGTGTCTATTGGCACCTTCTTTGTAATTTATAATGTTAAAGAGTTGGTTAGGGACGGCTAGGTGGCACAGTGACTAGAGCACTGGCCCTGGAGTCAGGAGGACCTGAGTTCAAGTCCCACCTCAGATACTTAACACTTACTAGCCATGTGACCTTGGGCAAGTGACTTAACCCTAATTGCCCTGCCCTCCCCCCTCCAAAAAGCAGAGAGAGAGAGAGAGAGAGAGAGAGTGAGTTGGTTAGAGCACTGAAAAAATTAAATGACTTGTCCAGGGTCAAACAGCCTGTATATGTTTATAGGTAAGACTGATGAGAAAGTAGGCTGTCAATTCAGTAATTTCTGATGTGTTTTGGACCAACTTTTTTTTTCCAGGGGACGGAAATAATATCATCCATAATCTATTTTATTCACTAATTTCTAACTAAAATTTTTCCCACCCAAGTTCATGACCCCCTGAAACCTGTTAACAGGCCCCCAGGCTAAGAAACTTGACATTAATAAATTATCTTTGTGAATTGTTGTGGACCTTTTCTAAACTTATCTAGGGTCATCCTTGGATGATAGATGCCCCCAGGCTGGTACTTGGAGCTTTTCCATCTTGGTGAGACTTGCCAGAGCTTGTACTCCATTGGCACAAGCAAGGCGGTTACCACATCCCAGGGAGGTATTAGACTAGGACATTAGTGGAGGACTTTGTACACATAACCAATAATTTAAAATATTGTATATTTTGGTTTGTATTATGACCAAGGGAAAGAAACAAATATATACACAGACAGACAGACATGTGGACAGGCATATAAAAAGACAGAAAGGGAAAATGGGGAAAGAAGACAAGATGGATTTAGAAGGTTCTGACTTTACGAGTTTTTGTCCAACTGCAATTCCTTTGTCTGGAGTATTCAGGAATAAATGATCACCTGTTATCACTACTGCTCTTAAAAATGATAATAGTTCTTTAGCAATTAATTAATTAGTATTTACAGTTTTTCAGTAATCATATCAGTACTTGACAGAGGAAGTAATTATTAGTCTGTCAATCAGTATTTATTAAGCACTCCCTGCATGCCATGCTAAGTGCTAAGGATACAAAGAAAGGTAAATACATGGTCCCTGACCTCAAAGAACTCACATGATTTTTTTTTTTTGAGGCGATCAGGGTTAAGTGACTTGCCCAGGGTTACACAGCTAGTGTCTGAAGCTAGAATTTGAACTCATGTCCTCTTGACTCCCGGGTCAGTACTCTATCCAACTATGCCACCTAGCTGCCCCAAGGAGCTCATATTCTAACACAGGCTATAATTCTTTGGTAAAAACATATTTATTTGGTAAGAACCCAAGAAGGCTCACATTCTGACCAGAGATTTTTCCATCTAAGTCACAGGCAACAGGGATCCATTACAGGTTCTTGATCAACAAAATGGCCTCTTTGGGTCTCAGTTTCTCCATATTTAAAATTAGAGCAGGGATGGCCTGTTTTATTGGTAGAGAGTTGGTCTTAGAGTCAGGAAGATCTGATTTCCCATTCTGCCTCTGATACATCATTGTTATGTGTCTTTTTAGCTTCACTACTATGTGTTACAGGGAGTAGAGGAAGTTTCCACACCAAGAATTCACCATGTGGAAATCACATGTCTGAACCCCTGCCCTCCCCAAAAATGAAAGGCTTTAACTAGAACTTTGAGATCCCTTCCAGCTCTAAGTTGCTATGTTATTCTTGAATAAGGGGCTAATGTGATAGAAGCAGCGTTTTAAGAACAATCAGGCAGCAGAATGCCAAATACATTAGAGAAAAGATCAAGGAAGGAAAAGGAAGCTAGTTACAATCTGTTGTAGCTGTTCAGGCACAAAGTAAAACATTCTGGGATTAGTGTGGTGGCAAAGAAAATGGCAGGTGAAGAAATCACTCCAAGGCCAATGCGAAGGAAGGACCCAGCTTCCTCCCTTCGTTTTTCATTTCAGAAATGAAAGTACAGAAAAATGTCAAGTTGGCATCCCTGCTGTTATGCTAAATACATGCAGAAACCCATTCGTTTTCCTTTAATATCAAATAATTCTGGCTTCATTGGTTGAGTGTGCAAAATGTTGGCTTTCCTAATGTTTACCAAAAAAATTAGGCTCCACAGAGGAAAGTGCAAGATAACAAAACAAAACTGATTTTCAATTTTAGAATGAACTCAGAATGTAAATGGGGGATTTACGAACTTCAAAGCCTACTACGAGAATATGAATGGAAATAATTATAAGCAACTTCAAATGGCTTTTCAGCAGCCTGCGGAAGCATTAGGAGAATCCAGCATATCAAGTCATAATGAAGGACAGTTAACAGGATTAAACCAGATATTGCACCACAACAGGGGATTGTTTGGGAACATATACAGGCCCAGCCCACTATAACTTTCAGTAAATAAGCATATGGGTCCTTTTCTAAATATTGTCCTTTGTTAAGTCATGTTTTATGAAAGAGGGTCAGGGCCACAAGGGACAGCTGGTAAATGTGCTCAGTCCCTTCTGTGCCGTCTCTTTGTTGCCACAGTGTCAATGCAGTGAAATCTGGGATCTTATTTCCAAGGAGAATCAGTTCCCAGGTCAACTACAGCTTGTGTTGATTGTGGGAGATGGACAAGCACAACCTCTACTCTATCTGAGTTCCTCTGAAGTTTTTGCTTTCAAGCATTCTTACAGCAAATGCTTCCTTTTGGGTTATGCTAATAAATGCTGATACATGCATGAGCATACACTTGCATGAAAACATAACAAATATATGCTCAGTCAGCTGTACACATATGCATATACCTATGTGACTGATAGTTGGTAACAGATATGCACAAGACCTGTTCATCCTTTAATAGACACTGAAATCAGAGACTGGGAAGTGCTGCTTAGAATGAAATAGATCTAAAACAGAGTTTCAAATACATACAATTAAAATCTGTTTTCAAATTTAAAATTATTACCGAAAGTGGGCTTGACAGATAAATTATAAGCCCTTCCACAATGTTAGATATCTAACAGATCTCTCCCTTTTTAATTCTACTTCAGGGAAACAAATATACGTTAGATTAAACATGCAAAGCAACATCTATGAAGAAGACTGATGGCAAAGAGTTTAGCATACAGGAATATGATATGGCCCTTTTCTGACATCTAAAGGACAGGACCATCTAGAGAAGCCAAAATCCAACTGGTTTGTTCATCATTAGAGGCAACAAATAACCCTGTTTTTCCCCTTCTTCCTACACTGAAAGAGCAGGGGAAAAGCACAACTTCTTGATAGAACAATGACAAATGACCAGTGGGAATACAGTTCCCCAAACAACTTTCTTGGGCTTCCTGCCACATTCCACTCAAGGGGAGAAGGAACATCAGGCTCTCAGGCCCTCTAGGGACAAGGCCTAAGATGCTCTAGGTGAGGGGATATGCTTCTCTGAATCGTGTTCAGTCTAGGGAAAAGTATATTATAGCTCTAGAGGGGTCCTAGTATGAGTGAGGGACAAAGAAGCAGACCACTAGTCCACAAACTACAGCCCACCATGAGCAAATTTGCCCCCAGAAGATAGAATTGCTAGTTAGTTATAGCTCTGAAAACAAACAATGAATCCTTTGCTATGCACCGGAAGCCGTTTTTTTTTAAAAATGTGTTTTATTGATTTGTTTTCATGCCAGTCATTTCTGAATATACTAATCTATTTACATCCCAGAACTGAACTATCCTTTATAACTAACTCCTTCCAAAATAAATAAAATTAGTTAAGCAAAAACATTGATAAAATGACCATGAAAGCAACATTTTTTACCACTGTAAGTCCTTACCCCTCAGCCACAAGAGTAGGATTGTCATTGACTAAGACCTTCCTCTGCCCCCATTTTCAGTTACTCAGAATTCAATCTCCTTTTACTGATATTTTCATTTCCATTGTTGCAGTCACTGTGTATGTTGTTCTTCTGGTTCTCTTCATTTCAATCGATGTTATTTCATGTAGATTTTTTCTATATTTCTCTGAATTCCTTATATTTATCATTTCTTAATGCATAATAAAACGTATTAATACACTCTGGTCTGTTCAACCTACTTTATAGCTCAATCTCTGGACAACTACGTTGTTTCTGGTTCTTGCTACCACAAAAGTGCTGCTATTATTCTTTTGGCATATACTGGACTTTCTGTTCTACTTCAGAACTTTTTTGGGTATATGCTTGGTACTGAGATCACTAATGACTGGGGTGGGAGAACTTCCCTCAGGAAATAGTCTTGAAGCTGATGTTTGAAGCAACCTAGAGATTATAGGATGTAGGAAGGGTATTCTAGGCTCAAGGAACAAACTGAAAAGTCAAATGGAAATGGCGGGGTGAGAGATGGAATTTTGGGTTCAAGGAAAAAACAGGCTAGAATGAAGAATGAATGAAGAGAATAAAAACAAAAAGCTTAAAAGATTAGAGCCGGATTGTGAAGGAATTTGAAATGCCAGGAATTTGAGTTTATATTGTATCCTAGAAGCAATAGAGATTTGCTAAAGATTTTTGAAAAATAAAATGACATGGTCAGATTTGTGCTTTAGTAATAATAATTTGGTACCTCTGAGAAAAATTAATTAGAGAGAGAAGAAACTGGAGATAGGAGGGAAAATTAGGAGTCTATTTCAATAATCTAGGCAATGGGTGATAAGGGCCTTAACTAAGATGGTTATCTGTGTCAGTGGAAATTCGGCAGTGATAGGCAAAGGGAAGAAATGTGGAAGTGAAGAAAAGGGAAGAATATATTCTTTGATGGTAAAATTAAGTGAGTGGTGGGAGGGAAAGGAAGATGGTGAGCGGCACTCTTGATAGAAGGAGAGATATATGGAAGAAGTACAGGTTTAGGGGAGATGATAACAAATTCTGATTTGGACATGTTGAATTTAAGAAGCCAATAATATTTCCAAGTAGAGATGCTGGACAAGAGTTCAGGAGAGAGATTAAGATTAGATGTACAGATTAGGAAATCTTCTACCTAGAAATTATAGTTGAACCCATGTTGGTGAGATAACAAAGAGGAAGAGTATAGAGGGACAAAAGAAGAGATCCCAGGACCAATCTTTAAAGGGGAGCCACTTATAGAGGTCAGAAGATGCTAACTAAGCAAAGGGGTCCAAAATGGAATAGTCAGAAAGGCAGGAAGGAAAGTAAACAGTACAGTGTCAAAGAAGCAAAGAAAGGAGAGAGTATACAAATGGATAGCCAATAGTGCCAGAAGCTTCAGAGAGATCAAGTGGAATGAAGACTGAAAAAACATCACTGGATTGAGCAGTTAGGAGAGCATGGTAACCTCATAGAATGGTGGGGTTGCCAGGGACAGAGTAGAGAGTGGGAGGTAAGGAAATGAAGGCAGGGAAGCTAAACCTGCATAGTTCAAGCTCTCTGTGGATAAGAAAACCAAATAATCAGATCCCAGGACCTATCTGCCACAGAATTACACTGGATACACTTAAGTTTATTGTTCCCATATGAATTTTTGCTCTCTTTTTCCATTTCTACTTCTTAATATATTTTTTGTTCACTTGTTTTACCTTCAAAATTTGGTGTACTTTCAGTCCTTCAAGAAGAAAAGAGCTATAATATCCTGTATAAATAATTTCCATAATGAACCCAGTTTTCTGTTTTACATCCCCAGCAAGCAGTAGTTACTACTATACAGAAGGGTGAGTGAAGTTCACAGTGACTTGTAGCCTGTATAGTTCCTAAGAAAGAAATCTATCTCTTAATACTGCCCAGAAAACCAAAATCCAGAGCCCACAAGGGTACAGCTGAATCATCCAGTTTTTTCTTCTGCTCTGCCCTGAGCCATACCTGCTTTTAGTGAGGTGGTTGCCCAGAGCAACCCTCAGACAGAACAATGCCAGAAAACATCATTCTTTTGGAAGTAGACCTCTACTGTGTAGAAGTAGTACTGAGATGCCAAGAATGCTTTTGCTCTGGCTTATTGTCCCCCTTCTGCAAGGATTACAGGAGATCTGGCTTCAACAAATTTCCTTTTAAGGGTTTGTATTTTTAAAAACTGATAGAGGAAAAAAAAGGAATAGTCTGGCAACTCATCCCACTATGCCACTGGCTTAGATACACTGTAGGTCAAACCATCTTTCAGTTATGCTTATTGTGATAGAGTTCATGTCTTGCTGATGAAGCTAAATACAGAAAACCTGTGGGATCCTAGCTGGCTCACACCACTATAGTTACAATGGTGCCCTTTTTATGCTTGATTGAGCAACATTCTCCTCCTGTCTTGCACAAATAAGAGTATGAATTGTCTTGAAGTTGGCTCTGAGGACACTCAAAAGTCCATATGTATTCTGGAAAGGGAGAGAGTATGTGGCCACTACATGGTGCATGGCTACATATGGCATAAAGGGTTTGTTTAATGCCAAGATGAGTACATTGGTTGCCAAAGGCACAATCCTTCAGGGCTGGGGCCAGACCAGGGACAGATTGCGAAATAGGTAAAATTTGTTTGAGGCATCTTTCTTCTTTTCCTGGCCCTCTATCTTCCATTTACCTGCCTTTATCTTCTCTCTCTCTTATTCTTCCATTCTCAAGGCCTCCCCAATGCTTCACTGAGGCCAGGGAGGAAAATAATTCACTTTGAGATGTTGGTGATATAATGTGTTAACTTTCCCAGGAGTATTTGCATTTCTAAATGAATAGTGAAAGGAAAAGATTTAAGCAAAGAAATGAATCAATAAAGTCAAATTCTGGAGGGAACATACTTAGTATTGGGTTTTTTGTTTGTTTGTTGAGGGGGGAGGGATTTCCTGATAGCCTCAAGTCATACCACCTAGCCAAATTCTAGCTTCACTCATCTGTAAGGCTAGCCCTGTCTTGGGGGTTGGGGACAGGGGAAGGAAGCCCATTAATTTTTATGTCATTTCAGAATCTATGCTTATTCACTGTCACCTCTCCCTCACCACTACTCCTGTGATGAGAGGACCTGAAAGCTGCAGCTCATATGTAAGTAAAATCCTTACAAATTAGCAGATTTGGAGGTGTATAGTATTGGAACAAAGCTGCCAAATTTACAGTGGGGAGAAACTCGCCAGTCATTTGCTCTATCTCTCAGATTTGTCCCCAATGCAAGTACCTCACTCCAACAATGCAGTAGGCAGACAAACAGAATAGAGAGACACTTCTGGTCTCACAGAACTCAGGCTCTGATTAGGAACAACACCTATCCTCTCCCCCTTATGGAACTGATACAAAGGTGAGAATGCAATCATCCATGGGCCACATTAATAGAAGTCCAGGATCCTTAACAAAGGTGATGGTAGTCTGGTAGTCCTTTGCCTGGTCTGACCATGTCTTTAATCTTATGTTCAATCCTGGGAACTACATTTTAGAAAAAGACAACGCAGATATCAAAGATGCATTAAGTTATGTCATATGAAGATGGGGAATCTATGACTTCAAGGTCACATGTGGCCCCCAGGTCCTCAAGTATAGCCCTTTGACAGGATCCAAACTTCACAGAACAAATCTCTTTAATAAAAGGATTTGTTCTGTAAAACTTGGACTCAGTCAAAAGGCCCCACCAGAGGATCTAGAAAGCCACATGTAGTCTCATGACTTGACTAAGTCTTAGTGCAGGTTTAAGCTATTCAAGGTAAGCTGCACTAAGACTTTTGGAACACTCTGTATTTGAAGAACTGTCATAAAAGAGAGGGCTTTTTTGTCTCATTTTAAAAGGAGGATCTATGAGCAATGGGCAGAAGCCACAGTGAGGCAGATTTGAACTTGATGAAAGGAAAAACTTCTTAACAATTAGAGTTGTCTAAAGTGAACGTCAGGAGGCAGTCTCTTTCCTGTCACTGGGGTTTTCCAAATAGAGGCTAGATTGTTGTTTGTCCTTTGTTCTTCAATAGGACCATGCTATCAGAAAGGTGATTCCATGACTTGCAAGTGAATTGGATTTAAGTGAGAGAGGGCTGTGCAAAGTCGCCAGCCTCACTTTTTCCTCCGGAGTCATCTGGGCCCAGTGGCAAGATATATAGATCAGGATGATTACAGATGGCCCCAGTGGCAGTGGGAGACTGGATAGTCACTTATTTAAGGTATTGTAGAAATGATTCCTGTTTCAGGTACAGGTTAGAATAAGCAATCTCAGGAATCCTTTCTAACTCTGAGACTGCACGATTCTGAGTAATTTCTGATAATTTTCTGAGTAAATTCTAATAATTTTACTGTATTTTACTTGATATCATAAAATGAAGGTGGCCCACCTTTAGCAGCCTTTAGAGATACTTTCAACCACAAACTGCTAGGGAAAGTTTAAGCTTGGGGGTAGGAGAAACAACAGAACAACCAGGCTGCAGAAAGAATCCTTTCAGAAAACTACTTTCCCTCCTCTGAACGCAGTAAACTTTTACTATCTATCCTCAATTGTAACTTACCATTTACTGATTTGTATTAATAGTTATTTCCTATATTCATTCATTCATCAAACAAATATTAAGCTCCTACTATGTGTAAAGTACTATACTACATGCAGGAATAGAAAGATCAAGAGATTATCTCTTTGAGGGTAAGTACCAGATTTGAGTAATTTTTGTGTGTGAAAGAGAATGTGGCCTAGTAGTTAGATGGCTATCCTTACAACTAGGAAGACCTGAATTCAAGGACTGATGCTGACAAAAGCTCCACCCAAGTTGCTTAACCTCTCAGTGCCTTAGGCAATTCTCTAGACAATAAATTGCTGTGATAGTGCAGACCTCCTTGGTTAGAGAGATATTCTTTATCCAGGGAGTTCTCTAGATGAATGAAATAATTGATTTCAATCTTTTTTGTAATCCCTGTATCAAGAGTCCCTTTAACAAGAATGCCTCTATCTAATGTTTAACAATCTTATACTGGAGCCTCTTTTGGGAAGCCTGGGACAGTCTCTCCTCTGGATAGCCCAGCCAGGAGGCAGCAACTCCCTGACTTTCAAACACACTGGTCACAGTGTACAGCAAGAGGCAATAAAATCAACATCTATCAATATTCCATAAAAATCATAGTAGCCCAAAGTTCAATGATGTTCTAGAGTGTACACCTAATGGCACTTACAGCTCCTAGGGAAGGTTCAATTCAAACAGAGAGATACCATACTCTCCTCAGTCCTGTGTTGGAGTAGCTGCTCTGGCAAAGCAAAAGCCAGCTGCACTACCTTCCATTGGCTGTGGGTAACCCTGGGGGAGGGGTTCTTAACCTGGGGCTCATGGATTTCAGGGAGTCCATAACTTGGACAGGAAAAAAATATCCATCTTTACTTTCACTAACCTTTGGTTTCCTTTGTAATTATGTGTTTTGTTTTATGCATTTAAAAATATATTTCTGAGAGAGGGTTCATAGACTTCACTAGACTGACAAAGATACTGATGACACAGAAAAAGTTAAGAATTCTTGCGGAAGGGGTCCACAGTGTGGGAGACATTGGGCAGGGCACTTTGCTAGCCTAATGCCTTCAGTGTAGCCCCTTGAAATCTAATGCTGTAATCACCTACCCCAGCCAAACAATAAGCATTTAATAATACAGCATTGAAGCACTGTGATAAGTACTGAGGATTCAAAGACAAAAACCACAATATCCCCTACTATCAGCCTCTTTATCTGGTAACAACACTTCCTGACTATACAATGCCACCCACAGCGCAAACTAGACATTTACTTGGGGATACTGGGTATCCTTGTGATCTGACCCTTGATAATAGCTTTGGTTACAATGTGGTGCCAGATGAGGAAGATTCCTCTTTTGGGGGCTAACTTTCCAGCTTGGGATTCTATATAGCTTCTATAAACAAAAAAGATTATTTAGGACTAGATGCTCCTGCTTCTTTTCAAGAAATAACAATGCTCTTCATCACCCCACTTCAACTCCCTCCCTTCCCCTCTTTGTACCACAACTTTTGCCCAGGGCTGCTCAGGTGTCATTGCTGATTCCATCTAATTCAGAGAGAATGAAACTCCACCCCAATAAGGTGTCCTTTTCCCAAGGGCCTATTTCTCACTTCTTCAGAGTGAGAAACTCATCAGAAATATAAAAAATACCATATACACACATATATATTTGTGAGGAAGTGACAAACGATGACGTATATGAAAGAACTAACATAAAAGACATCAGTGAAGCTACATGGGAAAAGAAAAAAGGAATAAGCCAGAAGGAGAAATAGCTGGACAGTCTGAGTACTGTCCAAGGATCCACAAAGCATTGAAAGAATCAATGTTATTGGGTAGATCCTCTTTGGAGCACTTACGGGAGGGCATGGACAAGAATCATGTAAGCAGGAAGGTAAAGATAGACCATGATGTCTACAGGTAGAAGTGACATCTCTGAGATCATATGATCTCAGGTAACCATTTATCTAGCACTTAATTAGTCAAAGACTGTTTTGAGTGCTGGGGATGCAAAAAAAACAAAAAATGAAACAGCACCAGTTATCAAAAAACTTACTGCTACTAAAAACTAATGTCTACAACTTATGAATTTTGGCAGGAAGCCATAGAAATGTGTTTTAATGGCTCAGCTCTTTGTTTCTATAACATTCTCTGAGAACGGGATCAACTAGTTAAATATTCCTATTGGAGTATTTACTTTTACTTTTATTTACCTTTACTTTTAGTTTTAACTTTTATATTCTACCTACATGCAAAAATGAGAGGAAAGGGTGATGATTGAGAGAGCGTCCTGAGATTTCATGCAGACAATGCCTTTCAACTCAATTTCTATGCTTTTACCCCCATTATTCCCCACTAGCAAATGTGGCAGAATTAGAAACAAAACAAAACAAAAACCATTGGAGAAGAATTGCTACTAGAGACCTAAACAGAGAAGGTCATGATAGGGAAGATGCGTTTATTAAATACCTTCAATTTGATGAGGCCACACACTCAAAGGGGACTTAAATCAACTAAGATTTGTGTTAAGTTCTCACTAGTCTTGACTAGAAGTCAAAATGATGGAAGAAACCTTGAACCAGTCTGCCACCTTCAGGATATTTTCCCAAATAACCCAAAAAGAATGATTCTGGACCCCATAGGTAGTGAATACTAATGTGAAACAATGACAACATAATGGATTATGGAAATTCATATTTTGGTAGCACTTTTGTTATTATTAGAAATTCACAATTATTTAACAATATAACTGAACACTTTTAATCCAGAGTCCCAAAGGGGTAAGGGAAAGCAAATTAAAGCTATTAGGCAGGAAAAAAAACAAAAACAAATACCACCATTTCTCCCCTAGACATAACTGATTGCACCCCACACAAAGGAGCTAATCAAATATAGATATTGTTCCAGTGGAAAAGACATCTGCAACTTTTCAAAATGTTGCTTGTTCCTCAATATGCCCCTTTTTTTCTCATATTGATTTTTTTTTTTGGCACTTCTTGAGCTTACAAATTTCTTAGAAAATTATTTCATTCTAATAGAAGTTTTGTAATGAAACATTAGGAAATTAATCAAAAAAAGCATTAAGTGCTTACTGTGTGAAGAACACTGTATCAAGTTTAAAAAAGGGGAGGTTTCTTCAAGGAATTTAGTCTAGTGGGGAATGAGACAGTAACACAGTCATAACACATAGTATTATATAATATGTATGTTAGAGAGAGAAAATAAAATGATAGCAAAATAACATAAATGAGTAAACATTTTCCCAATCCTATGTCTACAACCTTATCAAATTAGATAATATTTGTAAAAAGGGCTTAGCACAGTGCCTGGCACATAACTCTGTGTAAGTATTTATTCCTTTCCCTTTTTTCCTTACTTCTTTTTCAGTAAGAGAAAAGGATGTGTTGGGAGGAGAGAGACAGAGACAGAGACAGAGAGACAGAGAGAGACAGATGAGAGACAGAGAGAGAGAAGAAAAAAGAAGAAGAAGAAGAAAGGAAGAAGAAGAAGAAAGGAAGAAGAAGAAGAAGAAGAAGAAGAAGAAGAAGAAGAAGAAGAAGAAGAAGAAGTTGTTACAGAGCTTGTTTGGGGTTTAAATTTTTGAACCTGGCACTGCAAATGAGCAAAAACGAAGCAGAAAAAATAAAACCTGAGGACCTGAAAAGGGAACCTACAGAGGAAGGAGATACAAATCAGGACAAGTGAAGAAAGAGTTCAGAGTAACAGCCTGGAAAGGGAACCAGGGCAGAGCCAAGATGGTGGCGTAGCAGCAGCAACATATCGCAGCTCTCACATAGCCACCCCAAAATACCCATAAAATAGGACTCTAAACCAATCCTAGAACTCCAAAATGCACACAAGGACAGTTCCCACTAAAGTCAGCTTGGCTACAAGGAACCATATCAGCACTGCGAACCGAAAACCA
>CM053586.1:121321218-121377376 GCA_028646515.1 Pseudochirops corinnae
AAAAAAAAAAAAAAAGGAAATGGAACCGGGAAAGGAGTAAACTAGAGAAATAAAAGAGTGAAGGAGTAGGAAATCAAGTAGAAAACAATTTTTAAAGTTTTATTTTTTGATAAAAAGTTAATTTTTCTCCCCTTTCCCAATCCCTATGGAAAATAATGATAACATTTATATAGCAATTACTATGTGCCAAACACTGTGCTAAATACCTTACAATAATTATTACCCCCCAACCAGGTGCTATTATTATGCCCATTTTATAGATGAGGAAACTGAGGAAAACAGGAATTAAGTGACTTACCCAGGGTCAAATAGCTAGTGTCTCAGGCTGGATTTGAACTCATAAAGATGAGTCTTCTTGACTCCAGGTTCAGCCTTCTATCTCCTACTGTCACCTGAAAAGAAAAAGTAAAACAAAGCCTTTGTAAAAAAGTGTATGTGTATCAATTTTTTAGAGATCAATTTGGGAATGTGTTTCACTTGACCATATAAATGTATAAAGTATACATATGTATATACATAATTACCCTATGTATAAACCTATATCCACATATGTATATACATATGGATATATGTATATACACATGACCACTGAACATATGCATACATATAGATTCTAAACATGTGCGTGCATGTGAATGCTGGATATGATATGTGTATGAATATAGACTATATAGTATAAATACTATATATTGTATATATACTACATATGATATATATATACATATGGATACTGAATATGCATGTTATATATTACATTTATATATGTATGGTCAAGCAAAACAAATTCTCAAATCAATCTCAAAAAATGTCTATTAGAATGGAAAATTACATGTCGATCAATCAGTCAACCTTCCTTTATCAAATGCTACTTATTAAATACTATGTGGCAGATTCTGTCATAGGAGCTGGGATTAAGAAGAAAAAGATTTCAACAGTCCTGGCTCTGGAGGACCCTTACCATGTGCTGGGGGAAAAGGATTGGATTTGGAGGAGTCAGGGATCTTGCATGGGTTCAGACTTCTGCTCTGCCCCTCACTCACTACCCTCTGACCTCAGGAAAGTCACTTTCTATGAGTCTATGGGCTTCAGAGGAGGTGGTACTGAATGACACTTTAATAGCTGTGTCAAGTAAAGATATAAAAATTTCTCAATTCAATCAAGAATTATGTCTTTCTTTTTTAATGAACTTTTTAATTTATGGAATAAAACAAGCACTTCCATTACATACAATAAAGATGTACATGAAACTGCCAATCTACTATGCACAACATGCTATTCCTATCAAATATACAAGATAATCATGTAAATTTATTTTTTTCTTCTCTTCCTCCCCCGCCCTAGAGATGGCTACCATTAGACACAAATAGGTATATTATATATATGTAAAATTATTCTATACATACTTCTATGTATCAGTTCTTTCTCTGACTGCAGATAGCGTCTTCATGTCTTTTATAGTTAATTTGGGTATAATAGACAAAATAACTTATTCGCTCAAAGAATTCTTAAAACAATATTGCTGTTACTGTATACAGTATTATCTTTGTTCTGCCCATTTCTAAATTCTAAGATGCTCATAACTTCTGGGCATGGGGAGGAAGGAAATTTCACAGTGGGAAGAAGGAAGGCAGCTCCGTGGGAGGAGGCGCCAGGTGGCGCTGTCAGAAGTTCCGCTTCCTCATTTCCGCGCCGCGTAGCCCGGCTTGTCCAAGGCTCGCGCATGCCCACTCGGCAGTGCCTGACTGGTTAGAACGTTGACTATCCGGAGCTTTGCATGTGCGGGTTCCGAAGCTAGTGCATCATGGTTTGAGAGAGAGAGAGAGATGGGGGCCAGGGTGACCCGCGCTTTCCGGAACTTCAACCTGGATAACCGTGCGGAGAGGGAGATCAGCAAGGTAAAGCCGTCTGCTGCCCCCATTCACCCGACCACCAAGACCCTGATCCTGGAGGAGCTCAACCGTGAGTAGTTCCTGAGGGCTGGCGTCCCGGGGGGTTCGGGGTGGGGTGCCTTGGGCCACCCGCGGGTGAGGAGACACCTGCCTTGTTGCCAAGTTGAGCTGCAATGTCGGTTGCACTGGATTCAGTTCAGTTCGATCCAATTATTGTTTCTTAAGAGCCTACTGTGTGCTACGCATAGTGCTAAGCACCGGGGATACCGAGGGAGGCAAAAGAAGGTTCTTGCCTTCAGAGAGTTTACAATCCAGTCGTGGAGACAGCGTGGAAATAAATTTATACAAAGCAAGCTGTATGCAAGATAAGTAGGAAATAGAAGAGGAAAAGCACGGAGTTTGGGGAAGGCTTCCGGTCGATTGGGGTAGGAATCATTGTAGGGTTCTGCATTTAGAGCCAGAAAGGCCTTAGGGGAGTCGTGCGTTACAGTACCCTCCCCCCCCCCCCTTTTTTTGAGAGGTAGAAACCAAGGCTTGAGGAGGTTGAAATAACCTGCCCAAGGTCACACAGGTAGTTAAGCGTCAGAGGAGGGATTTGAACCCTGACACTGGAGCCAGTGCTCTTAAAACTGCACCATGCTGACGAAGCTTCTGTTCGCCCGATATCCGTGAAGCTGTTTTGTTTTTTTCAAGTCTAGATACCTCTATTTGTTCCTTTATAATCTGGCGTATTTTTTGTGTGCATTTTAAAAACATTCCGAGAAGCGGTCAGTAGGGAGTGTTAAATAAGCACTAGACAGTAAAAATTAAGTTGAGAACCATCCCCTCTTTGCCAGTGTAGGAAAAAAAAAAACCCAGAGACACTCTCTCTCCTCCCATCCACCCCTTCTCTAGTAAACGACCTTGAACTTGTTTTATTTCCAGCAGGTGGAAAGGAGTAGGGAGATGTGGCTTCTTTACTGGTCGAGAAGGGGAAAGAACAGTTTTTTTTCCGCGAATCGCAGAAATCTTAGAGGAGGGAAGTTTAAAACACCAAATAAAACATTTCATGCCCCAGAAAGCTTAGGAAAGTGTAGCCATAATGACATTAAAACTCTGTCCCTTACCCGTCCCTTTAATGTTACAGATCCTCCACTGGCAAAATTAGTTGATCTTCAGACATGTGCCTTTGTCCCTTTTCCGAGATTCAAGGTGATGCATGCTGGGAAATGTAGTTCCCAATCCTCTAGCCTGGGGTTTAACAGTGATGCTTTTAATTCCCGTTTTATAGATTACTATCCAGGTCCAAAGAACTTCGAAGACTATCTTATCCAGGCCCCTTGTTTTACAGATGAGGAAACTGAGGCCCAGAGACTTGATCCCAGATTCCAGGCCAGCACTTTTGTAATTATTTAGGTTTCAAGCAGCCAACAATTATTATTAAGAATTTTATGTACCAGGCACTGTGCTAAGTGCCAAGAATACAAAGACAAAAAGTTTCTTTGATACTTACATTTTTCTATCATAAGTATTCAGATCCTTTAAATGATTCAAATGTGGGTATGTACAAATATGTGAGAAACCAGGGTTAATATAAGTTAATCAGTTATGTTATTATATTACATTATGTTTTATATTATATTATCATATATCATTATATGTTATGATATATAACATCATTTGGTACAGTATTTCTGTAGGATTTGATACTAAGTACTGAACTCTGAGTCTGAAACTCCATTTGAATTTCAGGTTTTCCTAAGAATTTTTGTTTTTGTTTTATCATATAGTGTTTTTTTTAAGAGTATGTTAATAATGATGACTGTATAATGTCTGACTACATGACTATGTGTATGACCTACGTTAATTTTGGTTTTATTTGTTTGTAATTGTCTTTCCTTCCTTCCTCTTCCTTTAGGCCATCCAGAATTAGAGGAAATAGTTAAAAGAAAAGACGACAGGCTGCTCACATTGTTAAGAGAAGTATATGTTGAGTCCAAAGATCCTGTTCCACATGTGCGGGTAACTGGCATTTTTTATTTATCAGAACTTTATATAACCTTTGAGGGCTCCAGATTGTTACATTTAGTACCAGTTTCTGCCTCTTCCAAATGAACACCTATGGAAAATGTGGTAACAAGTGACTGTGATATAACAAAGGACTTTACAGGTGTGTATATGCCTCTGAATTTAGCAGCAGCTCTTTGTTTCACAGAACCCTCAAGAAAGAGTTTTAGGCAAGAAAAACAGCAGTTTGCTTAGGCAACAGTTTGCTCTGACGTCTTAAGAAATTAAAAAGCATTGGTTAGTTATAATTCCCATTAATCAACTCTGTCAGATTCCCTTGTGCTTGTGGAATAATTAGTGGATACTCTGGTGGAAGAAAAAGAAGAACTCTTCTACTTTTCCTGTCTTTTAGTTTCTGGCTGTGTCCAGCAGATGGGAAAGGTGATTCTTTTGTCCCTGAACTTTTTTTTTTGAAACTGTGACACTCAGATGCTCAAAATTATTTGGAGGGTCACATGAATTGAGAGTGTATATGCAAATACATAAATACATACACATGTTCCTCATATTTGTAAGCATTCATGTACGTATGGACCCATGTGGTATAGATGTATATAACCTTTTTTCTTCTATAGTAATATTCTGTTTTTAGTTTTGGTAATGCAGAGAGGACAATAGTGTTACCTCTTAACTATTAACAGTGCTTTATAGCATAATTCCTTCTTTTTGATTTTTTTTTTTATGGAGAAAAAAATGGCATACTGTAATATTTAGAACCAGCCTTGGAACCAGGACCTGGGTTGCAGTCCCACCTTTGACATATCCTGGCTGTATGACTTCTTTGTATTCTGGGTAACTCTCTAAGACTATAACTTGTCGAGAAGGTGCTAGCTTGGATTGGTAGAAATTTTCTCTCCTGGGAGCTCCCTGTACCAACAGAATCACAGATCCAGTCCTTATACACTCCCTAGAGCAGCAGTTCTCAACTTGTGGGTTATGTTCAATTTGTAACAATGAAAATACATCCTGCATATCAGATATTTACATTATGATTCATAACAGCAAAATTATAGTTATGAAGTAGCAATGAAAATAATTTTATGGTTGGGGGTCACCACAACATGAAGAACTGTATTAAAGGTCACAACATTAGGAAGGTTTAGAACCACTGCCCTAGAGAGATAGGCCTAGGACTGTGATCTCTTCTTGTATCTCAGTCTGTCCCTGCTTTTTCTGCAGCTATGTCTGCTCTTAACCTGCTCTGTTAAGGCCAGGTAATGACTCCTGTTTTCTGTTATACCCACTATAAATGAGTGGTTTGTGTGCCTCCTTATTGTTTTTTCAAGGTCCTTTCGAATGTCTTCTGATCTTCACGACAGCCCTGTGTATGGGGTATGCATTTTGTGTGTCTCATTATTGTTTTGGCAAGATCCTTTCTTATGTTTCCTGCTCCTCACAACAACCATGTGTATGGAGTGGGTGGGTAGATGGGTAGGTAGGTAGAACAAAGGCTGTTATCTCCGTTTTGCGGATGGAGACCTTGAGGGAACAGAACAGAATGGCCTGGCCAGGGTCATAGAGCTGGCATGTGGCAAGCCTGAGACTTGTTTAAGCATCCTATCCCTAATCCACTCCTCTTTCCCCTATACTATACTTTTCACTGTACTATACAGTGATGGATCTGGAGGCATTAAAATCAAGAAGTAGGAATGGTATACCCAAGGTCATTTAGGCAGGATGCCTGATTGATCAGAATGAGGCATGCTCCAGATATATGGGAAATTCAGGTAATTCAAAGAGATCTCTTTAAGAGAGACAGTGTTATAGAGAAATCACAGTGGACTAGGGGTTAGAAAACTTCAGTTTTAGTCCTAATTGTATCATTAACTACTTAAATGATCTTAGAAAATTCACTTTGCCTATGTGACAGCTTCAGGTTTTTCCTCTGGCAAATTAGAGTAAAAATACCTGTTACCTTCTTTATAAGACTATTGTCTAGATCAAACGAGTGAAGATCAAATGAGTAAGGAAAGTGTTTTACAGATCCTAAAATATGGTATATATGTTAGTTATTTCACTTAGAAATTTAGATGGGTCTGTTAACTTTCCTCCTGCTGGTATAGATAGAAATACCTCTTTGCTTTCCCATCCTGTGTGATTTTTTTTTTTTTACCATGTCCTCCCATTCAATTCTCCGTAAAAATCCACTCATATTCTTCTAGTATCTGTAAGGTACTGATAAAGAGTCACACCATTGTTTTCATTCTCACTGCATGACCAGCCAGTCTTATTTTCTATTCATCCATGTAGTCATTCATGCCTTTTATGCCAATTCTCATAAATACAGTACCACTGTAAATGTTATAGCCTATTTGTGCCCCTTGGGTCATCTATAATTTCGATTTTTCCAAGGTTATTGTACTTCAATATTTTGAACCATAGATCATCTCTGAAAATATTTATATGAAAAAGCTGGATTTTTGTAGTGGTCAGCAGTTTAGTACTGTAGAAAATGCCTTATGTGTTCCCAAATATGATCCAACCTATGTCTTGTAACTACTCAGTGCTACCTGTAGCACTTGTCCAACGTATATGTTGATTAATGTACTCTCTCTTTGGTAGATGGATGGATATTATGTTTATATAGACATATAGGTTCATGTATATACATTGATGGACTCAACTCCCTTCTTCCACTCCTCCACATTTCTTAATATCCTTATTTTTTCTATTCTTAGATAAGTTTATCTTCCTTGCTAAAGCTAACCCTCTTCCATCTCTTTTATGACCATGTCACATTAATGTTTACCATCCTCCTTACCTTTCTGTCCTACCCTTCTCCCATGCTTCTCCAATTTCTGTTAACTTTGAACTCCTTCAGCCTAAAAACTTTAGGTTTGCCCTAACCTTAAAAAAAAACTATAATGTTATTCTTTTGATCCTGCCTTGTCTTCAAAATACCATTTGATATTTCTCCTTCTCTTCCCTGCAAGACTTTTAAAGAAAGTATTCTTGAGTATTGCCTCTGATTCTTTGTTATCTAGCAGGCTTTTCAGTCTGAATTCTTGTCCCACAATTCTTCCGAGCCAGTTCTTTGCAAGGACAGAATTATTTCATTATTATTAAATCTAATGGCCTCACCATTATTTGACTTCATTATGGAACAGTGGACAGAACCGTCTTTCTTAATGCCCTCTTTTCATTTGCTTTCTGTGACACTGTATTCTCATGGTTCTCTTCCTGTTCATCCAACACCCCTTTCATGCCTCCATTGCTGACTCCTCAACTTCCTTAAGTGTAGATACTCACAAAGACTCTGACCTAGGTCTTCTCTGCTCCTTGGATACCTCATGTACTCTAATGGCTTTGGTTGTCACCTTTATGTAGATATACCTTGCTGTCTTATATTGCCGACCTCCCTAAATCCCAAGTCTCATATTTCCAACTTTGTGGGGTTTTTTTTCAAATGGAGGTCCCTTTGGTCATAATCTTAATCTTCACATTTCTAAAACACAGCTTTATTTATTTTCCCCTGAACTTCCCTCTACTCCAAATTCCTATTTCTTTTACTTACCCTAGAGGCAGGGGACATAATGGCAAGATAACTGATCTTGAGATCAGGAAGTTGTGAATTAGAAATCCCATCTGTGACAGGTACAAACCATGTGACCCAAGGCAATTTGCCTCAGTGCCCTAGGCAGTTCTCTAAGACTTTAAGTTGCTGAGAAGATACCAGCCTGCAATGGCAAAAGAAGTTCCTCGCCTGGAACCCCCTCTGCCAGGGAAATCCAAGGTCCTTCCTCCATGCCTATCTCTTACTGATGCCACCATTCAGTTGGTGGCCTTGATTCTTGGCTCTTTGATTCTTCTTTGTTATGCTGCACAGCCAGAGTCACCAAGCTCTGCTGTTTATACCTCTGTAATTCTCACCCCTGTCTCTACCCAACTGCAGAAACCTTATTTAGGTTGTCATCTCTCCTTACTTACTATTTATAATTGCCTCCTAATTGACCTGTGTACCTTTTATCTTGTCATCAATCCAAACTCTGTACTCCTCTGCCTTTTTATATTATGTTACTATGTTGATCATGTCACTTCTCTACCCAGAAAACTTCAGTGACTTCCCTTGCCTACTAAATAAAATAGGATCATAGAAACATTTAGATTTGAATTAGAATTTTAGAACATTTAGAATTGATTAGACTTTGAGAGGTCCCTACTAGTCCAGTGGCCTCATTTTATAGTTGAAGAACTGAAGCCACCTGAAGTTACACAGGTTATAGTAAATGCAAAGCCAGAGTCTGAAATAACCAGGTCTTTCCATTTAAATCCAGCACACTTTTTACAGCAGTGCTTCCAATCTTGGCCTTCAAGGTACTGTACAGTCCAGCTCTAACCTGCTTGTCCAACTTTATCACATACTGCTCCCCTTCCTGTATTTTGTGTTCCAGTCAAACGGGACTCCACTGTCTCCTGTTCTTATCCTCCTCATTCTCATTTCTTTGCCTTTTTTTACACTGTCCCCCACCTCCTATCCCCCACCATTGAAATGGGTTATTCTAGTCTATCTCACTTGAAGTCTCTCTCCTCCTTCAAATACCAGTTTGGATGAAGCTTTCATTGGCTTTCCTAGGTAGATAAAATAACCTCTTCTTCCTCAAATTTTTATTATCACTTTGTAGTTATCTTATTCTTTCTTGTATAATGATTTTTTGAATTGCATATTCTCCCCATTATTCCATTCAGTAAGCATTTATTAAGTGCCTACCAAGACAGGTACTATGCTAGGTGTAGTGGGTATACAAAGTAAAAAATGAAACAGTCTCTGCCCTTCTTTCACAATCTCTCTATTCCCGCCCTACCAACCCATCACCTCCAGTTGGAAAGGAAACAGTATGAACACAGATAGGTAACTACAAAGTAATTTTTAAGGATGAGGTGAGAGCATTGGCAACTGGTGGGGATCAGGATAGGCTTCATGCAAGACATGGCATTTGAGCTGAGCAGTGAAAAAAGTTAGGAGTGGTCTGAGGTGAAGAGGAAGGGGTGGGGGGGGCACCCCAGGCATGAGGAACACTTGTTGCAAAAACATAGGTATAGACATAGGAGATGGAATGTCATATAGGAGAAAGAACAACTATGCCGTTGTGTGAAAAAGAGTAATGTGCAGTAAGCTTAGAAAGATGGACTAGAGCCTTTTTGCCAAATAGACAAGTTTGTACTTTATCCTAGAGGCACTTGGAAGCTACTGAAACTTCTTGAGCAAAAAAGTATCCTCATCAGCAATATTGATTTGGTGGCTATGTAGAATATAGATTAGAGAGGGAAGAGACTGGATACGTAAAAACTAGTTAGGATGCTTTTGCGGGTGTCTAGGCAAGACGCAACGAGGACCTTAGTATGGTTGGTGTCCATGTGAGTGAAAAGAAGGGTGTATGTTTGTGAGATGTTACAGAAGGTAGAATTGACAAGACTAGGCAGTTGATCAGATGGTAGGTATAGTGAGAGACAAGGAAGAGTCCGGGCCGGAAGGTTAGTAGTACCTTTATCAGAAACAGGGAGGTTAGAAAAAAAAGTTTTGGAGGGAAAGATAATGAATTCTGCTTTGGGTTCAAAATTATGGCCCCATATAGAGATGTCCAGCAGTTGGTTGCTGGAGCAGGACTAGAGATCAGAAGAGAGCCTAGGAATAGCTAGAGAGCAGGCATCTATGTATTCTCAGTGCTTAGCATGATGTATTTGTATGACACTATTAGCATGATAGATGTCATAAGAGCAGCCATCTATCTTATGTTATTTCCAGTGCTTAGTCTAGTATTTACTAGGCATTTAATATTGACTTGTATGAATTGAACTGTTGAATGGAAATTCAGTGTGCCAATCTCCCTTTATCTCAGTCTGGGAAATAAGTATTTTGTATTTTCTTAATTTTTTTTTTCAAATAATTATCAGTTTCCCTGAGAAGGCTCATAGTGTTTTAGAGCTTAAGACAATAAGTACTTTGTGATTTGTGAATAGGAGCTTTTGAAGAAATTTAGTACCGATAGTAAATACTCCTGTTTGAACTTTGAATAAGACATACTCCAAGACCATGGTGAGCACCTTAGGAGAGCCAAGGCACTGGGATTATATTTTTAGTGCATCAGTATTGTATTGGTAATTATAGTAATAAGGCTTCTTGGTTGTGGTCCAAGATACACTCAGCTCCTGTACTATATGAAGTTGTAAATGCACTATTATTTCTTGCATACTTTGATAGATCTCTGCTCTCTTTGGTGTAGGTAATCCCTGCATTTATTGTGATGTGGAAGGAACCCCGAGATGTTAAAGAGCTATGCTTGAGGAGCATAAACTCTGGCAGATCCTCTGTGTGTTGTCCAAAGGGCAAGTTGCTAAATTTAGAGTTTTTATCACCAGAAGGATTCCTTAAGGCATGGGGTCTTAACCTTAGATCCATAAATTTGTTTTTAAAATACACTTAAATACATTTTAAATATATTTAAATACATTTTTTAAAATACATCAGTCAGCATTCAGCAAACATCTTGTATACTGAGCACTATGCTAAGCACTGGACAAACATAATGGGGAGAAAAAGATAACCCCTGCCCTTAAAAAGCTTATATTCTAATAAGTAAAGACAGCAGGTAAAAGGAATCTGAAAAAGGGATAGGGAAGTTACCCTAAGTAGGGGCATGAAGTAGAAAGGTCATGAGGAAGAAGGGCACCCCTGCTTGAGTGGAAGTTCTAGGAGTCGTCATCCAAACAGAGTGAGGCTATAGACCCAGAGGGTGGCAGAGACAGGGCACTTTTGAGGTTTGAGTTTGAGTGCTGACGTGATTTTTCAGGATGAAGACATATCTAGGGCAGTTGTGGAGAAGTAAAAGGGGGGGAGGGGCATCCTGTGTGTCTATGTTTATTTGTGTATTTGTATCTTTTTCAGCATAATTGGTTTCCTGTATAACTCCATGTATTTTATGCATTTAAAAGCATTATTCCAAGAAGAGGTCAATATGCATCCACCAGCTGCCAAAGGGGTCTATAATGCAAAAAAAGTTAAGAAATTTTGCCCCTAACATGTGGAGGGGTTATATAATGGATCATTCATACTGATGAAATTGTAGATCTTTTGAAAATTTGAAGTGAATTTAATATAATATTTTTGTCATAAGAAAGTATATAACATCTGACAGTGCAGACTCAATGCCTCAGTAACTTCTACTATTTTAGAAAGTTGCTATAGACATAAAAATGCTATCAACCTGTGACTCAACCTGATGTTGAATCTCTTCTAATTTAGCTTGACTGGTACTTGTACTTGGATAGTAGATATGAAATGCATCACTGGGCCCACACTTGAAGTGTCTCCACTTGGTAGATAGAGCTCAAGGTCCACAGACTTAGTTGAATGGGAGAGTCAGAATGAGTACTTTGGTGAAGGATAATATAATATCCTTTACTGAAATCCTATTCTGATACTTCATTATGGTAGAGAGCTGACCTTAAAAAAGGCTTTGCCCGTGGAATGCAAACTGGCAGGTTTTGCCAAACTGGTAAGACTTTGAGCAAGATCAAATGATGTACTGCATGTTAGATTTTGAAGGTCTTAAGTCCAGAGAGGTCCATCATCGGGTTGACTGAAGGGGGGTAAGGTTTTTTTTGTTTTGTTTTATATAGCAGCAATTGAAGAAGATAGCCTAATGACATTCAGAACAGTTGTGATCTGCCTTGGGGAGGAAGCATTTATATCAACACAAATATGAAACCTTGAAGTATTCAAGTAATACTTAATATAATACAATATGCAAGACAGTGTAGTATATATAGAGAGAGCCATTCTCAGAATCAGACCTGAATTCAAGTTTCGCTTCTCATACAAGTACCAGGTGGGTGTGACTCTGGGCAAGTCAGCCTCTTAGAACTGCAGGTAGCTCTCTAAGAATGTGTTGTATAACAGTGATTGATCTCATTTTACAGATGAGGAAACTGAGACAAACAGGGTTAAGTGACTTGCTCAGGGTTACACAGATAGTATCTGAGGCTAGATTTCAACTTATGAAGATGAATCTTCCTGATTCCAAGCTTAGTGCTCTGTCCACTGCACCACCTCACTGCCACAAATTAAAGATGTATTAATGTAATAATTTAATGATGGCCTGTGTTTTGTTTATAGCAGAGATTTAGGTAAGACATTGAAAAAGAGGTAGGCTATGGACAATTGCATGTTTTTCATGCTTCTATTATCTTAAAATACCTTAATTTATACATTTCATCATGCTTTGAAATCATGATGTGTTAATAATAATAATACACCAATTTAAAGCAACTTCATTGAGATAGAAATAATTTCTACACTAAGTTCATACATATTTGAATTCTAGTACCTGAAATTTCAGAACATTTATAATCTATTTATTCATGATTTTGTAATTTACCATGATTATTTTAAAATTAAGTTAAACATAAATGTTATTTGTAGATAATTGGGTTTTATTAAGTGATTTAGTCTAAGCCTTTTTTGTTTCCTTATTCACTTATCTTTTTGTTGCATTCATGATCATATGCAACAGCAGTTGTGATGATTATAGATTCAAAGAATTTTTAAAGCTTTTAGATGGGACCTTCGGGATCATCAAGCCTAATGCTTTCAAGGAAACTTATTTCATCTCGCAAGATTGAATCTTCCTGATATCTTGGCAGTATCTTCTGCCACTGATTAGACCCTCTGGATAGTGGGGCGTAGGACCATGGGCTTCAGGACTTCTCTTTAAGGACTGAGCTCAGCACAGTTTTTACCTGCTGTCCTTTTACTTTTGGACTCTGTTGAGTTTGAGATGCTTACGTGATGTCCAGTGAAGAAATATTCAGTAAGTAACTAGCATTGTGGGACTGTAGCTCTGGGGAGAGTCTAGGGTTGAATAGGTAGATATGAGCATCATCTTCATAGAGATAATAATAGAATCCATGGCAGCTGTTGAACTCTGAGAGAGATGGTGTAGAGCAAGAGAAGAGGGCACAGGATTGATTCTTGTAAACCCATAGTTTGGGGTCAAATGATTTAGTGATGGAGGAAAATTCAGAGCATGATGTCACAAAAACCAAGAGACGAAGGAGGGGAGGAAAGGGAGCAAACATTTATTAAGTGCCTACTTATCCCAGACACTGTGCCAAGTGCTTTACAAATGTTATCACATTTGAGATAATTACTGGTATAAATCCTACTTGGTCATAATGTATGATCCTTGTGATATATTGCTGTAATCTTCTTACTAGTTACTTTATTTCAAATTTTTGCATCAGTATTCATTAGAGAAAATGGTCTGTGATTTTCTTTCTGTTTTTGCTCTTCCTGGTTTAAGTATCCGCTCCATATTTGTATTTTAAAAGGAATTTGGTAGAACTCCTTCTTTGCCTATTTCCCTAAATAGTTTATATAGTATTGGGATTAATTGTTCTTTAAATGTTTGTTAGAATTCATTTGTGAATCCTTCTGGCTCTGGGAAATTTTTCTTAGAGAGTTCATTGATGACTTATTCAATTTTTTTTTTTCTAAAATGAGTTATTTAAGTATTTTATTTCCCCTTTTTCTTAATCTGGGCAATTTATATTTTTGTAAATATTCATTTTGCTTATGATAGGGTAGTGGAACCTGGGCCCCAAAAGCTCTAAGACAGAGGTTCTCAACCTGTGGGTTATGTTCAATTTGTAACAATGAAAATACATCCTGCATATCAGATATTTACAGTATGATTCGTATGATTCATAACAGTAGCAAAATTACAGTTATGAAGTAGCAACGAAAATAATTTTATGGTTGGGGGTCACCACAACATGAGCAACTGTATTAAAGGGTCGTGGCATTAGGAAGGTTGAGAACCACTGCTCTAAGACCTGGTTTTTGAAAGCAATGCAGAATCCTACAAGGCCCTCCCCCACCACCTCTTTGAGAAGTTTTTCCCTTGTTATAGGCCTGACTCTGTAATTACTTTATCCGAACAGACACAGGGATATTGACCCAAGGACTCTCTCTCTTTGGCACCAGATCCCCAAGGACCAGCCTCTGGCAACCAAACAAAAAATTGTCTTTTCTCCCTCAGTGTCTGGGATCAGCAAAATTATCTCTGCACAGGTGCCTTCTTTCAAAGCGCCTGGACTACTTGCATATGCTGACCACTCCCTAATCCTGCCCCTTTGTTACCTAATTAGCATACTTGCCATCTTTTCCCTGTCACTTTTCCATATAAGTTTAGCATCAATCCCATCAGGTTGTAAATTCCCTAAGAAACCTTTCCTGCTTCTATTGGCATCACAATAAACTTTGCCACTTGACTGGAGGACTGTTTGAATGTGTGAATGCATTTTAGGCAACTCTGCCTTGTACCCCTGACATTTTGGGCTCCCAGCACTCCTAACCCATCTCACCACCCCCATCACTTAGATTGTCAGATTTATTGGCATATAATCAGGTAACATAGCTCTTAATAATTAATTTCCTCTCCATTGTTGGTGAATTTGCCCTTTGATTTTTATTTTATTGTATTTTTTTTTAATAAAACCAGCTTCTAGTTGTATTTATTAAGTCAGTGTTTCTCTTTCAGTTTTATTAATTTCTCCTTTAATTTTCAGGATTTCCAATTTGGTATTTAATTGAGGATTTTAAATTCTTTTTTGTTTTTTTTACTTGTGTGACCAATTTATTGACCTATTCCAGCTCTGTTTTATAAATGTATGTGTTTAGAAATATGCATTTTCTCCGAAGTACAGCATTGGCAGCATCCCGTAAATTTTGGTATGTTTGTCTCGTCATTTTCTTTAATGAAATTGTTTCTATGATTTGTTCTTTGACCTGTTCATTCTTTAGGATTAGATTATTTACTTTACAATTATTAATCTATTTTTCCATGGCTCTTAATTGAATATAAGCATTATGATCTGATAAATATGCATTTAATATTTTTGCTTTTCTGCATTTGGTTGTAAGGTTTATGTGCTCCAATACATGGTCAGTTTATGTAGAAGTGCTATGTATCATTGACAAGAAGGTATATCCCTTTTTATTCCCATTTAGTTTTCTCCAGAGGTCCATTATATTTAGTCTTTCTAAAACTCTATTCACCTCTTTAACTTCCTTTTTTATTTTTTGGTTAGATTTATCCAGTTCTGGGAGGGGAAAGTTGAAGTCATTAGTATAATTCTACTATCTGTTTCCTCTTATAACTCATTTAACTTCTCCTGTAAGAATTTGGATGCTATATCATTTGATGCATATATGCTTGGCATTGATATTACCATGATACCTTTTAGCAAGATATCATTACCTTCATTATCTTTTAAAATTATATCTTTTTTTGCTTTTGTTTTATCTGAGATCGTGGTTGCTACCCCTACTTTTTTTTTTTTTTTTACTTCAGCTGAAACATAATAGATTCTGCTCCAGCCCCTTACCTTTACTCTGTGTGTGTGTGTGTGTGTGTGTGTGCGCGCGCGCGCACGCGCCGCGCATGTATGCAATCTGCTTCATATGTGTTTCTTGTAAACTAGAATTCTGGTTTTTAATCCATTCTGCTATGTGCTTCTATTTTATGGGTGAGTTCATCCCATTCACATTTACAGTTATGATAACTGTTTATTTCCCTCCATCCTATTTTCCCCTGTTCATCCTTCTCTTTCTCTCACTTTTTACTCTGTCCCTCCTACAGTTGTTTTACTTCTGAATACTGTCTTCTCCAATTCATCTTCCCTTGTATCAGTCCCACCCTGCTTCCCTTATCCGCATGTCTTCCTACTTCCATATAGGATAAGATAGATTTCTATATCCATCTAAGCATGTATGTTATTCCTTCCTTGAGCCAATTGTGATGATTAAGCATTGCCTGCCACTACCCCCGCTCCCATCTTCCTCTCCACCGTAATAACTCTTTTACACCCCTTTTATGTGAGATAATTTATCCTATTTTACCTCTCCTTTTCTCTTCTTCCAGTTCAGTCCTCTTTCTCACTCCTTAGTTTTGTTTTTGTTTTTTTATATTATCCTGTCATAGTCAACTCCCATGTTCACCCTCTGTCTATGTATACTCCTTCTAATTGCCCTAATAGTGAAAAGGTTTTTAAGAGTTGCAAGTATCATCTTCCACTGTAGGAATATAAATAGCTTAACCTTGTTTGAATTTCTTATGTTTTCTCTTTTCTCTTTACCTTTTTATGCTTTTCTTGAATTTTGTGTCCAAAGATCAGATTATCTCTTCAGCTCTAGTCTTTTCATTAGGAATGCTTGAAAGTCTTCTATTTCATTGAGTATCAGTTTTTTTATCCTTGAAGGATTATACTTGATTACTCTGGGTAAGTAATTCTTGGGTGTATCCTAGCTCCTTTGCCTTCTGGAATATCAGACTCCAAACCTTTCAGTACATTAATGTAAAAGCTACTAAATCCTGAGTAATCCTGACTGTGGCTCCATGATGTTTGAATTGTTTCTTTCTGGCTGCTTGCAGTGTTTTCTCCTGGGCCTGGGAGCTCTGGAATTTGACTTCAGGATTCCTGGGAGTTTTCATTTTGGGATTTCTTTCAAGAGGTTATGGGTGGATTCTTTCAATTTCTATCGTACCCTCTCATTCTAGGATCAGAGCAGTTTTTCCTTGATGCTTTCTTTAAAGTGGTTCTTGGCCCTTTTTTCTATCATGGCTTTCCGTAGTCCAATAATTCTTAAGATATCTCTCCTGCATCTATTTTCTAGGTCAGTTGTTTTTCCAATTAGATATTTCAAATTTTTCTACTATTTTTTCATTCTTTTGGTTTTGTTTTATTGTTTCTTGATTTCTTCTGGAGTCATTTACTTCTACTTGCTCAATTCCATTTTTAAGAAATTATTTTATTCCATGAGCTTTTGTATATCTTTTCCATTTTCTGTGCTTCCTTTAACACTTGTTAAATTTTTTTTTTTCCTAATTCTCTTGCATTACTCTCATTTCTTTTCCCAGTTTTTCTTCTACCTCTCTGACTTCGTTTTAAAAATGCTCTTTTAAGAGTTCTTGTTTTGGGAGTTTGGGGGCATTCTGCCAATTCACATTTTATTTTGAGGCCCCACGTATAGCTGTTTTGCCATTGTTTTCCTCTTCTAAATTTGTGCTTTGATCCTCCCTGTTGCCATAGTAACTTTCTATGGTCAGATTCTTTCTTATTTTTTACTCATTTTCCCAACCTGTTTTGTTACTTTTTGCTTTATGTTAAAGTTGGACTCTGCTCCTGGAGTAGAGAGGGCACTGTCCCAAACTCTTTGTGCTGGATCTTAAGTCCTTGCTGCTGGCTTGCATTTGGGAGCAGGATCTCATTGCTGGGACTTGCTTGGGCACCACCTTGGCTGAATTGTGCTCCCCACCCACCCCAGTGAAACAGACCTTTTCTGCTAAACCTCGAATCTGTCCTGGGCTGGAAAAAACACTACTGTTCCAAAATTGGTTTAGAAGCATTATTCCAAAGATGTTTGGAAGGGAATTTGGGAGAGCTCAGGCAGGTTTCTGTCACACTCTGCTGGTTTCCATTGCCTTTTTCAGATTAATATTCTTAATTTGTAGACCCCTAAGATATAGCCCTCCATAATCGATCTTCCTTGTACCACTTAATAAGAAGCAGTATCATGTGGGGGATAGTGTTGTCATTGGAAACAGGAAAACTCAGTGTCTAATCCCGCTAGCTTTGTGACCCTGGGCAAATCTCTGGGTTTCACTTTCCTCCCCTGTAAAATGAAGGACTTAGATTTAATACTCTCAAAGGTCTCTGCCAGCTCAAAATAAATGATACTGTGATGATTAAGTGAAAAAAAATTATGAAGTGCTTTCTGTGTGCAAAACACTGTTCTGAGTGTAGGGATATGAATAGAAAAGCAAGACAGCAGCTCGCCTAATAGAGGGGAAAAATACACATAAGTGATTTGGGTTCACCTGGTCCTTAGAGCAACAAAGCAGAGGTAGTGATCCGTCTTTTTTAATATTCTTTACAATGACAAAAATAGTATTACTTTTGGATGCTGAGTCATTTGATACTGCTAAGGACTTTTTGGGGGGAAACTTTATTTTCCTGGTTTTTAGTAGCTGTGGCTGACCAAATGGTATATGTATCTCCTCATAAGTTTAACAATATCACAATCCTATGACTCTTTTCCAGAAATACATCAAATACTCCCATTCCAGTCAAAATAGCCTAATGGTTGTTCCCCATACTTGAAATCTCATTTCCTGCCTCCGTGCTTTTAAAAGGGCTGTCTTCTGTACGTGGAATACCCTCCCTCCTTCCACTTCTTAGAGCCCTTCAATCTCTTCAGAGTTTAGCAAGGGTTATATCTTCTCAGTGAAAGCTTCCATTTCCCCTCTTCCCATCCCAGTTTGTTAGTGTGAGAGTATCTTTTATCTGACTCATCTCATATTTTATCCCTCCAAAAGAATGGTAACTCCTGTAGTGACTATTTTTCATTTTTTTATCTTTGTTCCCTCATAGCCAAGCACAATACCTGACATGTAGTAAGCTTTTAACAAACGTTTGTTGAGTTGAATTGCATTCCTAAGGGAATGTTGTGTCTGAAAATATGTGCTTGTGCAGCAGGGAGAAGTTTGACTGAAAAAAAGAAAAACTAAAAATTCCCAATGTAAGCCAGCTGACTTCCTCATCCTTTTTATGTCTCGGGCCAGCTTATCATTCATCTGCACTGTCTGTCAAAAATATGTGTACTGATAGGCAAATTTGGTGAATTGCCCATTTAACTGCAACTCATAATCTAGGTCATATGTCTTCTTTACCTCTGTGACTTTTCCTGTGTGGATTGATGTGCCTATCATCTGTGAGAGACTGTGGGATCTCATTAAAGAGGCATCCACATATTTTAGGAATGACATCAGTATAAGAGGTTAAAAACCACAGTTTTTCAACCTGGCTCACTGGAAAAAAAGTGGCTTTTTTCTAAATTTATTTGTTTTATTCTGAACTGAAACATTGAACAAAATGAACATTTCATAGATATTATAATCATAACAGGTAAAGTGCATATTTTAAGGTTTATAAAGAAATTTACATATATTTCATTTGGTCCTTACAGCAACTCTGTAAGGTGCTATCATTTATTTTCTTTTCTACAGATCAGGAAACTGACTCCAAGAGGTTAAGTGATTTTCCCAGGGGTAATATTGCTAGTAAGTATTTGAGGCTGGATTTGAATTCAGGTCTTCTGGACACCAAATCCAACACTAATCATTTGTGCTACCAAGCTGCATGGAAAACAGAAAAGGGGGATTGTACATGAGATGATACTGTGAATCTTGTTATGTATAGCTTAATTTCCCTTTTAAGTATTGGTGCATGATCCTACATGTACTTTCAATAAAACTCATTTAATTCTGTAACTCCAAGTATCAAGTACATAATAAATTCAACATATAACTTTCACAGCTATCCCACATGTCTGTACTTGTTTCTTGCCTTCTTTCTGATCTCTTCTCTGAATTTTTAGAAGATGCTTCAGTGACCCATGAAAGAGTGAGTTGTTTACCAGAGTCTTAAAGCTGACATTTACCTGCAAATGAGGGACATTTGTAAGACAAATAACATTTCAGCATTTGCCAGGTAGAAAGGGGAGGACCAAGACAAAAATCAGGGAGGGAAATGATCATCTACAAAGATTTATGTAACTGTTGATGTGAAATAGCTGTCCCGCCTAATGACAACTGAAGGCACCGAAACATGTGGGTGAATATTCACATTCTTCTTGCAGAATAAACTGGAAGACCTAAAAAAAAATCATAACTAAATAGAAGAATGAATTACAAGCATGTTTAGTAAATATCTATTGACTGACTGACTTAGAGGGGCAGCTGCGTTAATTTCTATATCCGTCAAATTTATATGTATAAATAAGACTAAAAGTATCCCATATTAGGCATTTTTAAAGTGAAATTTCCCTTTTTTACTGTTTTTTGGTAAGCTTTGTTTTTTTTCTGCTTAACACAAATTTTTTTCTCTTCCTTTCTCTCCCCTAGCACCCATAAATAACAACAAAAGAAAATCCTCAACAGATATGCATAGGCAGTGAAAACAATTGGCCATCTCCAAAAATGTATGTCTCATTCTCTTCCAAAGTTGTTTTTCTTTATAATGTTGTCCTTGCATTTGTTATTCTGGTTCTGCTCACTTCACTCTGCATCAGTTCATAATGTCCTTCCTATTTTCCTCTGAAACTGTCCATTTCATTCTGTTTTATGATGAAGTAAAATACTGTTACATTCACATATCATAATTTGTTTAGCCAACTAAGGAGTATAACCCTTAGTTTTCCTTTTTTGGCTACCATGAAGAGAGCTGCTACAAGTATTTTTGTACATATAGATTCTTTATTTTTTTTTTTTTATTTCTTTAGGGTAATTTAGGCCTAGCAGTTGAGTGATATTACTAGGTCAAAGATATTCATTCTTTAGTAACTTTTGGTGCGTAGTTCCAAGTTGTTTTCCTAAATGACTGGACCAACTTATAGTTTCATCAACAGAATATTAATGTGCCTTTTTCCTACAACCTCTCCAGCATTTATTTTCCTCTTTTGTCGTCTTTGCCAGTCTATTAGATGCGTGCTAGAACCTCAGAGTTATTTTAATATGCGTTTCTCTAAATAATAGTAATTTTTAAAATATAGTTGTTAATAACTTTGATTTCTTCCTTTGAAAACTTTCTAAGTCCTTGACTATTCATCAACTGGACTGCTCATTTATCAATAAAGATTTCACTTATATATATTTGAATCTTCATTGAGACCTTTATCAGACAAATTTACTGTGAAGACTTTCACTCCAGTTACCTGTCTCCATTCTGATTTTGGTTTTGTTTGTGAAAAAAACTTTTTCATTTTATGTAATCACAATTATTTTTACCTGGTGATCACTCCTTTGGTCATGAGCTCTTCTCCTCTAAGTTTAGTATCTGTTAGGAATTTACTGTGATATATATAGTACCTGATGTCTCCTCGACTGCTTTACCGTTTTCCCAGCAGTTTTTGTGAAAGAGTGAGTATGTACCCCAGTAAGTAGGGTCTTATCAAATACTGCATTGCTCTTTTTGTTTACTTCTGTTTGTTGTGTGCTTCATCTGTTTTCCTGATCAACTTCCTATTTGTTATTTAGTAGTGTAACCCCTTTCCTATTTTTTTCCATTACTTCCCATGAGATTCTTCCCATTCTCTTCTTTCAGATGTTTTTGAAATTTCTTCTGTTTTTATACAGTAATTCTCTGGTAATTTGGTGTAGCACTGAATATATGTAAGTAATATTGTCAGTTTTATTATATTGGCACTATCTATCCATGAACAATTAAATTTTTGTAGTTATTCAAGTCAATCTTTATTTCTTTAAAGGATATTTTGTAGTTGAATTCATATAGTTCCTAGGTGTGTCTTGGTAAATAGATTCCCAAATATTTCATATATTCTATTATTATTTTACATGAAATTTTCATTTCTAGAGCCTCTTACTTGGTTTTGTTGGTAATATGCCAGTGATTTACATGGATTTATTTTATATTTTGCAGCTTTGCTGAATTTGTTTTGATCCATTTAGTATTCATGTGCAGTTTTGGTTTTTTGATCTTTGAGTACAGAACGATTATATTTATTGCTATTTCATAATAAAGTTCATAATAAAAAAAGAAAGATTTTTAATACCTGGAAGTAAAAAAAAGAAGCACATGGAAGGAAATGATCCTCCCTCAGTAATGGGACTAGTAAGAATAAATGTTGCTAATTTAGTTGAAATAATGAAACTAAAGACTAACAAAAGCACCGTTGGCAAGAATTTAATATCTTGTAATGAAAACTGTGGTTTTTGGAAAGGGGTTAGGAATGGGATAAAAGAAAAAAGATGGTCATCTGGCAATTAGGAGAACACTTCAGTTCATGGAGTGGCTTGTTAAACATCTACTGTGTTC
Source organism: Pseudochirops corinnae (assembly GCA_028646515.1). Taxonomy (NCBI): domain Eukaryota; kingdom Metazoa; phylum Chordata; class Mammalia; order Diprotodontia; family Pseudocheiridae; genus Pseudochirops; species Pseudochirops corinnae. The sequence goes on from CM053586.1 coordinate 121,343,046, forward strand.
CAAGTACTGCTAGATGCTAAGAACATAAAGATAAAAACAGGCAGCTCCAGTCATCAAGGAGTTAATTCTACAGGTAGGAAATAACACGTACACAATTGTACATACATGCAAAGTATTTTTTTTATTTCAGGGGATTTGCAACTATGGTTTTTGGATAGGAGATGCATTCTACGGGGATTTGAAGAGACTGAGATAAAAGTAGAGTATTTCAGACACAGGGGAACAATTTGTTCAAAGGCACACAAGTGGGAGATAGAAAGTTGTGTATGAGGAGCAGCAAAAAGTACGAAAATAGATGATGCTTTTCTCTCCCTTCCTAACAAACATTTCTGTTTTCCTTCCCTAGGTGAAAGATGCCGGTACACCTCAGTCAACAGAGCTCAGACTTCTAAAAGGCAATCACTTTAACCTCATTACTTCCGAGAACATTCCCAAAGGCAAAATTTCTGTGGTGGAGGCTCTCACACTACTTAACAATCATAAACGTTCTCCTGAAACATGGACTGCAGAGAAAATAGCCCAGGAATATTATCTAGAACTGAGAGATGTCAAATCCCTTCTCATGTTTTTCATTGCTTTTGATGTGAAGGTCTTCCCTGCTGATGACAGAAAGAAAGATGTATTATCTAAGTGAAAAAAAGCCATCAGAAGCATTTTCCACCGTGCTCCTGATGTGCGCCCTTGTCCTATTCTTCGCCTCCTGAATGCTTTAAATTATGTTGTCACTTGGCTAAGTGATTACAATTCCCTCTTTGTCACTGAAAACTTTTATTTAATGAGCAGCTAATTGTATCAGGCTGCTGGCTGAGCAGGAAATGTTTTGACGGTATTTTGTTCTCTATTCTATCATGTGTATGTCCAAATGAGTGATGAGCTTAACATCAGTGTGTTCCTTAGAAGTGGGAAAGGCAGGCTGTTATTTTTAGGCATACCATGTGACCACTTCTGAAATGGTCACAGTCTCGTGGGATATTTCTGAGAGTCTATTTAAAATTAAAGGGAAAAAAAAAGTCTTCCAATTCAGGTGGAAAGTGCATTCTTCCCTGGGTTGGTAAAAGAAGAGTCTTATGGCTGTGACATTTAGCCTCAGAAGAGTGATACTTAGAAGAGTAATAAGATAGCATTTCCCAGGCAGAGAAAGAGAACAGAGAACCAAGATAAAACTCAACAAAAAAAAGAGAATATTTTGCTTACATAAGCCTTTTATGATTGCTGTATGGGATAGAAGAGAGAAAGAGAGGTTTGGAAATTCTGTTGATTGGATTTTTAACATGATTTGTGAATTTTGTTAGTGGGGACTCTAAAACCTGTGACAAATGTTTAATTTTAAGTAATACAGAGTTTGGCTAGGGAAAAGATTTTGGTGTGGCACGTAAGAGCAGTAGCTGAAAAGTAACCATATCTGGATTTAACCTGTAACAATGAGAACTTTTTATTCTGTAAGGTGTCCTGGATTCTAGATCCCAGTCAAATAGCTGCATGACCTTAGGAAAGTCACTTGAGTGTCTGGGCATCAGTTTGCACCTCTCTATAATAAAAGGGTTGGACTGGATAATCATCCCAGTAACTAGCATATATAGGACACTTTAGGGTTTGTAGAGCACTGTCCGTGTGTCGTGAATAATAATCTCTAAGGTCAGTTCCAGTTTCATGATTCTGTCTGAAACTGGTCAAATTAAGGAAAGGAATGAGGACCAGAAAGAAGTTCTTGGACAGTTTGTTATAATGGAAAGAATGTTAGAATTGAGAGAGACCTGGATCTGAACCCCACTAATAAATGAGGCAGGTTTCAAACTCAAACCTTCCTGACTCCAAGTCCAGCACCGTCTACTGTAGTCACAGTGACTCGTGGAAAGGAACACTAACCCTCTTGCGCTGAAGATCTAACCATAGATGACAATTCTCTGATTCAGCTCACAAAATGTTATCTGAAAACCACTTAGAGATTTTCTAGCTCAAATATTCATTTTTACAGATGAGAAAACTCAGTTCCAGTGTCTTATGGGTAGGTCTCCTGATTCTTAGGCCAGTCTCTGCTATATGAAGAAGCCAAACAGAAGGGCAGTGGTGCCGTAAGGGCCAGTAAGCAAGTTACCTGAATTTTGCCAACATTCATTAGGCTTCTGTTCTTAATTCATGGGGGTGATTTCCATCATGAGTCCACTGAGATTCTTTAGGTACACAGTATGGAGGAATCCTAGAAACTGAGGAGTAAATTATTTTTTGGAGGCACAAGAGGTAGTCCTAGGAAGAGGGAACCTGGAAGCAAACTGGGAATTTTTGATTGAAACTTTACAAATGCATGTTCCAAATAGACCTTGTTGCTACATTGTATTGGGCAAAAACAGTACTTGTTTTGAAAAATAAGATAGCTGTAGCTATAAAAATTGCTTTTAAAAACTCATGTCATGGCTTTATACCAACTGTATTCTCTACTCATTTTTATTGCCCATTCTGTTCTGTATGAGCCAACCTGCAAATCTATAAGTAATAGCACTGGTTTAACACATATGATGATTTCTTTCCAGGAAGTTATTAATACAACTGCTGCCGTTCTGTGTTATACAGTATGCTATAATAAAAGTAGTGGTTTTATTATCTTTCTAATATCCACAGACGGAGGGTATTGGTATGGACTTTGGTTGCCTTACATTACTTCAGCAGCATGGAATATCTAGCAGTGCAACAACTCACTACATCCTCAGATTGAGGATTCTCAAATCTGATTCATTTCCATTTAGTCTCAGAACTGTAATGTCACCGTTTTTTTTTTTTTCAGGCAGGCATGATTATAATTAAAATTTATCATGTACTGGTAATAAAAACTGTGAAAGAAAGCAAATAAAAAATGGTCACATTTAAGTGACCTAAAGGGACTAAAAACAACTTTTTCCTCCTTAGGATTGTTTTGAGAATTTCTTTATGCTTTATTTTTGGTCAGATCACAACAAATCCTAGGTTTCAGGTTGCTGGGATGGTTGGTACCATATATTTTTGGTGCACTTAACGCTCGGAACTACAGAAAAGATGTTTATTCTTCCTGCTTACGTTCTTTCAAGTCCCAATGTAATGCCAGACCGTGAAAAAGTCATGGAAACTTACGTGGGAGTGGTTCCTTGGGATTTTCAACTACCACTACCTAACCTGTTGCAACTTCTGGAATGTACCTGTTTCTTTTGAGGATAAGGTGTGGAGGAGAATGAGGAGGGGTTTATAGAGAGTGAGGAAGAGCTCCTGGACTTCAGCCCCATTCTGTATGTCAGTTGAGGGAGTGGGACCTCAGCTAGGTATACTCAACTCTGATCTTTTCCAGGGTATTTTTCAAGATCGTAAGTTGGTACTTGCCCTTTTGGGGAAGCAGTATTCTACTCAAGTTACTTTCCCCTTTAAGGCTGGAAAATTTGTCTCCCAAATTTTGGGATTCACTTTTAGTTCTATAGTAAATTTTCTAACCCTAATCTGACCAGTATAGCCAAGAACAGATGGAGGTTATTTTTCCACTCCCCATAGATCACACTTTCCTCTGCTGGTTGAATGTTGATTCCCCAGGGCAGTGAGTGATGCCCAGGGGGGTGGTGATAACACCATCACCAACTCTACCTCTTGCACTTTAAATAAATACTGTGATGTCATAGAATTTCAGATTTGAAAGGGATCTAAGAAGTTGTCAAGAACCCAATAAATTGTGTGGTCAACTAAGGCTGACTAGAGGAGGTTAACAACCCAATAAACTAGTCCTTCCTGATAATCTTTTATCCAAAAATTTTTTGCTTAATGGGAAACTGGCTACTTTGTGAGGCCACTGCTTCCAATTTAAGGCAAGTATAAGTGTTAATTTTTTTTTTCCTTATATTGAGATGAAATCTGTCCTGTAACATATGTAAGTATCTTAGTTCTGCTACCTAAAAAAAAAAAAAAGTAATTCCTCTGCCATAGGAATCCTTCAAATATCTGAAAACAGTGAACAACTTACCCCTTAAATTCACTCTATCAGCCAATCATACGTGGGTTTGGGGCCCCCTCACCATCTTAGCTTTCTTCTTCTAGACATAATAGAATTTGTCACTGTTCCTTGTCATTAATGATACCCCAATCTGAATGCAACGTGTTCCAGGTGTGCTTTGGCAGATGCAGCACAATTCCTGCTATGTAACAAGCACTCTAAATGCTTTTTGATTGATACGACTTGCACAAATGAAGATTAAGGACTCATATGTCTCTAAAGATCTTTCATGACTCTGTAAATCAATCCTCTGTGGCAAAGTTCATTCAACCATTTATGAATCATCCAGCCCACATTTCTCCATTTTGTACACAAGCCTATTATGAAAAATTTGAATTATAGAATCTTATAATTTTATAGCTGTCTTCTTACAGATGGGAAAACTGAGGCCCAGAGGAATACATGTACTTGTTAAAGGTTACAAGGTGGTTAAGAGAGCATGGTTTGGAACTGAAGTTTCCTGACTTGTAGCTCAGTGCCCCTCCACTGCCTTACTGTAGTTATTTCTCATGTCTTTAGCATTCCCTGTTATCCAATTAAAAAAAAAAATCTTTGTTATGAGGAATGGCTTTCTGGGAGGTGACAGAGGGAAGAATATTTAGAGATATTTAGACGGTGTAAAAATAAAATATCAATAAAAACCTACATTAAAAAAAAGGAACTAAGGTTTGTCTGCCATGATTTGATATTAGTCAGCTCTTTAATGGTGGCTTCTGTTGGAACTGTTTTCCTTGCTAAATGTTCCAAAACCAAGCAACTGTTTTAGAACTTTGCAGGGGTTTAGCATCAAGCTTACTGGTCTATAATTTACATAATTTGGCAGACAGAACCAGTCAAAATAGAGAAAATCTTAGTTTAGGATTTTAGAAAACAATGCAGTTAATTAAAAAGTAAAAACTAAACCCTTTTACTGGGCCAAAATCAACTAAAATTTAAAAAGAACAGTGCGTTGGAGTGGCTAGGTGGCACAGTGAATAGAGCATTGGAGTCAGGAGAACCTGAGTTCAAATTCAGCCTTAGATATTTAACACCTACTATCCATATGACCTTGGGCAAATCACTTAACTCCAATTGTCCTGCCTTCCCACCTCCAAAAAGCAAAAAAATAACTCGAAACTGTGCATTTTTAAAATGAAGTTCAAAAACACTGAATTCCAGACAAGTGTATCATAGGCTTGAGACCAGGAAAGAACCTTTGAGATTGTCTAGTCTGCTTTCCTTGTTTTACATATGAGAAAACTGAGGCCTTTCGAAATAAAGGGTTTTACCCGAGGTCATACAAATAGTCAGCAGCTGTGCCAAGGTCTGAAACAACATGTTTAGTGCTCTTCCCATGACAGCATGGCTGCTTCTAGCTTATGCTTACATTTTCTTGCTGTGACCAGCACAATAATATGGCCCAGCAACCAGCTGAATAAAGGAGAGAGACAGGGATGTATTCGATAGTCTGTTTATTACAGAACCATTTCATACAGAGCCAAAGTACAAGAAAATCACAGGGTTTATATACCTTATATCAGAGACTCTGAAGTAATTGAAATGCCAGGACTCCTCTTTAGTCCTGACCGTTCCCTACCCTAGCCCAAGGCTATTATACTTTAAGACTTAATCCTAGGAACATGTGGGGAGGCAGAAACAAACGGAGTCACAAACAAGACTTGCAGATTAACTACCCTGAAACTTTCTTTAGTCATTCATAGATCCAGTGAAAGCATCCACCCAACAAGATTATATTTTTTCTGCATATCTGCCTCATGGAAGAGGGGGAGCATGAAAGTCTGGTCTACTACATTTTCTCATAAATTTTTTGAGGTATTATTGACATCCATTAACGAAACGTGATGGGGTTGTGAACCCAAAAGTCATTTTCTCAGAGGTATAAATAGATCCTAATTAAAAGACTTGCTTTCCCTCCTCTTTTACAGATATTAATTGATATCAAATTTTTATCCCTAAGACACCTACGCCTCTCTGCCTAAATTATCTGCCAAGCTTATTTCTCTGAATCCATAAAAAAACCCCAAAAGGCAACTATAAAGAAAGGAGAGAAGTCATCCAAAGGCGAAAAGGGAAAGGCTGATGCCAGTAAGAATGAGAATAATCCTGCCAAAATTGTATATACCAAAACAGACAAGGCATAGAAAGCTAATGGCTTTCAACATGCCAAAAAATGTGTAAATTGTTGGTATCTGTGTACTTTTTGGGATAGTATAACTTAAAACACTATTTTTATTAAATTTTATAAAAATGCAGACTTTTCTGGTCCAGCAGCATAGACTAGATGATTGATGCAATCTGGCCCAATTAGACCCCTTTCCCTAAAGCATGGGCGCTTAACCTGGAATCTGTGGACCCCTTTGATTTTATAGATCTTAAGCATTGTGTGAATTTGTTTTTAATATTTTTATAACTATTTAAACATAATTGGCTTCCTTTGTAATCCTTTATGTTTTATGCAATATTATTCTGGGAAGTCCGTAAGTTTTATCATATTGTCAGAGGTCCATGACACAAAATGGTTGACAGGGAGAAATGATGACATATAGATGGGGGGGGTGGGGAGGAAATGATCTGTGAGCCCCTAAATGTAAGTCCATTCCTTGACATCAAAGGAATTCTACCAGGACTTGTACAAATCTTTGCCTATCTTACTTGTTGCTGGAATGCTCTAAAGATGCTAGTATTTGAGCTCTCTTTGCCATCTTGGGTATAAAAACACTGCTAGCCCTAATAGCCATAGTCACTCAGATCCAACCTGCAATTCTGAAATTGGGCTGCTAGATGGCACAGTGGATGGCACTGGGCCTTAGAATCAGGATAGGTCTGTGCTTAAATCCCACTGCTAACACTTATAAGCAGTGTGATCCTAGGAAAGTCATTCAACCTCTGTTTATCTCAGTTTCCTTACCTGTAAAACAGAGATAAATAATAGCAGCTACTTCCCAGGGTTGTTGTGAGATTCAAATGAGATAATAAAATTATCAAGTGTTTAGTATAGTGCCTGGCATAGGGCAGCTAGGTGGCACAGCGGATAGAGTGCTGGGCCTGGCCTGAGGAAGACTCATCTTTCTGAGTTAAAATCTGGCCTCAGGCTATTACTAGCTATGTGATTCTGGGCAAGTCACTTAACCCTGTTTGCCTCAGTTTCTTCATCTGTAAAACTAGTGGGAGATGGAAATGGCAAACCACTCCATTATCTTTGTCAAGAATAGCCCAAATGGGGTCAAAAAGAATTGGACACAATGAACAATAATTATTATTATAGTTGCCACTGTTATTCTGGGTAGAGTCGTTATCTATAACTATTGTATATAGTCCTTTACCTTAGAGAGACTGGAACAAGAATGTGGGTGACTTCCAGAAACCAACGAACACATGTGTCTGTCGTACCGGAGAAAGCTTCCTCTGGAATCAGAGGGTCTGAGTTCAGATCTTGACTCTGATGTTCACTATGTGTGACATCAGAAAAAGTTTGAGCAAGTCACAACCTCTGTAGGCCTCAGTTGCCTCATCAGTAAAATGAGATGGTTATACAAGATAATTTCAAAAGACCCTTCCAACTGTACTAGCTGTGCGAGTATTTTTAAATGTTATCAATAAGCTCCCTAATGAGATGTAAGGAATGTGAAACTTTGCTCTTTTCCCCCTTAAAATCTAAAGCTAGAGAAGAGGAGGGACGTCTGAGCACGTGCCTGCTGCCCTCTCTATGATCATCCCAGTGTGCTGCTTCATATGCGGCAAGATCATGGACAACAAGTGGGAGGCTTACTGGGGCTGCTGCAGGTGGAGTGCACTGAAGGGGATGCCCTGGATGCACTGGGCCTGAAGCACTACTGCTGCCACTGGATGCTGCTGGCCCATGTGGACCTGATAGAAAAGCTTCTCAACCCTGGAGAAGTGAGCCCCTACTCCAAAGGCCCTGAACAGCTATCTGTCATGTGGAAGAGCTCCCTCCCTGAAGGCCTTGATCTATGTTACACAGAAGAGCCCCCATCCCTGAAGGTCTGGCTCAGCTATCTGCACATGGAAGAGCCCCCATCCCTGAACATTTTTATCAGCCATTAGCCACATGGAAGAGCCCAAGGGAAAGAGCGCCACCCCTGAAGGCCTCAGTCAGCTATCTGCCACATGGAAGAGCCCCCGTCCCTAAAGACCTTGATCTATCTTATATGGAAGAGCCCCCATCCCTGAACATCTTTATCATCCATATTATTATTCTGGGAATAATCTCATGGAGAAGCTACATGGAGAAGCTACATGGAGAAGACCAAGGGAAAGAGCTCTCATCCCTGAAGGCCTAGCTCAGCTATCTGCCACAAGGCCTCCAGAGGTGGCAATAAACTCACCATTAGGAGAAAACAAAATCTAAAGCTATATTTATTCAATGATCCCTAAAGTTTCTTCTGGCTCCAAAAATCTATGAATCTCTCTATTCAGAAATAGATGCAATAAAACTGAAAAAACCTTACATAAGGGGATGCCTGTTTTATTGTCTCTAAAAACTCGTTGCTTCAGGAGAGCAGGTATGAAGCAACTCCAGCATCATGGAGAGGAATAATGTTAATTATAAGAAGCACTTAATGTACATGAAGTGCTTCATAAAAGCAGAGAGTATCAGTGAATTAGGTGAAGAGCTTTACACTCATCATAATTAGTTAGTCACTAATTATATAAAATTCTGGTCCTCTGCATTGCCTGGGGCATTCTATTTCAGGATTCTAAAAATGAGGAGATTATGTCCTGAAAGCATAATGTGAGTGAAATTGTCTCAATGGAGAACTTCATCAGGCATTTAGAACAGCAAGATCCTAAATAAGACTGAAGGGTGATGCTATTTTTTAAATGATGGGAAAAATACAAACTGCATGATTCTGAACTGCTGAAACTATACAGCTGAGGGTCTAACATTTTGAATAAAGCAAGACTATGTTTGCCTCAGTCTTTGTGGAGTCAGTTATATATGGAATAAATACCCAGCTGGGATGAAATGACATCCACCATCACTGGAAGTTGGAATACCATCACTTGGAATGAAACAAGGCAATGAAAAAATGAAGTTTTGATGAGAAAATTACTATTGATGAGTCTGGTGGTACCAGGTAGAAGGTCGACTTTGAAAAAGTTGGATTATTTGTAATGGGGAAGGACTAGCAATAGAACCGAACAGATGAGATCAAGTCATGTGAGAATCAGCTCTGCTCTTTTAATGAGGGCAACGAGGATCACTGTCTCCTTCCCCCAATGAGTTCAAGTTCTGAGAAATCCTTAGAGTTGTCCTAGGACAAGTACCTGTGTGTGTCCAGAGCTAGGACCTTTTGAGAATAAAAGATTTCTCCCTAAAGGTCTTTACACTGTAAAAAAACAAAAACAAAAAAACTGAGAAAGCTTTGAATATCATCTCTTCTACTTAGAAAGTGAGAGATCTTCTCAGGGAAAAACATGAATAAATAAATCTAGTGTGTGTATATATAAAAATATATGTGTGTATGTATGTATGTGTATATATTATATATATATATATATATATATATATATGCTAAAATAAGCTCTAATTAAAATTAGTGTACTTTATTGTGAGCCAAACTCCTCAGGTAACATAATTGTTTAGTTATATGTGATGACATTTTCACTTGTTTCCCCAGTTCTTAGCATAGTACTTGGCACATAGTAGGCAATTAACAAATGCTTATTGTATTGGACTAGGGAGACTGTAATAGCAGGTAAAGAACCAGACTTCTTACTGTGATATATTCTTCACAGGATTATTTCACAGTCCCTCTCTCCAATTAATATAACTAACTCTACTCCTGGATACCTTTATCAGGTGAGAATACCTTACAAAAGCAATCAATCAAAACTGTAAAGTAGGTGTGAATACTTCTTAGTCATAGCTATTGAATTAACCAATCGATCACAGACATAAACTAGAAGGGAACAATCTAGTCAATAAAGATGGGATGGAGTGAAGTGCTTCAAGCCACTGAAGCAAATCAGATGATAAAATATATTCGGGTTGGTTGAAAGAATTAGACACATCATGGAACCTCTGTATATCAGAGGAGATTCCAGCAAAAGCCGATTTGGCAGTTAAGCTTTGGAAACATTTTGTAGGGCCAGACCCTTGTACTTATAACCAGAGTACATACAGCGAGGACTAGGAGGCTAAAAATAGATAGTAATGCTTTCCCCCTCCCCAACCTCCACCACTGACTTTGTCATCAGAGACGTTGGACCAGTAAGAGTCTAGTCAGGAACTGGGAGAATACAAACTAGGCATGTTGAAGAATCATAGCTTCATGGAGTCAGAGAACTGTATTATCAGTATTCTACAAGGGCCCCAATCCTCAGGGCCCAAAAGAGAGCAACACACACCTCTTGTGAACATTTTGCCACTTGTGCTATCTAGGCTTAAGCCCACATTCCCCTATACCCCATATGTACTTGTGGGAGAGTGTGTCCTAGACTTTTGAGGGTATGGTTTGTACTAACTTTTCTTATTACACCACTTAACAAGCACTCCCTTTTCAAAGCTAATCAACTCTGACATAACTGGTGATTAATATGGGGCACATTGGTGGGGGTTATGAGTGGCAGTATTAAAAATTAATCTTAACCTCTCAGAGTTACGCCTAGAACCTTAAGGGGAGAAGTAGTTAACCCTCCTTTCAGGACTCTATTTATCAATTCAAGTGGGAGTTAGGAAGTAGTCTCTGAGTGTGAACTACAATAAAATCATACATCTAGAGCTGGAAGGGATCTTAGAAGCCATTTAGTCCAACCATCTCACTTACAGTTGAGAAAACTGAGGCCCAACAGAAGGTAAGTGACTTGCCCAAGGTCACACAGGTAATAAACAGCAGAGCAAAAATTCAACTCTGGTCTTGTAATTACATATTCAGTACTCCTTACTGTACAGCAGTTCAAATAACAAATACTGGCTGTGTATCTGTGAGAAAGATACGTCTCTTCAGAGGATTCCCAAGCAATTTTTTAAGACTAAAAGTTGACTTTACACATATAATCAATATCATATTGCTTGCCTTCTCAAGGGGTGGAGGAAAGGAGGGAAGAGAGATTTTCAAACTCAAAATTTTAAAAAATGAATATTAAAAATTTTTACATGTAATTGGGAAATATTTAACAAAATAAATAAAAATATATGAAAATGAAAAACTAAAAGTTGCGAGGCAGTTGCTTATTTGCATTGATAGAGGGAGCTTTTGCACTGGTAGTTCTTTAGTTTATACCAATGAAAGTAGAGAGTCTGGAACAAAAAAAAAAGTTTTAAATTTAGCTCTTTCATTTTACGGATAAGGTACGGGCCAAGGAGAGGAAATGACTTATTGAAAGTTATACATTACAATATCAGAATACTTATATTGTATTGTTTGACAAACGTTTTAGCAAAATAACTTTCTTTAGTTTTTATCAGTGCATTTCAAGATTGGTATAAGAACAACATATTCTTCTAGAACAAATGTAATAATGAATCATATTATTTTGGGATATGTGTTTTGAAGCAAATTAAGAAAATTATCTCTAATTCCTACTAAACATTTTTGCTAGTGTTTTTTCTGTGAAAATAGAGAATGTTTATCTACTATCATATTATGTATGATAATTTTCAATTCTATTATAGTTGAAATTAAGAGAATTTTCTATTTCTTTCATTACCTTTCCCTTGTTGTTTTTCTCTCTTCTTCCTATTCCCTTCCCTTAATTTCTCTTCCTTCCTTCCTTCCTTCCTTCCTTCCCTATTTGTTTCTAGCATATTATTCAATGAAGTGTAAACTAAAGCTGCTACTGAGTTAATTAGATGAAAATAAGCATAAAGGTGGGATACTTTTAATTAATTAGAATATTAGTGGTGCATAAACATCCTCCCACATAACATGTAGATACTGCACACACACACACACACACACACACACACACACACACACATTCACACGCCACTCCACTCTTGCGGAGTCGTTTGAGGCTGTCTAATGAACAGCTCTGCTTTCCTTGTCATCCTCCATCTACTCATTGTGTGATATCTATACTAGGACTCAAACTATTATTGCCACAGATATTGTTGCTGTTTGTCCTTCTTTCTCCCGTGATATCGGGAAGGCAATGCCATGACATGCAGGTGAATTGGATTTAAGTGAAGAAGGGCTGTGCACTTTCTCCTCCAGAGTCATCTGGGTCCAGTGACAAGAAATAGATCAGGAAGACTATTGATGGCCCCACTGACTCTGACAGCAGCAGCAAGAAGAAGGTGGCTCAACTACCTGGTGTTAAAAAAAATCCTCATATCAACATCAACCCACAATGACAACTCACATAGGTTTTAAGGCTAATGGAACACTTCCCTTCTGTATATCAGAGGAGATTCCAGATGGTTATACAACTACTTCTAACTTCTATGTAAGGAAGGAAGTACTAATGTATTGTTCCCTTTTCCCAGATGAGGTTATTGAGAGTTAGAGAGGTTGTCAGAGTGACAGAGCCAGGAGCAGTATTCTAGTCTAGCATTCTTCTCACTCATAACACTCCCCTCTCCCTTACCTCTCACTAAAACAGAGTGTGATAATTCAACTTTTTCTTCTGCCTTCTCATACTCCTCCACCACCACCACCACCCCCAATCAGATAGATTATTTTGTCACTTTTCTTCCTCAAGGCTGCCCTTGATGTTGTTGCCAAAAGAGCAGAGGGAGAGAAGAGCAAAGGGAAAGACGAAAGAGGACCAGATTCAAGAGACACTTGCTTCTTCAGAACCTCCCAACTGGAGCACTTAAAAAGGTTATCAAAGAGGCAGATGAAGCAAAGGCTGTTTTCCAAAAGACTGCCTATTGCCATGAGGTCAGTGGGATGATCTGGAACATCTTTGTTTGCTACACAGAGAGTTATAGCAAGAATATCAAGATATTCCTTAGGACAGTGGTTCTCAATCTTCCTAATGCCATGACCCTTTAATACAGTTCTTCATGTTGTGGTGACCCCCAACCATAAAATTATTTTCGTTGCTACTTCATAACTGTAATTTAGCTACTGTTATGAATCATAATGTAAATATCTGTTATGCAGAACGTATTTAAATTGAACATAACCCACAGGTTGAGAACTGCTGCCTTAGGGAATATCAACTTTCCTCATTGGTGCCTCACTCCAGGGGTACACTATGATAGTACACTATGCCTCAGTCTCTCACCTATACTCAGCTAGGTTTGACCAGAGTTAAAGATCTGAACATCTACTTCAAAACTTGGTTTAGGTTCAGCCATGTTCTAGTTATGATTAGACAGAAAAGTTGATGTGTATGGTGTTCGTGTCCTTCAAATTGTTATCGTTATTGTTATTTTTTTTTGAGGCAGATATATGGGTAGGTGGATAAAATGCTATAACTTGAATCAAGAAAACATTCAAACATTTGCTAGCTGTGTGATAAATTAATCTCTATCTGCCTCTGTTTCCTTAACTGTAAAAGTGTGTGGGACCTGCCAAGTCCTTACCCAAATTAAACTCAGAGACTTCTCAAGGTAGAAAGTAGAAAGAAGTTTATTATGATCTTGCAAGAAAGGACGACTCACACCAAGTGCATTCAATGCATTCTCAGTGTCAGACTGCACCGGACACAGAGAAGACAAATTCTTTTATAGACCTCCTAATCCTAATCCCCTTCCCTAGCCCCCTTCCTCTCAGCTCATTCTCATGGGTTTTGAGGGCACAATCTAAACGTGATAAATCTAACCCAAGGACAATGGCAAAGTACAGAACAAGCAGCCTGTGTTCTTGTTCTTGTTCCTGGAATATCTTGTAGTCCTTTACAATATAGCTGAGGAAAGGAACCAAGTATTGTAACATTCTACATTTTGTGGGTTCCCGTCCTATGAGGACAAGCAGATATGATGATCCCACAGAGTTAGCACACAACTCCCATCTTTGTTAGTCTCTTGACCAGGGTAAACATGCAGATGTGCTTACATCCTGTGTTCCCATGCTTTCTCCTGGAATACTTCAGGGTCAACAGCTTGTTTTTATAGAAAAACTAAATTGAAAGCTCAGCCTTAAATTCTATGAGGGGTCTTCACCATTTCCCACACAAAAGGAAATAATAATAATAATAGTACCTACACTCCCAGGTTATTATGAAGATAAAATGAAATAATATTTGTAAAGTGCCATATAAGTGCTATTATTTTATTATTGTAATTATAATTGATGTTTCTCAGCCAATATCTTTATAGACTAAAATTCTGTGATACTCTAATGATCTTTTAAGGAAAAGTGGACCACTTATAACTGTCCTTCAAAGCTCTTCAAGCTTCTAAGAAGGCAACTAAAACTATTGAATATTTAATTCACATGTTTCATTTCAAGTAGGTCAAATTTATAATACAGGATAGTCGCATTTTGTAGGTGATCCTATAATACTCTATATTTAATTTTATAACACATTAGGGGCCTCCCACTAATTGAAGTATGTAGTACATTTTTTGCCAATTGTATAGGATGTAGGCCAAAATTTTGTTATTTATTTAGGGGATTTTAAAGTTTTATGGTTTAAGGTATTATGAAATTGAACAGCTTTACCTTTGCTCTTAAAATTTTTTAGGTCATATCTATGATTTATTTGATTCATTTATTAGAAGAGGAATCCCTACACATAACCCTATTCTTATAGAGCAGTGGTTCTCAACCTTCCTAATGCCACAACCCTTTAATACTTGTATGCCAGCGTATTTGCATGTGGGAGGACCCGCCTGGAGATGGATAGAGGAGCAGTGTCTCAGTTCCTAAGACCATCGGAAATGTGCATTTTCTGATGGTCTTAGGTGACCCCTGTTACCCCTGTGAAAGGGTCATTCGACCCCCAAAGGGGTTGCAACCCACAGGTTGAGAACCGCTGTTGTAGAGTAATATGATTCACCTTGCAATATATTTTTTTAAGAATAAGCTATGATAATAAGCAAGAACTACTAGAACTCTTTAGTTTAATATGCTACAATATTCTTTTGACATTTTGGTAGTCTGAATGCAATGAGGTATTGTTTTGTTATACTGATGTATTCTAAAGTACTCTGGAAAATTGTGTGTGTGTAAATAAAACTTGTTCCCTCTGTTCTACATGAGTTGACAACCACAGTGGAGACATAATTAAATCTCAGCTCCATAAAACAGAAGCTGGAAGGGCCATCACAGGTGATTTCATACAACAGTCTGTACTGGTATCTTTAATGCAGGTGAGGAAACTGAGGCTCAGGAAGGATAAGTGACACACCCGAACTTGTTTTGCAATTAGTGCCCTCAGCTTCACAGAACAAATTTTAGATAGCATACTTTTCTGTTTCCTTTTGAGGACATTTCTAGGGGGTAAACATGTAAAAGAAGCCATTCTTCCAAGGCAAGGTAAGACAAGGCAACAATGATTAAGTTATTATTATGTGTCAAACACTGTGCTAAAGTCTGGCAATACAGATCCAAACACAAAGAAAGGCAATCTCTTCCCTTAAGGAGTTTACATTACAATAGGGTTTTTATAGTATTTTTATATTGTTTCATTAGAATACATTATAATAGCAGAGGAGTGGGAAGAGGAATGAGGGTACCTGCATATCTGGGGCGTGGTATTGAAGTCCGAGAAGTGAGAAGCAAAAAAAGGAGGGACATTAAACTTGACTAGCCTGAACGTCTCTCCAAAATGATGGCACCAAGAAGAATCTGCCAATGAGAGAAAGGGGGTGGGCATATTGAAGGGATGTTCCAAGGTGAGCAGACCACAGCTGAGGGTGGTGGATGTCCCACTTTGAGGAGACCCCAGGAGCTAAGGGTGGTTGGAGGGGGAGAGTGCAGCTGGGATATGGTTTTGAAGCCTGGAAAATCAGAAGCACAGCTTCCACTCTGCAACTGATTCCATTTAGAAAAATGGCAGTTAGCCTTCTTATTCAGTTACATTCACTTCTTTAGAGGAAATTGAAATTGCTTCTGAAAGTTTCTCTTCAATATGTTTGACTACATTGGTTCATTTTGATTTCCTTTTAAAAGTGAAGGCTGTTAATGCAATTTGAGATAATTGTTATCATTTCATATAATATATTTGTGTACAATAGGTAACAGGCAAAGCAAATTCAATGAATAGTCATAGTCCCAAGGAAACTGGGCTATTTATCAAATATGTGAATGGAATACCAATGATTCAAATTAACTAAGAAAAATTCCTTGCTTTTTGTTTTTGTTTGACAGAAAGTAGAATCTTGCCATTGTTTTTCTGTGAAATAGAACCATATTTATTTTGAATACTATGTCTTTTTTTACCCTTGGTGTATGACTGATGCCAGAAGACTTATGAAGGACAGATGGGTAGTTAATGAGACAGATATTAGAATCAATTGATATTTGCTATTCTGCAAAAGAATAATGAGTTTTTATTATTTCTGTCAGATCTTCTCAGGGTGCCTGCTATCCTCAAGGTCAATATGTCCAGACCCACCTGCAACCAATTTCTCCTTTTGCCCTACACTGCTTTCTCTTGTCTAAACCAGCTGTAGCAGCTTTGTTTACACATGACTGTAGGGCCCAATCACTCATATACAAAGATAACTTGCCAGGGAACAGGTAAGGAACACATGGATCAGACAAGGCTTACCTCACTATAAGTTTCCATTGATAATTAGCATCTCACTCATGATTATTAAATTATCGTGACAATTATTATCACTCACTTGATTTCTGACCTCTGGTAGCTGTTAACTCCTTGTTCTTTGTCTTGACCCCCTGTACACTTGATCTTACTCTTCTTTGCCCCAAGTATCCACCCTTTCCTTAAACTTTGGCTCACCCACCTGGACCCTTGATTAGAGGCAGAACCAGGGCTACAAAAGATTGAGTTTACCTGAACCCTATGCCTGGGTCGCTGGAACACAATGAGGAGCACATTTGTTGTATTGTAAATACTATCAAATTTATAATTATACCTTTAAAGCGGCTACAATTTGCATTGCTACTACTTTGCCCTAAAATTGAAATATGTTTTTAATAGTAAAATTGCACTCATAGTTTCATGAGGGTGGAGAGGAGATAGAAGTGGGTGGAAGAGAGAGGAATTTTTGGACTTTATCTGGACTTTATCTAAAACATAGTTTGCAAGCTTTCCCTGATGTATTCACCTTAAAGAGTCAGCCAAAGGATATAAGGTCAAAGCAAAGATGTTTAAAGAAATATTATGGTAAGAAAAATAACAACAAAACATTTTCACATAAATCTGGACATACTTTACTGTAAATATAACACCAGCAGGAAGAGTGGCCACATGTAGAGAACACATATGGCCAAAGAATAATTGTGGACAGAAATACAAATGAGGTTCCTGTGTGGCCAGGACTCATGCATGGAGGGGTGTAGATGCTGGAATGGGCCCAGAGTACTTGCAGGATGCTACTCAATCTGACTTGTAGGCTCTCTTGCCAGTTTCTGCTCTGCCAGACTCATTGTCTTCATTGCCTCTGGCTTCAGTCTGGGCTGGAATCCTTGGGTCTTTCCTTCAGGCAATGCCATGATTTTTTAAGAGCTTAAAATCTATAGACTTTTCCAATCTCTCTTAGAAATGGCAGAAGCCCTTGCCTGGGAACCTGCAAAAGTCTTCCAACAGGGTTCTCTTTTTTTGTTCTTTCAGAGTCTTGGGCCTTTTAACTCCCCAGCAGCAGATTCTCAACTCCAGTTCCTAATCTTTTAAAAATCAGGTCCTTCCAGTTAATGCGATTGAGCTTAGCTCTTTTTTCTTTTTTTCCCCCTCTTTTGGTGCAGGGGTTGAATTTCTCTATCACAGCCTCCATCCTAGTATATGGCAAGTATTCCATATCTCGCAATATTTAATCTCTGAAGGCTAGGTAATGGTTATTAAGTCTCTTCTCTTGTCCCATATAGATGAGTGGAAAGTGGGGAACCCAAAGACCAACTAAGTCCAGGAGGCAGGGCCATTGTGTCTGCTACCAGCCTAACCACATTTCTAGCTTTTTCACATGCAGATGATGCCAGCAAAGGCCTAAAAAAGGACCTTGTCATAGAATTAGTAGAATTAGTAGGATTATCCCTGGGCTTCAGTCTTCTTCATAACTGTACCTGTGGGCTTTCTAGATGTTTCTGTTCTATCTCTCTTTGGTTCCGCCTCTGCCTCCCTTTGGTCTCGGTTTCTCTCCGTTTGTCTCTCTGTATCAGATTATGTCTGTCTTGGTCTCCTCCCCCTCCTCTTCCTCCTCCTCCTCTTCTCTTCCTCCTCCTCCTCCTCTTCCTCTTCCTCCTCCTCCTCTTCTCTTCCTCCTCCTCCTTCTTTTCCTCCTCCTCCTCCTTCTTCTCTCTCTCACTCTTTCTCTCTCTCTCTTTCACTCTCTCTCTCTCACACACACACGCACACACACACACACACACACACACACGATATTTTTACTGATTCATCCACTGTAATCTCGTTCATGTACCTTGCTCTCTGCATCAAAATATCTCAGCATTTACAGCTACCCTTTTATCAAGTCTCATAGATATACTCCTTACTCCTTTACAAGATTTGCTTTTCTTCAAGTGCTCTGAATCCACTTGCATCCTCTGGGATCTTTTCTCCCCCATGATCCCTTTTCTCTCTTGTATTTTCATTCGTTCTTTCTGTCTCTTCTGAATCTCTTCTCCTTGTCTGTGGATGTACTCATATTTTCATTCTCAATATCCTAATTAAAATAGATTCTGTAAAGTTCTAACTGTTGGATGTGATTGCCTTTTTTCAGCCCTCATTTTCTTTAACATCTCTGAAGTATTTGATACTCTTGGTCACCTTCTCCAATTTGTCTCTGTGACAGCACACAATTGACATTCTCCTATCACTTCTTTGACTATCTTTTTTTTTGGTCTCTAATGACTTTTCTTCATCTTTCTCCCTGACTATATATTGCAGAAACTTTAGTCTTATGACCTCTGATCTCTGTTCTTATCTATTTCATTATATTTTCTTTGGCATCTATTCTTAGGACTTCAGCTATCATTTCTTTGTTAATGACCCCCAAATATCTATCTCTAGCTCCAACATCTCTTTAGAGTTCTAGTCACACATCTCTAACTACCTGTTGGACACTTTCACTTGGATGTCTTGTCCTCAGTCAAACTTCAATATGTCCAAAATCAAACTCATCATATTTTCCACAAACCAGCTTCTTCTGTACTTCTTTATTTTTGTCAATGGTATCACTAGTCATCTAACTTTGAGAAAAAGATCGAAATTGATCTTGCTTCCAACTTCTTGAAAAAAAAGATTTCAATCAACCTTGCCTCCAACTTCTTTCTTGCCTTCAGATCTAAGTAGTCATTATTCCTGTCAGTTCTTCCTGATGCCTCTTGAATTTGTTACTTCTTTTTCATTTCTACTACTATCCTTTATCACCTCATATCTAGAAGTATAGCCCTTGGACCAATCTCAATTAATCTACCCAATATTCCATTTAAAGATTAAACTTCCTGAAATATCACTGTTATCAAGTCCTTTCCCTCCTTAAAAACCTATGATCATCTTCCCAATGTAGTCAGACTCTTCACAATCTCTCTCTCTTTCTGTAGCTCTCTCTCTCTCTCTCTCTCTCTCTCTCTCTCTCTCACACACACACACACACACACACACACACACACACACACACACACCCCATATTATACTAGTCTTGAAAATTCTTTCTAGGCCTGCCTCTGATAAAATGATTTCTACTGAACCCTTCAAATGATACCTATACTCCAAGGTTCAGGTCAGATCCTACCACCTCAAAGATATCTTCCTGGAACACTTCAGTCCATGGTGATCTTACCTTCATGCTCTGGGATCTAACCCTGAAATCAATCAATCAACAAACATTTATTAAATACTAGAGATAGAGTGACCAATTTCTGCCCTCAGGGAGCTTACAATCTATGGAAGAATGATATTATGAATATATATATGTGTGTGTGAATATATATATATATATATATATATACACACACATACATATGTGTGTGTATATACACATATATATTCATATATAGAAAATAAAAACAAAACAATTTTTGAGGGATAATCATTAACATCTGGGAGAGAGTAGGGATGTTTTCATGAAACTGGCACTTGAGCTGAACCTTGAAAGAGAAGCTAAAGATTCTAAAAGGTGGAGGTGAGAAGGGAGTACTTTTCAGACATTTGAGACATCGATTGCAAAGGTACAGAGAAGAGAGATTGTGGTAGGAATGCCTGCTGTTTTGTGTGAACTTGGTTGGGTTCTGTTAAAGGGAGCATAGAGGCCATATTAAGGATCATTATTGATTTAGCTTCCTTGCTGCCTTTTGCATAAAGAGGCCAGTTGAAAGCAGAGATAGTCTTTTGTCTCTTTTTGTATCTTTAGCACTTAACACAATGACTGGCACACAGTAGATGCTTAATGAATATTGACTGATAAATTGTGTTGGAGGATTTGTCAAATTCCTAGTACCTTTTAGACAACACCTTCCTGATCTAGTGGGGATGGTTGCCAGGCTAAGTGTGAAGGCTATCTAATCTCCTAATTTAAGAAATATTTCCTTTTTACCCTTTGTAATTGGTAAACTCATTTTTTATTGCATTTTCACTGACCGTGAGTGTCTCATTATATTCTAACTCTAAATCAGAATATTTAGACTTGTCTAAGGCAGGCCTGGCCCAGAATAGAAATGGATTGCCATGGGTAAGGACAATTTAACTGGACTGCAGTGTATATGAAGAAGAATACTTTATAATAAGATTAGAAAGATCAGATGGGACCAGGTTATAAAGGGCTTTAAATGACAAACAAATTAGTTCTTTTCTTTTCTTTCTTTCTTTTTTTTTTTTTGCTTTTTGGGGGAGGGGAAGGTAGGGCAATTGGGGTTAAGTGATTTGCCCAAAGTCACATGGCTAGTTTTTTGTGTTAAGTGTCTGAGGTCATATTTGAACTCAGGTCCTCTTGACTCCAGGGCTGGTGCTCTATTCACTGTGCCACCTAGCTGCCCCCAAATGAGTTCGTATATGACCTTGCAAGTAATAGCCACCGGAGTTTACTGAATAGAAATGATATTTTTTCATAGTATATAATACCTTGTTATTGTTAGTTAATATTTTTGTATGTTTCTTTTTGACTAAATGTTGTCTCTCAAACTCTTCTGTATCCCTAAAGGGCAATATAGACATATGTAAAATGCCTTATACATGAGTGATATTCAACAATATTTGTGGAATAATTCAAACATACTTAGTATTGTCATATTTTAGCCAAATCATGCTCAGTATTTCATATTTCTAATTTTTATTTGATTCTTTGCTTTTTCTTGTCATTGATATGGGTAATAATACCCTTTTTTAATAAAGGATTTTTAGTTGGTGGTTCTAAGCTAATGCACATTTAATGACATTCAATGTTCTTTTCTTTATAAAAGCATCTCTCGAAATATTCATATTCTCATAAACTAATGTGCAAAATGATAATCCAGTGCTCTCTTTTGGCAGTTAGTTAGATATGGTACCCAACTTTCTTTCAATATTCAACAGTCATTTATTAAGTGATTAATGTGTACAAAACAATGAACCAGGATTTTGGAAAGACACAAAGCATAAACAAGACTTGTTCTTTACTTTAGAGAGCTTATAGTTTGGTAGGTGCAAATGACCTACCAAACCTATTTATTGGTAGGTCCAATAAATAATTGGAATACAAAATAATGCTTTAAATGTGTATAATCTGGAGGACAATTAAGTGAAATAAGACTGAAAAAGGACCAAAGTTCATAAGATGAGATTTAATATCATAAATGTTATCTATGAGTTTAAAAAATTAACTTTGCTGATATAGGATGGCAGAGGCATGGCTAAGATAGCAGCTTGGAAAAAAAAAATCTGGGAATTGGTAGATTGTAAACTCAGTATGTTTCAACAGTGTAATATGGCAGCCAAAAAATATAATGCAATCTTGGGCTACACTGTTAGGGAAGTGACAGTTCTGTTAGACTTTGCCTTTGTCAGACTGGATTTGTAGCACTATGTTCAGCTGTAGGTGTCACATTTTAGAAAGGATTCTGATAAGCTGGAGAGTATTCAGAGGAAGGCAAGCATGATGGTGAAGGGCCACAAGATCATCCTATACAAGAACAGGCTAAAAGACCTATGGATGTTTACCTAGAGGAAGAGAATACCAGGCAGCCCATGGTAGATTTCTTTATGTAATTTGTCTTTTTTTCTTCAAAATTCACTGAGACCCTAGGTAGTGAGTAGGTAGGTAGATGCTATTATTATCTCCATTTTACAGTTGAGGAAACTGAGGCAAACAGAAGTTAATACAGTTAGTATCTGAGGTTGGATTTGAACTTGGGTCTTTCTGACTACAGCCCCAGTGCTCTATACACTGTGCCACCTAGCTGCCTAGTTATGAACTTAATAGATGTTAACAGAGAAGATTATTTCCATATATGAAAAACAGAAAAAGAAAACTAATATGAGATATAGAAAAAGAAAATTAATTATGAAATTCAATTATTTATAGCTTCATTTTTAAAAAAAGCAATTAGTGTTAGTGCTCAGGGTCACACAGCTAGGCTGGATTTGAACTCAGGTCCTTCTGACTCCAGGGCCAGTGCTCTACCCACTGTACCAACTAGCAGCCCCTATAGACTGATTTTTTAAAGCATATAATAATAATAATGATGATGAATCCAGGTTTTACACTTTCTTCACTATGCTACCTAGCTACCTTTAATAATAAATTAACAGTAATTCTGTTCTCCTACCTGTCCATGTTTTTTCTGAACTTACTTTTATTTTCTAGGTATTATATAAATATTTTATTAATGTTCTTTTCTTTTTCATTCCATTTTTGGTGGTAGGGGAGAGTATCACTTTTATTTCCCCTGCCCCTTACAAACTAAATAAATGAACTGTTAAGAAAAAGAAGTATAATCCAGCAAAATAGATCTATCTTTGACTGTGTCAGAGAATGTATGTCTCATTCTGTATCTCTAGTTCATCAAATCTCTGTTTAGATATGGGAAGTATGATTCATATTGATTTATGGTGTTATGATTAATCAATATCTTGATCACAGTTCTTAAATCTTTCAAAGTTTTGTTCCTTTAATGCATAATTATTGTATCAATTCTTGATTTTATTTTTTAAAGTAATTTGAAGGGCTTCCAATACTCTTTATGTATCTTTTTTTACATGTTGTTTACATGTTGTATCTATCCTACATGAGAATAGAAGTTAATTGAGACAGGGACTGTTTTTGCTTTTCTTTGTATTCTCAGGGCTTAGCACAGTACCTGGAACACAGTAAATACTTAATAATGCCTTGTTGAGCAATTGGATTAGTCTGTTTGACTTGGACACAGACGGCAAAGCCAGAAGCAATGGGTGTGAATAGTAGAGAGACAGGGTTAGGCTTCAAGGAAAGAAAAGCATATTAATGATGAAGCAATTTAAAAGCAGAACAGGTTGTCTGGGGGAGGTAGTGGTCTCCCACTCAGTTAAGGTCTTCAACAGAAAACCGGACAGTCATTTGTTGGGTATTATTGATTCCTGTTCGAATACGGATCAGAGTAAGTGGCCCTGAGGTCTTTTTCAGCCCCAAGTTTCTGAAGTGCCAGATGGCAGAGAGCCTAGAATGTCAGTCTAAGGAATTAGAATTTTATTCCGTGGGGAGTCATTGAAAGATTCTGGGCAGAATAGGGCAAAATTATTAGCCAATGGTTCCTTCATATTGGCTTCATAAGTTTCAAAACACACCAAGATAATTTTCCAGTATGTATAAAATTTAAATAATTTTTTTACCCTTTCCAAAGACTAGGCATTTGCATAAACTTCAGATGTGCAAATTACATTAGTTCTCTTTCAATTTCTGTTCTCAGGGACAGCTTTGATGTAAGTCTTTCTATACAAGCATCAGTGCTTTTGAGTTTTTGTGGCTGGATGAGAATATTAGCAATTTGGATGCTGTGAAATTTATTTGCCTAGGTATAAATTAATACTATTGCCCTAAAGAGATGACTCTATCATTTAAGAAAAAAGGTAAATTAAACGGGATTGAGTTAGTTAAGGAATCAGATTTTCCAGAGAGATTTGTGTTTTTACTTAGTATAGTGTTTACTTCCCCCAAGCAGAAGATGGGCTACTATAGAGTAGCACAGTGTCCTTCCTCTAGAGAAACTTTAATGGGTATATGCCACTGGTACCACCGGGCAGCTAGGTGGTATAGTCGCTAGAGCACCAGACCTGGAGTCAGGAATAGCTAAGGTCAAATTTGGCCTCAGACACTTTCTGTCTGTGTGCCTGGGCCAGTCACTTAATCCCTATTTGCCTCAGTTCTTCATCTGTAAAATGGGGACACACTGGAGAAGGAAATAATAGCGAACCTCTCCAGTACCTTTTCCATGAAAACCTCAAGGGCAGAGGATTCTGGGAAGAAGGGAGAGGATTCTGGAAAGATGGTGGAATAGGACAGAAAATTCCAAGCTCTCAAGATTTCCCCCCCCAAAAAAGAGTTAAAATAGCACCTTAGGGTGAACAAAGTGTGGGTGGAGACAAATGAGAATAGGGGCACAACCAGGGTCTTCCTGGGACAATTTGAGAAGGTCAGAAGAAAAATCCAAGCAGGAAGTTTGGTCCCTGTGAAGAGTAAACACCCCCAGGCTAGGTTCCATTTAACAACAAGAGGCAGTCCTAGGGTCAGTTGATTTGAGAGGCTACTTTGGCCCCGGTTACATGAACTTTTACCCCAGGATAGTGAGGGAAATTGGGAATTTGAACCTGAGAAGACTGAGGGAACCTCTGCAGATAAGGAACACCAGACCTAGCTGTGCTACCAAGAGCAGCAGGGGCGAGAGGGAACCAGCCACACACTGGAGAGTGCAGCAGCAGAAAGGCAGAAAGCCCCTGACTGTGAACACTTACAGGAGCTTGGAGGTTTGACTTTGGTTCCAGCCTAGAGGGGAGAACTGAAGATCTGGGGCAAGAGGCGCCATTTCCCGTTCCCCAGGGCTAGAGGTGATTACAAATGTTAAGTTATTACCACTAAAAAAATGCACAGGCAAAGGAGAAAGAATCCAACCACAGAAAGCTATTATGGGAATATAGATGACTGGTGTTCATCTTCAGAGGAGGATATCGAAGTAATGAAACCCCCAAAGAGCAATGCCAAATGGTCACCAGGCCAAAAATAGTTCATAGAAGAACTTTAAAAAGACTTTAAAAATCAAATAACAGAGATGGAGAGGAAAAAAAGGAATAATATGAGAAAAACAAGAAAGTTACAAAAGGAAAGTCAACCTATTACAAAAGGAGATTCAGAATCTTAAGGAAGAAAATGCCACCTTCAAAATTAGAACCGTGCAAAGGGAAACTAGCAAAATAATAAGAGATTAAGAAATAATTAAACAAAAATATTAATAAATTTAAAAATGGCAGAGAAAGTGAAACATCTTACCAAAAAACAAAACAAAACAAAACAGATTTGGAGAATAGATCAGGAAGAAAAACTATAAAAATAATCAGGACTAACTGAAAGTTATATTAAAAAAAGAATATTGATACAATAATATATGAAATATTTCAAGAAAATTGTCCCAGAGCATTAGAACAAGGGTGGAAAGTAGAAATAGAAAAAATCCATCAACCACCACTTTAAAAAGATCCTATGAGGAAAACTCATAGGAATATCACAGTCAAATTTTGAAACCCCCAGCTCAAGGATAAAATATTAAAAGCATCAAGATTAAAACAACTGAAATATGACGGTGTCACAATTAGAATCACACGAGATCTAGCATCAGAGATATTACAGGACCACAGGTCTTGGAATACAGTATATTGAAGAGCAAAAGAGCCAGGGCTCTGGTTAAAAATATCATACCCTGCAAAGTTAAGTATTATCCTGAATGAAAAAAAGGACATTTGATAAACTCTTAGACTTTCAAGACTTTGTTAAAAAAAATCCTGAAATTAATAGAAGATTTGACATACAAGAACCAAGAGAAATGCAACGTACATACCAAAGACTGATTTTAAGGGATTCATAAGGATAGACTTTTTATATATGTAATACTTTATACATAGTATATATAATATACTAATATTATATATTCATATATTATATTTTATTATATAATTAATGTTATAATTATTATAAATATATTTAAATATTATATTATAATTAATATGTTATATATAAATATACTAATATATTACATAAGTACATATACTTTTATATATGTAAAATATAAAATATTCTTATTAATATTACATATTATAATTGTGTAGCTCACAAGAAATATTGGGGTAAACCTGAGTCTGATATGAGTTTAAAAAGTAAAAACATTTAGGAACAGCTAAAAACAGTAATTATTTTATACAAATGAAATGCAGGAGGAAGAATCAATACAGATGAATTAGATGGGGAAGGAAAGTTGGTAGTTTTGGTAACCTACTTTCATCAAGAATAAGTTTAAGAGGGAACAATACATATATATTTAGAAAAGTATAAAAGTCTTCTAAATTCAGAAGAAATAAAATGGTAGGGGCATAGGGAGCAGGGAGGAGGACAAGGGAGGAATCTTTAGAGGGAAGAATGAGGGTATAAGTAAAAGGGGTGTACAGAAAGGTATTTAGATTTATGGAAATAGGAGGATGGAGGAGGGATCCTGGGGTGGGGGGGTAGGCAAGTAATAGGAGGGCAAGATAGTGGGTAGAAGTAAAGTAGAGGAGGCAGGAGGGATAGGAAACAAGAGATAGGCATAAACATAAAAACAAAAAAGTATATGTCTATATATGTATGTATATATGTATGTATATAAATATAGCTATAGAGAAACATATCTAAACTTTATTGTAGTCTTCTGGGAGCAAGGGGAGGAAAAAAAGAACAAAGTAAAAATGTGCACAGCAGAGGGCAAAGGAAAACTCACAAGGAAGTAAAGAAAAAGATGGACAGTTTTCAGTACAATGTTATTTATTGTACAGGCTTTCTTAAAATGATAATTTATTGTTACATATTTTGAATCCTCTCTTATGTTCTGCTATGCCCATGACATGCTTTTTTTCTTTCGAACTTTGTATCTAAGTTCCAATATTTAAGTTTATGATATGTATTTGTTTCTTTTCTCTTCTGTATTTGTGTTCTGGTGTTTGAGTCTAAAATAAAATAAAAAAAAAAAAGAAAAGAAAACCCCATGGACTTTGTTAATGAGGTCACAGAGTCAGATGCAATTGAGCGATTGAACAACAACCACTGGTACACATGAAAGATGTGACGAAGGGGAGCAGAATAAACTTAACAGGTTAAAGTATAAGACTTTTGTTCTAGTTTTGAAGAGATTTTCCTGTAAAACGTATGCCCACACTACATTTAGGATTTTGCTTGTGTATTCCTTGATGGAATATAAATGAGTAGCCCTTTGCTTTCAGTGCTTGTTGGTCCACTGATAACATAACAAAGATTGATTTATGCCTAGTGTAAGTGTGAACTGTACTCTGGGACTTAACTTTGGCCTAGATTTATCCCTGTTCAACTAAGTTTGTAGCTGACACAGCTACACATGATAACCAGAGCTACTACGGAGATAGAAGAGAGACTTGAGTCCCTAGAGGGTGTGTTCATAGGAAAAAACTTGCTTATGTGAGCAGCTGTCCTTCAGTAAACCCATTAGACCCCAAGTTAGCAATGGAGGAGAGCCAGTGGAAAAGTAGCAGATTCTGGAGGAAGAATAATATGAGCCCAAGACAGCAGGGCATCCATAGTCAGCGAGATAAAAGCAGTTGGAGGCAGCTGTGGAGTGGTAGGAACTCCTAGACTAAATATTTTGGAGAGAAAAGGGGAGTTCCTGAATAATGCCAAGTTATCCAACTAAACAGAAGAGCTCTAGTATTAAGCAGAAACTGGGGCTGTGGTACAATAGAAAAGGAGTCATGATGTAGGAAATGAAATCTATACCTTGTCTTACACTGATATCCTGGGTTATATGGACTGTTTGGATCTCCAGAACGAAGTTGACTCTAGCAATCCTCTTTTCTTGGGACTTTTAATTATGTTAATACTTTAAGTGTGAAGGACTATTCTTTGGGGATATTTGGCTCACTAGAGAAGGAAGAGTCTTACCTAGATTGTTTATGGACTTGGGTGAGAGTTCTTTGGCTATTGTCTTTTCTATCTCATGATATAAAGCCTTATTCCAATGCCTATTCATAGTATAGAGGTGACTCTGTATATGTGAAGGCTATGTAAACAGTGTATAAGCTCTAGCAGGTCCTACCAACTCAAAAGGTTTTAGCAGTATTAGAAAAAATCACCACCATCACTAAAAATGATGAAAGCAAAACAAACAAATAAACAACTCCCCCCCCCACCCCAGATTTCATATAGTATACCTCACATGAATATCACAACAACCCTGCACACATATTTTATTTTTAAGAGGATAGAACGTATAGAATGCTGGACCTGGAGTCAGGAAGATTCATCTTCCTAAATTCAAATCTGACCTCAGATACTCATTAGCCCGGGCAAGTCACTTAACCCTGTTTGCCTCAGTTTCCTCATCTGTAAAATGTGCTGGAGAAAGAAGTGGCAAACAACTCTAGTATCTTAGTCAAGAAAACCACAAATAGGGTCATTAAGAGTTGGACATAATTGCCTGGACAATCAAATGGTGTAATGAATAAAGAGTTGGTCTTGAATCCAAGAAGACCTGGGTTTAAACTTTACCTCTGACATACTAGCTATAAGGAAGTCATTTAGCCTTTTCCTGTAAGTAGGCAAATCTGTGTGTCTCACTGTAAAGAAGGTCCCAACTTGCATTAGTAGAGGGACTTTTCTTTCTGAGAGTTCCCTACATTAATAAAACTATAGGACTAGTGTTGATTCCTGACAGCCCTTGGAGGTAGATATTACAGACATCATTATCTCCATTTTATAGCTTAGAAAATGTTCAAAAAGGTTAAGCATTCAACCCTTGATCACATAGCTAGTGAGGATTAAACCTGGGTTTTGAACCTATATCACTCACTGCAATATGATTCCTTAGTGATGAACTGTGTGTCTATCGATTGAAGAATTAACCTAGTTAAATTTGGTGAAGATTTTGACCATAAGGTTGGTCACAGTAATTCACACAATAATCTACTAAGGCATGAGAGAATTTTGTTCTGCATCCATTTAGTACCCATACCAATGAAATGGAAGATCTTTGAAAGTATTAGAGTGAGTCAGCCACTATTGTTTCAACTGGAAATCTGTATTCATAATAGGAAGTCATAAACATTGGAGCATAGCATTTAAAGCTGGAAAAGACCATCCAGATCATCTTCTAGTCTATACCCCACATTTATTTTTCTCAAGTTCAGCATTTTATTTTATTTTAAAAATTTTTTTAAATTAATTTATTTTTAGTTTTCAACATTCATTTCCACAAGATTTTGACTTCCAAATTTTCTTCTTATCCATTCCCTCCACCCTACCCAGAGATGGCATGCATTCTGATTACCCCTTCCCCCAGTCTGCCCTTTCTTCCATCCCCAACCCCTTTTAGTCCCTTCCCTTCTATTTTCCTGTCGAGTAAGATAGATTTCTATATCACATTGACTGTGTATCTCATTTCCCAGTTGCATGGAAAAACAATTTTTAACTTTTGTTTTTAAAACTTTGAGTTCCAGACTCTCTCCCTTCTTCCCTCCCCCTTAACCCTCATTGAGAAGGTAAGCAATTCAAAAAGGTTATACATGTGTAGTTACGCAAAACACTTACATAGTAGTCATGTTGTGAAAGACTAACTATATTTCCCTCCATCTTATCCTGCCCCCCACTTATTCTGTTTTCCCCTTTGACCCTGTCCCTTTTCAAAAGTGTTTGCTTCTGACTACCTCCTCCCCCAATCTACACTCCCTTCTATCATGCCCTCCCTCCTCATCCCCTTCCCCCTTACTTTACTGTAGGATAAGATACCCAGTTGAGTTATACCCCACATTTTACATATAACCAGAGTTTCAAAGCCCATTTGCATGAGATCTGTCTTACTGGTAGAGATTAATCACTCAGTATTCCATGCTTGGGTGAGGGGTGGAGTTGGCAAGAGCTTACAGAAAGAGAGATTCCATTCTTCTGGCTTCTAGTCAAAGAAACAT
This sequence comes from Pseudochirops corinnae, assembly GCA_028646515.1. NCBI lineage: Eukaryota > Metazoa > Chordata > Mammalia > Diprotodontia > Pseudocheiridae > Pseudochirops > Pseudochirops corinnae. The sequence continues at coordinate 121,373,209 of CM053586.1, forward strand.
ACGGTTCCAGATTTTCTTCAGATCCCTGAAAAGAGAGAAAGACTTTGGGAAGAAACTGGCACGTAAAGGAGTCAGTATCTCAATCATGTCCCTATCCTTAGAGACTTTGGAGCACTCCCATTAGGTGAGATCTGGAACTTTTCTTTTGGTTGAACTAAGATATCTTGCTCCCAGTAGAAGAGCTCATTCATTATGTGTATTGTCTAGTAAATTCTTATCTGTGACCTTGTCTGATTTCTGTTTTACTATTGACTTGGATAATTTTTTTTCTTTTGGTATTCACTACATGTGTACATTGTGGAACTGGTGTTTTGTGGGAAGTTGAGCCTTGAACACAGTGTGGAGTTCTCCTTCCCCATTAAAGTATAGTAATCAAGAGCTTAGCTTGAACCTAAAAAATTACTTCCCACAAACTAACAATATTTTGGAGGATGGATAAATATAATTGTAGCCTGGTGTCCTTTCTCTGAAGAGAATATAATGAGTAGCTCAAACTTCAATTTTACCTCATGGAAGGCTCAAAATTTTCCCTAGAGAAGAGTGGGGATAGGAGGCCATTGGGATATCTATGCAAGCCTTCTTTCCAGCCACATTTTAAAACCATATATGGATAAACATAATCTACATGGCAAAATGCACATGCCATTCCCTGTATACAGAAAATTTGAACTAGAAACTTCACAGAACAAATCCACTTAATAAAAGGATTTGTTCTGTAAAACTTGGCTTCAGTCAAAAGGCCACACTCAAGGACCTAGAAGGCCACTTGTGGCCTTGAGGCTGCAGGTTCCGCACCCCTGTTCTAGTCCATAGCACAGATTATGTGCTAAACTAAGGCTATTACAAATATACTTTGTATCATAACAACAACACAGATAGTAATGTAAAGGGTTACAAAGAACTTTTCTCACAAGTCTTTTCTTCCTTCCTTAGGCCTCTCATACCACCCTTCCCAACCTCCTTCATCTGAAGACTTTGCCTCTTACTTTACTGAGAAGTCTGAGGCCATTTGTTGTGAGCTCTCTCTTCTTCCATTCTCTTCATCTCAAAATCCCGTGACATTATCATTGTCTCTCTCTTCCTCTCCTCTACCTTTTGACAAACAAATAGCCCATTTCCTTGCCAAGGCCAACCTCACTATGTGTACTCGATCACATCCCTTTCTATATTGCCCAGCAGATTGCATCCTTAGTCATTGTATTTCTCGAGTCTTCAACTTCTCCCTAACTCCTGGTTCCTTACCTATTGCCTTAGAAAGTACACTTCAGGATCTTTGAATACTTTAGGACCATTGCAAAAATCATCAGTTATCATTATTTAGTAGCTGAGAAGGAGCAGTAACAGAAAAGCAGTGGGATAGGAGTCAGGAAGTGTGGGTTCAAGTCATCTGAGAGATGTATTTATATTTTAACTACAACAATTCTAGTGGTATTATATTATAAAGTACACTAAATAGTAACTTACGCACTGACACACATATATATAGGTACATTAAGTACACATATATTTTTAAAATGTATTAATGTTTCAATGTTTTATATATATATGTATATGTATTACATAGAATTTAAGGCTCAACCACACTCACTTCTGGGAGTAGTCACCTTTAAGTCTATCACTGAAATTTCTAGGATTATACAAGAATATATTTCATTATTTCCTTATTAATTTCTAAAATTATAGCCTTTATCTCTTTACTAAATCAATTAGCTCTGATCTGCCATTCCAGTTTCTTAAATATTATTAATTTAATAGATTGTATTAACTCCTTTTTCCATAAGCACTTGCTCTTCTATATCAAAACCCCAATCTCCTAGACCTAAATAAATATTAAAGTTACTATATATACAATTTATTAACAATGTAATGAATAATATCACAAAGGTATAATTACAGAGTCTTAGTTGTGAGAAAGATCATAGTCAAAATCACCTCTAATCTTCATTGTTGCACTTGACTTCTCACTTCTGGAACATAGTCTTACCTTTTAGTTCTCAAAATTACAGCTAAAGTCTCATGAATCCTCTTATTTATTCTCATACAAGTACTAGGCTCAGTTCTTTCAAGGAATAAGATTTTTTCTTCCTCTTCCTTCACAGTTTCTCTCTCACCATAATAGGTAATTCTCCAGACTATAGTTAAAACTTTCTATTACCTTCACAGAATCTTCAAGGATTTCTTTTCCTAATAAGGAAGAATTAAAGCAGTTCTCCCAAGAAGTTCCCTTCTCTCTGTACTCTTACAGTTTCTCTCTACCATCACTATTAACAGTCTCTCTAGGAGTCAAGATGGCAGCTTAGAAGCAGGAGAACTCTGTAGCTCCCCCCATAACCACCTCAAATACCTATAAAATATGACTCTAAAAAAATTTAGAGCTCCAGAACCCACAAAATTACAGAGTAACAAAGCTCCTGTTGAAGGCAGCCTGTTAGGCTGATGGGAAGGGGTTCATTGCAGCATGCTGGGAGCCCAGACCAGCACTGCATGAACCCTTGGCTGGAGCCCTAGGGCAGCCAGAACAAGCCGCGGCTGGAACTTTCAGGAGAATGGATCACTGGCAGCTGTGGCAGTTTCCAGAATTATCAACCCATGAGAAACAAGGACTAAGTGAAAGTCAGTGGGACTTGGCTAAATTTGAAGGGAGAGAGTATGGCCATCTGCCTCCAGGATGAGAAGCAGCAGTGGCGGCCCTGCAGCCACCTCCACATGGCTGCTTCAGAGCTCTTGGCCTGCAGATTGCAGGGGACCAAACGATCATTCAGAGGCTAAGTATTCTTGCTTTAACCTGCCTGGATTGGGATCATGGTCTTGGGTGGTGGTCCTGAGGTATGTGATCAGTGAGCCAAAGCTGGAGGGGGCTGCAGAGACGGTGGCCTCCTAATAGCCCCTGCAGCTGCAAAAAACCCCAGCCATTTGGGACAAAGCTCTCAACTCTGGAAGCAGAGTTCTACTGAGCCCAAAAGTTAAGTAATTGACTGGCAACATGAGAAGGCAAAGGAAGCAAAGAAAGCTCAGCAATCCAACTTTAAATTCCTTTTTTGGGGACAAAAAGGATCAAAGCATGGAATGGGAGGAAAACAACACAGTCAGAACTCCCACATCAAAAGCTTCCAAGAAACATGAAGACTTCCTACAAGTCATAGAGCAGCTTAAGAAGGATTTTGAAAACCAAATAAGAGAAGTGGAGGAAAAATTGGGAAGAGAAATGAGAATGATGCAAGAAAATCATGAAAAGAGAGTCAACAACGTGACTGAAGAAAACAACACCTTAAAAAATAGATTAAGTCAAATGGCAAAAGAGGCCGAAAAAGCCAATGAGGAGAAGAATGCCTTAAAAAGTCGAATTTGCCAGATGGAAAATGAATCTCAAAAGTTTTCTGAAGAGAATACTTCCTTCAGAATTAGAGTGGAGCCAATGGAAGCGAATGACATGATGAGAAATCAAGATACTATTAGACAGATCCAAATAAATGAAAAAATAGAAGATAATTTGAAATATCTCCTTGAAGAAACTACTGACCCGAAAAATAGATCCAGGAGTGACAATTTAAAAATTATTGGAATACCTGAAAGCTGTGATCAAAAAAAGAACCTAGAAATCATCCTTCAAGAAATTCTCATGGAAAATTGCCCTGATATTTTAGAACCAGAGGGCAAAATAGAATTTGAAAGAATTCACTGATCACCTCTTGAAAAAGATCCCCAAAAGAAAACTCCTAGGAATGTTATAGCCAGGTTCCAGAGTTCCCATATCAAGGAGAAAATATTACAAGGTACCAAAAAGAAACAATTTGAATACTGTGGAAACACAATAAGGATAACACAGGATCTAGCAGGATCTTCTACATTAAGTTATTGAAGGGTCCAGAGATCAAGGGAGCTAGGATTAAAACCAAGAATCACCTACCCAGCAAAACTGAGTATAATGTTCCAGGGGAAAATATGGTCATCCAAGGGGGTGGAGGAATTCCAAGCATTCTTGAGGAAAAAAAACAAAACTGAATAGAAAATTTGACATTCAAATACAAGAAGCATGAGAAGGTAAACATGGAAAAGAAATCGTAAGGAACTTATCAAAGTTGAGCTATTTACATGCCAACATGGAAAAATGATAATTGTAACTTATGAAACTTTTCTCAGTATGAGGATAGGTGAAAGGAATATAAAT
>CM053586.1:121377876-121396170 GCA_028646515.1 Pseudochirops corinnae
CCAAGCATGGGAAGATTCCTCCAAGCAAGAATGAGTGAATGAGAATAATTTGTTCCAACATCCATGAAGGCAGCTGAAGTAAGCACAGTGGACTTCTTAGAGCATGGTAAGGCATCAAAGATACAGGCTATTGCCAGTCACCTTGCCTTTTGTCCTGCCACTTGACTTCAATGTTGGAAAGAGAAAGTGAGGCTGATGACTTTGAGCTTCTCTGCTTCACTTATATCCAATTCATGCACAAGTCAAGACTCATGTCATTGATTATCTTTGAAAACAAAGGATAAACAACAACCCACGAAAAATGGAAGGAAGGAAGGAAGGAAGGAAGGAAGGAAGGAAGGAAGGAAGGAAGGGAGGGAGGAAAGAATGTGGGAAGGAAGGGAGGAAGAAAGGGAGGGAGGGAGGAAGGAAGAAAGGGAAGGAGGGAGGGAAGGAGAGAGGGAGGCAAGAAGAAGGACCAAAATCTCTGTTTTAAAAGAAAGAAGTAAAGCAAATTCCTACACTGGCAATAACCAAAAATGTATGTTTCATTCTGCATCTTGAATCCATCACCTCTGCCAGGAAATTGAGTCCTTTGCCATCAGTACGGTGGAATTGTAATTGAACATTGCACTATACAGAATTCTTAGGACTTTCTAAGTTGGTTGTCTTTTACAATCCTGTGTAAAAATTGTTCTCCTGGTTCTGCTCATTTTACTCTGTATCAGTGCATCGGTTTAATTCTTCACAGTTTTCTCTGAACCCATTCCTTTTGTCATTTATGACAGTATAATAGTATTCTGTTATATTCTTATGCCATAATTTATTCATTCATTCTTCAAATTTGTTCATCCATCTTTATTTCCAATTCTATGCTGTAACAAAAAGAGCTGCTATAAATATTTTTGTGCATATGGGCTATTTTCCTTTCTTTGATCTTTGGGGTAGGATAGAATATTTTTAAAATGTTATTTGCATTTCTATCACTACCTGCCAACTCACATTCTCCATACTACCACCCTGAAGTCTTACCTTGTAACAAATAAGTAAGTTTAATTCTGTATCTCTAGTACATCACTTCATTTATAGTATATGAATGCTTATTGTTGAGGAAAATTAATTTTCATGCTTTCATTTGATTATTAATATTGGTTTGTAATATTCCTTTCTCTGTTTAAAATCTCCATTTCTTTGTTTTAGCTCACATAGAAAAATAGTTTCCAGAAACTGACTAAAGAATCTAATCACATACTAATGTCTCCAAGGGTCTGGTCTAGAACTCTCTGTTTATCCCATAAACAAAAGCTAAACTAAGCTGGTTCTCACTACCAAGAGTTACCAAGAGCCACTCGTATGACATTGATTCCTTCATTAGAGCTTGGGGGCAATCTAGCTCATAAAGAGAAATAAAGTTAGAGAGATCCTGATCTGGGAAGATATACTTGCCCAGATTGCTAGAGGCTGGTCGAAACTCATGACCAAGCCTCATCTTCAACTGACCTCCCTCCATTCATGATGAAATAATCTGCAGGGTCTGAGGACTCTTAGCTCACCCACTCATTAAATATCTACCAATCAGGATTTCCATCCCCATATCAGGTGAGGATGCTGTCAGTAGGTTTTATGATGATCTAAAATGCCCATATCTTTGGTTACTGAGAGAGACCACTGACCATCAATTTGTTGATTATTGGCTAGCCTAATTAATAAATAGATTGTTAATACTTAGAAACTGTCTCTTGGAATTATTTGCCACATTACTATGCCATAAAAATGGGAAGGATTCAGAAAAGCTTGAGAAGACTCATATGTGTAATAATCAATACCTATCATTGATCTAGCCATGGGGATCTATGCTGCTGGAGATCAACCACAGTGAACAATGCTAACTGGTAGGGTTTATTTTGCATCATGGTACATTGGATTGGCTGCAGCATAGCAATGTGGCACAAGTCACTAATAGGTAGATCCTAATGGGGCAGTATACTCTATAGCACAGCAGCTTTCCTTGCCTGTTAAGCCTTCAAATTCCATAGAATGCCCAATGGATAACTCCAACAGAAAATTCTATGTTACTACAGAAGGAGAATGGACAATTTCAGGCTAGGAGCTGTTAGGAATAGCTGTTATCAACAGCAATATTATCAATGATCCCACTTATCCAAGTGGTCAGTTTCTTAACAACCTCAGCTCTACAGAAAACAGTCCAGAATTACAACTGAAAAAGAAATCCAAATTGCTTATCACCAAGCCCTCACACTAAATCTATGTTCCTTGTCAGAACATCATCAACCTTTATTTAATATGCAGTTCTTAACAATCTAGGTACCCAGTTTCCAGAGTCACTGTACAAAGCAAGAAGGTAAGAGGATTGTTAGAAGCAGGTGGGTTGATAGAAGAAGTAATGACAGCTGGCATTGAGGGAGGAGGCAGAAAAGGGAAAAAAGCAGAGGTAGATCTGGATTACTGCAAAGTGCAGTAATTTTCAGAATACCAAGCCTGAGTCATGAAGGAAAGGCTAAGCTAGGCTCAGCATTACCCATTAAAGAAGGCTAGGATGCTATAGAGTAGATTTTACAAAGATTTCTGTCAAAACTTTTTTTGTGTGTCAGCATTAAGAAGGCAAAGTTTCATTTATCTTGAAATTGCCAGTACAGCACCTCCTTTCTGACAATGTTAGATAAATGAAGGGTTAGTGCTGTAATGATTATCCCCTAACTGTGATAAAATTAGGTCATTACAGTCTCCTAAAATGTTTTTAATTATAAAAGAGATGTGTAAGGTTAGGAATCAAAAGTAATAAAAATGATTTTTTTTCTTTTTTAAACAAATACACCAGAATTCATATTTCCTCAATGCTGTCTCCTTCAAAATGGTCACCTTGGGAGGTGTTACACTTATTCCAATATTGCTATCATTTTGGAACATCTCTTTTGGAATTATTTTCAGAACTGAACATTCTTCTGAATTTTTTAATGGTAGAAAAATCTTCATTCTTTACAGACATATTTGATTTTGGAAATTTCCGAAAGACTTGTGAAGCCAAATTAAATCCTCAACAATCTTCTTAACTAAATTTGTCCCCAAATGATTTTCTATGATTTCCAAAATCAAATCTGTCTTCAAAGAATGATTTGTTACCACTAAGGATAATCAAAAGATTGTGACTCAGACTTTGAAACCAATACAGAAGAGGATTTTCAAAAATGTTTGAATAAAAAATGGCATGGCTTACCAATGTGACTACTTTGAAGGGGATAATTTGGATATACAAGCATTTTTTGAAGTAGTAAAGCTTTAAACAAAGTGGATGCTCAGTTGAGAGAATGGCTAAAAAAAATATGGTACATAACTATAATAAAATATTGCTGTGCTTTAAGAAATAATTATGACTATAGAGAAACATGAAATGATTTACATGAACTGACGGAAAGTGAAGGAAACAGTGATGAAAAAATATGCAGGATGACTACAACAATGTAAGTGGAAAGAACATAACATTTAACACTATTTCATAATAATATAATTCAAAACCAAAAACTTCCACTAAAATCCTATTTTGATGTCTTATTCTGCTATGAAAGTGACTCTTGTGGATCTGTTGTTCTAAGAAAGGACTAAGTTTGGAGAGGTTTGGAGAGATCTAGAACTTTTAATTTTCATCAGTAGAGGGAGTGTCCAAGCAATGAACTCACAGGTCCCTGGAGTAATGAAATATAATAATTAACATTAATTATATACTCAGAGATGTCAAGCAACCTTCAGCTCACATGTAGTCTACTACACTCTCAAGTGGGGTCTAAATCAGACTAAAATGTAATTGGTAGCCATATAATAACAAAAAATTTAAAAATAAACAATAAAAGATAATATTATGTTTTAAAACTAAGTAATATGTAACCCCCAAGGATCCTGATGTACAGATTAGCAGCTCCCATTTCTATTTGAGTTTGTTATAACTGTGCTAAGCAATACAGAGATACTAAATTTGTTTACAATATGCATATAAACATGCCTATGCATATGAGAAAGATACTGTACATATTTATAACTAGGTAGAAAGAGTTAACCAGTAAAAGCTCACTAAAGATTTCAAAGTAGGGGCAGCTAGGTGGCACAGTGAATAGAGCACTGACCCTGGATTCAGGAGGACCAGAGTTCAAATCTGGCCTCAGATACTTGACACACTTACTGCTGTGTGACCTTGGGCAAGTCACTTAACCCTGATAGCCTTGCCTTCCCCTTCAAAAAAAAAAAAAGATTTCAAAGTAGAAAATCCTGCTGACCCTCTTGTAATAGACTTACCCCAGAAGATTTGAGGGGTCAAGCCCATCAAGCTATTCTCTTTCCGCCAGTTCCTATATGGGCATTAGGATGAGGAAAGAACAAGAGGTGGATGACACTGGAGATGGTTCCCCTTAGGTAAATGCTAAACCCAAATATTGTACTTTTCTTGAATCTTGTATTTGGAAGAGCAATTATCAAGATTTCTTTTTTTACCCAAAATTCTCAAAAGCATTAAAGCATTAAAAGACTTCTCTAAAACAATAGTATCCTCAGAAGAAAGAAGGGGAGTAATCCCTTTATTTTAAGGTGAGACTATTTCACAGATGAAGAGACTGCATCTAAGAGAGATCAAGTCACATAGGTAGAAAATATGTGAAGTATAACTTGAGTCCCATTTTACTCCATGAGATTTGGGCCTAGCTCCTCTAATTCCAAATCTGTTTTCCTAACTCTAATATCAACATGCTATTGACTATGCTACCTAGTCTTAAGGAGTAAAATAGAACCTAACCATTCAAATGAAGGCAAGTATCCCAGATCTACTCACATTTGGATAGAGATAGAAGGAAAATGTTTAACAATTGGCCCTCAGAAAGAGTGACATATTTATTTACCTACATAAACCTATCTAATATTTTCACCTAGAAGCAGTCTTGCCTTCAGAAAATTAGACTGGGGCATCTCTCCTTTCTGTCTAATTTCCGTATTTTACCCGTCCCAAATTCTTAGCCAGGGATTAAATGCCATCTTCAAACTAACTTCAAATTATAGTTCTACCTTTTTCTTGTATAACTTATCTTCACTTATTAAAGTTCAATCTACATTTATCCATCACTTTCTTACACCTAGACAATCAAAAAACAACAAACCAAACCCAGATTTGTAGTATTGCTGATTTCCAAGGTATAAATGCTCATGCTGAAAATCTCACAATCAGCTCTACTGAGCTCATTCAAACTAGTTCTAGCACACCTATGGTGAAGCTTAAATTATGTTTGGAGCCCAATTTCAGTCTAGTCATTTGCTTCCATTAGAGATCAATATCCTCTATGTGAGCTCCTAATCACATATAATTCAATTTTTCAGAATGACTAGAACTCATTTTTGCTTTCCACATAAATCATCCCACATTTTCCTTCAGTTAATATTATGTACTCTATGGTTTCTAACCATTGTACTACATTTCAATACCTGGGTTTAAGCCTAAATAAGAACCAGACAAGCAAAGAGCAGAGTCACTAATTGGTGTTTCCAACACTTTGAATTTAAATTCAGGGCCCCGAAGCAATAAATCCAGGTTTAAGGGAGATTGTGTCACACAAGCAAAGGCTACTTGGTAGGAAGAGAGCTAGGGAATGTGTGGACAGAAGAAAGAAAAGGAACCTACCTAATATCTTCACCTAGAAGCAGTCTTGCCTTCAGAAAATTAGACCAGGGGCATCTCTCCTTTCTGTCTAATTTCCATATTTTACTCATCTGAAATTCTTAGTCAGGGATTAAATGCCATCTTCAAACTAACTTCAAATTATAGTTCTACCTTTTTCTTGTATAACTTATCTTCACTTATTTATTATTGTAGCAAAATGGAATTTGCACTACTTTCCCAATTCATCTAAACATTTCCTGTGATGTATTCACTCATATAAAACATACAAAACACATGTGTGGAGATTTCACCCAATCTTTACTTAAGGACCTCAGATATGCACACTGTATGTGTTGGGGTGGAGGAGAAGAAAACAACTACCCCCCAAGACAGCCCATTTCACCCTAAATTTTTGAAAGATTTTGCTTATCTAAATCTGCCTCTGTAATTTTTACCCACTGGACTCCAATCTCCCTTTTGGGGTCAAGTCCAATCACTCTTCCATATGACAACTTTTTGAACACTTGATAAGAATTATTGTGCCATCCTTAACTCTTCTCTTCTTCAGACTAAACATCCTTCATTCCTTAAACCTATCTTTATAAGGCATGGTTTTCATGTGGCATGATCTCAAGGCCCTTCAGAATCCTAGCTGTTCTTTTCTAGACATTTTGCCTACTTATTCATGTTCTCCCTAAAATGCAGCACGTAGTTTAACTGGGGTATCTCCTTTATCCTGGATAATTTATCTCTTTTAGTTCAACCTAAAATTGCTCTAGCCTTTGGATGGTTCACCAAGTACTTTTCTCACAATAATCCTATGATTTTGATAGTATGAGTATTATTATCTCCATTTTTCAGAAGAGAAAAACTGAGGATAAGGAAGATTAAATTGCTTGCCCATGGGTTTGCAGCTATTGAGTGTCAGAGCTGGGATGCAAACCCCAGTCTCTGGACTCCAAGTTCAGTGCTCTTTCTACAACATACTGATGGCAACACATTGATGTTGGTTGAAATCCTACTGAACTTTCAAGGGCTGACTCTATTGCTGCTCCTTCATTAGCCTTTTTTCCGACTCTCCCAGCTGGAAACAGCATATCCCTCCTTGGAACTCTGCATTATACTTCTCCTGTGTATCTATTACGTTTTATTTTGTGTTACTAAGCACTGAACACATAAGTATTTTTTTATGTTTAAAATATTTTTATTATTATTATATATTATTATAAGCAGAATATTTAAAGATTAAATTAATTATTTAAAGAGCAAAGTCGGAACTGACCATTAAAATGAAGAAAGATAAGCACTGGAGATCTATTGACATTTGGGTAGTTGTGGGAGCTATTCTGGTAAATGTTTAACAACCAGCCCTCTGAAAGTGATATATTTTAAAATTTAATCTGCATTTTACCCATCACTTTCTTACATCTAGACAATCGGTAAAACAATAATCAAATTCTAATTTGTAAAGTTTGCTGATTTCCAAGTTGTAAACACTGACACTAAAAATTTCACAATCACCTCTCCTAAGCATTCAAGCTAGTTCCAGCACATCCATGGAGAAGCTTTTCCTAGTTATATTTGGAATCTAGCTTCGGTCTAGTCATACTTTACATTTCTTGGGGAGAGGAGGGACCTAGGATTAGGAGAAAGAGAATCCACATGCATTGCAGAGAACTTGTGCTAATGTTAGAACATAGTTAACATACCAATTTGTGTCAGAGGTAGAAAATTATTCAAAATTCCACAAAATGTTTATAGATGACCATATATCTATAATCTCTCTCTCTCTTTCTGTTTCCCCCACATATATTATATATTTTATGTATGTATATATCCCTCCCCCCCAACAAGAGCCCAAATTAAGCCCCAGGTGATGCAATGGATAGAGGACCAGATCTGGAGTCAAGAAGACCTGAGTTCAAATCTAACCTCAGGCACTTACTAGCTGTATGATGCTGGCCAAATCATTTAACCCTGTTTTCCTTTGTTTCTTCATCTGTAAAATGGGGATAATTATACTACCTACCTCCAAGGGTTGTGGTGAGGATCAAATAAAATAATAATTGTAAAATGCTTAGCACAGTGCTTGATACATAGTTAGTAATACATAAATGTTAGCTATTATTATATTTAATTGTTAACAGCTATCAGTTTCTGTATATATAACATCAAGTACCATTCAGTATTCAGAATTATGTAACATGACTAAGATAAATTTGAGTCAATCTTGTCAGCTTGTCTGAGAGTCTCAAAGCAGTTTACACTATGAAAAGCAAAACAATATCTCCAGCCTCCAGGGTACTTATACTCATAGGAGAAAGGTCTGAAGAAGATGCCATTTATTGTTCTTCTGAGTTTTAGAATGCTCTCACACCTTACCTTTTTCACATTGCTACTACAGCCCTCCCATTTTTAGATCAACCTGAAAGGACACAGATTGTTTGTTTTAAATAGTATTCTGCCAGTATGACTGAATAACAAGCTCCATCTGTGCCAATCCTGTTAATTGGCAATTTTAAGGACACACAGGGCCAACTAAAGTCTCTCGATCAGTGTTCAACAGAAATGTCATATAGAACTATCTAGGGAATATTTGGGGATTCACAGAAGGAGGTACCTTATTTGACCAGATTTTCAACAAAAATGGATGACTACAAAACAGTGAGCCACTAAAAATATTTCATAAGTATGATAGTGTTTATAAAACAAAATCTTCAGGTTGGACAGAATTATAGAAATTACCCAGTACAATCTCTTAGTACAGGGCTCTCTAGTACAGCAATTCTTTGTGTTAGAGGGGGAAATGTTTTGACATCCCAGGCTAGATATGTGTGAAGTATCTTCAGTAGATCATTTCTGTAAATGTTTTCCACAGAAACAAGCACAATTAAGCACTGGTTAAATATCTCCCATAACAGGGAGCTCACAATCTCAGAAGGAAGCCCATTCCATTGACGGACAACACTAATTGTTAGAAATCTCGTGTTTGAATATATATTTTTGAGAACTATCTTTAAGCCCACTACAATGTTTTTATATAAAACTCTTCAGGGGAAACATAGGTTTAGTGGAAATAGCAACAGATTTGTAGTTAGAGGACCTAAGTCCAAATTCCAACTCTGCTACACACTACCTGATTGTCCTTGAGGAAATTATCCCATCTCTCTAGACAGAAATGTCTTCATTTGTCATTTATCTGTGTCTGCCTGCTTTATGTACCTCTCATCTATGTCCGGAGAATTACAGCATTCATAGACTTAGAGTTGGAAGGAACCTTAAAGTTGATTTTGTCCAACTACCCCCACCCCATTTTATAGATGAGGAAGCTGAGACAGGAAGTTATTTAGTATCTGCCCAAGGTCACACAATACTATAGTTAGGTGGCAAAGCCGGGATTTGAACCCAGCAGGTTTCAAATCTGTCTCTGATACCAGCTAGTTGTTTGACTATAGGCAAATCATCTAACATATCTGAGGTTCGAGCAACTTACAAAGATTTATCTCCTAAATTGCTGTTGTATTATAGATTATTGATGTATTGATGTAAGATGATTGAAAGAACAGTTTAGTTGCTGCATTCCAAAGCTATACATTTATAGTAATTTCTTATTCAAGTTTTTTTCAAGTGATAGTAGTGCTAGTAGATGTTTGAGACTCAGGAGACCTCGGTTCCCTTCTCAGTTCTGCCCTTACTATAAGACTTTAGACAAGTCACTTCTGCCCTTCAGGACTCAGTTTCCCCATCTGTAAACTGAGAGGTTTAGACTAGACAATTTCTAATGTCTCCTTCAACTCTAATAACCTGGGACTATATGAATCTATGAATAATAGGATTCTAACTTTGTGTGTTCAGGAATTAAAGAACAAATTTCACTAAGTACACAAATAATACTGTTAAAATAATTATACCCTTCCCACTATAATTTGCTTCCCAAACACCCAAAGATTGATTTATTCTCTGTTGTGGAATTAGATTAGTTGTATGTTTGACGTTGGGCTGGTTTAAACAAAACTAGACCACTGTTAAAACCTACTTGGTAGGCCAACATTTGGGTCTGTATTTGATTGAACATTGCAATGGGTCTCTGAGAGAAACTGAGATGTCTCCACTATGGGAAGTCTTCAAAATAAAAACATACAGTTCTCTTTTCTGAATGGCTTAGACCAGGGGTGGGGAACCTGAGGCCTCAAAGCCACATGTGGCCCCCAAGGTCCTTAAGTGCAGCCCTTTGACTGAATCCAAACTTCACAGGACAAAGGCCCTTAATAAAAGGATTTGTTCTGTAAAACTTGGACTCAGTCAAAAGGTCACACTCAAGGACCTAAAGGGACACATGTGGCCTCGAGGCCTCAGGTTCCCCACTCCTGGTTTAGACATTTACTTTTCTGAAGGTAGGGGGCTTCACAAGATAATGATAATAATAACTAAAAGGCATGAACAAAACACTTTAAAGTTATAAAAGCACTTCACAGACATTATCTCATCTGGGCCCAGATGCCTCCTCAGTGTTCCTGATAATGCTACAATTCTATTAGAATGATATGAAGGCATATTGAACTAAGGCAACCTGAAAAATATTTGGGGATATGGAAATGTTTAAGGAAGCAGGTGCAACATAAGGAGCCAGGGGGAGACTTCCAGATGGGGCAGAGGTGTGTCCAAATGAGACATTAGTGACCCCAAATACTGCTCAGTGTGGCTATAGCTCTGCAGGCCATTTGTTCCCAACTCTCCTTTGATTTTGCAAAGCATGCTTGTCCTTTGTCTCACTGAGTCACGTATGTTCTCTAGGGCTGTGAAGCTACCAGTTCCACCTGTCACGTCCTGAAAAAAGGAGAGGGTGAACTATCAAATTTCAACATTCTTTCTTTATAAAGAGAAAAGGGAATGAAGAAGAACCACAGATTTTGGGCTGTTAAGCCAAAGTTGTAAATAAGCAGAGCCCAGAAACACAAAACTAGATGAAAAACCCACCCCTTCCATAATCATCTCTTCTGTAACATGAAGTTTCTGTGAAAATTTAAAAGTAATGGACTATTTTATCAGTTTTTCTTATTGAAATATATAAATATGGACATATAGACGGACAGGTAGATAGATAGATACATACATACATACATATGGCAGTTAGGTAACATAATGAATAGAGCATTAGACTTGGGGTCAGAAAGACCCGAGTTTGAATCTATACTAGCTGTATGATGCTTGGCAAATCATTTAACCTCCCTTCGCTTCAGTTGTCTCATCTATAAAATGGGGATAATAATACCACCTACCTCTCAGAATTGTTGTGAAGATCAAATGAGGTAATAATTGTAAAGTTCTTTGTAGACCTTAAAGCTTTATGTCAATTCTAATTGCCAATAATAATAACCCTACTTCAAAACGGAGTTGTGTGACACTGGGCAAACTACTTAATCTGTCACAGTCTTTGTTTTCTCGTCTGTAAAATGAGTATAAAAACATTTACCTCGTGGGATTCTTGTAAGAAATGAATCAAATAAGGTAACATATTTAAAGTGCTTTGCAAAGCTTAAAACACCATAAAGATGTTTGCTGTTCATAGATAGATATAAAATATATATACACCGCGGTAGTTATAAATTAGGTATGAAAAAAGCAAAAAAATACACAGTTTTAGTCTAGAGAATAAATAAAAGGTAAAATTGCTGAAATAAATACTGTTTCTTGGTCCTCACATCTAACTCTATTAAGGGAATTAAAGAGATGTAGAAAACAATGTATATGTGTGTGTGTTTGTGTGTGTGTGTGTGTGCATACAACACACATACATAATTTGCATTTTAGTGTTAACTTCTTTCCCTGAGATCCCAGAAACACTATGATGATAGGTGCCATGGAAATGCATGGATACATGATGCAGAATTTAGAATAATCAAAGTCTCAAGTAGTTGTTTATGCCACTAACAAAAACAATTTCTTTGGGGAATGTTAAATCTAGACTCTCTGGTTCAGATAAAACACAAAAATCTGTATTCAGAGTTGTTATGCCAGTGCTTAGCACAGGGGCTGGCATGGAGTAAGTACTTAATAAATACTTATTGACTTGACTCGCCCTATGTGGCTCAGTTCCCATTATCAGTGGCAAGGAAAGGAACACAGAACAGGTTCCATATATTTAATTTTATTTTATGCAACCATGATTAAGAATACAAGGAATCTTTACATTGAGTTCAATTATTACCCCTATTCCTAAAAAATCTTGTCAAAGGTATAGTCATTCCTCCACTTATCTAAACTTCATACCACTTTACAGTTCCTGTTTTCCTTCAGCCTCTAACAGAATTGCTTGAAGAAATCATTGTCTGCTCCCTCTATTTCACCCCTTATATCTGTTATTCATCTTTTACAAACATTTTTATCTTACCCTTCAATTGACCCTACCCAAATGAAAAAGGAAAATCCAAAACAAAGTCTTCATCATAACCATACATTGTCCAGCAAAACAAATACCTACCTTGGCAATGTCCAAAAACATATGTCTTATTCTGCATTTTAAGAACATCACTGCTCTAGCAGGATGTGGATATCATGTTTAATCCTCAGTCCCCTGAACCCATAGTTTATCATTACATTGATCAGAATTCTTAAGTATTCCAAAGTTGTTTTTCTTCATGATGTTGTTGTCATCGTTCTTCTCTTAGATATACTCAATTCACTTGTATCAGTTCATAGAGATCTTTCCAGTTTCCTCTAAAACTGTCATTTTTCTTCTGTCATAAAAGTATTTCATCCTATTCATATATGACAATTTTAGTCATTCCACAATTATTAGGCATCCCTTAATTTCTAATTTGGAAAAAAAAGAATTTTCACAAATGTTTGTTTTTTTTTACTACAAAAAAAATTTTCCTATTATCTAAATATTTTTGTACATATGGATCCCTTTCCTCTTTTGTTGATCTTCTTGGGGGATAGGCCTAGAAATCAAAGTATGAATAGTTTAGTAAGTTTGGGTATAGTTCTAAATTGCTTTCCAGAATGTCTGGAATATAGACTAGAACCATATCTATTTTCCTTCAGCCACCTAACATTTGTCATTTTCTTCTTTTGTAACATTTGCCAACCTATAGGTCTGAGATGGAACCTCAGCAATTTCAAATATGATTTCTGACAGCTTGGATGACTTCCTTTGAAAACTGTTTGATCATTTACCTATTGGGGAATGGCTCTTAATCATCTCCTTAAATATCTTGGATATGAGACCTTTCGCAAGGCATTTGCTGAACAGATTTTTTCACAGTTAACTATTTCCCTTCTAATTTTAATTGTTTAATTATATTAGAAATGTTCTAAAACTTTTTAACTTTATATAACCATAATTGTTCATTTTATCTTCTTTCATACTCTATCTAGAATGGTAATTTCTTCTTTGTTCCTCTAATTTGCTAATAATTTCACCATTTATGTCTGCTAACAATTTCACCCATGAAGATTTTATCTTGGTATATGATACAAGATGTCCTATACCCAATTTCTGCTGAACTACTTCCTAGTTTTCCCAGCAGTTTTGTCACATAGTGAGGACTTACCCCGGTATCTAAGATCTTTGATTAAGTAGATTTGCTTCTGTGTACTATTTATTTAATCTGTCCCCATGATCAATCTCTATCCCTTACATCTATTTAATTTTTCTTTTTTTTTTCCTTTTTGGAGGGGAGAGGGCAGGGCAATTGAGTTTAAATGACTTGCCCAAGGTCACATGGCTAGTGAGTGTGTCAAGTGTCTGAGGCTGGATTTGAACTGAGGTCCTCCTGACTCTAGGGCTGGTGCTCTATTCACTGCACCACCTAATTTAATTTTTCTTCAAAGTGACATAATTTCTCCCATCTCTATCACTTCCTTTCCATCTCTCCTTTCACCACATTAATTTAAGCCTTCATCATCACACTTCTGGGTTATTGCAATAGTTTCCAATGGCCCTCCCACCTCATATTTCTCACTCTTCTAATATATATCCTACTTACCAGTATCAGAATACTCTTCCTTTAATATCACTTATGTAACTGGGTTTAAAAAAATCCTTCAATGGCTCTTTATCTCCCTATTACATGCATTGTCAAAACACTTATGCTTGACTTTTAGTTTTTTTTCCACAATCTCACACTACATTACCTTCCCAACTTTATTGACAATTATTCCCTCAATATACATTCTTCCTATCAATCAAAGATGTCCTACTATTTGACATTGCTATTCTGAAAATGTGATGGAATATTTTTTTCCTTCCAAAAGTTCTATGAGTTCCTTAAATACCCAACAATTATGCAAATTTTAGTCATTCTAATTAACCATGGAGTTTTGCGATGGTTAGCTCTGATATAATACTTGTAGTTTTGATGAGTTAGTTGGTCCTCTGTATTAGAGCATAGAAGGACTTTCTGGAGGGAGGACAGTTTGTTCTGTCCATTTCCCCTATCATTTAGCAAAAAACACTTTCTAATTAGGTAATTATTTTTAATGTCAGTGCCTGCACTAGATGATAAAAGATATCTCATGTCCCAAACTCTCCAAAGCCAAATTTATTGGAATGAATTTTGAGGTGTGGTAGATCAGTAGATCAGAATTTCCTGGCAAAGTAGAACACAGTCAAGTAATGCTGCTGACTAGACCTCCAGGAACTTCCAACTGGGGACAAGTTCCCACAGGTCTACACTCTCAGGCTTGGATCATTGCTGATAACATTTGTATAAGTGCCAACAGCTGAAACTAAAGTCCACAAAGGCAGAAATCCAAAGATAGAGGCTTCTGACCTTTCTTTATATATAAAAGAGCCTCACTATTGTGTATGGGCTATGGCTCTCTCCAAGAGCTATTTCATGCAGGGCTAGAGACCTGAGGCTTAAATTTAACTGTAGAGTATATCGTTCACGTAAACTTTGGATCCATGGTCCGTAGTGGCGCTTAACTCAGTAGCCTAAGGGCCAGCCTTAGGCTGTATTCTCAGGAGGGACTGAAGAGACCAGAGGTGAGAGAAGCTTGCAGCAGCTGTCCTTTATTGCAACATGGCATTCTCCTCTTATACCCTATGGTCAACATGATTAGAGCATGATCCTCTCGTGCACTGGAGGAATGGGCCAATGGAAGACAGGCCAAGCCCATCATCTCAGCTGCTGCTCATCAGGTGAGTCGTCTCATGAGAGACTTTCCTTTGAGCTTAGAAACTGGGCTGTGACCCTCAGCACCACAGGTGCTTTTAGACTCACACTGATCCCTACAATGGTCTATGAAATTCCCTTATCTACACATCTTGAAAGTTAAGGGACCCACCTCTCCTGTAAGGATAGCTCCTATTTATTGCAACTATAAATCTTTGGGAGTACGCACAAAGTTTCAGGTTTACAAAAGTAGCAAATAGTAGGAAATTTATAAAAATTAAGATCAAGAAAAAAATGTGCCATCCTCTATCCATGGCCTAAATCATGGCATAGCTCTTAACTCTTTCAGCACAGTTTCTAATCTTTAAAAACATATCATCATTGAAAGGAAAACTCTTTATTTGGGCTTTTACTCTGATTTACAAGGCAAAACTTAGGATAAAAGAATTAAAAGGATTTTATTATAAATATGTCAAGGTAGCAACACACTGATGGTCTAATCACTGAAGATGAGCAATGCCTTCAGGGTGGGGACAGCTTTTATAGGTAACTTTAAGATAATCTAATGTATTAAAGGAAAGACTCTAAGGACTTATTGTGAGGGTCACACTTCTTTATAAACAGCTTGTAAACTACGTTATAACTATATAAACTACTTTATAAACAATTCCCCTGTTTCTCCTACCAAAAAAATAGTGGGGCCAAGATAACATGGTATATGATTTCTGGAATATGTCCTACCAAACTGTGACAATTTCATTATCTCACCTATAAGTAAGTCTGGGGTCTCAGGGTCTAATAAGGGCTCCAATATTATTACATCAAAATAAGATGTTGCCATGCTGTGAAAGCTAATTGGTTTTTTTTACAACAAAATCATTTTTATTTAGTTTTAGATTTAAAACCAAAAAACTTCTCCTACAACTTAACAAGGTAATTTTGTCAGTAGGCCTGAAGGGCTCATTTGCATTTTCTACCACCAAGATCAGATGAGGAATAGATCCCAGGGGTTTGCCTTTAGAAGAACCCTCTCTCTTCTTACCTCTCTGTGGCCTCACCACCTGGTGAGGAGACACTTCAGGGATTATCAGAAAGTGTCTTCTCTGTGGGTCCCATGGTCCCACAGTGGAAGAGGGAGAGGTGTGTCAATGGTTGACCAAAACTCAGAGGATTTCTTTCCTCTTGCATAGCCCTTCCCCTCCCAAACACACACACACACACACACACACACACACACACACACACACACTGTGAAGGAACATAAAGGAACCCAGCTCTCTCTCTCACACACACACATGCCAGCAAAGATCAGAGAAGTCAGTCAGCAAGCATTTATTAAGTATTTACTATGTGCCAGGTGTTGTGTTAAGTGAGAGGGAATACAAAGGACGGAGCAAAGTATGGTCTCTGCCCTCAAAGGGTTAGCACTTGAATGGGGAAGACAGCAGGTAAATACCAACAGCAACAAAAATTGAATATATAGATTGTAAATAGAAAGAAATCTCAAAGGAAAGACACTTGGAGGAGTTGGGAATGGGGAGGGAGTTTCCTGCAGAAGGTAGGATTTGAGGTGTCTGGAAGGAAGCCAAGGAAGTTAAGGAGGAAAAACACTTCATCAAGAAGAAACAGAAAAAGAAGAAAAGGGGGAAAAGAGAAAATTCCTTTCAAAATAACTATAGAAGACCTCAAACATCTGGGAGTTCTCCTTACAAGACACACCCAGGAATTATATAGTAACTCATAGCTTGAATAGCATTTCTTCATCAGTGAAATTTGCTGCAATGATGCTTTCCCCAGTTAACTATTTCTCTTCTGATTTTCAATTAACTGATATTATTTGATTTCAACATGCATTTGGATGGATACCCAACAAATAATATGACTATCTAGGACAGACACAGTAATCTGGCCCAGAGTTGAAATGGAGGAGAAGAGTGGACTGAATTGCTATAAGGAAATTACAAAACTCTTCTGTTGATCCCATGCATCCCATGAAAGCAAAAGTCGTCTTTTTTTTTTTTAAATCTTTTATTTATTTTTA
This sequence comes from Pseudochirops corinnae, assembly GCA_028646515.1. Classification (NCBI taxonomy): domain Eukaryota; kingdom Metazoa; phylum Chordata; class Mammalia; order Diprotodontia; family Pseudocheiridae; genus Pseudochirops; species Pseudochirops corinnae. The sequence continues at coordinate 121,394,672 of CM053586.1, forward strand.
GTTTTTAACATTCATTTCCACAAGACTTTGAGTTACAAATTTTCTCCCCACCTTTTCCCCTACCCCCACCCCAAGATAGCGAGCTTACTGAACACCCCTTCCCCCAGTCTGCTCTCTCTTATATCCTCTTCCATCCCCTCTCTAACTTTCTAGTAGGGTAAGATGGATTTCTATACCCCAGTGCCTATATGTCTTTTTCTCAGTTGTATGTAAAAAACAATTTTTTTAACATTTGTTTTTAAAACTTTGATTTCCAGATTCTTTCCCTTCTTCCCTCCTCACCCACCCCCACTGGGAAGATAAGCAATTCAATATGGGTTGCATAGTTACACAAAATGTTTCCATAGTACTTATGTTGTGAAAGACTAACTATATTTCCCTCCATCCTATCCCACCCCCCACTTATTCTATTTTCTGCTTTGATCCCTATCACTTTTCAAAAGTATGTGCTTCTAACCACCCTGTCCCCCAATCTGTCCTCCCTTCTATCATCCCCCCTTTTATCTCCTTCCCCCCTACTTTCATGTAGGCTAAGATACCCAATTGAATATGTATGTTTTTCCCTCCTTAAGCCAAATTCAATGAGAGTAAAGTTGACCCATTCCCTTTCACCTTCCTGCTCTTCCTCTCCATTGTAACAGTTTACTCTTGGCTCTTTTATATGAGATAATTTACCCTATTCTATCTCTCCCTTTCTTATTCTTTTCATTATATTCCTCTCTCACTTCTTAATTTTATTTTGAAAATATTATCCCTTCCTATTCAACTGATATATACATACATACATACGTACATATATATGTGTGTGTGTGTGTGTGTGTGTATGTGTTTCCATGTAGGAATGTAAATAGTCCAACTTCAATAAGTTCCTTATGATTTCTTTTTCCTGTTTACCTTCTCATGCTTCTCTTGCTTCTTGTATTTGAAAGTCAAATTTTCTGTTCAGCTCTGGGTTTTTTCATCAACAATACTTGAAAGTCCTCCATTTAATTGAATGACCATATTTTCCCCTGAAGCATTATACTCAGTTTTGCTGGGTAAGGTGATTCTTGGTTTTAATCCAAGCTCCTTTGACCTCCAGAATATCATATTCCAGGCCCTTTGATACCTTAAGGTAGAAGCTGCTAGATCTTGTGTTATCCTGATTGTGTTTCCACAATACTCAAATTATTTCTTCTTGTCAGCTTGTAATATTTTCTCCATGACCTAGGACCTCTGGAATTTGGCTATAATATTCCTAGGAATTTTCTTTTTGGGATCTTTTTCAAGAGGCAATTGGTGAATTCTTTCAATTTTGATTTTGCCCTCTGGTTCTAGAATATCAGGGCAATTTTCTAGAATATCAGGCAAAATTATTTGAGAATTTCTTGAAGGATGATTTCTAAGCTCTTTTTTTGATCATGGCTTTCAGGTAGTCCAATAATTTTTAAATTATCTCTCCTGGATCTATTTTCCAGTTCAGTGGTTTTTCCAATGAGATATTTCATATTGCCTTCTAT
>CM053586.1:121396670-121422394 GCA_028646515.1 Pseudochirops corinnae
ACGCATGGTTGTTCAGTCCGTGATTTTTTTTTTTTTAATCTCTACGGGGCTCTGCTTGCAGAATGGAAAGCTCTGTCCCAAATCACTGGGGTCCTCCCGGCTGCCGTAGCTCTCAGGAAGGTGCTGGGACCCTTCCTACTTACTTCCAGCTCGCTGGATAATGAAGACTCCAAGATTGAGGCCCAAGACGGCAATCCGGATCCAGGCTACTCAATAGGAGAGCACTGGCCTCAGAACAATTGCTTAGTCCCCCTGCTGTCTGCAGGCCACGGGCGGGAAGCTGCAATGCGGAGGCGGGTGCAAAACCTCTGCCTTTCGCTTTTCTGTTCTGGAGGCCTTTCAGCCAGACTGCTTTTCTCCCAAGACCTCGCAAGTCCCACTGACCTAGTTCTGAAAGGCTGCTGGCAGCTGCCGCTAATCTGCTCACCGCTCCTCTCCTCTGGCCGCCCCTGGGGCACAGCTGCGGCTTCAGGCCAGGCTGGTTTCGGTTCTCAGTGCTGATATGGTTCCTCATAGCCGAGCTGACTTTAGTGGGAAGTATCTTTGTCTGTGTTTTGGAGTTCTAGGATTGGTTTAGAGTCCTATTTCATGGCTATTTTGGGGTGGCTATGTGAGAGCTGCGATATGTTGCTGCTGCTATGCCGCCATCTTGGCTCTGCTCCTCCCTGCTTCTCATTTCTTATAGCACAAAGTACTCCATGACAGTCACATACCACAACTTGTTTAGTCATTCCCCAATTGATGGACATCCCCTCAAGTCATCACAAAAAGAACTGCTATAAATATTTTTGTACAAATAGATCCTTTTCCCTTTTAAAAAAAATCTCTTTGGGATACACATATTAGTGGTATTGTTAGATCAAAGTCAACTAGATTTTAAGACCCAAGATGGAAGGAGTCAAGGGAAGTTTCCTAAGGAGATCTATGAAGATTTATAGTAGTATTGTGTAGTACTAGTATACTAGTACTAGTATAGTAGTACCCAATCTAGAGTACTGTGTTTTGGAATGGTATTGATGAGCAGGATGCTGAAGAATCTTGAGATCATGCTATATGAGTATCTGTCAAAGGAACTGGGAATGTTCAGCCTGGAGAAGAAAGGGCTTGTATGGGGGAGGTGGGTGCAAATGACAACTGTTTTCAAGTATCTGAAAGGATTTGATGTGGATCAGAGGGTAGACTAGCCCTCCTTTCCCTATGGAAGGATTCTTTACCCTTTTTTGGGGTCATGGACCCCACTGATCAACTTAGACTTTTAAAAGACATATATCAAGATGTGAGCAAGGTCCAGTAGTAAAAGGTGAATACAAAATATATGATCTTATAAGAATAGCGCCAGGAGAGCCAAAACCAAGAATGAACTGAAGATGAAGAGAAAAATCCAAGGTAAAAAAAATGGTATTTTTAGCTATATTGAGTGAAAGAAAAGGAAAAAAGAAGAAATAAGACCGCTACTTGGGGTGGATGGCGTGATAGCTGATGTCAGAGTGAAGGCAAATTTGCTTATTACTTATTTTTCTAGTTTTTTCTATAGAGGAGAATAATCATTGCACAGGAAAGGCCAAATATAAAATAACTAACAAAGAGCTGAAAATGAAGCTAAATAAGGACATTGTAAGAGAGCACCTAACTGTGCTTGATAAGAGTAAGTCATTAGGCCCAGGTGAACTACAACCTTAAGTACTGAAAGAATTCACTGAAAATGTGATTGATGATTAGTAAACACCTAGAAAAGAAAGGAGGGATCACAACGAGCCCAGCATGGTTTCCTCAGGGATAAGTCATGCCTGATTAACCTTATTTCCTTTTCAGATAGGGTTATACAAAAGGAATGGTGTATTTTCCCTAGATTTTAGCAAAGCATCTGACAAAGTTTTTCCTCTTGAGGAAGAGATGTAGAGATGTGATCTAGAAAAAAGTACAGTTAGGTAGGTTTATTAAAAAAATAAACATTAATGATTAATAAAGTATTACCTGCAAGGAGCTCTCAGATGGAATGCTTAAAAGATTTGTACTTGGCTCTGTGCTATTTAATATATTTATCAATAAGTGTGAAAAGACACAGACAACAAGCTTATCAAATTTCCAGAGGACACAAAGCCAGGAGAGAGAGTTTTGGAGGGCAGTCAGAAATATCACCCACAAAAACTGACAGACTTGAGCAATGGACTGAATTGAACAAGATTAAATTTAATAGGGATAAAAGTGGGGTTTGAAAAATCGACTTCACTAGAATAAGATGTGGGAAGATTTGGTTAGACAGCAATTAAAAAAGAAATGTCTGGACATTTTGGTTTATTGGAGTCAATAATGTGATGTGGTAGCCATGACTGCTAAAAGGATCAAATGTTTGTTAAATATAATCTTGGACTATAATTAGAGATGCAAAGCATTCAGGAGCAGGGAACTGATAGTCTCATTGTACCCTGCATTGGGTAGACCATATCTAGAGTGTTGTGTTCAGTTCTGAGAGCAACATTTCTGAAATGTTGTTGATGAGCAGGATGCTGAAGAGTATAGAGATCATGCCATATGAGTATCTATCAAAGGAACTGGCAATATTTGGAGATAAGAAGGCTTGGTTGGGGAATGGGGGTGGAAATGACAGCTTTTTAAAAAAATTTCAAAGGCTTTCATGTAGAAGACAGGGGTAGACTTGCTCTGCTTTGCTCTAGGGAGGGATTTCTTTGACCTTTTGTTGTGACATGGACTTCTTTGACAATCTGGTGAAACCCATGGACTTTTCAGGATAATGTTTTTAAATGCGTAAAGCAAAATGCATCAGATTAAAAAAATAAATAAATTACTTGGAAGTTCGAAAGGGTGAAGTCAGGGCGATTGGGGTTAAGTGACTTGCCTAAGGTTACCCAGCTAGTAAGAGTTAAGTGTCTGAGGTCAAATTTGAACTCAGGTCCTTCTGACTCCAAGGCCAGTGCTCTATTCACTGTGCCACCTAGCTACCCCATAAATTACTTTGAAATACAGTTACTAAAATGTATTTTTTTTTAAATCACAAATGACAGGTAAAGTCCTGCCCTATAAAGTAGAACTAAGAGAGACAGGCAAAAGTTGTAAAGAGGCAAATTTATTCTTGATGTGATGAAAAAAACTCCCAACTGAAATCCAGTCTCAAAAACTTATTAGGTATGTGATCCAGGGTAAATTATTCAACCTCTGTTTGCCTCAGTTTCCACATTTGTAAAATGGGAACCACAATAATAGCACCTACCTCAAACAGTTGTTGTGAGGATTAAGTGAGATAATACTTGAGAAGTACTTAGCACAGTTCCTAGCATATTGTAAGTGCTACGTAAAAAATAGGTGGTGGTTGTCAACCAATACAGCTGTCTTAAAATAGAATGGACTTTCTCAGGGGCTAGTGGGTTCCTCCTGAGTGTATGTCTTCAGGCAAAATGCTGAATGGTTACTTGTCAGGGATGAATGTAAAATGGGTTCTTATTTAAATATGGGCTGGACTAGAAGGCCTATCGGGTACTCTCTATGTAATTTGGTACATGTAAATTATGAGTGTGGTAGATAAGACCTGAAAATAATAATCACATTCTCAGACTGAAATGCTATCTTTTGAAACAGACATATGAATAAGGATCATAGGCATCATTATGAGGAATATTATCTTTGAGTACAAATGATAATGAGCTAGGTCCTCTTCTAAAATCTGCCACCCGTTATTTGGGTAAATCACTACAGTTTTTTAGAACTTCCATTTTCTCGTATATACATTGAACACGTTGTTTTGGATAAAATCTAAGGTTTCTTCTGATTCTGACGTTCTGTGATTGTATGCTATTCAAGTACCATTTGTATAGAAAGGGCAAGCAAAGGAAATGAGACACACAAAAAAGTCAATTTTACTTCTTAGTAGATATTATGAGGAAAGGCCCAGTGTGAGGAGGAGCTTGGCTGAATGGAATTAAGTAAAAAAAACGAGCTAAGTGAAATGCTTTATCTCTTATTATAACCAATAAAGGAGAATTACAAGAGGTGGCAAATCAGGTTAGCATGTGTTACTAATATTAAGAAATGATATTGTTCACACAGTTTTTAAAAGGAGGTGATGAATATCGCAATGAACTTCTCCAGTTTCATCTCCAGTTAGATTAACTAAATAAAATAATGTTTGCCAACAACCAGACAAGGCTGCACATATTTACTAACTCCACTGGAATGGAATGCAAAGGAGAGAACAGTGACAATAAAATTAGAAGATGGAAAGTTATTGGTAGACTGCACATTGGTAGATTATATTATGAACAGGAACCTGCAATTGGGTCTCTGAGAAGTCAGAGTAAAGAAATTATATCTTCACAGGTATGAGCTGTTGAATGCCCTACTACAGGGATGGGGAACCTGGGGCCTTAAAGCCACATGTGGCCTTCTAGGTCCTTAGGTATAGCCTTTTGACTAAGTCCACATTTTACAGAACAAATCCTTTTATTTAGGAGATTTATTCTGTGAAATTTGGATTCAGAAAAAGGGCTGTACTTGAGGATCTAGAAAGCCACTTGTGGCTTTGAGTTCACAGGTTTCTCTACCCCTACAATGCAACGAACAAAATCTCAGATGACCTAGGGCAAGTCAATTGATCTCTCTAGGCTTACTTTTTTATCTGTGAAAGAAAAAGTCTAGGCTGGGTTATCTCCAGGTGGCGGGTTGGATAGAGGACTGGGCTTGGACCTAGGAAGATCTGAATTCAAACACTGCTTGAGGCACTGATTAGCTATCTGATTCAGTGTTAGATACTTAAGGATTCAATTTCCTCATATGCAAAGTGGCAAAAATAATAGCATCTACTTCAAAGGGTTGTTGTAAGGATCAAATGAGACATCATATACAAAGTGTTTTGTAAATCGGAAAGCCTTGTGTAAATGCTAGCCATTACAAGTTCCCTAAAGCGTTTGACTATGTCGATCACAACAAAATGTAGCAAGTTTTCAAAGAGATGGGAATACTGGATCATCTTGCTTGTCTCCTCTGGAACATATGCTGGCCAAGAAACAACAGTTAGAAGAGAACATGGAACAATTGATTGGTTTAAGATTGGAAAAGGAGTACAACAAGACTGTGTATTGTCAACTTGTTTATTTAACTTATATGCAAAGCACATCATATGAAATACCAACTTGGATAAATCAAAAGGTATAATTAAGGTTGCCAGGATAAATATCAACAGTCTCAGATATGCAGATAATATCACTCTGATGGGAGAAAGTGAAGAATTAAGAAGTGTCTTGATGAGGGTGAAAGAGGAGAGTATAAAAGCTGACTTCAACCTTAACATCAAAAAAACTAAAATCTTGACAAGTGGCCCCAACACTTCCTGGCAAATAGAGTGAGAAGAAATGGAAGCAGTGTCAGATTTCATATTTTTGTGCTAAAATATCACTGCAAATGATGACTGTGGCCATGAAATGAAAAGATGCTCCTTAGAAGGAAAGTTATGTCAAATTTGGACAGCTTAGTAAAAAGCAGAAATATCACATGCTGACAAAGGTCCAAGTTAACAGTCAAAGCTATGGTTTTTCCAGTATTAACGTATAGCTGTGAGAGTTGAACTATAAGGAAAGCTGAATGTCACAGAATTTATGCTTTCAGATTTGGGTGCTGGAGAAGACTTTTGAGAGTCTCTTGGACAGCAAGCAGATCGAATCAGTCAGTACTTAAAGAAATTAATTCAGACTGTTCACTGAAAGGTAAAATACTGAAGCTGAAGCTTAAATGTTAGCCACATAATGACAGATGGAACTCATTGGAAAAAATCTTACTGTTGGGAAAGATTAAAAGCAAAAGGAACAGGGGACAGCGGAGGATGAGATGGATAGATAGTGTTATGGAAACAGTGAATATGAACTTGGACAGACTTCTAGAGAAAGTGGAAGATAGAAGGCACTGGCATGCTATGGTCCTTGGGGTCATGAAGTGTTCAACACGACTGAATGAAGGAACAAGTTTCTTCCAACTCCTAAAAAGTTCCATTATTTTAAAAACTTTAAGAAAGAAAAAATTTGAGAATCATGGGACTAGATTTTCACAGCATTAGTAACCCCCTATTCCATTGGCATAATAATTCTGAAGACATGTATATTTATGCCAAGGGAAAGCACAGTTCTATGTTAAGGGATTAAGGGGTTTTAGGCATAGTGAGTGTCTTCCTCACTCATTTTGCTCAGATCTGGGGAAGATTCTTGGGTAGTGAGTAAATAAGGCAGAGGTCCACTTCTTTCCATTCCTACCTTGCATGAAAAGGGTGGTAAATAAGATCCAGTTAATAAAAATGCTTCATATTTTATAAAGGAATGAGCAACAGGCTCTCACATAGAGTGCTCTGAAGATGTCTCCCTATGTGGGAGAGGCTAAGGAGCTTAATTCCAGGGAAGTCATGATAATGTAATGGAAACGCCTTTGAGAGACCTTGGAAGTATGTATGCATAGACATTCTTTGGTTTTACTCTGTTAACTATACAGTGATGAGAAGACTTTTCAACTAGCTTTGTATTTAGAACTGCCTGCAAAAGGCACTAGAGAACAGAAAGCCTTGGCTACATCTTCTCTGCAAGTATGTTTTGTCTTTGAGCCTTCTGACAATGGTGTACAATGAGAGATGGTGCTGTAAAGTGAGGCCTTGGGCCTTTTCCTCCCTAAAGCTGACATGGCTCCATAAATTTATAAATCAGGAAAGTGAGTCTCTGGGAGGAGAGTGAAGAAATGCAGTATTTCCTACAATAACATGTTTCATACATATTATTTTATCCTCAAAATGATGCTCAAACAATTGTGAGGTAGGTAATAAAAATATATTTCAGACAGAAATAATTAGCAAATCATTTTACAAATGGAGAAACAGGCTCAGAGAGATTAAGTGAATTGTAAAAGGGTACAGGACTAGTAAATAGCAAAGTTAGGGGTCTCCTGACTTCAAATACAATGTACTTCCTACCATGCTTTGTTACTTTGGTTCTCCCTCACCATCCCAGAACAAACCTAGCTTGATCTCTTCCTTCTTGTTCCTTCAGAAGGTGCTCAATGTAGTTATGGCAAGAAATAGAATAGTCTCATGTGGATTGACTAGCAACAATGATTAGGATGGCAGAAACAGCAGAAACAAAACCAAAAAGGGTGGAAATTTTGTGCATGGGAATCAAATTTTGCTGGGTCGTGAGAAAATGTTCCTTTTATATAACAGCTTTGCAGCTAAGTAAACTTGCCTAATGTCACATAGATGTGTAGTAGTAGTGCAGAGGTCAAACCTATAATTAAGGTTGCCAGGAGAAATATCAACAGTCTCAGATATGCAGATAATATCACTCTGATGGGAGAAAGTGAAGAATTAAGGAGTGTCTTGATGAGGGTGAAAGAGGAGAGTATAAAAGCTGACTTCAACCTTAACATCAAAAAAAACTAAAAAAGGACTTTGGACTTGGACTCTACCTTCAGCCCACTTTTCCACTGACTGAACCACACGGCCTCTGTTCATAAATGTGTGTTCACTTAAACATTTTCCCTCCTTGATTTATGATTTCATCATTGGGTAGACTTTGAGAGCCAGGATTGCTGAGAGGTTAAGAGCCTTGCTCATAGTTCATAAAGGAGCTTAGACTAGTACTTAGAAGGTCAGGCAAAGGGGCAGGTAGGTGGCATCGTGGATTAGATTGCCGAAACTCAGGAAAACCTAAGCTCAACTCCAGCCTCAGACAACAGTTATGTGATCCTAGGCTAGTCACCTAATATCTCTCTGCTTTCACTGTTCATCTCCAAAATGGGACCTACCCCTTGGATTATTGTGAGGACAATTATGATACTACTTGTAAAGTGTTTTTGTAAACACTATATACACACTAGCTGTTACATCGAATGTACTAAAAGGGAGAGTTTGAGCCCAGGTATTCCTGATACTTCAATCAGCCAGGGAGTCAATCCCTTCCTTGTTGAATTGATTATGACAATTGTGTCCTAAGGTAGGCTCTGAGCCATTACTATGACACAGTGGTATTTGAACTAATCATGAAAGAAATACGTAAGTGCCACTACGATGGGATTTTTCTGGTATTAAAAAAAAAAGTTTGCGTTTATACAAAGTAATAATAAAAGTTGTCTCTCTTTGCACACCTCCTCTGTCCTCCCCTGACCCATGTTGCACTCTAGGAAGCTTCCTCTTTTGCCTACCCCTAGTTTTGGCTCTAGTAGCAGGAGTAGGTGTTAGCAGTAAATGCAGTGAGTGATAAAAAAAAAATGGCTTTCTCCTCTCCCCCAGAAAACTCTGGGTGGGGGTTGGTTGTAAATTAGTCAATGGCTAAGGCAGTGAGAGACCGAAAGGAAAGGAAAACCTTTTGGTGAGTCAGGTCCTTAATCCTGAAATCCAGGTAGGAGATAAGTATTGCCAAGTGGCAGTTCTCCAGGAGAAAACGCTGCAACCTCATAAGAAGGCATCGAGACTAAGGACTTGGCAGCCCTGGTCGCCTCTGTCACCCTGAGCCACCCTGGAACTAACTCCAGTCAGAATTAAGGGTTCCTGGAATTAGCAGAGGCCCACGGGGTGAGGTCTGCCTCGAGTCCCTGGAGCTGACTACGGATTTCCCCTCCAAGGACCCCTTTCCTGGTCGGGGCAAGAAGCTGGCTTTCTAGGCAGGCTAAGTTACCTTCCTCAAGAGCCTGCCTCCGGTAATCCTAGGAGAGGAGGAAGGGGCGGGTGAGGCAAGAAGCTGGGGGCCGGTGGGAAGGAGAGCCCTGGAGTCATGTGCAGCAGGCAGGCCTGGGGACCTGACATTCTATTGGGCGTTCTGGCGACTCGGGGGAGGTGCTGGTTGGCACGACCCTGACCCAGGCCAAACCCGGGGCTTCTGGAGGTGGGGGACGTTCAGAGGCTGAGCTCGGAGACTAGGGCGGCGCCACGTGCACGCTCCTGGAATTTGCTAGTTCTCCTCACCATCCCACCCTCCTTTCTGTCTCTCTTCCCCTGCTTGCGCGCGCGGGCTGCAGCTGCAGCGGCGGCGAAAGCTCGGAGTCTTTAAAGCCTCTGCATGGGGTGGGAGCGAAGCCGGGTTTGTTGGAGGTGGTGGGGCGAAGGCAGAGGAACAGGCATGAAGGGACCCTCAGTCGGCATGAAGGCACCCTCAGTCTGCCCAAGTGAAGCCTAAGACGTCGGCCTAGAGGTATCAGTGCAGAGCTTTCTCTCGCTAGAAAGATGTGTCTAGGACACGCAGCCAAAATATGTGTATGTAACAGAGACCGACAGAGTCGCAACCCAGTCCTCTTTCCAAAAGGGGGACGTCTCCTTTAAGGAGGGAGCCCTGGGTTACACGGGGGGGCGGGACACCCTGTGCAAATAGAGACAGCTGCAGAAGCTGCTCTCGAGCGATGCTCTTCTTCACTTTCTGCTCCAGCTCTCGCCGCTGCTGCCTCTTTTTCCCCACCTCCTCTTCCTCCTCCTCTTCTTTCTCTTCCTCCTCCTCTTCCTTCTCCTCCTCCACCAGCCTGCACGAGAGCTTTTGTTTTCCGGCGCTGAGGAGAGAGCTGCTATGTCCGGAAAGTTCCCAGAGGGATCGGTTCAGGCCACGCTGCTTGGGCTCCGCAGGGATTCGCCGGGCTTTGTCCTTTGTCCGAGGTGAGGCTTTGGAGCTTTCGCGTACGGTTTTCTGTGCTGGTGGGTGGTGGTGGTGGTGGTAAGGAGGGTCTTTGAGACGGGGCTGCTGGGAGTGGGAACGCTGGAGGGCTTTCTGTTCTGGGGCGTTTCTCGGAATGCGCCTAGGTACGTGGGAGCCTGTGGCAAGTAGGCTGCCTCAATTTGCAGAAGTTGGGGCTGGGGGCTGGGTATTTTCGGGCACTGCGAACCCAGTTGCAGTTGGAGACATCATTTTCTGCAGCGGAGCCCCCTTCAGCAGGAGGACTCCTGGCATCAGTGGCCTTTCCAGAGGAAATGCCACCCAGTGGACTGGGTGGGCACTCATTTTCCCTGACACTTGCCCTTTCTCTTATAGTCCTTTAAGTCACTAACCTTAAACCCTCCCTTTTCCTTCCCTCCCCTCCCTCACCTTCCCCAGAGTAGAAGAGATAATTAAGCAATTAGGCCTTCTTGGAAATCAGAGTACTTAGTACAGTTTGGCATACGATTTCAGATCTTTCAAGTGTCCGGAGACTTGGGGATGAGAGAATTAGAAAAGATCTAGAAACCTTTTGAACCTTAGGACAGTGTCCTGGCATTTTCGTAGTTAAAATGTCTCAATGGTTTATTGACTTATATCTGTTGAATTGGGTGAAGAATTGGTTTTCGGGAGATGGAGTTTGGGAAAGGCGGTAACTCAGGAGCATACAGTGCCTTGTAATATTATTCAACTGGAGGCAGATGTATATCTCTGTCTTTCATTGCTCCTTGGCTAAATTCTTAAGACAACCTTCATTTCCGATTGTTTTCTTTAGCTGATTCCCTTCCTCCCCTCTCACTGTCTCCTTCCCTATTTTGGAATTATGCAGTTTTGCAGAAAAAGCTTTTTTTCCCCCCCCCTGGGACTTGGGCTTTTACTAAGGATAACCACAGTAATAGAAAGAACATCCCTTCCTACCGATTTTGTCCCTTCACCCCCTACCCCTCCCACCACATCCCATTCAAGTTATAAATGAGTACTTACTGTAAAATGTGGACTACGTACTCTGCTTGTTGGAAATACAGGAATTTCTCCAATCATGCTGCAGTGCCCAGTGAAAATGTAATGGTATGATTTTACCCCCTTCTCTTTTTATATTTATCAGTATTTCCTCTTTATTTTGTTTGGTGAATTTTCTTTTCATTCAGTCTTAAGTTTGAGAGCCTAAACTGGGAAAATGCTGTGATATCCAGGAATAATTGGAAGGCATTACCTGATGTTTCGCTTAAATGATTTTGCCGAGAATATTGCTTAACGAAAGGTAAAGGTCTTGATGAGGTGATATGCCTTAACACATAATGAGTTTTTAGTATAAAGTGGTAGAAAAGGCTTTTTGATCTGGAAATAAGACAGTGCATGTTCAAGTCTTGGCACTACTACTCACTGTGTAACTGTGCAAATCACAACTTATCTTGGCCTTCCTTTCTTTATCTGGGAGATAGAATAGGTCATAGTATCTTAGATTTAGAGTTGGAAGGAACTTTTAAGTTCTTTTAGCCCAACTCCTTCAATTTATAGCTAGAGGAAGCTAAGACCCGAAGGTTTCTTTGAATTCCAAAAGCTCCTAATTAACTATAGTCCTCATCTTGCTGCTAACTGGTTGGGTAAATTGCTTAACCTCTTTGGATCTCAGTTCCCTCCTCTCTAAAATGAGGGCATCGGCAAAATTTTGTTGACATTTTTGTTTGAAAAAATGAATCAAGACCATTTCATAAGGTGAAGAAACTGTAAACTCAACTGAAGAAAGTAGTGGCATATGGGATTTTTCTTTTAAGTATGGGGAAGGGGGTCGAAAGAATTCTTTTGGCATCTCTCTTGATTATGCTATTACATTTACAGGAGAGTATCATGTGCATGCTTGCAAAATGGATTGACAGGGATTGTGGGAGAGAAGTTCTTGTTGTAATGGGAGAATTTTTACAGAATATTCTAGAATAAACTTCTAATACTCCTAAATGATATTTGGACAATATATGATCTTTTCTGATGACAGTATTTCCACAATTCTTTAAAAAATTCTAGGACATCTTCCCTTTATCCCCTAAGTATCATCAGCACTTGAAAATTTGTGATGAGCTGAAAAAGATTTGAAAACCAGTTACTTGGGGTTAAGTCAAACACTAAGAAATTCCCTCTAAAATCTAGTTACCCCTTTATTGTAGAATTTCTGGACCCTGGAGGAAAAACAATGAAACCAGTTTCATTACCATGGGTTCACAAGCTGCTTTAATTTAGCTCCTAAGACTTTATCGATTGATTGTACTGCATTGAAATTTTGGAGTTGAGTTTATTTTCTTTGATGGATTATAATAGCTGTTTTGTGAGTGCTTCTTTTTGATTGTTTTAAACATTGTTATGAAATGTAATACGTATTCACATTCAGCCATCACTGACAAGAGTAAGCCTTACTTGCTAAATCATATGCCTAAAGAGCAGAGCTATAGGCATTAGAAGCAGTCCCTAGTGCCTGTCATTTTTTGTTAGTATAAATTCCTTTTAATACTATTGTTTGTGTCCTTTGTTTTCATATGCTAACTCTTAACAAGACTTGGTCAAGGGCCACAGACTTAAACAATTACTCCTGAGAGCTGCTTTTGCTCCCAGACACTTAAAGGGTATTGTTTCTTGTAACAGTACAGTTATACCTTGACAGTGTTTGGTTATGCCCAGCATTGCTCAGGCATCTCCAATTTGCTTTCAGAAGAGTAGTACTCTTCATAAAATTATGTCCACCAAGGTAAGTTTTTCTTCCTAGAGTAGCTCCTTAAATTTGCTGGAGATTTTTTTTTTTCTTTTATCTTTAGCCATCAATGTCTGGAGATTTATTGGCTAAAATTAAAGTCATCTCCCTGGGAGTCAAGCTGTAGATAAAGAAGGTTGAGTATTCCATTTTGGGAAACATTGTATTAGATACTGGATTTGAAAGAAGGGTCAATAAATGGATTGCCTAAGTATAGTGTATTTAAAATGCAGTGATTCAGTGACAGACCAATAAACAACATCCCGGGCTGACTTTTGCCAAATCTGATACACATACCCACACACACCCACGCACCACACACACCCACACACCCACACACGCCCACACACACCCACAGGTACACTTATGTATGTGTACACACATGCACATGTAATACATGTGTATGTGTGTGCATATGAAATCAACTGTCAACTGAAGTAGTAATTCTTATATTTAGATCTGGGAAGAATGTTAGGGGTCATTGAGCTAAAGCCCTTTTATTTTACAGAAACCTGGAGAGGTTAAGTGAGTTCAATTCACGAGTATTAAATGAGCATCTTTTATGTCCAAGGCACATTCCTAGCACTAAAAAAAATAAAGACATGATCCCTCAGGTAATAAGCAGTAGAGCTGGGATTTGAACTCAGATTCCTTAATTCCAAATCCACCAGCCTTTCTCTTGTACTACCCTGCCTATTTGACTACCCAGACCAGCATTTGAGATTTTTTTTTCATTTTCTAGTGTGATTGCAAGACATATGTGCATGTTTTCTGCAAGTGCCCTTTGTTGTTGTACAACTAAGGATTTTTTGCATTTTTCAGTTCCTCACATCTTCATCAAGTACCTATTGTGTTCCAGTGGATAAGCACTGAAGATAGAAAGACAAAACTGTAAAAAGTCCCCACCCTCTTAGCTTTGGCAGAAAACCTCTTAAGAGCAATTCAGTTTGAAGCTAAACACTCATTTTAAAATTTATTCTTAGGGTTTGAGAGTGTTTGATTTTTTTTTGCTCCCATATAATTATATGATTGAAAAACAAGGAACCGGTATTTTTTTTGGCTATTGAACTAAAACCATAGCATTTTAGAGATGGATGGGGTTTTGCTAGTTGACAATTTTTTTTAAGTTGACATTTTCTTTGTTAGACCAGATGTGACTTTAATTTCAACTGAATTTGACTACAAAGTGTAGGTACTTTTGCAGCCACAAAACATGAAGAACATTCCCAATAATTTGCAGTGTGGGCAGGCTTATATACTCTAGTGAAGGATTTGCTTCAAGCATTGAGCCATGTTTGGAAAAGATAATTTTAGAAACAGATGGCTTTCTAGCAGTTTTTGGTCTTTGGATTTTATGAATAGGTTAAAGTACCTATGAGTCTTTTTAAAAAGGTAAATTTGAATAGCTATGGAAATCAACTTATATCTGCCACCTCCTTCTGTTCCCTGATTACTCTAAAACATGTTTCTAGCCAAATGCTTTTGAGGGTTCACCTACAAAAAATTGATTAGAAAAGAAAACATCTGTTAAGGTAACATTTATGTAGGATCATAGATCTAGAAATTTTAGAAAACTTAGAGGTCGTCTATACAAGAAACTGAGGGGCAGAGACTTGCTCATGGTCACATAAGTAGTAAATGGCAGAGCTGTGATTTGAACTCCCAAATTTAGCACTCTTTCCATATATCATACTGTTCAGTGTGCCATAAAGTATACTGGACTTGCATTTAGGTCCCAGTTCTGCCATTTATTAGACATGTGACTGTAGATAGAAAGGTCACTTAACTTTTCAGATCCTCTGTTTCCTCAGCTGTAAAATGGAAATAATAATACTCTGTTTTCTTTTTCGCAAGACTTTTATGAGGCAAGTGATTTTAAAATTGTAACCTTTGAGCCATCATTAATGTGTGTAATTTTGCTAGGTGTTATAATTGACAGAATTGCAAATTTGGAAGTAACCCCAGAAGGCATCTAGTCTGACCTCCTCACCATTACAGCACTCCTTTTTACAACACACTCTCTCATCATTCCTCTGCTTTACTGTTTGCTATGATGGAGAACTCACTGACAGACTGGTCCATCACTGGACAATTGTAATTGTTAGAAAGTTCTTCTTATATTGAGCCTAAATCAGCCTCTCCGTAAATCCCATCCATTAGTAGTAATTCTGGTATCATCACAGTGCCTGATATCATCCAAATGGAACCCAACTGAGTTAAGTTGATAATGATAAGACTTTTTTTTAGTTGCAGAAAACCTTTATTTTTGAACTATGGTTAAAACCTAGATGATTGCTAAATCTGTTTTCTAATATTTAAATTCTATAAATAAGAGTTAATCTTTAATGTAAATTTTGGTTCCTTCCCAGGTTCCTCCCTCCCCCGTTAGAGCCCTAGTTTCTCATCTGAGATTCTTTGTTCCAAAAGATGTGATTTAGTCATAATCTAAAATTTTTGAAAATGATGTTACAGGAAGATTTTATTTAACATAGAGGTCTGTAAGAATCTCACCATCAAAAAAAGCAGAGAAAACCTCATACTCTAGTTGACCAAATGAAGGGGTTTAAGACCATAAAAAAATAGAGATAAATTCAGAACTGGAGTTTTTGTTTGAGTTAATTATTGGCCAAATTAAAGTTGCTTTGGATTCAGAGCAGTTCTTAATGATTTTCAGTAAAAGGGCCTCAAATAGAATTACTGAGCAAGCTTTTGAGTGCCTGCTATGTTCCAGGTACTGTTTTATACTTTATATAAGACTCAGGCCTTGTGCACAAGTAACTTACGGACTAATTGAGAAGACAGGACATAGTCATATTAAACACTACACAAGAAAAGTTGATTTATTTTCTTTCTTGCCAAGGTCCAGATTACAAAATATCCATAAGATAATGCATTCAGCTGACTGTATTTGCAAATTTCCTATTTATAGGAGTTGAGAGAAAGATGGAATCATTATGGGTTGGAGTGTTTAAACTTTAGGGCTTTAGTCAGATGAAGGAACTTGGCTTAAAAAATGGGTATGTCTTAGAAGAGTGAAGAGAATTGAAGAGAGCATTCTGGGTGTGATATTGCCCTTTTGGGGAGAGCAAGAACCTGAGGATAAAAATCCTGTTGTCTTAACATGAAGACTGAAGGGGAGGAAATAAGTCCCTACTATGTGTCAGGGTGTTAAATTGTTTACAGATATTATCTCATTTGATCCTCACAACATTCCTTCAAGGGAAGTGAATAAATACCTTGTTAAAGTGTTTGTCTTTTTTCCTAACCCCACCACCACAATATTTCCAGATCCCCAGAGACAGTTCTAAATCTATTATCCTCTAGCCATCTCTATAAAGCTAATAGTCTTACTACTGTCCTTAAGTAATATTATACAAATTGTAATACTTTTTTAAATATTTGAAACCACCAGAATAATTCTCCATTTGAGAGAATTCACTGGTATCAGCATTTTAAATCCATGGCCTTTTTGCTTTCTTTGGCATCCTCATGATCCTTTACAGCTGAATACAGGTTCTGTACTTAATGTTTTCCCACATTTTCATTCTGACTGGTACAGCAGCTCTTGAAAGTCAGGTTGGTAGGGGACCTTTGAACGTTCCATGATGATAATGTCATCCCTTTAATCAGTTCTTTATGTTTCTAAGCCTTCTCCTTATGAAACTTTTCCTGATTTCCTCAATTGTTCATACTTCCCCAATTTGCCTCAAAATCATTTTTGTATTTACTTGATATCAGTTTTGTATTTACCTGGGTACAAGTTGTTTCCTCCCAATAGAATTTAAACTTCTTGTGAATAAGATTGTTTTCATGCCATTTTTTTTATCTTCAGTATTATATCATAGTATATAGAAAGCCAGTTGGAAGAATTGGATTCACGTCCTTACTCTAACACATACTGGCAGTGTGATCCTGGGCAAATCACTTTACCTATCCATGTTGCAGGTAACTCATACAATGAAGATCCCTGTTTGTACTGGTAAAGGGAGTTTCCTATACCATTGATCACAGGTCTGGCCACTTTCCTCAGTATCTAACACGGTGCTTGGCACATAGGAGGCATTTAATAAATGTATGTTAGATTGAATCCAACTGAACACGTGAGCTAGATAGCTTGGAAGTTCTCTGCATTTAGCAAGTGAGGAAATTGAGAATTAGGTTAAGTGACTTACCCAAGGTCACAGAGCTAGTAAGTGTTGAAGTGGGATTAAAACTCAGGTTTTCTGACTCCAGGTCTCATGATATCTCCACTTACTATCCTGCTTCTTATCTATATTTTTACTGTTATTCTTGTTGAAGAACAAATCCTAATGCTTTAGTGATTTGGTTGATTTGAAAAAAATATTTCTCAAGGTACCTTAGTATTCTTAATTTCACATATAAACAAACTGCTCCCTTCCCCTCCTCCCCCTTCATTTTCATTATTACTTATGCTCACTGACATCTGTGTGGACATCTTAAGGAAGGAGCTGGGGTACTGATAGGGAATGAATGAATCTACATAATCTTTAGATTGGAGCAGTAATAAAGCCTAGAACCAAAAAGCCTTTGCCAAAAACAGAAATTATTTCCATGCTAATGTAATATCATGTTGCAGGGGAAAAAAAAGACACTGGTTCTGGAGTCTGAGGATTTAGGTTTGAATTCTAGCTCTGTTACTGTACAAGTCACTTAGCCTCTCTAAGACTCAGTTTCCTCATTTGTAAGATGAGGGGGTTTGGCTAGATAATTTGTTCATGTCTCTATGCCCCAACACTTTCACCGACTCCCTCTTGCCTGATGAATAACAGTTAAGCCTCCAGAAGATATAGCAACTGACCCCTACCTTGCTTCCTTTCTTGTTTATATATCAAAATATGGCATCTCCTACCATCAACCCATTTAGACTGACTGAAGCTTGCTGGTACTGTATATAGTTATAGTGGGTGATATATGGGAGGACAGGAGTTTTTCTTCTTTTGTGGGGATAAATTGCTGTCTTTTTTTTTTTTAAAAGAAAGGAAAAAAAAGCCCAACAATTGGCAGACATAGAAGGTAGAAGGGAGCTTGGTACCCAGATATCACATTGGTAACTCTAGCAGATGTATTTTTAGTCTGGAGAGGGTATGGTTGGAGATAGAGGGAAGACAGTGCTACAGTGAAGTAATTTGGGTATTTTGTAACTGTGAGCCCAAGTGTATTTTGTACAATATAAATTTTGCATAAAACCAGAGATGAGGTCAGGAACTATGTCTTCTTTGTTGGGCCTTACCACTCTAACAGTACATTACTTGCCTTAACACATTCTGCTTCAGCCACGCTTTTCTTCTTGCTATTGCATGTGACACTGTCGACTCAGTCTCATTCTCCGTGCAGGCTGTCTGTCTATGACTGCAATACACTCTTCACTTCCCTTTTCTTTCAAAATTTTTTTCAAATTTTTCTTTCAGAATTTAGCTTGAATATCACCTCTTTGGTACAGTGAAAGGAACCCTGGCTTGGTAGTTACAGGATCTTGGTTCAGATCTCCCTTATGATAATATGTGTGTGTGTGTGTGTGTGTGTGTGACACTCGGTAAATTACTCAATCTTCTTGGATCTGTTTCCTCATCTGTAAAATGAAGAGGTTGAACTAGATCAGTGGTTCTCAACCTTCCTAATGCCGCAACCCTTTAATACAGTTTCTCATGTTGTGGTGACCCCCAACCATGAAATTATTTTCGTTGCTACTTCATAACTGTAATTTTGCTACTGTTATGAATTGTAATATCTGACATGCAGGATGTATTTTCTTTGTTACAAATGGAACATAACCCACAGGTTGAGAACTGCTGATAGATGGACCCTGAGATTCCTTCCAGTTTTGGCTCTACCATCCTTCTGTGTTAAGCCTTTCCAGATCCTCACTGCTAGTCATCCCCTGTAGATTGCTGTATTTATGCATTTATGTAGTTCATATTTGCATTGTGGGTATACACACGTGTGTATACTCATATATACAAATTCTATCTCTGCCTAATCTGTCTCCTTTGATAGAATGTAAGGTCCTTGAAGGCAAGGGCTATTTCTTTTCTTTTTTTCTGTTTATCTAGTGCCTAGCACAGGGGTGGGGAACCTGTGGTCTTGAGGCCACATGTGACTTTCTAGATCCTTAAGTGTAGTCTTTGGACTTCCTCTAGATTTTACAGAACCCTGACCCAGCACACAGTAGACACTTAATACTTAATTATTGACTTATTTGTGTGTTTTGTAGTGCCTTGCACATAATTGTATATAGTAAGTATTTTAATTATTGAGTATTGGGTATTCAAGAAGTATTTATTGAGAGTAAGTATTTCTTTTGAAACCATATTCGTGTCCATTCCTAAGAAGTGGACTGTCTTCTGAACCTGTAAAGTAAAAATTATGAGCTAATTCTAATGGACTGTGATAATGGGTCCACATTAAGTAAAAGCAATTTAGCTGCTTGAATTTTTTAGCCTGTTGCTATGTTCCTTTATCATTAAAAACTTTAATATAAAAATAATAAAGAAAACATTTTACATAAAATATATTCACATATTACATATATCATATAATAGAAACATATGTAATATATAATATGCATATATATTACATTTAATCATTTTAAATTGAAGATTGAAATGCTAGAAACTCCCATGTTTTACTCTTTTGGGAGAAAAAAGTTACTGTCTCCTTTTGTTGTAAAATAGATGTCTGAAGTAATAAGTGGCACTTTCTTTTTTAAAAAACAGACATACATGTAACGCTAAAAATAAATACACATGTTTAAGTCTAAGGATTTATTGGGGTATGTTAGATACCATTTGTCTTATTGATCAGAATGCATAGCAGCATCATGTTGTAATGGAAGGACGTTGTACCAGGAGGCAAAAGACTCTGCCATTAAATAGACGTATGATCTTGGGGAAATTGCTTAGTTTCTCTGGGCCTCAGTTTCTCACCTGTCAGGGTGGTGGGTTAGATTAGATTATATTAATGAATCATTTGGGACACATTAAACCTTAACAGTAATATATCTCTTTTCAATTTATAGGTATGGAAATTGAAGCCTAGAGAAACCCAGCCTTTAATATCTTATGCTCCTCTTTCCACATTAGCTCATGACTAGTGGTAACATAACTGAGTTATGTCTTTTCACTTAACAAGGTTATTGTGTGGAAAATCATTTTGCCAACCTTGAAATGCTATATAAATGAGGTGTTATTATTTTAATATTTTTACTGCCAGTCTGTCCAGTAATTTTACTCTCTTGGAGTCATCTTGGTTTAATGGTGTTTTGTTTACAAAAACAAAAACATGAGGGATCACTCTACTTGGGAACCATGATGACACCAAGACATTAGAATTGTTGGATAGGCAGAGGGCCAAAGAAACTAAAATAATGACTCACTTATATAGCACTTTAAGGTTGGCAAAATATTTCGCATATAACAACCCTGTTAAAGGGGACATTGCAAATATTGTTATTCCTGTTTTATACGTGTTTTATAAGTGTAAGAAGAGAAACAAAGGACAATTACGAAAGTATTGCCTCTTCATGTAAATAGAATTATATTTACTCTAGATACCGACAGTACCTCAAGTGAATGCAGAACCACGCTTGACAGGTTACCAGCTTTTGTGAAGAGATAAATTTTTTTTCACATGGATAAATTGCTTTTTTAGGGTAACATGTACTTTACCTCAAAATAGAATAATGTCTAGACTTGACTTCGAAAGGGAGCAAGAGTCAAATGAATTTCTTTGGATGTGAGAATGAGGATGCAGGAAAAAGAAACTTCTGGTAATTTTGTGAAGGAAATGAAACAGTTAACTTTCTATTCTTCATATTAATAAAGCAGAAACTCTTTGAGAATTAATACCTACCTTAGTATAGCCTTGATTTATTTCCTTTGTAAAGATGCATTTTCAGTAAAGCGATTTGATCTCTAGTTTATCTAAATTTGTGTATTAATTAACCCTCTTAGATCCTCCTACTAATTGACTCCTTGTGGCATAGAGATGATAATGTATTCCCAATGCACCAAATACTGAAGCAGGACTTCTTTCAGGTACTACCAAATTCAAAAGTTGTTTTTTTTTTTTTAATGGATTGTCTGCTAAAGATTAGTCTAGCTAAATTTGCAGAGACATATCACAAGAAGGTTGGCCAACAGATTTTTGAGGGGTGGTGTGGGAGGTGACACAGCAATGCATTGTTGTCTGCTTATTGGAAGACTTGTGATCTGGGTTGGTGGAGGGATTACTCACACAAGTAAAATTATGGATTTTTAAATATTGACCTGTACTACTATAATCTTATGTCACTGAAGTTTATGGCTAGTTCCCAGAGTTCATGTTACCCAGTAGTTTTAACTTAAGTCATCACAATTTCTTTCCCTACCAAATGGTGTTAGGCTTTCTGTAGTACTACTTGCTAATGAGGAGTGAAAATGGTTAAAAGGGGGCTTAGGAGGGAACGGCTCTGGAAAATCCACATGCTATATATTAAATGGCAATATATATGCATATACATATTTGTTTCAGTTATATGTGTAAGTCATTTTCTACACTCGGGTTATGAATCTTATGCAAGGTGACACAGTGTTTGCTTTTGAAAATAGAAAATGAAGTTTTATGTGTCAAGACATGATAGCAGGGTGCTTAGACTGCTTTTTCACACTTCTGGTTCCAATTTTAAAATCTCACTTTTCCTAGCAGGTACGTTTTTCATTGTTGTCTGGTATCTCTTTGTGGCATTGGCTTCTTTCTCTAAACACCAGTCTTCAGGTAGCGTTTTTCAGGTTCATCAGGGGTTTAAGTGTATAAGCCATATTTTAGAAAACTACAGTGTCCACATTCTTTTGCCATAATCACATCCAACTGTTTATTGCATCACATTTCTGAGATTTGCCTTTAGTAGGGAAAGCTCGACATACCCTTCTTTGAGCTCTGTTCCTCTTTTTCTTTTTTGATTTTTTTTTATTAACCTGGATGACAAACTACAGTAAGTGGTTTTGTTGTTGTTTTTTGTCTTGGTGGCTTTATTTTTAAAAGAGAGAATCATTATTCAAAACTGATTTTAAAATGATTGTGTCATTTCAGCAGACTTTTTTTTTTTAAAGAAGAAAGTCTTTGTTTTTCTCTCTTTATTTATTTTATTCTAGGAATAAAAAGGCCCTAAAATTTATTGCAAGTGAATAGGCCAGGGGTGGAGAACCTTTGGCCTAGAGGGCTGCATGTGGCCTTGAGGCTGAAGTTTCCCCACCTCGTGAATAGGCTGCTATAGAGAAAGCTAGATGGTGCAGTGGATAAGGTACCAGATCTAGAGTGAGGGAGACATGAATTCAATTGCAGCCCCAAGCTTTTATTAGCTGTATGGTTCTGGCCAAGTCACTTTACCTCTGCCTCAGTTTTATCTTTAATAGACTGGGAATAATTGCACCTCCCTCTCAGAGTTATTGTGAGAGTAAAATGAGGTCATACTTGTAAGGTGTTTCGCAAACCTTAAAGTGCTATTTAATCTGCCTCTTGCCCCATTGAACCAGACTACTCAAAATTATGGCTCCTCACCTTCTTCCTCATAGAGCTCCAAGGTGTTTTTTCTCTTTGATATTAAAACTTTCATTGGCTTCAGTAACACCCTATGGCCTTGACCACACCACTACCAATTCCACAGAGAATTCTAGAGACCTTTTCTGATTCTGTTCTTTACTCCATTTCTACTTGGGAACAGGTGGAAAGTAGTATACAGAAAACATGTGATGCAAGATTCAGCAAATTTAGAGAGGAAGAATAATAAACTAATGATCTCTTTTAAAAAAGTGCTATTTAAATGCTAATAGTTAGGGATGTGACCTTAGTAATATGGCAGCGATTGCCATCTGATCTCAGGTGAAGGCAAGAATATGAATTTGTGTTTTTCTTAAATATTGTAGATGAGAAATAAAAACACAATAGTAGAACAGTGATAATGGAGAAGTGACTAGAATCAATGATCTAATAAATTTTGGATCAAGTCCAGTTGACTTGAGTAAGAACTTTAAAAATTAATCTTTAATGTTAGTAAACTGAACACATCTATGTTTATTTTCTTTCTTACTGAAGTAAGTTTATTTTCATTTTTTCTTAGTTGAATTCCACAACAATTTATTAAATGTTTACTACATATATTTCACTTAATTACTTCAGATCCAAAGAGGAAAAATGAGAGTCCTTGCTCTCAAGGAGCTTACAATTGAAAAGGATGAGCCTAGGGGAAAGAAATTGAACCTACATATAAATAAGTAGTATGCAAAGTTCTGAGAAAGGGGCGGGGAAGAGGGGAGAGAGAGACAGAGGGACAGAGAGAGAGCAAGAAATAGTGCTCTAGGAAAAATTGAAGAGAATTTGCTTTTAGCTGGGGAGATCAGCAGAGACATGTACATGGAGGAAGTAGCCCTTGAGCTTTGCCTTGAAGAAAATTAAGGATGTCAGTGGGCAGAGATGTGGAGAATGTGTTTTAAAGGAGTAAAATACTGCATTTTAACCCCAATTTATTCCCTTATTTTCACATTTGAATGATTTATATTGATCTGAAAGTGATACTGGGAAGTGAATGAAATTTGAGGTTTATATATGAGAACTTTATAATTTATGGTAACCCTGGGATCCATAAACACAGGATCTTGTTAGAGGTTTTAAAAAAAGCTGTATCATAATGAGGTGCTTCTGATCCTAGATTCCCTCAGAGATTAGGTATTTAAGACTAACCTATTGTATATAAAATTCCTTATTGCAGTAAATTAGTGATGTGTCAGTATCTGAGATTTGTAGGGAGGAGGCAGTCATCTTCTGCCTGCTCAGTATCTGGGACTTAGGCATCTGATTTCTTTGGAACCTGTGCTACTTCTTATAAATGTAAAATTCTACTTATTCTATTCAGTTCTAGCGTCATGAATATTCAGTGAGAAATGCTTTCCTCCCAGAGAAATTGCAGTGTTCTTTTTCTTAGAATATTTTTTAGTTAGCTGTTGGGCAGTACGTCAGATTTTGCATTTGGACTGTCAAGTACAATAATTCCTGCTATTGTTTACAGTTTATATGGAGGAAAAATAAGGAAATATATTTACTGTTTTGTTACATCAGTATCAGTTACTGCCTTGTACATTTTTGCTACTGGTGGAAATAAAAGGAAAAGTAGACCTTATCAGAGTGTAATAAAACTGTCATATGTGCATAAGGGAATAAACAGTTGGATGATAGAAGTTCTAGTAAATAGTAAATTGCCTTTTGAGAGGGATAGTGACCATTCTTCAGGTAATGGTCAATCCATTGTCTAATCACTTTCAGTTTATGTCTTCTAAGTTTAAGACTAAGAAAATTTAGTCAAGAAAATCAGCCGCGGACACTTTGTTGCAAGGACTGGTCCCTAGTTTCATGCTCCTCTGAGCCAGCCACATGTGAGAGTTTGAAGGTTTTAATTATACTTGGCATGTTTCCACTGGCACTTGGAAGCAGCCATCTTACTGAAATGTGGTGTCACTTGTGACACTATCAGTGGGAAACCAGTAACAAACAAAAACCCCAGGGCCTCCACTGGGACACTTTATTTTTTCCCCCCAGTGAGTTCATGCTGTAAGAGAAAAGCCAAAGCTGACTTCTAGAATACCAAGTCATTTCATCACCTGAGTTCTTTTTGTTTTAAAAGCTCTTTTAGGGTGCTTCAGAAAGAAAATTCAACATTTCTTGATTAAAGCAAATAGCGCTTCTTTTCTAGCACCTTTTTTTAAAGAGTCAAGAAAAGGTGGGCTATTTTATACCCAGCGATACTGCATGGATGGAGTTTAGTCATGTGGCTTTATATTTAGAGCTTAGAGGTTATCACTTATTTAGTTAAATTAGACCTTAGAGGTTATCAAGTGTAACATTCTCATTTTATAGATGAGGGAACTGAGGCCCATAGAGGTTAAGTGACCTGCCCAGGAACACACAACAAGTGTCAGAGGCAGAATTTGGACCCAGGTCTTCCCAGTTTAAAGTCTAGTACTCTATCTACCATACGTGTGTGTGTTTAAAGTGCTTTCCATCAGTGATTTCCTATTTATCCTGCATATAGCTTCTTTGTATGTTTGTTGTCTCCCCGTTAGATTGTGTGCTCCTTGGAGCAGGGCCTGTCTTTTACTTCTTTTATATCCTCAGGACTTGGCAGAGAACCATATGTAGTAGGTGGCTGTTAAATGTTTAATGATTGATTAAAGTGTCAAAGCTGTTACAGTTCTTTACTATAAGCAAGCTCGATGTGATAGGTAAAAGTACAGAATTAGGTCATGTGACCTTGGGCAAGTCACTTAACCCCTATTGCCCTGCCCTCCCCCCTCCAAAAAAAAAAAAGCAAAAAAAATAATTAAAAATACAGAATTAGGCAAAAGACAAATTAGGAGGTGGCTGTTCTTTTACAGGAGAATATTTGCTTTATAAAAAAAAAATATTTGCTAGGTTTCTTTTTCTCTTTTCCTCCAGGTAGTACATTTTATATTATTGGATTGATTACAATTAGGTTTCTGTTCAGCTGCTCAGTAGTGTATCCATTGTATAAAGCTAAGTAGGGCATCTAGCTGGCAGTGGAAAGAGAACAGGATTAGTAGTCAGAGGACCTGGGTTTGAATCTGCCCCATAGATGACATTTCGTCTTACCAGGCCTCTTTTTCCTTATCTGTAAAATGAAGAAGTTGGACTCTGTTGTACTTTTATTCTGCTTTCTAGAAGTATTTGGTTTGGTTTTCTTGCTTTTTCCTTCCTCTCAAACTCTTAAAAAGTAAACCCAAAACAATAAAAAATTTTAGCTTTCTCCTTTTGGACCACTCCTACCTACATTAATTGTTGAGAAGCTTTACTGTATTTTTCATTCTGCCCCCTTTCGTCAGAATGACTTTATTCTGTTGATTATGCTGTTTCTCTTTTTAAAATCTTTTTCTGTTCCCATTCCATCTGAGTATAAATAAGATCCATTTTCTTCCCCTCTTCTAAGAAAATGAGATGTTAAAAAAGAAGCCAAAATGAAATCCTTCCCCTCAGTTCAATTCATCAAGCATTATTAAGTTCTTAATATGTTCTAGGTACAAAGAACACTGGGCCTGGAGTTAGGAAAACAAGTTGAAATTCTGCCTCAGACTTTAGTTTCTTGATATCATTTGAAAAAATGGGAGAGATGATACTGGCATTCATCTCCCAGTATTCTTGTGAGGGTCCCATTATATGCATAAAATGTTCTCTAACCATAAAGCACCAGGTATACTCAGAAAATCCTGCACATTCTTCAAGGTCTAGAATAGGTCCCAGAGAACCTCTCTTTTTTTTTTTTT
>CM053586.1:121422894-121438034 GCA_028646515.1 Pseudochirops corinnae
TTGGGCCTCTTTTGTCATTTGAGTTAATCTATTTTTAGGGTGTTGATTTCTTCAGTCATACTGCTGACTCTCTTTTCATGATTTTCCTGCAACATTCTTATTTCTCTTCCCAATTTTTCTTCCACTTCTTTTATTTGGTTTTCAAAAATCCTTCTTCAGTTGATCTCTAGCTTTAAGGCAGCAAAGGCTCTAAAAGACTCAAGTCAGGCCTTATTTCCTCTAGCCTACTCATTACTAAAGTGGAGAATACCACCCCCTTGGGGGACTGTAGCAATGGAGGGATAGTAGCCCCAGGTCCAATTGGGGGGTGTTGAACAAAAATAAGTGTTAACTTAACATTTTCCTTATTTTGAAATGAGGAGGTTGGACTAAACAATAAAAACTAGTATTTATGTAGCAACTTTAATATTTGCAAACCTCTTTATACATTTTCTCATTTGAATTTCATAATAATTCTCTGAGATGGGTCCTACCATTGTTGTCCTCACGTTTCAGATGAGTAAACTGAGGCTTACTGAGTTGAAATGGCTTGTGTGTGGTCACATAGCTAGAGTCAGAGGTAGTAATAGTGTCTCCTGTTCTTTGCACAAGATACAAGTCTCCTGACTGTATTTTTGCTGGCTGTCTCCGTTGCCTAGAGTATTCCCTCTCCTTATATCTTTCTGCGGATTTCCCAGCTAAAATCACATCTTTGACTAACCCCCCTAACCCCCTTAATTGTAGTGCTTTTCTTCAGTTGATTATTTCCAATTTATTCCATATAGGTTGTTTCTCATAGTTGTTTGCATGTTGTCCTCATTAGGTTAAGAGCTCCCTGAGAGCAGGGATTGTCTTTTGCTTTCCTTTGTATCCTAACCACTTAGGAAAGTACCTGACATGTTGTGGGCACTAGATAAATATTTAATTGACTCATGCTTTTACAGATTCATTTCTTGGTACTCTTGTCAAACCTAACTACTTGTTCTTGAGTGAGCATGCTCCAGACTTAAAAAAAAAGAAAAGAAAATGGGGAAGGAGCGTATTACTGTTGATAAATAATGTTCTATCATAGCTTCTGCACAATTGTCACTTGGAGCACCAAAATCAAATTTTAAACCCTGAATATTTCAAGAAAGTCTTAGATTTTTCAGCGTCTTCTCAAGTATACCTCATATTTCCCCCCCTTTCACAGAGGTGTTATCAGGTCAAAACATGTTTGTCATTATCTCTGAGGATGAGTCAGTATTGCTCTTCAAAATTAAAATTTTGAAATGGCATATAGTAGAGCAGAATATTCTTTCAGTCTATGCTATTTGTCTAAATTCCCACTCAGGAAGAATGTTAGTACCCCTGTGTATTCCCTTATGTTCATTATTGAAATATACTCTGGCATTTAATTTTATTTGCATACTGTAGCACAGGATTTTGAGTTCTTTCCTTAAATTTTAATTTTGTAGTTGCACAAATGGATTATCTTCCATGAGGTTACCTGGGGACTCTGGTGCTGTTGAGAATGTTACAAGTGGTAGAATTTGAATTTGATAACAGACTGCAGGTTTTTAGTTTAGGTTTTTAGTGGGGAAACTGAAAATAACCATGTGCTCTTCCTCCTCCTCCTCCTTCCCTCCTTGGGAATCAGTGATATAGAGGCATTGTTAATGGGGATTGGGAAAATGAGGAAGATTATGGAGGCCCTCTGTTACTGTCATGTTTTAGTTTGACCTTGGAGTTAAGGAATTCCTGATGAGTGGAATTTACTTTTTTATCACCCCCATCTCATAGAATCAATCCCATTCATCCTTCAAAGCACACAGCTCAGACACCACCTAAGCAAGGTAATTGCTGATCTCTTCCTTTCTCCTATTCCCCCCCCCCCCCATCTCCGTTATTAACTAATGTCTTCTGCCTTTGGAAATTACTTTGTATTACTTCTTGTATACCTTGTATTTACTCAGTATCATGTTGTATCTATCAAACTAGTAGAATACACGTTTTTATATGAACTTTTTCTTATTTGACATCTGTTTCATTGCCTAGAAAAATTACAGAATTTGAGATTTGGAAGGGACTTTGGTGGCCATCAGTTCCAAAATGTACAAAAGGAATCCTGACTATAACATACCAGACAAGGTGGCGTCTAATCTCTTCTTGAGAACCTGCAGTTTGTGAGGAAACCAACACCTCTTGAAGTATCCCATTTCACTTTTGGACAGCTCTAATTGTTGGGAAGTTTTGTTTCTGTTTTTTGCTTTTTGGATGGAGGAAGGCAGGGCAGTTGGGGTTAAGTGACTTGCCCAAGGTCACACAGCTAGTAAGTGTTAAGTGTGTGAGGCCGAATTTGAACTCAGGTCCTCCTGACTCCACGGCTGGTGATCTATTCACTGTGCCACCTAGCCGCCCCTAATGGGAAAGTTTTTTCTTTTCCTGAAATCAAGATTAAATTTATTTCTTTGTGCCTGCCAACCATTGCTCTTGGCTCTGTCCTCTGAGGCCAAACAGAATGAGTCTAATCCATCTTCTACATTATAACTATTCAGATATTTGAAGATAGAAATCATGTTTCCCCTCTGTCTTCCCTTCCCTAGGCAGCATGCCCACTCAGTTCCTTTAGTTGATATTCATATGACAAGACATTCAAGGTCATACACAATCCTGGTTGCCCTCTTCTGAATATTTTCCAACTTATCAATGTCTTTCTTAACTCAGTGTCTGGAATGGAATATAATATACCAGATAAGGCCAAAGGATGATAGAATATAGTAAGTTTATCAGATCCCTAATTTTGGAAGTTATGACCCAAATACAGCCCAAATGTACGTAGTACAGTACAAAAACATATTTTTTGGCCAATGCAGCATTCTGGTGACATATTGAATTTATAGTCTGATAGAGCTGATTTTTTTATATGCAAATGATGCTTTACCTTTATCTCTGTATAATTTCATTTTATCCACCTCAGTGCTCTATTCTTAACCCATCTGATTCTGTTGTCCTCTAATCCCTAATTCTCTCTCTTCTCCACAAGAACAGCATGAGGTATTTTATCAAAAATTTGGATGGAATCTAGGTAAACTACATGTATAGAATTCCTTTAAACAATTTTTATAATTCTGTCAAAAATAAGAAATGAGCTAAGCCTAGCATAACCTGCTCTTGAAGAAGCTATGCTGATTTTTATCATCACTTTTTCCCTATCTAAATATCTGCCAACCATCTCTTTAATGAACCAGTCTAGAATTTTCCAAGTAATTGGGATCAAGTTTCCTGGAGACACTATTCTTTTTTCCTTCCTTCCTTCCATCCTTCCATCATTCCTTCCTTCCTTCCTTCCTTTCATTCATCCATCCATCAGGTACACTTGGTTTTAAGAGACTGGAAACTGATCCCCCTGAGATGGCGAATGATAGTAGTGAAATAATAAATACCATTAAAGCCAGATTTTATTATGGATATGGAATGTGGTATCAGAATTTAGCCATGTGTTGCCAGATGGGGGTGCAGGGTTGCTAAGGAAACGTGTTAATATTATAAATGAAATGGCAGCTGAGCTGTCCCCAGAATGTCAGACAGCGTTGGAGGTAGTATTTTTAACCCTAGTGGATGGACCAAGAGATAAGCCAAAATGGCATAGTTGAATTATATTGGCTTTCAGGGGTTGAATGCTGAGGTTTATGTAGGAAATTAAGATATTCCTGGGAACCAAATGTTTAACTCTTTCTGAAAGGTGATATGAAGGCTTATTTCAGGGTGAGAAGGGAGGCACACTAACACTTTGTCGTCTTAATGCTTCTGGGAACTAAGCACTGGGAATGTTTTGGCACTTTAAAAAATTGTGTGACTGATTTAATACTTTGTTTTTCTGCCTTTATGGAGTGCAGCACTTCAGTGATAACTGGATTCTACTTAACACCCATCTCTGCTTGCTTGAAAGTAAGTGGTGATGCTGTATTCCCTCTGGAGAAGCACTGGCACTTTTCTAAGGAATAAGGCAGATTTGATCAGATTTGAGACAACAAGCGTAGTAATATGGATGGCAAAATTGAAAGAAAGTTTTTTTTTTCCCCCTTCCATACTAATGAAATCATCATATTTTAGAACCACGTTGACCTTAGAGTAGGATTGTTTTTTTTTTTAACTTGGGATTTATGAACATGTTATTTAAAAAAAAATTTTTGATAACAGTATTTCAACATAATTAGTCCCCTTTTTAATCCTGTATATTTTATTTTATATATTTAAAAGCATTAATCTGTGAAGGGTCTGTAGTCTTTGTCAGCCTGCCCAAGAGGTCTGTGACACAAAAAAAGGCCAGGAATCCCTGACCTAGAAGTTATCCAGTTTCCAACTCCCCCAGTTTTTATAGTTGAAGGAACCTCTGAGACACAGAGAGAATTAAATGACCTTCCCAAGACTAAGTGACTAATAAGTAAAGAACCTGGGACACAATCCCATGTCTTCTGTTTCCCAGTTTAACATTCATTCTGTTAGACCATATTCATCTCTCCTTTATCTTCCTTTTTTTTTTCTCTCTCTCTGCTTCCATGCCCTACTCTTTTTTTTATCACTTTGCTTCAGGTGGAGTTTTAAAAGAAATCAATACATTTCAGAAACATTATAGAAGCAAGTAAATACTTGTTAGTATTTAAATAAGTAAAGTAAATTTAAATTAGTTTTTAAATAAGTAAAGTATTTAAATAAGTAAATAAGTAATTTAATATTAATATTTAATAAGTAAAATAATAATTTAAATAAGTAAATACAAGTAAATAAAATTCTTCTTTACCCCAAATAATGGGTTCTAATATAGTTCTCAACTTCCCATTTAATAATGGTAGGTTATCCACTCTTTGGGATTATTTGTGGCAAAATGTCTAATTCCATATTGGTTCCCTTCCTTCATCATCACTTGGTGTGTGCTCAAGAAACACAACCCTAAGAAGACATAATTAGGAAAGAAATTCTACTGTGTACCTCACGTAGTTCTTTCTAGTTGTGTGTTTTTAATTTTTCATGCTACTGCTTTTCTCTACAACATTAAGTGAAAATTAATTGTAATAATCAATGAGTGTGAGGTTCTAGGCAAATTAGATTTACTAACAAGAGGAACCCTTTTAATCTGAAGCTAGATTTATTGAGAAGACTCATCATTTAAGCCTATGTCTTCATGAACACTACTACCGCTGGTACGGGCCCTTATTACTTTATGCCTGTTGGTTGTTCTCCTTGTATAGTCTTTTCACACTCTAGTCCATCTTCCAGCCAGCTGTCAAATTGATCTTCCTAAAGCATAGGTCACTTTTTTTTTGAATATACTCTACTGGCTCCCTATTGCCTTCAGTATCAAATAAGAAATCCTGTGTTTGACTTTTAGGGCCTTTCATATTCTGACCCTTGCTATCTTCCCCGTCTTTTTACACCTTCTACTCTGGCCTTCTTACTATGCTTCACATGAGGTACTCCATCTCAGGCTATCTTTACTGGGTGTCGTCTATGCCTCCAATTCTCTCCCTCTTCAGCTCCAGCGATTTCTTTACTGGCTTCCTTCAAATTTAAAGTCTCATCTTCTACCAGAAGCTTTGTCTGGTCCATCATAATTTAATCTTAGTGGCTTCCCTTTGAGATTATCTCCAATTTATCCTGCATATTTCCTGTTTGTTTGCTTGTTGTCTCTCCCATTAGACCAGAGGTTTGCAACCTGTGGGTCGTGATCCCTTTGGGGGCCAAATGACCTTTTCACAGGGGTCACAGGGGTCTCCTAAGACCATCGGAAAACACACATTTCCAATGGTCTCAGGAACCGAGACATTGCTCTTGTCTGTCTCCAGGCGGGTCTACCCACATGCAGATACGCCCACAGACTAGTATTAAAGGGTTTCAGCATTAGGAAGGTTGAGAACCACTGCATTAGACTGTGAGTTCCTTCAGAGCAGGGAGGGACGGTTTTTGTCTTTCTTTGTATCCCTGGTACTTATCACATTGCCTGGCACATAGTAAACTCTTAGCAAATGCTTGTTGATTTGACTTACTTTTGTGGGGTGCTAAATTGTACCAGTAAATCCCAACTTACACCCAATGAACCACATGAAGCAAAATTGTACCAATAAACCCCAAATTGAACCCAGTGGACCACGTGGATAAAAGGGAAATATGAACAAACGATATCTACTATGACCAAGAATCAAAAGAAAGTGATAGAAGTACCCTTTACAATAAAACAAGTTATGCAAAGTATTTAAATATTAATTTATCAAGACATTCACAAGAGCTATATAACTACAACTTTAAGATGTTAGAAATCAAGGAAGAGCTGAAGGAATGGAGAAATATTCTTTTCTCATAGGCTGAAAAAGTGTATTTTTAAATGACAGTACTTTACAAACTAAGCTAGAAATTCAGTGAAATACCATCAAAACACCATTAGCTTATGTCATAGATTTAGATAGTTCTAACAAAATTCACAGAAAGAAATGGATGAACAAGAATATTAAGAAAGATAATCTTGTGAAGAGGAGTTAACCGTACCATTCATCAAAATGTACTCTAAAGTATTTATTTTAAAGATTATCTAATATTGGAAAAATAGATGAATGTTTAGTGGATAGTGTAAGGACCGGGCCTGGGTTCAAATCCAGCCACAGCCATTTACTATCTTTGTGACCCTCAACAAGTCATTTAGCCTTTTTTTAAGCTTTAATTTCCTTATCTGTAAATGAGGATAATAGTAGGAGCTACTTGAGGATCCAGTGAGGTAGCTTTAGTAGAGTGCTTTGAGAGCCTTAAATTGCTATACAAATACTATTACTGTTATTGTTGTTATTAGACACCCTTTTTTGTGCTTAGAAGCTTTTTCTTCCCCCTTTCCCATCTAGAATTGCTAGCAAAACTGTGTATGTGTTTTTCAAAAATAAAATATTTAATTAAGTTTCTAGTCGTAGATACACAAATGTAAGTGTCTGATACTTTTGTAAATTTATCTTGGTTATAGTTCTGTGAATGCATACTGTAAAACTTGATGGCCCTTATAATTAAAGTAATTACCACTTGTTTTCAATAATAGGTTTCCTTTGCCATAAGGTTGACATCTTTGTTTAACTAAGTTCTTGTTCTTCATAAATTGAGATTATAGTCAATGGCAGTTCTATATTTTGAACTTCACGGCCCAAGCAAGAAATGACCTTGAAGATGGGAAGGGTCCAGGAGAAACAAAAGGATTAAAATGTGGGGAGGAGCCCTGCCAGGAAAGACCAGTTAATCAGAAATGTTTAATATAGTGAAGGAAAAATTGCTTCAATAGGGTTGTCAAATAAGCTTTGAAGAGCATAAATTTTATTTTGTGAGTTAGGCAGAATGCTATTCCCCCTTTTTTACATGCAATTTTAAGATACAAGAAAAACATGGGCCACTGTGAACTATTATCCTTTGGAAGGTGTCTGACTTTTTAATATAGCAAAAGGAAAAAGAAGTAATTATATAAAATCTTGAATCCTTCTGTAATGCTTTGAGCATCTGACCTTCTTACCCATTTTAGAGATAAGGGAACTGAGGCCCATGGAAAGTAAGGAACTTGCCTAAAGGTCACACAGCTAATATGCATCCGAGGAAGGATTTGAACCCAAACCCTCTGATTCAAGACCATTCCATTATACTCCCATGAAGAATAGTGTTCTTACAGTCTTCAAATCTGAATAATGTGATGATGATGAAATTAATATAGATATACCTATATATAAGATATTCATGGAAAAATTATGTACGATCAAAATTTATAAATATAATGTACTTTAAATATTATATATACATACATACATACATATATATATCTCAAGAGTTGAGGAATGTTTGTCTTATTGAAAATCTCAATTTATCTTTTTTTATAAATCCAAACAGATTCAGTTAGGCTAAGAAGTTAAATGATTTGCCCAAGGATGACCATAAAGCTAATAAATGGTGGCTTTGGGACTAGCCTCCTAGTCCAGTACTCTTTATAAAGCACTACAAAGGTTACTTGAAATAGGCATCTGTCAGCATAGCCTACAGGGATTGGAGCAGCTACTAGATTCTGAGATATTTACGGAAATCTACTTTTGGAATTGTGCAGACTTTGAAAATTTTCTGAATGCATTCTGTTCATTGTAAGGGCAATTGGGTGTAAGCATAGTCAGATGATAGATTCTTAGAGATCATCCAATCTAATCATCTACTCTTAAGTACAGATGATCTCTATAACATACTTGAGTTATTCCAGTAGATAAAATAATTCAGGGCTCTGAACAACTGGCTCATTACTGGTATTTAATATATAGATAGTATACTGACTTATATAATCGTAATACATTTATCACACTAATTAGTAATTTTTATAATGTTGATTCCTGCCTAAGGTTTGGGATACTAGAGATTATTTTTGCAAATGACATCCATATTTTATTTGCAGCCAGGGCCAAAGTGATCATTTTTTATTTGTATGTGATTGGTGCACTTGATAAATAATAATTACCATTATTGGTGGTAATGATATGCTAGTCTGCTATGAATGGGGAATTAAGCAAAAATGAATTTTATTTCTACTCTGCAATTTAGAATTTTGATGTTTTCAAGTATTTAGACATTTACAAATAATTAATTGTTTTACTTTGGTCCTTCTTTGTGTTTTATTTTTGATGCTCACCAGGTTGTGGCCTTTGAGCTATTAATGCAAAAATCTAGCTCAGACTTGTCTGACATAATATGTCTTAGGAACCATGGGACCAGAGACATATCAGAAAGGAACTTGGCTCAGAAACCCTTTTCTTTTAATGGCAGCATCAAAGGAGAAATTGCAAGGAATCTTTAGACTTTTACAACATGCTGCAATGGCCACTTGTACAGTTACTCTGTAATAAAAGAAATGACATTACATTCTGCTCTTTTGAACAGAGCTCTATGTCATTGTCATGGTTCTCCCTAGTAGCCTAGAAATAGCTCCCCTAAAGAGAGCTAAAATATACCTTAGGGATGCCTAAGATGAAAGCTACTTGCTGCTGCTTTTTCCCTTCATAGTCACAAAATAGTCCCAAAGGTAGCATTTTCTTGATTTTGGAACAGATTTGGGTTATAATTTCTCTGGCTTCTTTCAGCCAATCAGCAAGCATTTATATCACCTACTATGTACTAGGTCCTATAAGGTAAAAGTGCTTATATACAGGATAGAAGTGACTTAGTACCTGCTTTCATAGAGCTTATATTCTATTGGAGGGTATAACATTTATGTATGTATATGTATATATATGCATAAATAGATACACATATACACACATATATATGACATTTGTTTGCATAATAAAAATTAATATAAGATAATTAAATAGAAGGTAACTAGTGAGGGAGGGCACTACACTATTAGTTGGAAGGGTCAGGAAAGGTATCATGTACAAGGTGGTCCTTGGACTGAAGTTATCATGAGGTTGGGAATTCTGTGTGGAAGAGGTGAGAAAAAAAAGTGCATTACAGCCTTAGGGGATGATATGGAGTTGGGAAATGGAGTGCCATGTATGAGGAACAGGGGAGTCTAGTTTGGCTGGACCGTAGAGTATGGAAAGTGATTAATGTATAATGAAGTTGGAAGGATAATTTCAGAGCCAGGTTATGTGGGGACTTAAAAGTCAAACAGGGGTTTATACCTGGTGGTAGTGGTGGTGATGATGACGATGATGATGGTGACAGCAATAATTAATAACAGTAGCTAGCACTTAAATAATGCTTGCTTCATGCCAGGCATTGTGCTAAACACTACAATTTTTATCTCATTTGACTCTGATTGTGCCACCTAACTGCTTTAGGGAGCCAATGGAGTTTGAGTAAAGGAATGATCTTTACTTAGAGAAAGTCTGTGGCAACTATGTATTGGGCGATAGTATCAGCAAGCACCCTAGCATACCCAGGGTGGCTCTAGCACAGGTTCTTTGATCTGCTTTTCTAAAGGAGAGCAACTCAAAATGGGTTAACAATCTTACTTTAATCACTCAAACATATATCATTTACTTAGTTCAGGGGGAAAAGTTAACACCCTGAACTTCAGAGAATACAAACAGAAGTTACAAGCAGAAGTTACAAGCAGACAAAGAAACAGATCAGCAGACAGGGCTTCCAGCCATCTGACTATTACATCCATACCTAGTTAGTTACCAGAAAGGGAAGCACCAGCATCTGGATTTTCAAAGCCAGGGGTCTCAACAACTGCTCAGTCTAGTCTGGCCTAATCACACAACTCTTTCCAAAGTGAGCTCCTAAGCAAAAACTCATATCAGGGTATATGTAGCCTTCTTCTGGATCAGAGAATGTCACAGCCCTCTTGACCCACTGCCCAGTCACAAAGTAATAAGGTGTGGGTGCTCCTGAAAAACAAGTGACCACATTTAGCCTATTAGGGGGCAAAGTAGATTTTCAAATCAGGGAAGGTTCTCAGAGTCACTTAAGCCTATCAGAGGGCCTAGGGGCAGGGAAGATCTTCAGATTCCCATAACAGTGATGGATAAGAGTGGGAAAGAATAGAGGTAGGAAGATGAGGGACAGAACCAAGGTGCTGAGAAAAGAGTTCAGATAATAGAAGTGTCATGGAGGTGGAATAACTGATTGGATATATTTGCTAAGAGGGAGTAAAAAGTCTAAGGTAACAAGATTATAGGCATGGGATAGAGGAAGAATGGCAATGAAATAGGTTAATTCAGTAGAGGGGAGTGTCTGAGGAGGATAATACATTCTATTTTGAATAGGTGGATCGTGAGATTTCTGTGGGACATCCAGTTTCAAATGTCCAAAAGACATTTGATGATGTGGAACTGGAGCTCGAAAGATCTTGAACTGCATATAGAGAGCTTTCCAAGTAGAACTGAGGTCCTAAGAATTAGTTTGGTAGTAATTGGTCTTGGTCTGCTAAAACTTTTAGACTACAAATTTTATTTCCCTCTCCTCTAAAAATTGTTTTAAAGGGCAGAGATAAAAGGGGTAAGGGAAGGAGAGAGAAGCAATAGATCTTTGGTTGTTCATCACAATAAAATTTGCAAAATGCTTTACTCATGAGTGCCCTGTAAGTTAGCTCCTGCTTTTATTCAAGATGTTCTTGGGATTCTAAATAAAATATCCTGGTAAGATTAATTTTATGTCAAGTTACAAAAATAAAGATACTAGTATTGATGAGATGAAAAAAGTCTTTTAATGTTACCACACTTGCTAATTGATTATTTAGGATTTTTCTGATTTTCAGAAATGGAAAACAACAAACCTTGGGGGTTTGTGATAGATAATGACTATTTATTATCTCTAGTAGATAATGAATATTTTTATCTCTGTAGTAGATAATAAATATTTATATCTCTGTAGTAGATAATAAATATTTGGGGGCAGCAAGATGGCTCAGGGGTTAGAGTGCTGGGCCTGGATCTAGAAGACTTGAGTTCAAATTTGACCTCAGACACTAGCAGTGTAACCCTGGACTAATCACTTAAACCCTGTTTGCCTCAGTTCCCACATCTGTAAAATAGGGATAATAATAGTACCTATAATGGATTAGAGTGGAGGAAATACCTGGAGCATAGTAAGTGCTATATAAATGTTAGCTATTATTATGCAATTGACATTGAAAATAATCTAGAAAAATGCATTTTAATTTCATATCATTCTTTCCCTAATTCTTGACATTCTTTATAATTTAGATATATAGAAGATAGGCTATAACCCCAAACACTATTTGTGATCTTTTAGAAGAGCTCTTGGGGCAGCTAGGTGGTACAGTGAATAGAGTGCAGGCCCTGGAGTCAGCAGGACCTGAGTTCAAATATGGCCTCAGACACTTAACACTTACTAGCTGTGTGACCTTGAGCAAGTCACTTAACCCCAATTGCCCTGCCTTCTCCCCTCCAAAAAGCAAAAAAAAAAAAAGAAAAGAAAAAGAAAAAGCAAAAAAAAAGAGGAAGAGCTCTTGTATAGGGAAGACACTTGAGGGTTGTTGAAGGTTAAGTGACTTGTTACCCATCTCTTTGCAGCTGACTGGGGCCGCTCCAGATTTATAGTTAACTTTAACTGAGCCCTCGCTATCTTCTCCAGTCCTTCTCCAAGACCTTGTTGCCTTCCTTTATCATTCCTCATCTTAATTTCTTTTTCTTTTTTTACACTGGCTCCTTCTTATCTAAATAGTGGGGAAAAGTACTGGACTTGGAATCCAAACACCCGGTTTCACGTGTTGCTTCCTCACAGATAGCTATGTGATATTGGACAAATCACTCTGCTTCTTGTTAGTCTTAATTGTCATTTGTAAAATATGCCTAATACCTGTCTTACCAAGGGTTTTTGCAAGGACAGTTCATAACCTTCAAAGTGACACATACAGGTGATCTGTTATTATTTAGTTACACTGATATCTCACTCTGAAGATCTTCACAAGTTCTGCATGTCCTTCCTTAAATTTTAGGTTTCAGGCATCACTCCTGAACAACTCACAGGTTTTATTCCTGCCAAATTGGGGTAAATTACCCAATCATAGGGCATTATCTGTGTCTCACACTTCTGTTATCACCTTAACACAGCCCTGGCTAGTAGGCCACGTATTTACCCATTTTCCACCAGGTCAAGACTATGCTGTACCCAATTGTCCAGGATAGGACTCCATTTATTCAATATATTTTAAGTCCCTCCTGTGTACCAGACATTAAAATTTCAGGTCTTTATTTTCTGGTCTGGTATGGTTCTTACTTTCTTCAGTACCATTGTATGTTTTAAACTTATGCATTCACTTTTTTGTAACTTCTAATCTATTGAGATTCATTGTCAGGTTCTGACCTCTTCTCCCATTTTCCCATAGTTACTTATAAATTTTAATCTTGTTTTTTAATCACCTCTTCTTCAAAATCTCCCCTGATGCCCATGCAGGTAAACACAGTCTCCTCTAAAGTTGTCAGATCAACAGTGGGCTTCACACAATATTTTGTTTTCTATTTAATGCATTTAATACAAAATATTATATATTTAACTTTCATAAGATTATAGATTTAGAACTGAAAGGCACTTTGGATAAAATATAATCTCTCCCTTTCATTTTAAAAATAAAAAAGTTGAGAGACTTAGAGAAGATAAATCTTTTCCTTAAGGTTTACCTACTTAGTTACAAAACAAAGATTCAAAACTCAGTCTTCAGACTCTAACTAAATCCAGTTGTCTGTTTGTGTCTTGCCCTTTTGTTAGATTGTAAGTAAATTTATAAAGACAAGACTATCTGATTTAAACTTTCTGTCTCCCTTGACATGATACTTAGTGCTTCACCCATCGCAGACAATTAAGGTTTGCTGAATGAATGAAGTAGTGTGGATCCAACCCTTCTCCAAACTTTAGTCACTCATGAGATTAATTTATTAATCATGGTCTATGTTCTGTCATCTATGCCTTCTGTAAAAAGCTAATTAAGTGAAAGGCCAAGGAACAGTAACTTCCCAGCACTGCCTTGGCAGTGATTGCGTTCAAAGCAGTTGTCTGATGACATCTGATAGACAATACTATTTTCTCAGGATTTTTTTCTTTTTCTTTCGATGCATTTGGCATAAAGGACTGTCTCAGACATTTTGCCCATTAAGGCATTTTATGATTATTTCTCTCTACTAATAATTGTTGAGTATTAGAACTGTGTGCATAGCACTTGTATGTTGTCCCCATTCTTCCAGATCATCATATGATTGAGGAAGATGTGGTTAGTTTGATCCATCACTTGTCATCTGTCCCTTTGCCATTTCTTTATATACCATGTTATCTAGTTATTGCTGATAATATTATGTCATGGGTGATTTCTCCCATTCAGTTTTTGAGTATTGCTTATTTCAGATAGTTAAATATGTAGAGCTTGAGGACTATAAAAAAATTAACTTAAATTTTGATGGAAACAAAGAACCTTAGTCTGCAGAGTGATATGAACAACATTCTGCCAACATTCTGTAGGTGTTAATGAAATGGTCTCATAGCTGGGATGTAGGTATACAAGCTTTTGGCTCCCTGGAATCTTTCTTGTTCTTGGGAAAAGTCAGTACCTTTTGAAGAAGCCAGAGATACAAATTCCTATTTTTCAAAGATCCTTGTGATGGTGGGATGGTCTAGTAACTTTTGTGTGAGGTTTTAGATTTTTAATTAAAAACGACAATAACAACTCTGGTCTGAAAGAATTTTATCTGCTTTGGTTCCAGGCCACTGAAACTGGCAATAGAAAGTTGATATCCCTTCAACTGGTTGCTTCATTTGAATCTCAAATTTTTTTGTAAATCTTTTTATTTAACACTTAAATAGAAAATAAGAAAAGAAAAAAAAACAACATTGCCATGTATACACCAGACCATAAGAGAGGATTAAATATAAAACAATAAATTTCCATTTCAAGAAAACCTATAAATATTATACATTGTTTTCAAAACTGTCCAGTTTTTTCTTTGCTTCCTCGTTGGTTTTTTTTGTTCTGTGCTGCACAGTTTTTACATTATTTTTTTCACCTCTCCCACCCTGAAGAAGGCTTCAATTAAGCATGGATACCTCTGTGTGTGTGTGTGTGTGTGTGTGTATATGTGTATGTGTGTGTGTGTGTGTGTGTGTGTGTAATCATTTTAGCCAATCTGATAGGTATAAAATATCTCAACGTTGTTTTAATTTGCATTTCTCTAATCAATAATGATTTACAGCATTTTTTTAATAGGGCTGTGAATCGTTTTGATCTCTTCTTTTTTTTTCCTTCTTATTTCTTTTATTTATTTATTTTATTTTACATCATTCATTTCCATGAGATATTTTAGTTTGCATCATTCATTTCCACGAGATTTTGAGTTACATATTTTCTCAGCATCTTTCCCCTACCCACCACCCCAAAACAGCCATCCCAGTGTATCCCTCCTCCCCCAGTCTATTCTCTCCTATGTCTTACCCCCTCACCCCTCTGACTTTTCATAGGGCAGGATGGATCTCCCAACCACCGTGCCTGTGTATCTCAAGTTCCAGTTGGATGTAGTTAATAATATTAATAATAATAATTGTATATATATATAGATATATATTTATAACATTTGATTATGGAACTTTAGATTCTAGATTCTTTCTCTTCCTCCCTTGTCACCCACCCCCACTGGAAGGACAAGCAATCAAATACAGGCTGAACATGT
>CM053586.1:121438534-121486949 GCA_028646515.1 Pseudochirops corinnae
AGCTCTGGCTGTGCTGTCTTGCAGCTCTCTGCCTCTCAGCAGATTCACATTTAACTGGCATGATTGTGAAGGCAGATTATGAAGAACAGACCAAGAAGCTGCTAAAAATAGTGGAAAACTGGTTGAGTTGATGGGTCCTGGGAGCCAGAGAAGATGGAGGAAAGGTTGGGTGATGAGTAAGGGAGGAATAAAGTGAGAAGAACGTATTGAAATCTTTAGGTTGTTGTTAGGATTTATATAATGTAATGTTATTTGGGGGTGCTCCTGTCCCATCGAATGTTTATTATGCATGCCAGACTTTGCTGCCTCTCAGGCACAAAAGTAGTTTGTAGCTTTTTCAAGGTGATGGGACTTGAGTTGAACCTTGAACAATGAAGGAGACTTGGGTAAGTAGAGAGAGAGAATAGGAAGAGCATTTTTGGTGGGATGGGGAAAGGGAGATATAACTCTCTGCCTGGTGTACTTTTCCCATAATATCCTGACTTGTCAACATGAACATCTCATTAACATGTTCACCTCCTTTCCACCCTTCCCTACGATGCCAGTACTATAGGATCTCTAGAGATAGCTCTAAACCTATGATCCTCTAGTATTGTCTACAAAGTTGGCAGCCTCACCTCTCCTCTTAATGTTGTGAAGATTTTGATGCTTTTTAAAATACCCTCCAAGCTACCAGATGCAAGTTTCTTCTTGACAGCTCTCTGTGCCTTTATTCACATTTGAAATCTTCAACATTTTTGGCTTTTGCTTGACTTTGCATGCCTAGTGCACATTCTCAAAGTAAGTTTTCCCATGTTTTTTCATCTCTTTTGTAACAGCTCTTAAAGGTCCAGTTATTTAGTGAATTTTGCATTTTGCATAATGGTGATAGCTTCCCCTTCACATTGCTTTGTTTTTTTCCCAGGCCCTGTCTTCACAGTATCTTAGGAGGCTTTTTCTGATGGACCCAATTGTTAGTACTTACCCACTGTGACTTGAAATTACTTTGTACTTATTTTATGTAATATTTTATATTCTCTTAAGAGCCAAACTCCAAACCTAGAAGAACTGAGTCTGAGTGTTCCCTCTGACATCTATTGACAGTGTGATAATGAGCAAATTGCAGCTAGTCTCTCAGGATTTTATGTAGACAACTCTCTAAGACTATAAGTTCTTAGATGAGAAGATGCCTTTCTGCTTTATTAGAGGGAATTTCTTCACCAATATGTTCCTTATATAAGTGAAGTCACATGTGTAGTCTGTGTCCCTTGTTTTAATCAGTGGTTTGTGTTTCCTTCTGATAGCATAAATCTCTTACTGGTAGGGCCTGTTTATATTTTTGTCTATGCATCTGTAACCCTTAATACAGTACTTTGAACATAGTAAGCAAAGACTTACTGGAGTGGATGAATTCAGGGGCATTCTAAGTGCCATGACTTCCTCAGACACAGCATAGCAACAGAGTAAGTGAAATTTGTCCCTGGAGCCGTCCTGCCTATTTAGACTTGGAATCATAGACTAAGCTGGAAAGGACTTGAGAACACCCAGATCTGCCCCCTTCATTTTATAGATGGAAACTT
This sequence comes from Pseudochirops corinnae, assembly GCA_028646515.1. NCBI lineage: Eukaryota > Metazoa > Chordata > Mammalia > Diprotodontia > Pseudocheiridae > Pseudochirops > Pseudochirops corinnae. Next base: position 121,440,094 of record CM053586.1, read on the forward strand.
AGGCCCCGATGGTGGTATCAAGACTTGCCAAAGATTATAGTTAATAAATATCAGGACTAGGACCTGAACTTGGCTTTCCAGACTCCCTGTGTGGGATTCTTTCTGTTATGCCCAAGTTCTGCTTTCTTCTGTTCTGAGTCACTTAAGGGGGCCTACCTAGGCCTGTTGCTTATAAAGCAACACTCCCTTCCCACCAACATCAGATGACCTCAAGTTTTAGACAATCCGATTAAGTAGTTCACGCTAAGGTGTGAATGGTCAGTAGGCATAAATGTTCCCAGAAGATATTTGCGTTTTTAAAAGGGCACTAATTTTGTAGGAATATCTGATAGACTGTATTGGAGACATAGGCATAGGCCCCTTGTCTTCTCTTTTTGAAGTAGGCAATAGACCTAGTAGGGATTGTAGAACTGTCTTGCCAGATTTTCCAAAAGGGGGTGCCATTTCCTACTTTTTTTTTGAGGAAGCAGAAGGGGATATGGATTAATATAGGTCCTTGGCCCTAGATAGAACTGGAAAAAAGAAAAAGATATTCCCATACATCTTCTCTGGCTGCCTCCATATACCTGGAATGTTAACCTTCCTTACTTTCTGTCGCCAGACTTCCCTGGCTTCCTTTAACTCAGCTAAAATCTCACCTTCTGCAAAAATAAAAACACTTTTCCAGATGCCCTTAATACTAGTACTTTCCCTCTCTGACATGACCTCCAGTTTGTCCTGTGTTTGTATAGTAGGTAGACACTTGAAATTCTGAGTAAAATACCTGAGAGGAAATTGTTTTCTGGGCCACCAGCAGTAGAGACAAAGCAATATTACCCCTAGCCATCAAACTTCCCACAAGATTGAAACCCCACTGGTCTGCATGGCTCCACCCAATATAATTAGACCCCCAAGAACCCTAAAAATACTATGTATCTTCAAGTAGCATCACTCAAAGCATTACATACAAGATAAAATGAGATAGCCCCCTCTGGCAAAGAGCTAATAAACCTATTTTATTTAAGTGCAAAATATTGACAGAATCAACAGGACTTGGAGAACACCCAGATCTACCCCCTTCACTTTATAAATGGAAACTTAGTCCCTGATGATGGTATCAAGACTTGCCAAAGATTAGTTAATAAATATCAGGCCTACTACCTGAACCTGGCTTTCCACACTCCCTGTGTGGGTTTCTTTCTATTATGCCCAAGTTCATAGTTGTTTGCTTGTCATCTTCCCCATTACGATGGGATCTCCTTGACTGTTTTTGCCTTTTTTGTATCCTAGCACCTAGCATAGTGTCTGGTGCATAGTGAGCATGTATGTAGTAAATGCTTGTTAACTTCACTTGACTTAAATTTACGTATGTGTGTCTTCACCAGCTTCTGTCAACGCTAGCCCCAGCTCTCCCACCTCCTCCCTTTCTCATTTGTGAATAAAGGCTATTGATTCTGTCAGTATTTTGCACTTAATGAAATAGGTTTATTAGCTCTTTGCCAGAGGGGGCTGTCTCATTTTATCTTGTCTGTAATGCTTTGAGGTATGCTGCTTGAAGATACATAGTATTTTTAGGGTTCTTGGGGGTCTAATTATATTGGGTGGAGCCATGCAGACGAGTGGGCTCAATCTTGTGGGAAGTTTGATGGCTAGGGGTAATATTGCTTTGTCTCTACTGCTGTTGGCCTAGAAAACAATTTCCCCTCAGGTTTTTTACTTAGAACTTCAAGTGTCTTTGGACTTAAGGGCAGCTGAAAAGGTATGATGATGGTTCATTGGTAAATTTTTTGTACCTCTGATTTTTGAGTTGAAGTTACTCAGCATGCTCATCTCTTAAGTAAACTGGGTTGCCTGTTAAATACTGAAGAATTTACAGATCCTGTTAAAGCTCTCAATTCATCTTCCACCTCATACCTTAGACCAGCAGTTCTCAGCCTGTGAGTTGCAACTCCTTTGGGGGTCTAAAGGGGTCGCCTAAGACCATCAGAAAACACATATTTCTGATGGTCTTAGGAACTGAGACACTGCTCCTCTATCTGTCTCCATGCGGGTCCGCCCGCATGCAGATACACCCACATAAGAGTATTAAAGGGTCGAGGAATTAGGAAGGTTGAGAACCACTGCCTTTGACCTTTCCTGATTCCCCTAAGTTGTTAGTATTTTCTTCTCCCCCCGCATTTACTTTTTATTTATTTTGAAATCATCTGTGACAGTGTTCCCAGTTCCCATTCCAGTAGAATGTAAAATCTTAGACGTGGATGTTGTTTCATTTTTCTTTTGTATCCTTAGTGCCTAGACCAGTGTCTGCCATGTGATAGATGCTTCGTAAATATTTGTTGAATCGAATTCCCTCTGCTAACTTCTCTCTTCTTATGCATCTTTTTGCTTTCTATGTCCTTTTTCTTGAGGGTCTGTTCTTACGTATGTTCTGAATTCAAAGTGGTCTTTTATGTGCAACACCTATATTTTATAGATTCATCTGAGTTTTTATTTTGAAATTGAAACAAGAAATAGCATGACTACAAGTTAATAGTAGTCAGGCTTAATCAAATTTCAAACTTGACTGTGGAAGCTCTAAATGTCCTTTGAACATTGCCAGCCTAATGTAACATTGTTGAGAAAATTCCGTTTTCCATTTGGCAGATATGCCTGTTGGAATGTTCTGTATATAGAACAGTATTTAAAATGTGCATACATAGATTTTTTTTTTCCTTTCTAATTTGTGAATTTTATAATAGCCATAATTTCTTTGTCAGTTGTGATCTAACAGTAAATAGAATGTTTTCAGGCAGTTTAACCTTACCAAGTGTAGACTCTTTTCACAGTGAGATACCTGGTAAAAGCAGCCCAGAAATAACTTAATTTAACATTTTTTTTTTTAATCTTCTTGCAAAGGACAATACTGGTTTAAAGTACAAGTTCATTCGAAAAGTATAACAGAGAAGGATGAAAGAAGAGGCATTGTAGTATGGTAGATAAGAGTGATTAGGAAACCCTGGATTTGAATCCTTTCTCTGCCACTTGTCGGCATGGGCAACTTATTACACCATCTGGTCCTTACTTGTCTCTTTTGTAAAATGGGGGTGGTGGTGGTGACCTCAATGGCCTCGCTTGTATCCTTCATATATAATTCTGTGGTAATACTATAAGCAGTATAGGTTCACAAAACAATGAAAAGTGGTGAAGCTCAACTAAGAATTTAAGAATGGAAAGAGGGCAACAAATGGGCACAAAATGGGATATATTTGCTAAATATTGATGTAGCAATCTATTATCAAAAAGATGACGGTGATTTGGATTCTATGCCTCCATACTCAAAGTACTATTTAAAAAGAGATGTCATTGTAACAAGATAAAATTAGAAAGATGTGTATGTGTACATATGAGAGACAGACAAGAAACACAGAGACAAGAGATGAAGATAATTTCAAAGGTGAAGTGATGAGCACCCAGAATAGGGGGAAAGGTCCCCTGTAAGAGGTGAAATTTAAGCTTATCCTTGAAGGAAGCAGCGGATAGGAAGAGGAAGAGGTAAGGGAACAAACCATCAAAGGTGTGGGAGGCCCAGTACAAGGCATGGAGACAGCAGATGGAGCTGTCCTGTTAGAGGCACAGTAGGTAGGTAAGTATAGCTGGGGAAGGGAAGGAACCAGGTATCTATGAGGCATCCACTCTGTGCTGGGCATTTTACAAATATTGTCTCATTTGAGCCTTACAACAACCCTGGGAGGTAGTTATCATTATCCCCATCTTACAGTTGAGGAAACTGAGACAAACGGAGGTTAAGTCACTTGCCCAGGATCACACAGCTAGTAAGTGTCTGAAGCCAGATGTGAACTCTGATCTTCCTGATGCCAAGCCTAGCTGTCTCTCTATTTCACCATCTCACTGGATTGTAGAGTGTGGAGGGGAGGAATGGGTAACAAGTCTGGAAAGGTAGAAAGGGGAAAGGCTGTAAATTACTATTTCAGCCTAGAAGTGATAGGGAGTCAGGAGCTCTTCAAGCAGGGGGTGACATGTTCAGGCCTGTGCCTTAGAAAAATCACCTTGGCAACTGAATGGAGGATGAGTTGTAATGGGAAGACACTTGGATTGGGCATACCAGTGAGGCCGTGTGGCATAGTGGAAGGACCACTGGCCTGAGAGTTAGGAGTAACTTAGGTTTGAGACCTAGGCCTCTGATGCTTACCAGATATTTTGATTTGGATAGGTCATTTCACCTCCATGGACTTCATTCACTCCATGGACATCTGTAAAATGGAGGTAATACTACCCATAGTACTCACTTCCCAGGAGAACAGTCAAATGAGGTTACGTCTAAAAAGTGCTTTGCAGATCTTTCAGTGACATACAAATGGCTGTTTTTTCCACTGCACCATACAGACTCTCCCAAAGTAGAGGGTCACATGTGGCCTGAGCATTTCTTTCCTTCTGCCCGTCTTAGTCTCTTCATTTAATCGTCCAGTAGTAGTAGTCCTAGTCCCATTTGCCATAGTCTGGTATATCTCCATTTATGATTTTCTTTTTCTTATAACCTGTGTCTTTTTTTCCCTCTTTCACATCAGTGAGGAAGTATGTAAATATAGGCAAGGGAGCTGGATCAGAAGGGTACCTCTAGGTTGCTTATTGAGATTCCTGCCTGGTTAAAACTATTGTATAACATGACAATAAAAATACTACATATACCAAAGATGGGCTTTTTAAGAATAGAAGAAGGCAAGACAGTGATGTGAGACCTTCCTCTGTCCCTGTTAGCTAAGAATTGTGGAGAGAACAAAAAAAAGAACACTCATGAGCACTCCCAACACTATTCTTTTAGTGGGGAAAAAAATTATGTTATTGAAAGAGTAGGCAGTAAAGGCTAACAACACTAACATTTTATTTTACTGTGGTTTTATTTAAAGTATGATTAACTGCCTTTTTGCAAAAGGTCTGTTTGATCATTTAAGTGTGCTAGAAATAGTTGTGGAAGGCTTTTGTAGCCTCCTCCAATTAGATTCCCTGCTTGTCCTCTTTTACTCCTTCTAAATCATCTCCTACATAGCTGCCAGAGTCATCTTCCTAATGAGCTAGTCTGACCATGTCATTCCCCTGGTCAAAAAGCCCTCCCTTCTCCTGATTGTCGCTAAGATAAAATACAAACACCTCGTCTTCGCGTTTAAAGCAGTTCATGTTTTGGCTCCCCGCTACTTTTTCAGGCTTATTTTATACCTTTCCATTCATGCTGCATTCCAGCCTAACTGACTTTTTTGCTCTTCTTTAAAGTTGGCGTCTGTTTCCCACATCCGTGCCTTTGCTTCTCCTAGCCCAGGCCATTACTGGAGTGCACTGTCTTTGTCTCAACTTCTTAGCCCCAGGCTTCTTTCTAGGCTCCTGTGGGGAAACCTTTTCTGCCCCCCTTGAGTTACTAGCCATCTTCCCCTTGTTAAATTATCTTACGTATTCTTGTCTGTTTATGTATTGTCACTCACAGTAGAGGGTAAGTAAGTTCCCCAAGGGCAGAGATACCCCCCCACCCCCCATGCCATTTTGTCTGTATGTCCCTAGTGCCCAGCACTGTGCCTTGCCTATAACAGATGCATAGCAAATAACTGTTAGATTTGCTTGGAGTTAGGAACCGAGTTGGTCCTTACTAAGACCTTCAGTTATCCAGAGCACTGATGTTCTTTCTATAAGTGGAAGGTTGATCTGGAATGAAAAGGAAGTAAATGTGGGGCAAAGGAATCCAAAATGAACAAATGTGGCCGTGTGTTTATTGAGATATGGCTAAGAGGCTTACCAGGCAGTGTGACAGAGCTGATAAAGTGCTACACTTGGTGTTGGGGAAACCTGGCTTCAAATTATTCTTCTGATAATTATGCATTGGGTGACCATGGACCAATTAATCATTCACTTTGTGTCTGCTTCCTTGTGTGGTTATAATAATGCCCATAGTACCTACCTCACTGTTGTGACGCTCAAATGAGTTTATATACCTTAAGTGCTTTACAAAAACTCTAACATCCCATGTAAATGCCAGTTATTATTGAGATAATATAATACATTATAATATATAATAATATTTATTATTATATATTATTATATGTAATAATATAATATATAATTATTATTCTATAATAATAATATATGTAATAATATAATATATAATAATAAATATAATATTATATAATATAATATTATATTATATTAATATAATATAATATTATAATATAATATAATAATAATATATTATTATCCAGGACAAGCCATGGATTCAGAAAGAACCAGGTTCAAGCCCTGTCTCTGATATAACCAGCTATGTGACTAGGAGCACTTTACCCCTCATGGCTCCAAGACATTCTACAAGACTATAAATAAATGACAGATGAGTCACTGATCTAGCTTAGTGATGAGAATCCCCACACCAGGAATATTCTATGTGAATGAAATCATGGAAGTGGACCCAGAATACTAAAATGATGATATTCTTTGAAGCATTCTGTAAAAGCAGATTTATGGATGTGTTTCTAAATTATGAGGATTACTTGTTAGCATAGTAATTCTCTTAGTTTTGTGGTGATTTTATGACATTTTCCCCTAGACGGTATGAATGGTTAGATTTCACATGGAACCAGACTGTTAGAACTAATGAATTAATAATAGCATTTATGTAGTGCTTAGAATGTTTGCAGAACACTTACAAAGAACTCATTTTATCCTTCAAACAACCCTGGGAAGTAGGTACTATTATAATGCTGATTTTACAGATGAGGAAACTGAAGCAAACAGGTTAAATGACTTGCCTAGCACCACACAGCTAGTAAGGGTCTGAGACTGGATTTGAACTCAGTTCCTCCTGAATGCAGGTCCAGCACTCTTATCTACTTAACTTCCTACCTGCCTTTAATTTACAAACACCTGTAAATGATGCACAAGATCACACATTAACAAATGGTTATGCAACCAGTTCAGAAAGGATCTTGGAGATCCTTTAATTTATCTACCTTGTTTTGCAGCAGAAGAAATGAACATCTTGCTAAAAATGTTTCCATTTGAGGATAGGAATAAAGACTGGACTTTGTAATTTTGCTGGTGTAGGGAATTCCTGGATGAGGAAGTTCCCTCTACTAATGTTAAGCGGGCATTTCTACACAGCCAAGACTTTGAGAGGGGCCTATAACACTGGGAAGTTAAGTGACCTGCCTCAGGTCACACACAAGCCGGTCTGTGTCAGAGGTAGGACTTGGACCTGTGTCTTTCAGGGTTTAGCTGTGTCTTTCAAACCATCACATTGTGCTGCCTTGCATTTTAGGTTTAAAAATAGAAGACTCTGAAAAGATATTACAAGACATGCTATTATATTTGACTTACATAAAGTAGGGAAATTCAAATGAATTTTGTGGTTACTTCTTGACAAAAATCAGAAGAAAAATGAACTTCCCCATCTGTAAGAATATATTATTTCCTTTTTTTGTGGACTGACTGCCAAGTCCTTGCTGTGTCTATGATTCTAAGCCACTTGAGATAACGTTTTTTTGGAATCCTTCCTTATTTTATTTCTCAGTCTTTTAATTCTCAGAGAGCAGGTTATAGAAGTGATTTGCTTTATGATTATACATTCACAGATAAAATATAAGCTGGTATAGGAAGAAAATGTTTAAAAATGGATTATTGAGAGCTGCCTTGCCCCACTGGCATTATAGGTAAAGATGTAACTCAATAAAAGTGTGCTAGCCAGTTAGATTTAGAGCTGAGTACTATTCCTTGTGCCAGTTATTGGTAGTGCAGATAGATGAGTTATGACAGTGGTTTCAGCATGATGTTAACATTTTGTCAGTCTGTCTAGGGAAGTCTAGGGAACATATGCCCTGTGTTAATTTTATATTTTATAGTTATAAGGGCAGGTACTATACTGTGATTTGATATAGGGCAAGGATTCTGTGTGTGTGTGTGTGTGTGTGTGTGTGTGTGTGTGTGTGTGTGTATGCATATGCATGCATGTGACATAGACCTTTTGGCATTCTTTTTAAATCCTATGGTCCTCTTCCTAGAAAAATATTTTTAGATATTTAAAGAAAATGCTAAATTTTATTTAGACATTAGCAAACTCCGATGGGAAGAAATTCCTTTTACCAATACAAGTCTGTACCCTCTTTGCAGCATCTGGTCTTAAAGCATAGAAGACTGAGGAAGACCTTAGGTGATTTGTCTAGGATGGCTAGGCTAGCATGTGTCAGAGGGAGGATTTGATCCCAGGCCTTTCTGGGAATAATAATAAAAAAATAAATTGAAGAAAGTCTTTCCTTAATTGAAGCCAGCCATAGGTCCGGTTGTTAAATAATTAAAGGTTTATTTTTTTACCCTCCCATCAACTTTTCCCTACACTTCCTTAACATTTCCCTTAGAAAACCATCCAATATTTCATTCTTTCTCTCAGCTAGTTAATGGCTAGTGTTATGGCATGCCTTAATTTGTAACTTTTGCTTGAAACCTACCCAGTAGTATTGTTCAGTTTGCTTCTTTTAAAGATGAATTACTAAAGAAAGAAAGCATTCAAGACAAATAAATTAAGATATCAATAAATTAAGAATGATTAGGGGTGGGATGAGGAGTTATTTGTCATACTGACAGGGTTCTCAGAAGTGCAAAACAGTAAAATCTAGACTCTTAATATTGCAGTTTAAATAATAATAATCAAGTAGCTAACATTCTATAATGCTTACTACATGCCAGTCACTGTGTTGAGCACTCCATAATTATAATCTGATCTGATCCAGCAACCCTGGGGTCTAGGCGCTATTATTATCCCCATTTTACCCATGAGGAAACTAAGGCAAACAGAAGGTAAGTGACTTGCCCAGGGTCACACAGCTTGTAAGTGTCTGAGGCTAGATTTGAATTCAGGTCTTCCTGACTCCAAGTGTGATGCCCTGTCTGCTGTGTGCCATGATATATTGTAAAATAAAAAGTGACCACCTAAATTGGGTTACAAGTATGTGTTTGTTTAAAAATTGTTTTCTGTTTCCTTAGGGTATTCAAAATTCTCAACAATTCTCCATCTTGGTTTACACATAAAAAATAAGAAACCAATATTTCATTGTTGATAAGGTTAGAAAAATGACTGAGTATTTTTAATAGTTAAGAGTAAAATGAATGAGAGATGGTAGTGGGGAATCTTTATTACTGGGGGTAGTGACCTCACTGATGAAATCAAGGCAGATTTTTCAAAGGAAAGTAAAACTTAAAAAAAAAAAAGGTAAGATTAGAAATGTAAAGAAAAATGTTTTTGTTCTTTTCAGATTTAATTCCTATCCTCTGTGGTTTATTTTCAGTTAGACGGACTGCTGGGGAAGATGGAACGCCTCTGTTTCCAGGCTTGTGTTTCCAAGTTGGCCAAATGGAGTCTGCTGATCTCTGGTGAAATGTTTCGAGGCCCCCTGTGTCCTGGATCGGATGTTCCATCCTTCTGAATCCAGTCATGGTCTTCTCAGCAGTACTGACAGCTGCCCATTCTGGGACAGCAAACACAACTTTTGTTATCTATGAAAATGCCTACATTAATTTGACCACACCTCAGTCTGTCCTTCACGGTGGCATAGATTCCCCCCTGAGGCATGCTTCGGATGCCATGACCACAACGGAGATCAGTGCTTTGACAGTGAATAGTACATCGGCCTCTTCAACGTCAGAAGCTTTTAAGAGCCTCAGTTTGCCTCTCCAGATCATCCTTTCTGCCATCATGATATTTATTTTGCTGGTTTCTTTTCTTGGGAACTTTGTTGTCTGTCTCATGGTCTACCAGAAGGCGGCTATGCGTTCTGCAATTAATATCCTTCTTGCTAGCTTGGCATTTGCAGACATGTTGCTTGCGGTTCTGAATATGCCCTTTGCCCTGGTAACTGTTCTCACAACTCAGTGGATTTTTGGGAAAGTCTTCTGCCGGGTGTCAGCTATGTTTTTCTGGCTCTTTGTTATTGAGGGAGTTGCTATCCTGCTAATTATAAGCATTGACAGATTCCTGATTATAGTTCAGAGGCAGGATAAGCTGAACCCATACCGCGCAAAGATGCTTATTGCCATTTCTTGGGCCACTTCCTTTTGTGTGGCATTCCCTTTGGCTGTGGGCAACCCAGAGCTGCAGATACCTTCCAGAGCCCCGCAGTGTGTGTTTGGCTATACCACCAACCCTGGTTATCAGGCCTACGTCATACTGGTGGTCCTCATTTCTTTCTTTATTCCTTTCCTGATGATGCTGTATTCTTTTATGGGCATCCTCAATACTGTGCGGCACAATGCAGTCCGAATTCATAGCTATCCCGAGGGCATATGCCTCAGTCAAGCCAGCAAGTTGGGCCTCATGAGTCTGCAGAGACCCTTCCAGATGAGCATCGATATGAGCTTTAAGACACGTGCCTTCACCACCATCTTGATTCTCTTTGTTGTCTTCATCATCTGCTGGGCCCCATTCACTACCTACAGCCTCGTGGCCACGTTTAACAGCCACTTCTACTACAAGCACAACTTCTTTGAGATCAGCACCTGGCTCCTCTGGCTCTGCTACCTCAAATCTGCTCTGAACCCACTGATTTACTACTGGAGAATCAAGAAATTTCATGATGCCTGCTTAGACTTAATGCCCAAGTCCTTCAAGTTTTTGCCACAGCTCCCAGGCCACACAAAACGACGCATCCGCCCCAGTGCTGTATACGTGTGTGCAGAGCACCGAACAGTAGTGTGAAACAAAAACAATTGCATGTTTACACATGGGTGGTAGTTTTTTTTCCCACCTTATGACTGATTTTTTAAAGATGTGGCTTCCTCATCTTGTACACATATACACACAGACATACATATTCACGTATGTATAGATATTCATTTCTATATAGGTATACATAAGTGTATTGGAGTGGGTGTATGGGTGTGTGTGTACAAGTTGAGAGAAATTATTTATTGGTTGTATTGTTTACTAATAGCAAAGCTAAGATAGATGTTACCTCCAGAATTCAAGGGGAGCCCACACTTTGGGTGCGAAAAAGTTGTGGGTTTTTGTTTTTTTTTTTTGCTCTTACCACGTGGATGGGGTTTGTGCTCAGCGCTCACTGAGCCTCTACTTTGGTGTGTCGTATTGTTGTATGCTGCTAAGGTGTTCTTTTTTTTAGTTTTGCATGTTTTTCCCCCCTAGGAAGACCCTGCTGCTTTTTTGCCATTGCATTGGAGCCAAAAACCTTGCATTCCTCAGTGGAAAAATGTCAACTATTTAATTATTATTATTAAAAATAATGACTGAGTTATTAATGGTAATAGTAAAACTCTAGGGGTTGTGACATTTGAAAAGTCATTAATATTTACTTTGGTGCACTTTATGAAACAGTTATAAACTGCAATTCATCTGATGTTTTAGGCCACACATTTTTAAAAATTATTTTTACATGTGGTTCATTTTATTTTAATCTAATGTGTTAGAAAAAAATGCTCTTCTTTATTCTAGGCATATAGTTTCTTTCATCTTTCCTCTGCATTACCAGTTTTATTGGCTGAAATTATTAAAGGTTATTAAACTCGGCAGTATTTTTGTTATAGTAGGGGTCAAAAGGGCAGAACTGAGGCAATTGGAAGCCAAAGGTTCATATCTATGTCAAACAGACATAGGGATAGGGTCTGGGTCTATTATTTTGTTAGTATAGAGAAATCTTTGATGAGGAAATTCTCTCTCCCAATACAAGTTGATGCCTTCTCTTCAACATATAGAGTTGTTTAGAACACTAAGAGGTTAAATAATTTGCCAAGGGTTATCCAACCCGTATGTGTCAGAGTCTAGGATTTGAACTCAAGTCTTTTGGCTCCAAAGCCACATCTCTAGCCACTGAACCATGCTGCCTATATAAAATAGGAAGTGGTCATTGAAGAAGAGAAAGTTGTCTTATATAATAAGGGTTAATTTTAGTGACTAAAGAATTGCTCATTCTTTTCAAGTACAGGGTATGTTACATTTAGGGACCAAAAAAGAAATGAAGGAGGTTTAGAGTTTCCTTGGCCTTTTATATGCCAGAACTTGTATATAGGAATGGGGTATAGAATTGTAGAGTTGATCTTGCACTGAAAATTAGAACTAAACCTACACGCAAAGCTAAGTGAAACGTCAAGGCCATGAGATAATTTACTGACTGAGAAAATCAGCAGTTGGGTAACATTTCCAGTGCTTTTTGTACAGGCCTTCATGTTTAAGGATCATGCTGGACTTTGACTGTAGCTCCCTCCAGATCTACCCACAGATGTGGGTTGGGGCAGTGTATCAGCCGTGTTAATGCCAACCTCTAGCAAAGCCAGGATTTTAGGACATAGGCATTCTCTGAATTGAAAATCTCCCCCTAGTAAGTGTAAATGGGATAGATTTAGAAATCAGTCATATGCACTGGAATAGGACAGGTACTTAAGGTTTTTCAGTAGTAGTGATGAATCCACACTGCCTCTCCCAACCCACACTTGCTTATTGATTTAAAAAAAAATACTGTCTCCATTTTGACAGCTGGAAATATAGGGACTATTCATGGGCCTGATCCTACTACTAATCCACATGAGAGCTTTGACCTGCTCCATTTCTAATCTACACTGGTTTGCCCCTCTTTAGAAACCTCTTTAGAAACCTCTGCTGTTGGGGCTCACCATATTTATCGCAAATTTAATGTGGATACCAAGATGTCGTAACCTACTATAGCTCAGAACTCTTGAGCTCAAGGGATCTTTAGGCCTCAGCCTCTCTGGTGACTGGGATTACAGGTTCTTATTACTGGTAATTTATAGCATGTGTACAAAACATCCACATGGGATGAGATAAGGACAATGAAAGTAAATCCAGCTGGTCTATAAGGAACTGAACTTTGGGCTTCTCTGCTTTAATTAAATTGAAGTAGTAACTATTAATATTTCTGATTTATAGTATCATCACCCTCCACCCCAGCCTCCACAGCTCAAGAGTTTCAGTGATTTCAGGGTATTAATCATCTTTAATAGCTCAAAAGAGCGTTTGCAGGAATGGAAATAGGTATTTGAATAATCCAAATCAGAAGACTGTAATGACATTGCTCTCCAGTATTTCCTTGAACTTTTTGCTTCCCCATCTCTTTCTCAATATTGGTATAATGCGTTGTACCATCATAAGAGCTGTGGATTTGGAGGGCTAAAGGAAATATGAAAACCCAGGGGCTCTAATTTTAAGGTATCCATCTGCTATCAAGTCAAAGGCTTTTGTAACACTGTGTAGATCCACGTGTTGAGTTGGGACCATTTTCATCTGATAATCACCTACATCCTTAATTTTTTAATCAATATTTTTCACTTCCCATTACACATGTAAAATTAGTTGCTAGCATTAGAAGTTTGACAGTATTCACCAAGTAGATTAACATTTACTAAACTGTTCCACAGAGCCCTGGTGTTCCTCCTTATGATGTCAGTAGGGGTCTCATAAGAAAATTTTCATGCTATCAATATTTTCCCTCTAAAATGTGAAATAATATGTCAGTAGTACTTGGTGACAATTTTTCAGAATTTCCCTAACCAACTTTTTCATTCTTGAGTTGCTTGATACCCCTATTCCCAGTCGAGCATTTGTGGGTTTTGTTAATATATTTCAAGTCCAAAACTACTCTGTGGCCAAATTAATTTAGTCGATTTTTTCTTATGTAAAATATAAACCCTGTAGTTTATACTAGTCACAGACTGAAATGTGTTGTTCACCTTTAACCAGTTCTTCACTAACTGGATTTTCAAAACAGGTATTACTGTGGTATAATTGGAGAGAGAATAAGTCTCTAAGGCTAATAATCAGTATAATCTGCATTCTCCTACATGGTTGTTTTATTCACTGTGTGTTTTTGTTTTAAAAATTCTGCCAGGTAGTTGTAATTTTATCTTTTACTTTGAAAGAAAAGTTTATTAGATACTATTGTACTAGTTATGAACAGTGCAGCATGTGACAGGATTTTATGTTGAGATGCCATGTGATGCTAAAAGGATCCTGAAAGATCAACAGTGATAACCTGGCCGCAGTGCTAATAATCCTGGAAAATCGTGTGATCCTATAGTAGAATTTCAAGGTTATGTTTACGGAACCATACAATCTTGTTGTATCTAGAGCTGGAAAGATATCTCAGAGATCATCTATTCCAACTCCTTCATTTTACAGAAGAGGGAAGTGATTCCTGGAGAGGTTGAAGGACTTACCCCACATCACATAGGTAGTGACAGCTAGAATTTTTTTCATTATAAATTTTATTTTTAATTTATGGAATAAAACAAACATTTCTGGAATTTGATCTCAGGTCCTATTCAATGTTCTTTCCACTGTAGTATCTTTAAAGAAATTGAACTTTTTCTTGTTTGTTTAAAATTAGCATTTAAATTTGTACTGTCAGGTGCAGAATCTTTATTTGTTCACTTTTATATTTTCGCTCTTAAATATGCTACTACTGTTTACTACCATTCACAGGATCTAGAACTGATTTTTTAAAAGCTGTAGAAAAAAAGGAGAAAAAAGTACATGTTACAAACCAAAACAGAATTATTTCCTTGGTGAATTAAGTTATGTCCTTCTCTTCTCAGTCTTAGAAATTGCAACCATACTGTCATCCATTTCTCATTTTTCTTTTTTTTACTTATGCTTGCAACTTTGTTGGGGATGAGGACTGAGACTGATATTAGCTTCTAATACACGTGGTAAATAAAATCTGCACACTTACTATGCCTTATTTTTTGACATTTTGACATTAGATGAAGCCCTTGCCTATATATCAGGTTTCCCTTGTTTACATATAGACCTATTCATCTCCAAATTATTGGAGTAACAATAAGTGATTTGAAATTTTAAAATCATAATTTTTAAGTTCAATTTAGGATAAATATTATTTTTTCTTTCTCCTTAGAGAAGTATCATTAGTTATTAACTCATTCTATGTGGCTTCATGGGAAGTGTATGAAAAAGGAGGGTCAAGATGAACTCAATTTCTATTACTCAGCTATTCTAGTCATGTTCAATCAAAGCATGAGTTAAAATGAACTTTGGTCATAACTTTTAATCTATGTAAATCTATTGCCAATGGTGGTCTTTTGTAAAAAGCTATTAATAGTGATAATAATTGATCTTTGTTTTGACTGTTTACAGTTTACATGAAAATGTTTATGTATATATCCAAGATAATTGTACCTATCAACTTATCCTCCTTGCTTGATATTTTCATACTACTGTGATTTTGAGTCTCTTATGTGAAGAACTGCTGGATTACAACTTGTTCCTCATAAGAATTTTACAGTCATAATTCTGCACTTTTAACTTCTCTGGAAATTTACATTTTGTAACAATAAAGCAGACCTTCAGAGCACACGTTTCTTATTGCAGATAAAATAGTGACACATTTCCTACATGTCTGTTTATCTCTGTTAGAGCCAGTTCTTCATGAGGAAGTGAGATTGCCTTTACAGCTAGAACTCACTTTTGTGGAAAAGCTTGAATTATTGGTTTTAAAGTTTGAATCTTATACAGATGGTTGTTCTGTGCATATTCTTATCTCAATTGTGAAGATGACTCCCAACCAAAAAAAATAAATGTTTAACTTTTTATTTTTAAGAGTGAGAATTTTTTCTTATGTTAAGACAGTAAATCTTGCCATGGTAGGTTTCAGTGTCTTGGGAAGAAGTGAAAATTTGAAAAATCTTAAAATAGAGGCCAGATTAATACTAGTTGACTATGTTGTAATGGAAATTCCTTTTTGGGTATTGATTGACTCAATTGGTATTAAGCATCCTTTGAATATTCTTAGAGACATTCTGCTTGAATAATTTTTCAGTTTTCCTTTGTTTACATTAAGAGTTTAATTTCAGAACTTGTTTCCTTTGAGTTTTATTTTTATTATTCAGATAAGATTCCAAGAACTGGTTGTGGGTTAACAATGATTATTCTGGTATTAGCAGTTCTTAAAATAATTCAGAATGAGATGAATACTCACCATGAGGAAGTATGCTGTAGAAATTCTCCTGAACAGGATTTATTAAGTACATGCTATGTAATAGATATCATGCTAGATACAGGAGATACTGTACTGAAAAGCTATGCCTTCCCTGCCCCTAGAAGAAATATAGTCCAGTGAGGGGTAAAGGTGAATGATGTTGATGAGCTAAGATGCAACATGTAGTCATGCATTCTATGCTTGAAGATGCTCAGACAGGGAGAATCCATTACCTTGGGGCAGCCCACTGTTTTGAGACAGCTCTAATGGTTAGGAAGTTTTTCTTTACATCAAGTAAAATTAAGTTTTTTATCTGCAGCTTTTACCCATTGCTCCTAATTGTACTACCTGGGGTCAAGCAGCACAAGTCTAATCCTTCTGTGTTCTGGCCTTCTAAAAATTTAAAGAAAATATTGTCCTCCCCACCACCGTGTTCCATTATTCTTCCAGGCATTCGGGGCATGATTTTGAGGCCATCTGGTTACTGTTCTCTGGAATTCCTAGTTTACCAATGTCCTTCCTGAAAGGTCCCCAGAGCTCTACACATCTTCTGAATGGGGCCGGAACAGTGAAATTAGAACAAAACACAATTATTATGAATATGGGATACTATGCCCCTCAATGTAGCCTAAAATTTTATTAACTTCTTTGCCATATAGCAATAAAATGGTTCATTTTGAGCTTATAGTTCACTAAAGAACTTTAAATAAAGGAATACTGATGATTTTTGTAGATTTACTTTATATCCTGCTACTTTGCTAAAAGGAATTGTTTTAAATTATTTCAGAACTTTTTCAGATGAACTGTCTAACCTACCTCTTCCCTATTATCCGTGTAAAGCTGATATTTTGAACTCAAGTATAGAACTTCACATTTATTCCTGTGCAATTTCATCCCATTAGATTTGACCCAGTATTCTTGCCTTGTAATATCTTTGTGGAAACTTAACCTACCTAATATGTTAGCTGTCCTTGGAGGGTAGTGTTATCTGCAAATATTTGCTATTTATGCCTCTAAGTTACTCTAAAAATATCAAACATTCTGGCATAGAGTCCTTGGGACACTGCAGCGAAGATATACTTCCAAAGTGAGATACAATTGCCTTTCAAAAAGAAAACTTGAAATTTCTGACTCTGGCATTTAAGACATTCTATGTCCAGACTCCAACCTATCTACAAGTCCAGCCTCACCTCACTCAGGGTATAGTCACCATACCTGTACCCACCCTCCACTGCCCCTAGGAGGTCAACATGCCTTCTACTTAGCCACAGTCACCAACTCTCAAAGAAGATGACAGTTTAGAATCAGGGAACCTAGGCTTGATTTCCAGCTTTGCTATTTATTAGCTGTGTGACCTTGGACAAGTTATTTAACCTCATCTTCAATCAGCAGTAAAATCAGAATTATAGTACTTTACATCACAAGGTAGCCAGGAGGCTCAAATATACTGTATGAAAAGTAGTTTGTTCAACACTGACTTCTATATAAAGACCAGCTATTTATTATTTATGGATAATATGCTAACATCTAAGTAGAAACTTCCAATCTCTACTTCACATTAGTTATGAATAATAGATTTAGAACTGGAAGGGGAATCTTAGAGGCCATATGGTCTATAATTCCCTCATATTAGAAATGAGGAAAATAAGACATAGTAGAATGTTCAAGTGACTTGCCCAATTTCACTGATTTAGGGGACAGAATCAGGACTCAAATCCTGGTCCCCTTCTCCAAATCTTGTGTTCTCCTATATCATGTAATAAAAAGAATACTTGATTAAGAGAAAAGGACCTAGTTTTAAATCCTGGCTCTAGCCTAGGTCAAGGACCTTGTGGTCCAAGATTGCTTAACCTCTACAAAGATGCTCCAGATCTTCTCCCGCCCTCCCCCCCCCCATCTGTCTGTCTCTCTCTCACACATACACACACACAGTCCTCAGAACATAATAGGCCCTTAAAAAAATCTTGTATTTTTTAAAATCTATTTGCATAGCTAGTCTAGACCTAGAGTCTGCTTCTTACTCATCTCCTGCCTTTAAGAATTTTTTATCTTCCTTTAAGATTCACCTCAGAAACAGAGACCTCTTCTCTGTAACCTCCAAAGCCTCAGCTGAAAATGTTCTCTCCTTCCCAAAATTCTCCCTTTCTACTTTTGAGTCCCATCACTCTCTACCTCCTATTATAAAAATTAGCTGCGTATATGTCAGTCTCCACTGTGCCCCTGCCCCAGGTAGAATGGAAGCACTTTCAAGGTCAGTGGTTCTTAACCTGTGGGTTATGTTCAGTTTGTAACAATGAAAACACATCCTGCATGTCAGATATTTGCATTATGATTCATAACAACAAAATTACAGTTATGAAGTAGCAATGAAAATAATTTTATGGTTGAGGGTCACTACAATATGAGGAACTGTATTAAAGGGTTGTTGCATTAGGAAGATTGAGAACCACTGTTCAAGGTGTAAACCAATGTTTCATCTTTGTTTCTCCGCAAATGAATTCCCAACCATATATTGTAGGTGCTTAATAAGTGCTTGTTGGACTGAACTGAATTAAAAGGGGAATTAGTTGCAAACATAGTGTGTATAAACAGTATAACAACATGAAAAAAGCACTGGATTTATAAGTTGGGATTCAGCTCTTAGCTCCTGTAGTTATGGATACTGTGAAGTGACTTCCTCTTGTTTCACATATTTCTGAGCCTCAGTTTCCTCATTTTTTAAATGACTAGATGGCCTCTGAGGTCCTTTTCAGTTCTAAGTATGTGATTCTATGAACCAATTTATTTGTAACTAGGCTGTTAATGAGAAATTAAATTTCTCAAAGTGGATCCACTGAAAAAGTTGTAGGTGACACAACTCAGTTACCATTTACATTAAGCTTTAGAGCTGTTAGGAATTTCATAAAGTTCTATCTACAGTCAGACGTTTGTAGTAACTGTCAGAACCAGGATTTTAACTTAATGACTCCAGGCTCATCTCTTTCCACTAGACCATGCTGCCTTAGTGTATATTTGCAAACAGTGAAGCTGGATTTCTTTTGAAGTTCTGTATGGTTCAGAATCATGACAACTGTTACAAGTTGGGTTTTGTTTTATGTGAGTGAAGACCTGGAGCTCTAGATTGTATGGTTTGGCCAAATGTGATTGAAGAAATAAAGACTGGAGAATCAAGACTGGATGGTATTTTACTATAATAGGAACATCCTTGAATAATTTGCAGCAATTCCCCCCAAACTGTTACTTTGAAGCCTTGTGTTTTTCACAGTGGGACCAAGGCATTCATCAAAAAATTCCACTGTCAGCACATTTCCCTCTAAAATATTAATCATGCATTATTGTATGTATAAAAACACATGAATCCTTTGGGGAGGAGGGGTATTAAAGTCAGCTTAATTTCTTGACTCCACAATTTCCCTGAGTTCTATCGTCCTGGATATACTCCTTCCTACCACAACGTGCAGAGTAGTATTTATGGGTTCTATCCGCATCCACACCGAAATATTCTGTGGCCAGATGAGTTTGGCAAATGCCAGTGAGTAGAACTATGATGTAGTGAACTTAGCTTTCTGTGTATTTTATCATGAAAAAAACTGTGAATAAAAGTCGATGTGCTTTTCTGTACCATTTTTTTCTCTAGCACTTACTGGAGGTTTTGCTTTGGGCATGTTGCTTGACAAGCCTCAGTTAACTGCTGTAAAATGGGGCTCGTGATAATTGTATTATCTTGCTTAAAGGATTGTGAAGATAAAATGGTATTTTGTATATGTGTATATATATTACATATATATACATATGTAATACTTTGTAAGTGATGTTGCAGTATCTAATTGTGAACTATTATAATTAAATAAAATGGCACTTCCGGGTTTTTAGATGTTGACACCTATGGCCTCAGAGCCCAAGTATGACCATCATGACAAGTTCAGTGCTCATCAAACTGCAAAAATACCAAAAGAAGGGATCTTACCAAACTATGACACAAATCTGATCTTGCTGTCCAAACCAGGGAAAGTCAAAGCAGAGAAAGAAAACTACTAATATCCCCAATGAACACTGATGTAAAACATTTTGATAAAATATTAAAGAAGTAATAGCAACACCTATATTATATATGATGATTAGGTTGGATTTATACTAGGAATACAAGGTTGGCTTCATATTAGGAAAACTTAAGCATAATTGACCATATTAATAACAGAAAAATAAAATGTGTATATATAGAGAGAAAATCTTTAAAATATATATAGAAAATATATAGATAAAATCTAGAAATATATATATATATATAAATCTTTAAAAATACAACATTCGTTTCTGTTAAAAAGAGTAGAAACATAGGAATAAACAAACCTTTTCACTGATATAGTAAACAGTATCTCCTATAACCAAGAGCCATTAGGGAGACAAACTGGCATCCTTTCCAATAAGATCAAGAGTGAGGCAAGGGCATCCTTTATCACACTTCCTATTAAATATAGAGCTGGACATGCTACCTATAGCAAGCAATAAGGCAAGAAAAAGAAATTGAGGGAATAAGTATTGGAAAATTATGATTATTGCAAATATACTTCAAGAACTCTTGAGAATCAGTTAATTGGAACAATAAATTCAGCATAGTTGCTGAATATAAAATAAACACATAAATTGTAAAACATTTTTGTATATTAACAATAAAACCCACCAAGGTGAGACAGAAAAATTCAGTTAAAAAGAATGTATAAAATTTGGGGGAGTTCATCTACCAGTATATACAGAAGAATTATATGAATATAACTACAAAACAATGTTTACATTAAAAAAGACAGTTAATTGGAGAAATATTCATTGTTCATGGGTAGTTCTTGCCAATGTAATGAAAATGCCAATATTACCTCAATTAATTTACTTATTCAGCTATGCCGAACAATTAGAGGTTTACTTAATAGAAGTAGGAAAAAAAAATAAAATTAATTTGGGGAAACAAAAAGTTAAGAATCTTAAGGAAAATAATGAAAAAAGTGGAAAGAATGAGAGCTGAGCAGTATCAGATCTACTACTACAAATCAGTCACCACAAAATAATTTGGCATTTGTTAAAAGAATAGATTTTTCAATGGAACCAATTAGGTATAGAAGTAAACTAACTTGTAGCTTATTGTTTGATAAATCCAAAGACCCTAACTACCATGGTAAGGAATTTACTATTTGACAAAAGCTGTTTGTTTGGACGACTAGACAGCTGTCTGACAGAAATTAGGTTTATACCAATACCTCACACTATATACCAAAATAAATTCCATAACCATGAATGGATAAGTGCTCTAGATATAAAAGATCATATCATAAGCAAATTTGAGGAACAAGGAAGAAATTTCTTTAGAGAAAACTTCATGACTAAACAAAGGCTAGAGATGATCATACAAGTTAAAATAGACATTTTGATTATGTAAACTAAAACATTTGCACTGACAAATCTAATGTGGCTAAGACTAGAAGGGAAACATTAATTAGGAAATCTTTGCAGCAAATTTCTTTGATCAAGGTCTTATTTTTGAGATACAGAAGGAATTGATGCACATTTGTAAGCATAAGATCCATTACCCAGTTGATAAATGGTCAAAAGATATCAACAGGAGGATTTTTAGATAAGGAATCCAGTTTAATCAAATCATGAAAAAAATGTTCCAAATCACTAATAATTAGAGAAATGCAAACTAAATCCTGGAGTTCTATATCAAACCCATTACATTAACAAAATTGACCAAAAAAGTGCTAAGTGTTGGAAGATCTGTAAGAAAAAAGGCACAATAATATGCAACTGGTGCGTTCTTTGAATTGGTCCGTCCGTTCTCTAAAGCAACTCGGAACTATGCCTAAAAAATAAATTGTGCATGCCTTTTGACTTAGTACTACCACTATCAGAACTATCTCCAAAAGAAATCAGAGTAAGAGGAAAATATTCTATGTGTACGCAAATATTTAAAGCAGCTCTTTTTGTAGTGGTAAAGAACTGGAAATTTAGAGTATGAACAACAATTGGAAATATAATGAAGCACCTTTGTATTATTGTACCATAAAAAACTATGAAAGAGATGGTTTCAGAGAAACTTAGAAAGACTTTTATAAACCGATGCAGAGAGAAGGGAACAAAACCAAGAGAATAATTTATACTGTAATCTCAATATTATAAAAATGAACAGTTCTGGAAGACTGATTTCAGAGGACCAATGATGAAGAATGATACTCACCTCATGACAGGTGATAGACTAATATACAGAATAGGATGCATATTTTTTCGATAAAACATGAAAATTTGTTTTGCTTGACTGTGCTTATTATAAGGATATACCCACTGGTGAAGGAAGAATATAGGAAAGAGAAAAAAATGCTAGATAATAAAAAAGGACTAAAGAACTTTCAACACAACTTCAGTCTGGGTGGAAGAATTCATGGCAACATAAAGAAAGGGTACAGGATTCACTGCCTCCCTCTAGTCATAACTAGCAGTTGTCCATCTTAAAGTGAACTTTGTTTATTTCTTAGATTTCCCCTTGCCTGGATCTGTTTCCCAAGTTATTTAGGTAAAAGCTCGTGCTTCTTCTCATAGTTTATCATGGGGGTACCCTGAGATAACTTTTATAGTGGCTCCCAGAGAAAGTCTACAGGGCCTCACTCCTAGTCAGCCTACCTTTTTCAACTAATGACAGTAGGCTCACCGAAGGGAATGTAAACATCTACCTCTCTGTGGAATTGACTGAAAGAAAGAAATGGTTCCTGAACAACTTTCCCAGAGGAATCCATTGTCTTGAAAGCTGCATGTATTTGAATTTCACAAGGTCAAAACATTTTAGGTTATTAATGAACAATAATGTTATGAAGTAATAGATTCTGTGTCTTGCAAAGCAACAGAATAATAATATAATAGTATAAAAATTAAATATGTTTGTGTAGCAAACAAATTCTAAACAAGCAAGAAAAGGAGCCTTTTAACCTGTGGACCTTTACTTACAGAGAAAATATCTAAATAATAATCATATTCCCACTAGGTGCTCCAGAGCTCCCTAACATGGGAGCAGCAGAAGTAGATTTTTTTCTTTCTTTTACTGTCTTATGTTCCTGATCTAAAACTAACTCCCTCGTTTTTTTTTCAGTAATCTCTTGCTTTCCTGCCTTGGCACTGGTCTCCCCACATGCCCAGAATGCATTCGTTCCCTACCTCTTCACAGAATCCCTTTTTTTTTCTTTTCGGAAGAAGCTTAAGTACAATTCTGCATCACACCACTTCTGATTCCTCCCCCTCCCAACTTCAACTGTCCTTCCTCCCAAATTAGCCTGTATTCAGCTTCTTTGTGTATACTTATATTTATTTGCTTGATATTTATGCTATATGTGACAATAATGGTAAGTATTTGTATAGAGATTTAAGGTTTATAAGGCACTTTGAAAATATTGCCCCATTCTGTCCTCATAACAGCTCTGGGAGGTAGGTGCTATTATTGTTCCCATTTAACATGAAGAATCGGACGCACAAAGAAGTTCAGTGACTTACCCAGGATCATAAAGCTAGTAATGGAGGCTAGATTTGAAATCAGGTCTTCCAGGCTCCAGGTCCAAGACTCTATCCTTAATATACTTCTATTGCTAATCTGATAAAAAACCAAACAAACAAACAAACAAATACAAGCCAAGGTGCTTGTTAATGCCAGGTAAAGTCTTAATGTGATATCTTTGTTGGCCATTTTGACTATTGCCTTTGAATATTGTCATTTAAGAGAAGGTGGAAGAGATCCTACGGGAGACACGTTAGGGATGGTGGCCTTCCTCATTTCATGTCCTGCATTGTTCTCAACTCTGTATGTGCTCAAGGCAGGTCCCAGTTGGCTGGGCTGATTCCAGTGTGAATTATTTTCTATGAGAGATCTAGGCACAGAAAGAGAATTGACCTTTTTCATACAAGTGGAGAGACTAATTCTGGTAGCAATTATAGCCAATAAGACATATTTTGTCTCTGTCGGGTGGAAGAGAAATCTGATATAAAGTAAAATAAAAATTTTAAAAGTGAATTTGTATGAGTCTAAAAATGAGTAACAACCTACCAAGGAATTTGAATGGGAATGTGAATTTCTGTGCATGGAATTGGTTATTCATACTTTGAATGGTATTCCTATACTCTAGTCAGCTCTTCAAACTTGAGTTGCCTTTACCAGGACTTACCACGGCTGGAAACCAAATTTCCAGCCTTTTTGCCTGATAGGAGTTATGTATAGCTATAATAAGATGTATGTAATTATCTCAGTGTGGATTCTAAAGCATAAAAGTAGTTTGAGATTTTAAGGAACATTTAATAATTATCATTATGTAACATTTATTAAGCCTCTGGACCACACTCAGTAAACAACTTGAAATAACAGTCAATTCGCCATAGTGACACAAGTATAAGTCTACTAAGAGGCAGGTCTGCAGCCATGTTAGAACAATTGATTTGGTCAATGAGAAAAAAATCATTTTAGCATCTAAGATTATTCTACTTAGTTTGGCATCATGTAAACAATCAGTTGATTAAAACACTTTTCAACTGGTTATATTGATATGGAAAGGCAGAATGGAATAGTGGGTAGAGAGCTGGTGTTAAAATTAGGAAACCCTGAGTTCAAATTCTGCCATTGACACGTACTAGCTATGTAACCATGAACAAGGCTCTTATCTTTTATTTCACGAAATGTAAAATGGTAAGTTGTAATTGAGTTGCAGATCGGCATTGGTAGAGAAGTTTCTGCTTTTGGAGTTACTCATAGCAATGAAATCTGGACAAACCCCGAAGTGATAGTCATACATAAATGATGTTATATTGAGCAGTTGTTCAATATGCCTCTATATTTTCTTTATGTAATTGCATGCATGCATATGTTATGTAATAATGTATGTATTGGTTTTAGTTCATGGTGGACATGGTAGACACTTAGTGAGTTTGGATCATTTTTTCGTGGCTTAGAATGGTATTTGGTATCACTGGTCAACTGACTAAAATACTGCATGAGATACATTGTGTTTGATGTAATCAGCATAATATTATCTCTGAACAGGACCATCTGAAGGTTCTCATTATCTATGGGGAATTGTGAACTTATCCTAAATTAAAAGGGCCTATGACTGTAACTAAGAGGCTGCATGACAGAGTGGATAAGTTGCTGATCTTGTAGTCAGGAAGACATGGATTCAAATTCTGCCTCTGATATTTACTGGGTACGACTATGGACAAGGTGCTTAATGCTTTATGAGCGTCTGGCAACTCTTACACTCTGTATCATAGACCAGTTGCCATCTGTATGGAAGGAATCTCTTTACTAACCAAATCACTGATCCTTTATATACGATTTAAAATACAATATGATGTCAAACTCTTGAGGAAAATCTTTAATCCATCAGCACTTTGTCTGAATGAGGATTGAGTCAGTCATGGGATAAGTCATTCCTTGTCTAGTTTCTCTCACTGAGAAACTTAAGCAATTGGGAAGGAGTCCAATAGCAGGCAATAGTAAGGTTTCTAGCAGCAGGCATCAAGTGATGGAGGAATCCGGATTCTAGTTATTCTTAGGGTAGTCTGACCATGGATATTGGAGACTCAAGTCTGGTATTAAGGGAAAGGGGATGGGGTGGAATTAGAGGGTGCAAGATAAGGTATCAAGAAGAAAAAAAGATAAGGAACCAATACATAATTCAATTTAATAAACATTTATTAAGTGCATACTATTTTCAAGTCACTGTTCTTGGTGCTTTTTAAGGACAAAAAAGGCAAAACCTTCAAATGAGTAGTACTAATGAAGAGTACTAAGGACAAGAAAAGTGGTCTGTTTGTGTTTAAAAAGTATATGAGTCAAAGAGAAGTTTCAAAGAAGAGACAAGTCTACAAATTCATGATGATGACACACTGTAACAGCTGTTGTAGAGAAAAGACAAATGTGAAGCTGGGAGAGCAGGATTCCAGTTTTCGAAAAAGGAAAGAGAGTAGAGTTGGTAAGATTGACTTTGATTCCTGACAAAATTCTAGGACATGTTACTAAAAGGACAGCTAATAAACTAAAGAAGGAAGTAATGATCATAAAAAGCTACCATGGTTTCATCAAGAATTAGTCATGTCTTATTTCCTTTTCACAAAGGATTATTGGACTGGTAAATCAGGAGGATGTAATAGTAATGGGAGTTTGAAGATCTTCTCTGCCCCTTAATAAGGGGATTTGACGACCTTCCCTGCTCTGAAGATATACCCTCCCCCCAATAGATTGAATGTAATCACATGGAGCCTGTGGTGGGAGGAGTTTGATGAAGGGTGGAACAGAGCCCACAGGAAGCTGAGAGTGAGAGCAGCTAGACTGGAGGTAGGAGAGGATGCATCTGAGGGAGACAGGCTTGTGAGTAAATGCTGGTTTGTGGGAAGCTAAAGGATGCTGTGGCTGTCTATGCTATTGTGGCTTATTAACTTCTTTTGATGGAATCAGCTTACTGGTTTTGGGATTTGGTTCTCTGATGTCTGACTAAATGTTTTGCTTCTGTCTTCTATATGGAGAGTCTATTTTGCACTTGAGCACTATGCAAGCATATTTATAGTGACCATTGGCACTTGTTGTGCAGTTAGCACATTGGTGCTACAGAGGATACCATGGATACATTTTACCTAGACTTTATAAAAGTCTCTCATGCTATTCTTACGGACAGAGTAGAGACCTGAGTTAGATAAGAGTAAAGTTAAATAGATTGAGAACTAGTTCAATGGTAGTTATTAATCATCATCAGATGGGAAGCAGCTGGGTAGCACAGTAGAAAATGCACTGGTCTGGAATCAGGAAAACCAGAGTTCAAATTCAGCTTCAGACACTTAATAGTTGTGTGATTCTGGGCAAGTCACTTAACCACTATTTGCCTCCATTTCCTCAAGTATGAAATGAGGATCATAATAGCACCTATCTCTCAGGGTTGTTTGAGGATAAAATGAGATGCTATTTGTAAAGTCCTTATCATAGTGCCTGGCACATAGTAGGTGCTATATAAAGGCTAATTGCTATTGATATGGTCATTATTAATGGTTCAGTGTCACTTTGGAAGTAGTTTTCTAATGGAGCATCTGAGGGATCTATGATTGACCCTTTGCTATTTAACATTTTCAAAAGAAATTAATTAGAAATTAAAATTAAAAATTTTAAAAATTAAATTAAAAATATAAAACAAAATAATTAAAAATTTAAAATAATTTTTAAAATATGTACTTAGAGAAAGTCATACATTCAATTTGCAGATGATATAAAATTGGGGAGTTACTTAGTATTAGATGACAGCTAGCATTCGAAAAGATATTGATGAATCACAATACAAGTCATGATTTCAAAGGGTGAATATAATAAAATGAAACATAATTGGTATAAATACAAAATTTTATGCTTAGAAAAAAAACTAACTTTATAAATATAAGATAGGAGGACTACCTTTAGATAACAGTGTCTGGAAAAGTTTGGGGATATTTAGTAGGTGTGTAATAGTAGCAGCCAAAATGGTAATGCCATCTTAGGCTGCATTAAGAGACAAAGACAAGAGTCCTTAGTGACTTTGGTCAGAAGTGTCTGTGGTTTTGTGTGTGCTCTGATATTGTCACTACATTTTAGGGCAGTGTCCAGAGGTGGGCAACCAGGACAGTGAAGGGCCTCTAATTCTTGCCACATGAAAATTGGTTGAAAGGAATGAGGATGTTTAGCCTGGATAAGGGAAGACTTTGGGGTACGTGATAACTATATTCAAGTATTTAATAAACCTGTCACATGGAAGAAATATCGTCCTGCTTGACCTCTGTCTTTTGCCAGGTACATGCTGGACCCAAGTACAGTCAAGATCTGAAGAAACTGAATCAATTGGGCAAATGAAAAATTTTTTTTTAGTAAATACAAACATTCAGGAAGGAGATTCATTATCAGATGCCACATTCCTGGTGCCCACTCATGCATGATGATGTACCTAGACTGATCACACCAGCTCATAATGGAATAAATTAGTCTGGTGAGTTCAAAGAGCTGCACTCCCTTCTTAACACTGATGTATGTAGGGTACGTTGTAGTGCAACTCTTATTTAACACATGAAGTCCTTCCTTGTCAGCTCTCTGTGACTAAGAGACACTCATAAAACCTAGTGGGCATATTAGCATCCCAAGTCTGGGTGAAACTGCTAGCTCCCAAGATAGTCTCAAAGGCCAAATTAGGAGCAGTAGGTGCAAATGACAAGAGATTTTTGTAAAGAAAAACTTAATAGAGCTGTCTAAAGATGGGATGGACTGCCTCAGATGGTAATTAGTTCTTCCTTCTATGAAGTTTTCAAACCAGAATCTGGATGATCAGTAATGTTGCCCAAGGTAATCCTTATTCAAGTATAATTTAGATTAGAAGGCCTTTAAGGGCTTGGTCAACTCTGAGATTCTACCTACCTATGATTTGTAACTTTAAGCTTCCTTGTCCACCCAGAGCCTAACTTTTATTCAGTTTTTTCAGCTTTACTTTTGTTCTCCCAGTCCTAGTTCCTTATCTGCTTGACCCATAGCTACTTGCTGTCTTTATCCAGAGAGTAATGGCCCAAATTTGACTAAACTTGCCTGTTTTTCCTTTGGGGAAATCAGGGACTCCAGATAGCCTGTATCCAATTCTCCACTTAGGCAGTACAAATGATTATATTTACCTAACTTCTTAAACTTATGGTGAAAAGACATTTTAAATTGGGGAATGCAAAAATGAAATGTGAAATGGTTTATTTAAGATGATGCTTTCACTTTTTAGTCATTTCTCCTAAAGGAGACTTTGAAAATTGAAGTTTACTGCCAATTACTTTTCGTAGTATATCTTTACAGTTTATTCCTGTATCACTAAATGCCCACAGGACATTTCAAATTGTATGGCCTAGAGATGTCTTAAGCTCAGCTTATGTAAAACCAGGCTCATTATCTTTCCCTCCAAACCCACCTTTCTTTCAAACTTCCCCATTTCTGACAAATAAACCACTATTCTCTCAGTCTCCCAGGTCCACAGCCTTGACTTTATCCTAAATTCCCCACTCTTCCTCACCCCACATATCCAATAAACTGCCAAATCTTGTAATTTCTTTCTCTATAACATCTCTTGCATCTGACACTTTCTCTCTTCTCACATGACCCCCACCTTATTTTAGACCCTTATCACCTCAAACCTAGATTATTGCAACAGGCTCCTAATTGGTCCCTCTGGCACAAGACTCTTACCAATCCAGAGCATTCTACCATCTGCTGCCCAAGTAATTTTCCTTAAGCTTACATCTGATCATGTAACTTTCCTCCTCAGTCAACTTCAACAGCTTCCTATTGCCTCTAGAATCAAATATAAACTCCTCTGCTTATCTTTTAAAAGCCTTGGACCCAGCCTGTGGTCTCATTGTGCATTATTCCCTTTCCTGAGCTCTATAACAGTCATACTGGCCTCTCTGCTCCTCTCACACTGCATTCTGTCTCCTGTCTCCTTGCATTTGCACTAGCTATCCTCCATGTAGAGAATGCACCCCTTCATCCTTTCAAGTTAAATCTTGAACACCACCTTCTAATCCTATCAAATACAATAAATATTTAATAGGTGCTTACATGGCGGGCACTTTGCTAGGCAATGGAGATGCAATTAATAAAAAGACAGTCCCTGCCCTCAAGGAGTTTATCATACTTTAAAGAGACAACTCACAAAAAGGGGGACAATGGGAAGGGGGCCCTATAAGATATATTGTTCCTTGGAGTTGAAACCAGATAGGGCAACAGATTCAAAATGACCTAAGAGCCCTCCATTAAGGAAGACAGTGGGAGAAGTTTGGTACTTTGCCCTCCAAACAGAGGGAAGAGGAGGCTAAGGGAGGTAGAGTCAATCACTGCTTGTATTAGCAGCATAGTGATAAGCTAATCCGGGGAGGGGCATCTTGTTTTAGAGTTAAAACCATGCAGGGCAACTAGAAGGCTTTGCTGATGCACTCATTTACTGGTGTGTTTAGTTGAAAATTCCTTGTATTTCATTTTCTTATTGTTTATTCTATACATACATAAATGTATTTTTTTGTTTCTCCTATTAGAATGTTAGTTCCTAGTGAGTAGGAATTATGTCACATATTGTATTTGTTTCCTCTAGCATGTAGTAGGTTCTTAATGTTTTTGATTGATTCTGTCTCCTTAATTATAAAATCATGAGGACCATTGTCCTGCCTCTTAGTACTATTGAGTTGAATAACTTGTAAAGTTATTACAAAGTATTTTGCAGATGAAACATTACAAAGATATATAATAATTTCCTTGAATCTTTTTTGAGACCATTGAATAATGTGGGTTGTACAAAATGTGTACATATTGACCAATGACGCAATATTAAAGACTGTGGTTACTTATTTCTTTCCATTGTCAATGCAAAAAGTAGGGGGTAGGATCTTAGGGATCCATCCCTTTTCAATTTTTTTTTGTTGTTGTTCAATTGTTTCAGTCAAGTTCTACTCTTTGCAAGCCCATTTGGGGTTTTCTTGGCAAAGATACTCTTTTACCATTTCCTTCTCCAGCTTATTTTGTGGATGAGGAAACTGAGACAAACAGTTAAGTGACTTGCCCAGGGTTGTATAGTTTGTATCTGAGGTCAGATTTGAGCTCAGGTCTTCTTAACTCCAGGCCTGATGCTCTATCCACTGTACCAGATGACAAAATAAAGACCAAGAGAGGTGAGATGCTTTATCCAAGGTTATATAGTATCTGCCCTCAAGGAGCTTACGATTGTAAGTGGAGACAACAAGCAGACATATATGTACAAACAAGTTATATTCAGGATAAATGGGAAATAACTAAGGGGGGGCACTAGAATTCAGGGGTTTGGAAGGGCTTCCTGTAGAAGATGAGATTCTGGGTGGGACTTAAAGGCCCCAAGGGAAGCCAGTGTGCAAAGATGAGGAGGGAGAACATTCTAGAAATGGGAGACATCCAGAGAAAATACCTGGAGGTGAGAGATGCAGTGTCTTGTTTGTGGAACAGCCAGGAGGTCAGTGTCATTGGTTCAAAGTTCATGTGGCAGGGAGTAAGGTGTAAGAAGAGTAAGAAAGATACAAAGGAGGTAGGTTATAAAGGACTTTGAATGCCAAATAGATTTTGTACCTGATCCTGGAGGTGATAGGGACCCAGTCGAGGTTATTGAGTAGGTGGGTGATGCTGTTGGATCTGTGCTTTAGAAAAATCATGTTAGTGACTGATTGAGTCAGGCAGACCCATGAGTATAGTCAAGGCATGAGAGTTGATGAAGGCCTGTATCAGAGTGGTGGTAGTGTCAGAGAAGAGAAGGGGGTATGTTTGAGAGATGCTGCAAAAATGAAACCAGCAGGCCTTAGGCACAGGTTGGATGTGGGGTTTGAGGCCTTAGGCACAGGTTGGATGTGGGGTTTGAGAAATAAGAGTTGAAAATGACACTTAGATTTCAAGTCTGAGGAACTAGGAGGGTGGTGTTGCCCTCATACTGTAACAGAAAAAGTAGATGGGGCAGGATTTAGGGGGAAAGATAATTAATTCTGTTTTGGATATGTTGAGTTTAAGAAGTCTCCTGGAAATCCATGTCAAAATGTGAAAAAAGCAGCTGGAGATGTGAAATTGGAGGTCAGTAAAGAGGTTAGGGCAGGATGGGTATATTTGAGAATCATTATCATAGAGGTGGTAATTAAATCTGTGGGAGCTGATGAGGTCACCAAGTGAAGTGGTATAGAGGGAATAGAGAAGAGGGCCCAGGACAGAATCCTGTGGGACACATGTGGTTAAAGAACATGATCTGGATAATGATCCAGTGAAAGAGACTGGAGAGTGATCTGATAGGTAGAAGAAGTACCAGGAGAAAATGGTGTCCCAAAGTCATGTGCTGCTGAATAGAGCAAGAAGAACCTATACAACCAAGATGACTGAGTCCACTACCAACTTATTTTATTTGACCTTATCTGAGTCCTTTCTGCGACAAAGTAATCCCTTTACTGGTCCCTAATTGAAGCCCTGTTCCCCTCTCAACAGAGGCTGTTCAAAATTATGTCTTCTTTTTTCTGGTTATCTCGTTTCTACTCCCACTTACCATTTCACCTGAGTGCCTTGCCTCAGCCCTTTCTCTTTATTGAGATAATTGAGGCTGTTTGCCATGAACTCCTTCTTCTTCCTTTTTTTAATCTCAAAACTGCTTAATATCATTTCTGACTCTTTCTTTCACTCCACTGTTATAATAAGGTGGCCCTTTCTCCTTACTAAGTCCCAACCCCATTCTATGTCATCCATTTCCATCTTCTCTAGCAATTGCCCTGAAATCTTGTTTCTTCTACACCTTCAGACATGTCTCCCCAATTTTAAAATACCTTTAGCTTCCATCCCCTCAAACTCTCTCTTAGCCAAATTCCTAGAAAAAAAGATTTTTACATCTCCCCAGCAACTTTGTCACTTGTCACTCAATTGAAAGCATTTGTCTCTATTGACCAACTGGGAGAATTATTACTGACTACCCCATACTCCTGGATATATCTCTTCTCTGGGTTTTCAATCAGTAAACAAACATTTATTAGGCATTTACTGCATACCAGGTGCTGTGTTAATCACTGGGGATACAAAGAAATGCAAAACCAAAACAATCCCTGCCCTAAAGGAGCATATGGTCAAATGGGCATGACAACATGTAAATAATTAGGTGCACAAAAGATATATACAGAATAGATGAAGATAATTGGAAAGGGGAAAGTATTAGTAGCTAGAGAAATTGGAAAAGGTTGCCTGAAGAAGGTGGAACTTAGAGTCAAACCTTGAGGGAAGCCAAAGAAACTAAGAGACAGAGGTAAAGGAGAAGAGCATTGAAGGTATGGGGTGCTGCCAGGGCAAAGTCATAGAGATGGGATATAGAGTCTTGTGTTTGGGCAACTGCAAGTAATGTTGAATCAAAGAGTGAGTGAAGAGGAAGTAAAGTAGGTGTAAATAAAGAAGATTGAAGAATGTGTAAGAAGGCTGGAAAGGTAGGAAAGACACTAGATAAAAAACTTTAAATGTCAAATAGAATGCTTTGAGGGGGCAGGGAGTGGGAGAAGAACATGAATTTATTAAAGATCTCCTTTGTGCCAGACACCATGCTAAGTGCTTTACAACTGGGGAAACTGAGGCAGACAGAATTTAATTGATTTGTCCAGGATCACATAGTTAGGTAGTACCTGAAGCTAGATTTAAATTCAGGTCTTCCTGACTCTGGGCCCAGGGTTCTACCCATCTAAGCTGCCTAAAGATAATAGGGAACCACTGGAGTTCATTGAGCTGGGAGGTTGATTTGGAGTGAAGAGAGACCTATAGCAAGGATATCAGTTCTAAGGTTGACACACAAGTCCAAGGAAAATGTGATGGCAGCTGACACTAGAGTTGTGGTTGATGAGTGGAGAGGAGATACATGTGCAAAATACTAAGGTAAAAATGATGAGATTTGGGAACAAATTGGCTTTGCAGGATGAGAAAAACAGTGAGGAATAGAGAATGACATAGGTTTTGAGCCCAGGTGACTGGGAGAATAGCAGAGGGGTTGGGGGAAGGATGAGTTTAGTTTTATACATACTGAGCTTTCATAACACTACTTTTCCTATGTGTTTAACTACTCCTTGGTCTCCTTTGGCAGATCATTTATATCATGCCCTTTGTCACTCAGTGTCCTGGGATCTTTTTTCTTTTCTCTTTATACTCTTTTGCTTGGTGATCTCATCAGCAACCAAAGGCACTTGATAACATGTTTTTGATTCCTGGCTGCCACCCTTCAACCTTGCAAATCACATTACAGATTAACTT
Source organism: Pseudochirops corinnae (assembly GCA_028646515.1). Taxonomy (NCBI): domain Eukaryota; kingdom Metazoa; phylum Chordata; class Mammalia; order Diprotodontia; family Pseudocheiridae; genus Pseudochirops; species Pseudochirops corinnae. Next base: position 121,473,883 of record CM053586.1, read on the forward strand.
TAGCAAGACTCCCTTAGTTCTAGTGCCTTCTCTCTGTTAATTATTTCCTATTTATCTTGTATATAGCATATTTGTATATATTTGTTTGGATACTGTTTCTTCTGTTAGATTCCATGCTCTGTGAGAGCAGTCAGTTTTTCTTCTTTTTGTATTGCTGGCTTTTAGCAAAGTACCTGGCATAGTGAGCACTTTATAAATGTTGATTGATTGGTGCCTGAGAGTTGTGGAAGAAAAAAATCCTATGACCATCCTGGAAATGAATGTTTTGGATGGTACTCTGCTGGAGTTGTTTGTCAGATAACAAGATATAACAAAAAATCCATTAATTTGGTAATGCTGAAGACCATTCCAGCTTGGAAGAAACCTGAATTCTTCTGGCATTGCCTTCAAAAAACTAGGGTTATTTCAAATTTCAGTAGAGGTAATGTGAGCGTGGAATGGTGGGGAAAGCTTTGGATCTAAAATCAAATGGCCTTAGTTCAATCCCTGGTTCTGCTACATTACCCCCCAAGACCATGGGCAAGTCAACCTCACCTCTAAGAAGACATTTAGATTCCTATTACTCTGTGGAATACTGATGAAAGAGTTAGTGGAGATGACTTAATAAGGCCCAAATCTTGTTTTCTAGATGAGAGAAAGACAAAAATAGAGATTTTCCTTGTTTTATCTATGTCTCAGAAATTTGGGGTAATGCAGAAGAAATTTGGGAAAGGGCTGGTTTACTCTAGAATTGTTAGGAAATCCATTTTGAATCTTAAGATTTCCTTTACTTTAAAAAAAAATAATCAAGTTTTCACTTCCACTTATCTATAGTATTACAACTGAAAATCCCTTTTTTGTGTCCTCTCCAAGAAATCTCACCGAGGAACAGCCCCAGGGAGACTCACTCAGCTGCAGATATCAAGTAATGGGCTCCTGAGGGATTCTGGGAATAGATGATAGCTACAGAGACCTGAGTTTGTAACCTTAAAGCAAGGAGAGATCTAATGTTGCTTCTTCGCAGGGACAGCTAAGAACTCAGGTGTGCCAATTGACTCATCATACTCACTCCAGGTGGAACTTCTGTTACTAGAGACAATTTGATTCCTATTAATATGTGAAGTACTGATGAAAGAGTTTGTGGAGATGACCAGGTACAATTCTTAAGATAAAAGAAAGAAAAGGAAGAAAACAAAGTTCTGGTCTTTTTTGCTTAAGATGACACAACCTCAGTTATTTTTCCTTGTTTCCCTCTGGAATTATTCAGTCAGCAATAACAGATGAGAATTTCACTGTGAACTAGAGGGTGAAGAAAGTGATAGGTAGTGTGGCCCAGTGGAAAGAAAAAAATCTAAAATATTTTAGATTTGGTATAAGGGGAGTTGGATTTAAATTCTAGTTTACCTCTGTGACCTTGGGGAAATTACTCCATCTCTGGACCTTGGCTTTCCCATATATAAAACGAAAAGGTTGGATTAGAAAACATCAGCCTCTAACTCTAAATCTATGTTCCTATAGTAGAATTTAACTCAAATAGAGTAATACATGCAAGTGATTTCATGTGATTATTTTGAATGAGGGATTGCCTTCATCTGGGAGTTCAAATAGCAATGAAATCACAGGTCCAGTTGCTATCCCTACTTTGAATTATACCCAGAGGAAAAGTCAAACAAAAACTAGGGCAAAGCACAGGTGAGACATAATGAGCATAGTTTCTTTTGCTAAATGGTATAAAGAGAACACACCTGGGAACTCAACCTGAAGGCCATAGAGGCAGAAGGAGTTAGACTATTCAAATATAGCCTATCCAACTGGTGAGGAGGAATGGACATTAGCTTGGGAATGTGGGGTCTTTAAGGTCATAGATTTGGAACTAGTGGGAGACCTCAGAGGTCATCTAGTTTCAACTCCCTTGTTTTATAATGGAGGCTGAAGCCCAGAGATGAACTCTTGGCCAAGGTAATACAGGCAGCAAGTGTGGCACAAGATGAGTATAATTGCTTCAGACTCCAAGAACACAAGTACCTTTTCAGAACTGGAAATGTGACAAACGTAGAAAACGGTCCTTTTTTTTTTTAGATTACTATAATCATTTCATCTGAATCCCAGATTTGACTCTTGTCTGAAGTCTGACATGAACCAAGATTCAGAGAGATTAAATATCCAACTCTTGATGGAATTATTCAGTATCTTCATGACAAGGTAATCTCACTGTTGTCACAACTTATTTATATTCCGGGCTTTCTCTTTCCACTTTAGCTTTTCGTAGCAGTTGGGTTGTTTTCTTTTATGTTATATTTATATATCTTACAACATATGTATGTATGTGTGTATATGTATACATGTGTGCATCTATATCTATTCTTTTTTCATGAATGCTTGAAATTCTGGTCATAAGGTGTAGTGGTCTCTTATATTTTTGATAATGACAGGAATGAAAAGCTAATAAAAGACATTGGTTTATGTTTGATAGTGATTAGTGATTTTTTTTGTCCTTTATTCACTGAAATAAGTTATAAGGCATTCTATAAAGGACAAGCTTATGGAATCTTTTTGAATTATTTGAAGAACAATATACCACAAAGTCAGGCTCATCAGATGTTTTCAGCTCTATAGCAATTAACTACTTTAGATGTTGCTACAGGTAATTTTAGTCCGTGCTTTTGATGATCTCATTGTAGAGGGTGTAGGCCCACATGTTTCTAGGAAAGTCATTTTTCCAGGCACCAATTTTCCACCTAATTTAGTGGCTCCAGGTCTGCTGGCTTCAAAGGCATAATTAGCTGTGGACTCTGCTTTTAAATCTCAGGTTTGATTTAATCAGGTAGCAATTCACATGTCAGACCAACTTCTGCTAATTTGAAAGAACCCTAGGGTGCCTGATCCCTTCCTTCCCTGACCACAGAAATGAATTAGCATAAATTTATGGTGTGATTTTTCTGGCTGACACCTGGAATATAAAAATCCACTATGAGATTCTGAATGTGACTGGCTCCAGGGGATTGTATGGGTAAAGAGAAGCAATCTCTTCTTTACTTTTAGTTGTTATTTTCACAATAATGATGTACCGGGGACCATCCCCCCTGCCCCTCCAGTGATACCCTACACTTCCCCATTTCTAGTGAAATCACAAAAGATCATGATATTAGTGTAACATTAGATGTGGTAAGTTGCAATGTAGCATGGAAAGGGCTGCCAAATGACAGAAAATGTAAATTATAAGAGTTGGATGAGAGCTTTGAATAGTCAAATGAGATAATGACTGAAAAGCTCTTAGCACAGTGCCTGGTAAGGACTATATAAAGTTAATAATTTTGATTATTATTGCTATGATTATTATTAGTAGTAGGGTAGTTAAGTGGTGCAGTAGATAGTGTTAGGCCTCTAGTTAGAAGGACTCATCTTGCTGAGTTCAAATCTGACCTCAGACATTTACTAGCTGTTTGACCCTGGGCAAGTCACTTAACCCTGTTTACCTCTGTTTCCTCATCTATAAAATGAACTGGAGAAAGAAATGGCAAACTACTCCAGTATGTTTGCCAAGAAAACCCCAAATTCAGACATGGCTGAAAAATGACTGAAAACAAGAGGAGAGGGAGGGAGAAGGGAAGAAGGAGAAAGAGGAGTAATTGTCATCGAAATACCATTAGTAACATGATTATTGAAAATCCCACTTCCTCAAATAAAACAAAGCTAAACAAAAATAAGGGAAAATGTTTTTGTTTTCTAACTTATTTCTCTAAATTCAGTAGGCATAACTGTATCTTAGAGAAATGTGTCTTCCTAATTTTATTTAGTTCAACAAATATATTTTTTTTCAAATTTTTAAACATTTTTACTTAAAGTTTTGAGTTCCAAATTCTATCCCTCTTTCCCTGCCTCCATCTCTCCTTCCCTCCCTTTTCCCCCTCTTTGAGATGGTCAGATACAGGTTATACATGTGCGGTTATGTAAAACATTTCCATATAAATTATTTCGTATAAGGCAACTTGAATAAAAAAAAGAAGAAATTAAAGAAAGTGAAAAAGAGCATGCTTCAGTCTCTATTCAATCAATATCAGTTCTTTCTCTGGAGGGTGGATGGTATGCTTCTTCATTAGTCCTTTGGATTATTGTACTGCTGAGAATAACTAAGTCATTCACAGTTCTTCATCAAACAGTATTGCTGTTACTGTGTACAGCATTCTCCTGGTTCTGTTCTCTTCACTCTGCATCAGTTCATGTAAGTCTTTCCAGATTTTTTCTGAAACCATCCTGCATGTCATTTCTTATAGCACAATAATATTCCGTTACAGTCATATATCACAGCTTGTTTAGCCATTCCACAATTGATGGGTATCCCCTTGATTTACAGTTCTCAGCCACCACAAAAAGAGCCGCTATAAATATTTTTGTACAAATAGATCCTTTCCCCCCTTCTTTGGGACATCTTCGAAATATAGACCTAGCAGTGATACTGTTGGATCAAAGGGTCTGCACAGCTTTATAGCCCTTTGGGCATAATTCCAAATTCTCTCACTTATCTACCCATTGAGAAGATATTACAAAGGCTTATTGTGAAGGTCAGAAAATAATTATAATTTATTTAGCATTTTAAGTATTGTAAAGTACTTTACAAATATCTCACGATATCCTCACAATAATCTTGGAAGATAGGCGCTATTATTATCCCCGTTTTACAGATGAGGAAAATGAAGCAGACGAAGGTTTAAGTTAATTGTCTGGGAGTTAAAAGTGTCTTGGGCTGGATTTGAATTTCAGTTTTCTTGCCTCCAGGTCCAGCATTCTGTGGCTACAGCTAGGCCCAGATTCGATCTAGACTGCACAGTATTTTCTGCAGAACAATGTATACTGGGATGGCTAGGTGGTAAATTAAATAGAGCACCGGCCCTGAAGTCAGGACAACCTGAGTTCAAATCCAGCCTCAGACACTTAACACTTACTAGCCATGTGACCTTGGTCAAGTTGATCAATCCCAATTGCCCTGCTTTCCCCCCTCCAAAAAGCAAAAAAAAAAACAAGTTTCAAAAAAAAAAAAAGGGAGAGAACAATGTATACTAGTATGTAGATGCTAAAGGATTCTAGTGCAAGGTGTATTTTCTTTTTTTCATTGTGTGTAACAGTATTCTTGAGAGTTTTCTAAGAATAGTGAAGAACTGAAGGAGACCTGGGCTAGATAAGGTCTTAGTTCTCTTCCAGCTCTGAAGTACTGTTCTTCTATTATTTATTTCTCTTTTATATACATTATTGACCCACAAGCAGTTCTCAAAACTTACCCAAGAGGCAGGACTCCCCACACTCCAGATGCTCCTTTTCATACCTGTGGTAATACATGGTCCATATTGCATTAAAGCAGATGATCTGAAGTTGGTCCTGAAGTTTCCAACCTTTTTGTATGAGGAGCTAAAACCCCACAATTGGCCATCTGGGGCTGTGCAGATGAAGTAATAAATATGCAGAACTGTTTGAGGATGAGGTATAAAAGTGTTGCAATTAGGAAGTCCTGTCAGGGAGCCAAAGGACGTGTTGATAGCCTCTAATATTTAAAATTCAGTAGCTTCATGCAGTGATGATGGATTTTTCAGATACAAATGAGAACCCAGATCTTTCAAGTATTGAAATCAGAATTTTAAATTATTATTTTAAAAAATGCTCTGGTCAATTCACTGAAATTTTTAGTCTTCCAGGAAGCTAAGTTATAGAGTTGTTGTGAACCTGCATAGATGGAGGGGCTTTCCATGTCATACATTCACCATGCTGGTGAAATCATAGGTATGGGTTATTAAAAAAAATAAAACAAAACTTAAATATATCATTGGCCCCAAATATTTAAGTGCTTACTATATAGACCACTGTACTGGGCATTGAAGGAGATACCTAGTTTATAAAAGATATTGTTACTGCCCTCAGTTGATTAATAAGCATTTGAAAAAGATTCTACTGTGTACCAGTTATTGGATGAAACAAAGGAGTGCTCTTCATAAAATCCAAGAGGAAATGTTCTTACCAACTGGGGGGGATTGCAGACTTCCAGGATGAGGTGTCATTTGAAATGGGGTTTGAAAGTTAAGTAAGAATTCAATATTTTCCCTGTGAATCTATCTGTACCAGATCTCAAACTGTACTAAAATGATTTGGCATTGGTGATAGAGGTAGGGGTGGGGAAGGGTGGATAAGTGAAGTAGATTAAGTAGACAGAACATAGGAGCAAATAAAAAACGGTAGCTCAGTGTTTGATAAATCCAAAGACCCAAGTAACCGGAGGGAAGAGTTCACGATTTGACAAAAGCTGCTAGGAAAAAGCAGACAGAAGACTGGCAGAAATTAAGTTTAGACCAATACCTCCTATACAATGCCAAGATAAGCTCCCAATGGATATATGACCTAGATAGAAAAGGTTATATTATAAACAAATTAGAGGAAGAAGAATGAAATTACCTTTCCTATCTATGGTTAGTAGAATAATTTATGACTAAACAAAGGATCATAAAGGTTAAACAGATAATTCTGATTATATTAAATTAAGTTTGTGCATAAAAAAATTAACGTAAAAATTAGAAGGGAATTGTAACTGGGAATAGTTGTTTCTCCTTACAACTAATGACGAGACGTCACCCATTGCCAAGACCATTCTTTGATGCTTCACATATATAGTGCCTGAAACATTTGAGGCAGGGAAGCCACCTTTAGAAAAATGACATTCCTGAAACCAGTTGTTTCAGTGCTTTTTGCCTCGTACGTCAGTTTGTTGGAATGCTGGTTAAAGTAGAATAGTATGAGGAGTAAGACCTTTTGATATTTTTCAACTGGGAGTTTCCAGAGGTTGTAAATCTGACTGCTTTTCCAATTTCTGAACTAAAGCTCTTTCCAAGATTGCAAAACAAGTGATCAAGAAAACGTACAAAGTAACAACACTGAAACTATTTTGTGGCATGGCAAGAGCAATAAATAGCTCTTTCTGGTTATTTTTATTGCATTTGGGATTCATTTATCACATGATTGGGTTGACAGAGATACTTTCAGTCTTTCTTTTAGGGTCTTTTTTTAGTAGGAGTTAAGAAAATCTCATTTTGATATGCTGTCTGAGAGCCAGAATGGCATAATGGATAGAGAACTAGCCTTGGAGCAAGGAAAACCTGGGTTCAGTTCCTGCATCTGGCATGTATAACCCTGGTCAGTTCTTTTAATCTCTCAGTAGCCCCAGGCAACTATAGAAGACTATGTTAGAGGCAATCTGTATTGATATGAAAGCCTCACTAGGAGATCTGATTTAAAAAATTTCAGTTATGAATGACAAGTGATTGAGGTCTTATATTCCATAAAAACACATAGACAAGGAGATAGGAAAAATTGAAACTTTGCCTTTGAAGTAAACCATCAAATGCATAAAATTCTTTTAATTACATTTATCAAATGGCAAGTATTATTTCTATGCCTGATCTCTCTTTTAGGAGGTGAAGATGCTATATATAGTACTGGGGGACAGGGAGCAGAGATGTTCATAGGTGCTTTGTCCTCAACATGAAGGAAAAGTTTTCTTTGTGGGCCCTTGATTGTGGGGGAGCAGGTGGTGAGAGTCATGGGTGACCCAAGTATTTTACTGGGGACAGAAAATAGGAAGGCTACTGGTATGGGTGGTTTGACAAATACTTTGGTGGTTAGAAAGCAAAGAAGGGATGGAATATTTGGTGTGTGTTGTGTAAGAAAATATTCATGTATGGGAGTGATTTATTGAAGTGGAGAAGCAAAGGGTAGCTTGTCTATTGGTAGTCCCAATGGCATTGACTTGAGGTTTCCTTTTCTCCTGTCCCATAGTGGTATGTGGGGGTTGCTCATGGTTATTGGCATTAATCTGGGTTGTGGGATGAATTGCCAGAGGCATCATATTATGGTAGTAAGAACGCTGGCTCCACAGTTAGAGAACCTGGATTCAAACCTTACCCCTGAGGCTTACCTTGTAACCTTGATCAAGTCATATAACCTTTATGGGCCTGAGTATCCTCATTAGTCTAATTGGACTAGACAAACTTTGACCTTTCTAAACTCTAAATCCAGGATTGTATAAAACCACTGAGTACCATTCTTCCCATATGTATTAATATGGTGACTGAGTGACTGATGAAGAAATGATGCTTTGGGGGGGGGGGGAGACTCTTTTCTATTGTTCTTTTTAAAAACTATTCATTTAAAAAATTTTTGAGTTCCAGATTCTCTCACCTACCCATCGAGAAGATATTACATATGTGAAGTCATGAAAAATACAAGAAATTATGCTTTTGTGTCTAATCTAGACAGATGGGTAGGGCAGTAGATAGAGAGATGGAGTCAGGAACATCTATGTTCAAATCCACATCAGATTCTTACTAGCTATGTCACTCTGGACCCAGGACTTAACTCTTCTATCTCAGATTCTTTGATTGTAAAGTGAGAATACAAGTAGCAGGATTGTTGTGAGGATCAAATGAGATAATATTTGTAAATATTATCACTTAGCACAATGCCTGGAATATATTAAAGCACTTAATAAATGCTAGTTCCCTACTCTTATCTAGTAGTGCTTGGCTGAATTGTTTCAGCCTCGCTTTTTTTTGTCTAGGATCCCATACTTTGGCAGAGGGGAGAGCCATGGTGTGTGGCACCATGGAATGAACTAGTCAAAAGACCTCAGTTTGGTTTCCAGCTCTGACCTGTGAGACTTTGGATAAGTCATTGAACCCCTTTGGGTCTCAATTTCATCATCTGAAAAATAGCAGAGTTATTTCCCTTGTAGTTCTAAATCTATTATCTTATGACAACAAAACACTTGGATCATACTGCTTTTGTTAAAAAAAGGGGAAAAAAACTTTTGTAACAGGAAAATTTCCCTACCTCTCTTATATAGAGAAGCTTATTTGATGTAAACTGGTTTCCCAGGTTTTAAGAATTTAGAAAACTTTTGCGTAAAGATTAACGATAAACTTAGAGTACTTTCACATCATTGGAACTTGACTGGGATTCTAGAGACATTAAGGTTTCAAGTTACAAAAATTTGAAAGTCATCTCTTTCTACCTGGAGATGCACTCTTCTCAGGAGATGCATTATGTCACTAAGCATTTATTAAGAGCTTACCATGTGCCAGGCCTTGGGCTATATTGTGTGGATATGAAAGGAAGGAAACAAAATAGTCCCTGCTCTCAAGGAGTTCCCAGCCTCATGGGAGAGACAACATGCAAACAACTATGTATGAACAAGCTATATACAGGATCAACTGGAGATAAATCTCAGGGGAAGGCACTAACATCAAGAAAGATAGATTTAAGTTTATTGCAGAAGATGAGCTTTAGACATGAAGGGAGCCAGGGAATCCAGGAGGCATAGGAAGAGACATGCACATACATGCGTGCATACACATACACACATACACACACACACACAATTTGTAGCCATGAGGAAACAATCGATAAAAATTCCCTTAGATGGGAGGAGGCCATTGTTACCTGATCACAGAATTATGTGTGTTTAGTCATTTTCAGTTGTGTACAACTCTTCATGTGACCCCATTTGGAATTTTCTTGGCAAAGATATTGTAAGTGGTTTGCCATTTCCTTCACCAGCTAATTTTACAGATGAGGAAGCCAAGGCAAATAGGGTTAAGTGACTTGCCCAAGGTCACACAGCTAGTAAGTCTTCTTGAATTCAGGCCCAGCACTGTGCCACCTAGCTGTTCTAATCATCTTAATGGAGATGATATTAGAGTTCATCAATTAATTTATTCAAAACCTCCATAGAAAGATTCAGCTTAGTCTTGGACTTGATAACCAAGGGACGAGGAAAGCTTAGTGATCTGATCTCTCTTCAAAGTGAATTACTGATCCCTTTCAAATGGCCTTTGAATCCTGCCAAGGAAAGAAAGACTTGACCTGTGTCAGCCCTACCAAAGATCTGGAAATCAAGTGCATGCATCTTCCTTGCATTGTAAAAATGCTCATGGATGTTATTTCCAGGAGAGATGGATCTCTAAAATTTGTGAGAAGAATTAGACATCTTGGTGTTCCTTCTTTATTTTTCAGTGTCAGACCAAAAACAAAACAACAACAAAACCCCATACCTGAAGATAACTGCTTTTCAGTTCATTGCAAGTGAAGGAGCTCATTAGTTTCAAATCCCTTGATAAATCAGTTCCCAATCCTTGGTAGGGAGCTTGGTTAAATCCAAATATAAAAATTAGTGGATGAGCAAAGGGGTAACATGCACCTCCATGAGGCAGATTTAAAACTGTTAAAGGACATGAGTGTTTGTTTATATTCATTAATAAGATTAAATTGGCCAGTAAGGAATGAATCTAGGTTATTAAGAGGTTGGAGGTAAAAGAAGAGTGTATGCTTTCCTCTGTCTCTTGGGACTCCTTTAATCTACCCTGATAAATTAAAGATACTCATTGTGTTTAGGTGGTAAACTACTAGATGCACACTGTCCTAAAGGATTTCATTCATTCCCTTTCCAGGTATAAATTTGAACCATTAAAAAAAGTTCTCCCTTTATAAATTTCACTTCACATGCCAAATAAATATAGCATAATTGCTGTAGGGATTCATTGTTGTTGAAATTGTAATTTTGTTCTTTTACATGCATTAAATTTTTGAGGAAAGGTAGTAACACTAGATTTAAAGGGAATTTGTGATGATTGGTACTTGTGTCCTAGAAGTCATAGCAAACATTTACTAAAAATGCACCCCAAGACAATACCTATAAAAAGGAAGTTTGGTGTTTGTCCAGTTCTTGACTCACTTCGTCGAAGTGCAATTTAAGACAATTATCATGGATATCATATGCCCAAGTCTTTGTTATTAAGGGGTTGATTGACCAATTTGGGCAGTATCTTGTTTTTTCATTTTCCCCTTTTCTTCCTATTTTACTTGCTTTTTTAATGGTGTTTCAGTCACTGAATAGAAGGATTTCACCATTTCTAGATTTTTAATTCATAGATTCAACTATTCATGGTAGGTGCTATTATCAACCCATGCTTTCTTCCTATGCATTCTAATGATGCCTTATTATAATGCTTTCATACTTTTGTGTTCAGTTGGTTCAATGTCATGGTGAATTTCTTGGCTTTCTTTGCTGAAATGCAGTAGCAGTAACTATTTTCAAGGTGGGGATGGGTGGGAGAGGAGAGAGGGTAGGTGGTGGAGCAGCCCAGAGAAAGGAGGCTTGTTCTAGACACTGGTTATCTTTAATCCCCAGCTAAGGAAGGAATTTACCTTGAACACCTCAGGGCATAATCCAAGTAAGAGTATTCCACACTTTTCTGCCAATTCTAATTTTTCTTCTCTGGGTTTTTTGTTTTTTTGACATCAGTCTAGGTGTTCTGATAAAAGACAGTGTGGAATAGTGGAAAATGCTGGATGTAGTCAGGAGGCATGGTTGAAGTATCAGCTCTTCAACTTACTTTATGAGACCTTGGGCAGGTCAGTTCATTATTTATTAAATGATGGTATTTATAAGACCTACATCATGTGACTGTTTATAGCAGTGGTTTGTAAAGTGTGGTTTGGGGTCCCTTGGGGTACCCTGAGGCCCTCTCAAGGGACTGAGGTCAAAACTATTTCCATAATAATACTAAGGTATTTTAATTTCCAACAGTAAATATTGATAGTATTATTTCACATAAACAAAAGTTCTTTAGGGTCCTCAGTAATTTTTAATAGGGTAAGGGGGTCCTGTGACCAAAAAGTTTGAGAATCACTGGATAGGATAATAAACTTAGAACTGATAGGACTTCAGAGACCATTTAGTAAAGATGTTCTTAACCTGGGGCCCATGAACTTGTGTTTAAAAATATTTTGATAGCTGAATTGAAATATAATTGATTTCTTTGAAATCCTATGTGTGTTATATACATTTTAAAAAATTTGTAGAAAATGTACATAGGCTTTACCAGTTTGTCAAAGGAGACAAAAAAGTTAAAAATCTAGTCTAAGTTCCCATTTTACAGTTGAAGCCCAATGACTTGCTCAAAATCACAGAGACATTAAGTGTCAAAAGTGGAATTTAAACTTAGGTAATCTAACTCTAGAACCAGGTGAGCTCTCTCTCTCTCTTGCGCTCTCTCTCTCTCTCTCATACACACACACACACAAACATACTTAATATGTGTCAATATGTTCTATTACATGTAACTATATATAATATATATAACACATATACATATATTTATATCTAGTTATAAAAAAAGGCAACAAACATACTGATTTGTAAATGATAAATCATTATCTAAAATATCTGACTTTGTTTGCTTCTGAATTGACATCCAGTGTAGAGTCAAGCTTAATTTGTCTATCCATATAGGGCCTTGAAGGAATATAATTTAAAACTAAGCTTATAAACCTAATGCAGGGGTGATCAGAAGGTCGTCTGTAAATCTCTTGGGATCCTCAAGATACGTTCAGAGGTTCATTAAGGTTAAATCTATTTTCATAATAATATTAAGACATGATTTGCCTATTAAAATACTCTTCCTTTTTAAAAATTACATATCTATGTAGCACTGGATTTTCTTCATAATACTTTAACCAAAACAACCTATCATGGCAGACTGAATACAGAAGCAGATGTGAGAATCCAGTTGTATTCTATTAAGCCAGGCATTAAAGAGATTTGCAGAAATATGTAAAACAAAGCCAATCTTCTCATCAAATTATTTTTTTTTGGAAACTACAATTCTCACAGAAATGCTACTTTATGTTAACATATAATGAGTTTATTTTAAAAAAAATTAATACATAAATATTTTTTAAAAATATTCCCAGGCTATAAGAAATGGGAAGGAGATGGACTTCATAATTACCTGGAGAGGCGTATACGGACTGATGCTAAGTGAGAAGAGCAGAACCAGGCAAAACCTGTACACAATCACAGACACATCATACATATGATGACCAGCCTTGATAAACTGGACTATCCTCAACAACGCATAGCTAAAGACAACTCTACAAGCCTCAGGATGGAAGGAGATACCTAAACTCAGAGAAAGATATAGAAAGACTATAGTTTAAATGGAGACTGAAGCAAAACACATTATCGTTCTCTTTCATGTCTGGTTTTGCTT
>CM053586.1:121494340-121511986 GCA_028646515.1 Pseudochirops corinnae
ATATATATATATAAAGCAAACTATATACAACATAGATAGGAAATAATGAGAAGAGAGGGAAATCACTGGAATTAAGAGGAGATGGTGATGGCTTCCTAGAGAAGGTGGGATTTTAGTTGGGACTTAAAGGAAGCCAGGAAGGTCAGTAGTCAGAGCGGAAGAGGAGGAACGTTTCAGGAATTGGGGGCAGTCAGAAAAGATGCCTGGAGCTGAGAGCTGCAGTCTTATTCGTGAAACAGACAGAGTGCTAGTATCCCTGGATTTAAGAGTACTTTTAAACAAGGTATAAGAAGACTGGAAAGGTAGGAGGGGGTCAGGTTATAAAGGGCTTTGAATATCGAGGAGAGCCCTTTGTGTTTGTTCCTGGAGGCAACAGGGATACTTTTGGGGTTTATTGAATTGGAGGTGGTGGTCTCATGATTGGACCTTTGCTTTAGAACAATCACTTTAGTGGCCAAATAGAGAATGAATTGGAGTGGGGAAAAGTCTAGAGGCAGGCAGACTCACTAATAGGTTATTGCAATAATCAAGGCACGAAGAGATGAAAGTGGCACTGGAGTGGTGGCAGTGTCAGAGGAGAGAAGGGGGTATTTGAGAGATGTTGCAAAGGTGAAATCAGCAGAACTTGCCAAAAGGGGGATATGGTGAGTGAGAGAGAGTGAATAATCCAGGATGACTGCTAGGTTGTGAGTCTGAGGGACTGGGAGGATGGTGTTGCTCCCTACAGTAATAGGGAAGGTAATAGGGAAAAGATGAGTTCTCTTTTGTACATATTGAGTTTAAAATAACTATTGGACATTCAGTTTAAGATGTCTGAGAGGCCATTGGATATGTGAGATTGAAGTTCAGCACAGAGATTGGGACAAGAAATCAGTGACATATTAGTGAGTATGGTTTCTGGGAGACCATCAAAGCCATCATATCAGTATTCCAATGGATCTACAATCATGTCATGGTTGGGGGTGGTGCGGGTGGGTATTTCTTCTAGTCCTGCAGATCTGAACCCAGTGAGGAGGTACAGTAGATAGAACACCAGGCCTCAGGGGTCAAGAAGACCTGAGTTCAAATCTGCCCTTAGATACTTACCAGTCATATGACCCTGGGCAAGTCACTTAACCATTGTCTACATCAGCTTTCTCATTTGTAAAATGGGAATAATAGTATCAAGTACCTCACAGGGTTGTTGTGAGGATCAAATGAGATAATAATTATAAAGCACTTAGCAGAGTGCCTGTCATGTCTAAGTTCTATATAAGTGTTGGCCATCCTCATCATCTTCATCATCCTCATCATCTTCATTCTATCTGATTTTCATCCATGTCTTCTTGTTTACCCCTGGATATCTTTCCCATATGTTAGAGACCTTCCTCACATTATTTTGTGAGAATACCAATAGAGCACATGAGTTGCTGAGTTACCCATTGATTACTCTTTGCTCTCTCTACATAACCTTCCCATCTGCTTTTTGACAACGCATCTCTTTGAAGACTTCTTTTATAAGGCTTTACCTGGGTAATACCCATGTATTATGTATCACAGCCTGCTTATTCCCCTCATGGGCCTCTCCATATTCCTTTGGATAATTTTCAATTTCAGTTTTCCAGAGATTTTAGAGGACCATGACTTGAAGCCATACAGCATCACTGGAAGAATATTCGGTTAAAAACTGTTGAACCTCTACCAACTCTGTTCTTGTCCACCTACTCATCTGTTATAATCTGGATAATAGATATATTCTTCATACACTTAGTATATAATTAGCTAAAATCTTTTTTTAGTCATTAAAGCTCTCACTCAGGGGGCTCTGCAAAGTTCTGGGGCTTTACCTGATCAACAAAATATGCAAACAGAAAGGAGCCCACCATTTACAAGGAATCACTCTTTAACTTGGTCTCTGCTGTATCTTCTCTGAGACAAGAGCTAATGTCTTTGATGAGAGTTTACATATTTGTTGTATGTCACAAATGATATAAATGAACAGGGTTATTTCGTTATATCTTTCAAGGAATATTATATATGACTTTGGCATATATATGAGGGACACTGTTGGAAGAGGGCAACTTTGGGGAAGAGAAACTTTAAGGTGACATTTTTCTTTATTGACTCAGTTTTTAAAATAAATTAACAAGTGATAAGCACAATGGTATTTTGTATTCTCAACGTCTTTTAATCAGTTATGTAACTTTAAAAGACATGGTCTACTGTGAAGTATTACTTGCAAAAACCAACTTGTTGCCTTCTAATGCTCTCATTAAGATGACATTTATTGTGCACAATTATTTTCTAAACTTTTATGTAGAGGGGTAAGTAGTATGTATTGCTCTTCTCTTTTTCATTTTTTTGGTGGGGGTTATACTAAGGTTCCGTATGATTTTCCTATCTCACTTATTTCTTTCTTTCTTTCAATACTCTGAGAACGATTCTCTCAGTGCTCTCACAATTGTGCCATGTCCAACAGAGACCCCCTCTGTGTATATTTGGCCAAGTCCAATTGTTTTTCTCATCTTTGTTTTCTTCAATGCCATATGCATTTTCTCAGAGAACTCATATGGGACTCTGATTTTGGAGTCTAAAAGGAGTGGATTTACTGCTCTTGATGAACAGTATGTTCATGTTGAAAAGAGTTTGTTAGTGAAACCTTCACAGATCTTTTCCATATTTCCAGGATTTCCAATTTTATCCTTCAATTCATTTGGTATGAATTTTCTTAGTTGGGTCTCTTTCCAAACTTTTTTAAAACTTATTTTGTTCTTTCACTGATTCACATTGTTTCACAAGTTAAAACTGCTCATAATTTTCTACTATCCTTCTCGATTGAGAATTTTTTCTTCAAATTTCCTAATGCTTTATTTTGTTTGGAGTGTAGAAAAATGATTATGGATTTTTTCAATTCACATTGTGAGTCAATGCTGCATCATGATTTCACAGAGACTAATAAACCGCAAGTGTTCTGTACTCTTAGCTAGGCATATGTCTGCTTCCACAAGTTTCCTTGTGATGATATACTTCTAATAGAGATCATCTTTTTCTACCATGCACAGTGAGGCTGGTTTATAAACTGAGTTGTTGCATTTCCTTCACCTATTATATTTTTTGAAAGAGCAACTCTAGCAATCAGAGAACATGCCATCAATTGTTTCTGTAGTCGCCACCTCAAGAATTTCAGTGATGACCTTCTCTTTGGCTTCCTTGCCTACCTCTCAATTGAATAGCACTTTGAAGCAATGTGACAGCTTTTCTTAGTCTTCTGACAATTTCACATGTTAAAATATTAAACTGCTCTTGGCCTTGGATATTATACTTCTTGTCAAGGAGACAAAGTATTTGTTGGTTGAGGTAGCTTTTAGGTTCTTTTGGTCTCATTTAGAGTGCTTGAGTAACATCAGTTAAATTTCAGTATGAAACTCGCAATTTGTATCAGTGATATTTCTTGTATTTTCTTTTTTCTTTTGCATCAATAATTTGTTTAAATAGGAAAGGTTGGAGCTATTTTAATTGCAAGTCTTTATCTTTTTCACTTTTGTTCTTCTAAGTTTGAATGAATTTTCATCTTTGTTCTAACAAGTCAATGGTATGACTATACACATATAATTGATTCAATAATGATACCAACAATTAATAATGATTTAATTCCTTTCTGTTAAGGTATCATTTTTGTCTTTGTGATATAATTTGGTAATCTCTATGTCCAGTTTTTCTCAATTATTCTTTTTGCTTCCTTTTCATTAAAACCATTAATTACCAATGCATGTAGTATTAATTGTGGAGAATCTAATCAAACTCTTCATGAAATTTATCTACTTCTAAAGGAGGACATCAGAAACAAATTAGAAGAGCAAGGAAAAAGTGACTTTTCAGATCTATGGATAAAGGAAAGGGTTCATGTCCAAACAAGAAACAGAAAGAATCACGGAAGAAAAAATGTGAGATTTTGTTTACTTAAAATTTTATAAGATTTTTCATCAACAAAAGAAATGCATAAAATTAGTAGGAAAGCAGTTAAGTGAGGAAAAAGAAAATCTTTACCACAAATTTCTCTGATATTTCTAAGATATATAAGAAATTGATTGAGACGTGAATTTCTTTTGGACATGATCTATGTGGGAGTTTGCTTTACTTAACTATACATATTAATTATAAAAGTTTTGTTTTTCTAAAAGTTTTGTTTTTCTTTTCTTTTTTTGTTCTGTTTTACTTTGTTCTTTGCTTTTTGGAGGGGGAAGGCAGGGCAGTTGGGGTTAAGTGATTTGCCCAAGGTCACATGGCTAGTAAGTGTGTCAAGTGTCTGAGGCTGGATTTGAACTCAGGTCCTCCTGACTCCAGGGCTGGTGCTCTATTCACTAAGCAATCTAGCTACCCCTCTTTTCTTTTTTCAATAGGGTTAGGTGGGAGAAAGAAAAAAAAAGAAATTTTATTAATTTAGAAAAGTTAAAATTTCAAAATATAGTCCAGGAAAGATTAAAAGACAACTCAAAGGTAAAGAGTTGAGGAGAGTGGTGAAGATACAAGTGAGCTGGGATAGAAGAGTTATGGCCACATCTATTGTCCTTTTACCCCAGGCAGGTATGCAAATTGTTGGCCTGTATTCAGAATTGAATAGCATGGTAAGGGAAAAGTATATTCAGTGTTTTGACAAAAATCTTTTTCTTAATGATGGCTTCTTGGCCTAGCTATGGAATTCATAATGGTCGCCAAATTCCCTGAGGATCCTGTGCTAGAAGCCAAGGTTGCTATTTCAAGGCCAAGAAAGAAAAGTGGTATAAAGGAAAATGTTGCAAGAGAAACATTTTTAATTTCATAAGCCAGGAATCATCTGTATTTTTTGTGTGTATATCACTGAATGTTTTTTGAAAACAATCACTTATTTGTATAATTAGATGGATTACTAGCTGAAGTTTTTAGTACCCTGAAGACAAAAATATCATGAGTTTATTTTATTATATGGCTTCAAGTTTTGAAATTCTGTTATCGCCAAAGAACTGACACTGAATATGACCCAAAGCTCAAGAGGGAGGGGAGTGTGAGAGTAAACAGAATGCAACACATAAAAAATATGAAATCTGAAGAAAGTGGGTACCATCAAAGAAACATGAGACTGAAGAATCAAATGGACAGGTCACATAACAAGACTAATGGACAGACAGCTCATGTGTTCCATTGGTATACTCACTATGTCATCAGGATGTGAGAAAGGCCCTCAATACATTGGTTGGATGCCCAAGGTGAATTTATGGGCAAACATGGATGAGAGTCACATAGGAATTTCAGACATGAATCAGTTGTGATGTGCATCATTAGAGATCGAAGCCACAAGTGTAAGATTATAGACCAATTGAAAATTTAAGTGTTTGAATTTGGAGGAAAATACTTCGTAGTTTAAAATACTATATGAATGTGAGTTATTTTTGTGAATAAAAATAATAATTTCCCCTTCTCTCCTCAGGTTTTTAAATGAAAGACATTCTAAGCCTTTTTTATTTTCATTCTCTGTAACTTCTTAGAAGTCACTGTAAATATGGCACCTCTCCCAAACCCACCCTCCTTTTAAGAAAAATATCTTAAACACTAAGAAAGTAACGCAGAGATGTTTTGGAGAAGCATTAGCATGTGTTGACCTTCACAGGAGAAAGGTATTATCTTTTTGTCGGACATTCAGTACTTGGATGTTTAAGAGAAAGGTATCTAAAAGCAAGGAGAAGATGAGGAAAAGACTTGGTTGATTATTTAAGTTATAAAATGGCATTCATGAAGACAGAAACTTAAGAAAAAAGTTCATAGGGAATGTTAGAAGGTGTTTATGTCAGTGAAAACCCTAGTGGTGTTTGGCAACAGAAGAGACAAGAAAGGTTCTGGTACATACTTGAAGCTTCCTTTGAATGCTTATACCCCGATGTACTATAGGGAAGATAAGAATCAGTTGAAGAAAAGTACGGATTGATTATACTTTCACCTATGTATGCAATTATTACCATAATATTCTCTGTTATGCCTCAAAACCTTTCGTTACTCCCCCCTCACCTCAGGAGATGAATACAATCTTTCTTCTTGCTGACTAATCCTTTGGTCCCATTCTTCCCTCTATCCTCCTGTACCTTGCTTCTTAGATCCTTCTCCCTCGCTGTCTCTCTCTTATCTCTGTCATTCTTTTCATCTTTCTGTCTTTGTATGTCTGTGTGTCTTTTGTTGTGCCTCTCATCATCCCTCCCTCTCTTTCCTCTCTCTAAACTGTGTCCTTCCTCATTGCTTATGACTATCTTGCCTATCATAATCCCTAGGGAGGCTTGTTACCTCCTTCTATTCTGCATTTCGCCTCTTTTTCAGTGCTGAACTTCTTGAAAAGAATACTCTCCCTGCTGCCACTTCCTTCCCACACAATTTCTTTACAACCCCTTCTAGTCTGGCTTCTTCTTCCATCATTATTCAAACAACTTTCTCCAAAGTTTCCCATGATGCCTAACTGCCAAACCCAATGACCTTTATTCAGTTTTCTTCTTTGCACCTTGTGATGTAATAATTTTTTTAAATATATCTTTTGTTTTTGTCTCAATCAATTGACATCCTTTGCATCCTCTTTGTTTCTGTCACAATAGCCATTATTGCTACCCTCTTAGACAACTGCCATAAATATTGCCTCCTGTTCAAGTTTTTCCTTTATACCACCAGATATTTATTAAGTGATTACCATAGGCACTGAGTCCTGACTATATTGATACACATATATGTATACATATATATTTACATGTTATTATATTATATATTTTATTTATTATATTTTGTTATTATATGTGCTTACATGTATATATTATATGTATATATGTGTGTGTATATACTTGCATATACATATATTGTGTTACAGTTCTTTGCATATAATAAATGCTAAATAAATACTTTATCCACTCATTCTCTGGGCAGGGGCTATCTGACTTTAAATGAAACTCCCCCAGCCCCATTTCAGATAACCAAAATGATGAGACAGGGGAATTGCTAATCTCTGGGACAAATTCCAAAACTTTTGATTCCCACTGGTCTTTGTATCTATAAGCAGGAATTATGTCAGGTGGTTTGAGCTTGGAAAAAGAAGATGAGAAAGAGAGAAGATGAAGCTTAATGAAAGCAGAGGAAGAGACGGGGAACAGCATGATGAAATAATGAACATATTCTCAGAGAGTCCTTGGGTATTGCTGAGCTGCTTTTAGATAAAGAAGCAGGGGGCCATTGGAGCAGAGAGATGGTAGGGTATGGAGGAAATACATGAAGAGGAGTTGTGATGGCATCCTTGAATACAGGAGTCTGCAGCAGAATTCTAATGACCCTAGAGCCAACCTGAGAGGCTTCAAATTCCAACCTCCCTCAAAATTTTAACAGAACTTCATGATGGCCATCGAAGGTATGTTAAGAAGAGATGAGAAACCAGTTGACAGTTTTGTGATCTCTTTCTGTTTCCCAGGAGGGTGCCTATCTCATACCCTCCATTTGGGGAAGTGCAGATGATTGCACCCACTTTTTTATGAGGGCAAATAATCGTTTTTTGATGTAATTCTCTTCTTTGTTATTTATGTGACTTTTGCTATTGGATTGGTATGTTTTACATGATCTGATGATATATACTGTTCAAGTTGATGGGGGCTTGGGCCATTATTTGCATAGATGTTTATTTTTAAGGAGCCACACTGAATCTGGGAAAAGTAGCAAGGGGCTTCACGGTTAGAGTTCTCAGACATTTTAGAGATCCTGTGTTACACTGGTCATTCTTCTGTCATCTACGTGCACCTCGAATTATTTTAGCTGCCTGACCCTGTTATACTTGGCACCCCTGGTTTCTCATGTACTCAGCTGGCCCTGATTCACTGCTCTGACTTAGTTTTTGAGTGCCCCATATGGATTTAGCACTTTATTATTGAGCTTCAGCCTTTTTTTATATCGTGGTATCTCTCTGTTCCTCTTGCCTATATCGTATCTTCCCTGTCACTGGCCACCTGCCTGACTCTTGGAGCTGCTTTCCACCTACATCCCTGTATGACAGGAAAGAACATAATAATTAAGTATGGAAAAAAATGTTTCAGCATTCATCCCAACTATATAGGAAAAAAGATACAGAGTGGGTGGGCTTGAGAAATCTCATCCATCATCAGTTTTATTTAGCATTATTTTTAGTTCTAGCTATAGTGCATCATAGGGCCACACAGTCCCTTGAGGTAAGCACTGTGAGAATGAAGAAAACACTGTTCTTAGGACTTTCTGGGTGACTTTGAATTTTCAGAACTGGAATGCCCTAACAAAATAGAATTGTTAAGGACGTACTTGAGAAATTTAAGGTTGGATGTAACCTGTGAATTTTACAGGACCATGTAGTTATTGAGAGCCAATTTGGTAGAGTCGGTAGTCAACTTCCGTCCAGGAAAACCTGACTTTAAGGCTCACCAATAAGACAGATTGGCTGTGTGACCCTGGGCAAGTCATTCAACTTGTCTGTGCTACAGACCATTTTCTAACATGGTAAGGCACAGCATAGGCAGTAATACAGAACAGAAGAAACAACACTGTTTGGAATAAAAGGACCTGAATTCAAATACAGTTCACTTATAATCAATTTGACGTTGGTCAAGGTCCCTTAATATCTCTAATCCTCGATTTTCTCTTTTATACAATGAAGGAAATGAATTGCCTGAGCCCCCAGGGTCCCTTCCAGCTCAAAATCTATGTAATTAGTAAAAACATAATAATGGACTATAGTAACTATGTAACTAGTAAAAACAAGTTATCTAGTAAAATGCTTTTGTAGGCTGGTAAGGATTTTCTTAGTAACTTTTGTTGTTCACTCATTTTCAGTCATGTCTGACATCTTTTGAATTTCCTTGTTCTTCCTTATTTCTGTCACAATTGCCGTCATTGCTGATGTGACCCCATTTGGAGTTTTCTTGGCAAAGATACTAGAGTGCCATTTTCTTCTCCAACTCATTTCACAGATGAGGAAACTGAGGCAGACAGGGTTGTGACTTGCCAGGCTTTCATGGTAAGTGTCTGGGGTCAGATTTGAACTCAGGGAGATAAGTCTTCCTGAATCCAGGCCCAACACTCGATCCACTGTGCCACCTCGCTTGCCATTCTTGAGTGGCAGCATGGGATAATAGAATCATCCTCAAAGTCCGGATTGGTTGGATTTGAGTTCCAATTTTCACATATACTAGCAATGTGACCCTAGACAACTAACTTAATGCCTCAGTGCTATAAAAAACTATTGAAGACTAGAAATTGCAAATAAGATACATACCTGCTTTGGTAGAGAGAATTTATTCACTTGCAAGTACCCTACACCAGCAGAATCACAGGTCAAGTTTCTGTCCTGACAAGGTGCAGAGCAGATGCTGATCTGTATTAGTAAAGGTTTTCTTCTTTGGGAGCTCCTTATAGCAATGAAATCATAGGTATAGCTTAAAAATCTGGTGTATTTTTTCTGGGTCTTAAATGCCTACAATATCAAGTTACAACAGGATATATCTAGAGATAGAAAGGGCAGGAGAGATCATCTAGTTCAACCTCTTTGTTTTCAATGGGAGGAGACAAGTTTAGAGAGGAAAAGAGACTTGCTCAAAGTTATACAGATAGTGAGCAATAGAGATGGATTTTGAACCTATACCCTTTGCCTCCAAATCTGGTTTTGTTTTTACCACACTAGAGCAGGTCAAAGGCCTTAAACTTTAGGGGAAAAATGGATTACTTGTATAGGAGGAAGTTATAAGGCAGCTGGGTGACACTGTGAAACAGAGTGATGGAGCTGGAGTCAGAAAGATCAGAGTTCAGATTTCACCTCAGATTCTTAGTGACTGTGAAATCTTAGGCAAGTCCCTTAAATCTAGTTTGCTGCGATTTCTTCAACTTCAAAATGGGGATAATAATGTCTCCTACCTGCCAGGGTTATTGTATTATCTCATTTGAGATAACATTTGTAAATTACTTATTACAGTGCCTGGCACATAGTAGGTGCTATAGAAATGCTAGTTACCACCACCACCACCACCACTATCATCATCAACATCATCATCACCATCACCCATCACCCATCACCCATCACCATCATCAATCATTGTCCCAAGTTTGATCTTGATAATAAGAAGCACACCTAGGTGGTACAGTGGATAGAATTTTGAATTTTGCATCAGAACGACCTGAATTCAAATCCCACATCATCTGTGTGACCCTGGGAAGGTTACCCACTTTTCCCAACCTCAGTTTCCCCCTTTGTAAAATGGGAATAATAATAGCATCTGTCCCAGATGTTACCACCCGTGTGACCCAGGGCAAGTGAAGATAACCTTGGGCCTCAGTTTTCTCCTTCCAAATAAGGATGAAATACTTCTAGTGCCTATATCATTAGGTTGTCATGAAAAAATGCTTTGTGAGCCTTAAAGTAGGTTAAATACAAGCATTACTGTTTTTATTAATATTATTCAGGAATCCAGGTATGTAAATATAGAAGGTGATTTTTCTTAGGCCACCAATTATAAATTGTCTCAATGGAGGCAGCTTTGAGGAGTAGAAAAAAAAAATTCTGCCCTAGAGGAATTGACACTCAGAATCTAGCCCCAGACCTTCCTCTAATTGTGTGACTTTAAGCAAATCATTTAACCTCTCCGATCCTGTTTTCTATTTTGTTAAATGTGGTTCGATCAGATGTTTGCTAAGGCACCTAATAGCTCTGGAATTATATTATCCTGTTATTGAGAAACAAAATGATTTTGTATTATGGTTCTCGTGTATATTAGCTTTAGACACCTGCATTTTCTCCGGTCAGCTCCATCACCAGGGGTCATATTCTTAGGCCAATTCAGACTTAAGGAACAGGATGGTTAAAGATTCCGAGGAGCATTTGGGCTGTCATTTACACAACTCTTAGGTCAGAAATAACCATCTGGTCATCAAGGTCAAAGTATGTTTCTGTGCAATAAAAGCTCTGAAAATAGGTGTTTTGAAAAGAATGGTTTAGATTATGGAGTGACCTGCTAGGTTGTGAGATAATTGCTTTGTTGTTGTTGTCTAGTCATGCCAGTTCTTCATGACTGCATTTGGGATATTTGTGGCAGAGATACTGGAGTAGTTTGCCATTTCCTTCTCCAGTTCATTTTATGTGAGGATCTGAGGCAAGCAAAGATAAGTGACTTTTCCAGAGTCACACAGCTAGTGAATGCCTGATACTAGATTTGAACTCAAATCTTCCTGACTCCAGGCCCAGCGTTTTATCCGCTGAGCCATCTAGCTGCCAAGAAAAGGATTATGGAACGTCTAATACCAAGTTGTTTTGTTGTTGCTTTTAGACAGTCCACTCTTTATCACTACATATTTAATAATGATAGCATGGGGTAGATAAGGAAGCTCTTTAACAATGCACATTGTCATGTTCTCTACAATTCATACTTCTAGAGAGTTGCCTAGAGCACTAAGATTTGAATGTGTTGCCCCTTGAGTAGCCAATGTGTCTCAGAGGTAAGCCCAGATCTTCTTGGCTTTGAGAACGACTTTCTACAGCCCCTCTTCGTAATGATAACCACCAGA
The DNA here is from genome assembly GCA_028646515.1 of Pseudochirops corinnae. Classification (NCBI taxonomy): domain Eukaryota; kingdom Metazoa; phylum Chordata; class Mammalia; order Diprotodontia; family Pseudocheiridae; genus Pseudochirops; species Pseudochirops corinnae. The sequence continues at coordinate 121,505,891 of CM053586.1, forward strand.
TTCACAGTGAATCGGCATATCTTAGTTTCTACTTGAGCTTAATCTCAACAAATAGAGAAAATTTGTATTAAATAGTTAATAGGAAAAATTCTATTTTATTCTAAACATAATAGCAGTGTTATAGGATTTTGAAATTGCCTAAGAGGGGATTTGAGTGTTAAAAAAAGCTATGTTTTAAAGTGAGAAAATCATAGAGCTAGAGATAAAAAGGCCCTCAATGCATACATTTATTTACAAGACAGATTTGTTCCTCCTCATGTGGACTAATACTCTCCACACTAGACCTCAGACCTAGACTTCTACAACAGGGTCTAGAAATTTATGATCTATCCTTTTTTGAACTCGTGTCGGCTCCCACGTCCCCCAATAAAATCCCCCTCTTTATATGTCTTGTCATACCCTGCTTGAATGCTGAAGAGCAGTTGAGCTGTCTCTTACACAACTCTTAGGTTAGGAATAGCCATTGTCAGCTGCTCAAGGGCAGGAAATATCTCTTATTTTAATATTTATATCTCTAGAGCTAAGCACTGTGCCTGGCACATAGCTCTTTAAAAATGTTTTTCAGGGGCAGCTGGTGGCGCAGTGAGTAGAGCACCTGCCCTGGAGTCAGGAGGACCTGAGTTCAAATCTACCTCAGCCACTTGACACTTACTAGCTGTGTGATCTTGGACAAACCAATTCCCTTGCTTCCCTCCCCACCCCCAAAAATGTTTTTCATCATTTAAGGTTTGAAAGTATCAAATATAAATGAAACCAGCTTACTTTTTTAGAAGCTAACATTCTGCAACTTGATATGCATCATTCCAGTACCCTAAAGTAGTTCTTAAATGCCTTTTGTTCCTCAGATATGTTGTTTGAATGAGTTCTGAAGAGAGAAAAAGAACACTATTTTTCTTTCTTCCTTTTCAATTTTAAAATACTGGTCACAGGAAGAATCATATTCCTGATTCAGTTAAGCATCAGGCCATTGTGTGATTGTATATACCTTGGCTAATGTGCCACAACTATTTACCACCTTCTATGAGTAGTAAAATAGTAGACAGGGCCTGTTTACAGTTCTGCCTTCAAACTCATTTATTTAATTGTCTTCATTAATGATCCTAAGAATAATTGAATAGCAGATCAGGAGGGGTCACATTTTACAGATGAGAACCAAGGCCCAGAAATATTAAATGACTTTCCCATGAAAAGCCACTAGATGGTACAATGGATAGAGCACTGGGCCTAAAGTTAGGAAGATCTGAGTTCAAATTAAGTCTCAAACACTTATTAGCTGTGACTTTGGGGAAATTACTTTAATTATTATGTGCCTCAGTTTCCTCATCTGTAAACTGAGGATATAGAGAAGGAGGTTGCAAATCACTCCAGTATCTTTACCAAGAAATCCCCACATGGGGTCAGGGAGATTCAGACACGACGGAAATGACTCAACAACGACAAAATGAGTATAATGATATCACCTTCCTCCCAGAGTTATCATGAGAATCAAAAAAGAAAATATTTGTAAAGTATTTAGTATAGAGCCTGGCATATAATATGTGGTGCTTATAGTAATATAATGGTACTTATAAATGCTTAACGACTTCCTTCCATAATTCTATAGAGCTGGGAGTTATGTCGAGCTCTCCTGATTCCTAATCTAATATTCTTTCCATGACACCACAGCTATGAAAAAGGTATGCTTTTTTTTTTTAAGTTTGTAGAACAAAAGAATTCAATTCAGCAAACATTTTTAAGTATTTATGCATGTCATTGGGGATATAAAGATATAAATCATACAGTTCCTGTTTTCAAGTAATTTGCATTTTACTGAGAGGATACAATGTGTATCTAGCTAAAGAAATTCAGTATACTTTGAGAAGGGTGAGAGTCCTAAAAACTGAGGTGTGGGAAATCAAGAAGGGCTTCCCATAGGAGGTGGCACCTGAAAGAAGCATCAACAGAATCTATGAACTCTCAGAGGAATTGATGGGAAGGAAGTTATCTTCTGGGTATGCAGAACAGGCTTTGGAAAGGCATGAAGTCAGGAAATATAATGCTAAATTTGGTTGGAAGGAAGTGTATGTAATGGGGAATAATCTGCAATAACTCTGGAAAGTTAAGTAGGAACCATAATAATAGCTGAGGAGAGTACGTATTTTGTCTGGAGACCAATAGAAGCCACTGAAGATTCTTGAGTATGGGAGTGATCTGGTTGGACCTATACCTTAGGAATATCCATTTGGTAACTGTGTGGGATAGATTGGAGAGCAGAGTGAGTAGAAACAGAAGGACTTCCTGAAAAGATGTTGCAGGTTTTTAGACTAGAGAGTCAGATCTGAAGTTAAAAAGACTTATTTTCCTGAGTTCAAATCTGATCTCAGACACTTAGTAGCTGTGTGACCCTGGGCAAGTCTCTTAACCCTGTTTGTCTCAGAGTTTCCTCATCTGTAAAATGAGCTGGAGAAGGAAATAGCAAATCACTCCAGTATCTTCCCCAAAAAAAGACCCAAATGGGGTCATGAGGAGTCAGAAATGACTGAAAAATGACTGAACAATAACAATGGCTAGAAATAATGAGGTCCTAAAATAGAGCAGAGGCTATATAAGGGGAAAAATAAACATAATTTTTCACCTCCTTAGTCTCAAGAAATATACTCTTAGTTGGGCTACTGTAGCCTTATAGACAGTGACTATCATAAATAAAGAAACCATTAGGCTTAGAACCAGGCACTCAGCATAAATAAAATGGATGAATTTGACCATCATGATGGATATTAATGGGATATATGCCTTTTAGCACCTTAGAGCTAATAGGTCTCAATTTAGCTTGTACTAAAATAGCCACCATTCTCATCTTCTACATCTTTTCCTCCTAACTCTATTTCATTGCCACAATATAGAATTCTCTGAGTAAAGATGAATAAAGAGCTGAAATTATTTTTTTATTTTCCACCAATTTGATTTCTTCCATCTTAATTGAGTTCTCTTGACCATTCATGTGATAGCTGATAAGGAAAAATGGATCCATTTTTATGACTCTTTTCCATTTCTACAAATTATTCTTCTATAATGGTTAATTAATCATATTCTAGCAGCCATGTTAGAAAACTTAAATCTGTCCAAACATTTTATTTTCCTTATGGCCCTTCTATGGTCCTTTTCAGATCAAATCACTCTTCCCTGTCATTCGGTGTCTATGTGGTGTGTGTGCATGCATGTGTGTATGAGAGAGAAAGAGAGACAGACAGACAGACAGAGGGAGACAAGAGACAAAGAGGGAAGGAGAGGTGTGGTGGGTGGAGAGAAGGGAGTAGAGAATAGGAGAGGGTAAAAGATATGGGAGATGAAGAGGATAATGGAGGAGAGAGAATATTTTGATTCATTAAGAGAGACAAAGAAGGGGAGGGGCTAGGTGGTACAGTGAATAGAACACTGGCCCTGGAGTCAGGAGGACCTGAGTTCAAATCTGACCCCAGACACTCGACACACTAGCCATGTGACTTTGGGCAAGTCACTTAATCCCAATTGCCCTCCAAGAAGAAAAAAAAGACAAAGAATTATTATTTAATATTTATTAAGAACTCACAATGTTCTAGCTGCTTCATATCATATGCTGTAAAAGAGTCTGAACCTTGTGGTTGAATTATAGCATTTGGAGTGCTAGCTTCTCTGACTCAATAGTTGTCTTTTTAATCCAACATTGACTCCAAAGAAGAAGAAATGAGAAGTGGTTTCCAAGGTGAAGGATCTTATTTTCTCAGAAGCTGGTTGGACAGTGAGGAGAGATGGATTTGCACATTTCAGTTGGAGCTGCCTTATGAGGAAATGGTCCAGAATGAGGTAAATTTGGAGAGGCATTCAAAAAGCCTCCCACAGCCTTAAAATATGTCTGGAATTCCTATATGAACAATCCACACGTTTGGGGTGAGTTGTTCTTTCTCCATATTTTCCCTAAGTAGAGTGATGTTTATAGTCCTGCTTTCTCAGGAACTTCAGCTACTAAAGACTCAGAGGAAAAAGATCTTGCCAGTTCAACATCAGAAGTACATAATGTTTTATTAGTGGAAATATCATTAAAGAAAACACAGTTCTGCTTTGCTCCTGCAGTCTCAAGACCATTGGATCCTTCCTTTTGACTTTTAACCAAGACATATCTCATATGTCTTGTCTCCCTCAGTTTAGCATGTGAGCTCCAAGAAAGCAGGAGCTACCTTGCCTTTCCACTTCTATCCTCAGCACTTAACATTTCTTTGCACATAATGGAAGAATGAAAGAATAAGATGTTTATTAAGTGCTTACTATGTGCAAAGCACAGTGCTAAGTGCTGGAGATAGAGATAGAAAAGTAAATCCCTATTCTCAAGGAGCTCTCTTTCTCATGGAGGAGATGACACACATGGGACAGTTTCAGCTGAAAGTTAGATAAAAAGGTCCCCTTGTCCTAAAGGTACAGTGGTAAAACAGATAGTACTGCCTCTTTCTAAATATCACATCTGTTGATAAAATCATAAAAAGTTTCCAATGTTGAACCATTTGGCAGTGCCAAGGACTTCGGTGGCAAGAACTTTCCTTCCTTGATCTTCAACTGATGTGAGTTTAGCACCTGTAGGAGCAGTTACCAGGCTGTGTCTCCACAGGGGTTGCTTCCCAGGAAGACAGCTGTGGTCACTGGGCTGGAGGCATTGCTATTCCCACAACTCTTGAGTTCAGGGACCTAGACTGTTACCAGCAGGATGTGAAAGGAAATGATGGCCAAGATTGTAGTGGTGGTTTGACTTTCCTGGCATGTGATGCCTCTTTTCCTTATAGTGTCTTTCTGATTTAGCTTGACATGTTTGCCTGTGAGTGGCAATTGGTTGGCTGCTGGTGGGGATGGCTAACCTCTTTTCAACAGGAGCTGCTTCCCCAGATGGTGGCTGCAAAGGCTGGGCTGGAAGCAGGGTTGGTGATCCAGAGAATACTGCCATACCTAGGGCTCTTTTGCTGTCTACCTTTTGGTGATAGCTGATCAGTTATCGCTGGTGGTAAAGCAGGTCTGGTAGCTTAGGGGTCACTGCTATTCCCAAGACTCTTGGATTCAGATTCCTGGGCTGCTCCATCACGGTCTGATAGAAGATGGTGGTGGTTATTTGACTTACCTGGCATGTTGCCTCTTGCTTCTTCAGGGTATCTTGCTACTTCCAGTATTCCATATTCAATAATATGCACCTAATAAAGCTTTTTCTTTCATTCATTAATAGTCCTCCCCCTTCTCCACAAAGAAGCAAGTGGTTTTGCATCTCTCTTTTGGAGGGATTTTGTTCATTATAATTTTACAGCATTCAGTTTTGATTGTTTTGTTTTTGTTATTTATGTTGTTACAATCATTAGGTTTTTGTCTTCCTAGCTCTACTTGCTTTATTTTGCATCAGTTCACATAAAGTTTCCCATACTTCTATAAATTCGTCATTTCTTACAGGCCAGTATAATTCCATTACAGCTATGCTAGAACTTGCTTACCTATTTCCCAATAAATGGATATCTCCTTTGTTTCAAGTTGTTTCCTACTATAAAAGATGCTGCCATAAATATTTTAGTTTACATGGGGCCTTTATTATCATTGTCCTCATAGGGGTACATACCTAGCAATGGAATAGCTGGGTCAAAAGATACGAATGAATGAATGAATGGATGGATGGATGAAAAGGCATTTATTTAGTGCTTACTATGTGCCAAACACTGTGCTACACGCTGGGGATATAAAGAGAGAAAAATAGTAATGGTCTCTGCTGTCAATATGTTCACACTCTAATTGGAGGAAACAACATATATAAGAAAGTGTATCTTCAGAGCAAATGGAAAGTCTTGGAAATTCTAAGAATGCAGTAGATCAGACATGGTGCTGGGAGACCTAGGTAATATCAGTATGATAATGCCATGGTTTAGAGGGATAAGAGGGAGGGCAGATGATAAAGCCTGGAGGACTTTAGGAATAGTGGGTGTTACGGGAATCTAAAGATCTTCCCTGCCCCTAGGCCCTTTGCTGAAGTGGCTACGTGACTTTGAGGACCCTTGGATATTTGAAAGTATACTGTGTTCCCTAATAGGCTGAATGTGGTCACGTGGAGCCTGTGGC
>CM053586.1:121512486-121528241 GCA_028646515.1 Pseudochirops corinnae
GAATAGAAAATCTGACATCCAAATACAAGAAGCAAGAGAAGCATGAGAAGGTAAACAGGGAAAAGAAATCATAAGGAACTTATCAAAGTTGAACTATTTACATGCCTACAAGGAAAAATGATCATTGTAAATTATGAAACTTTTCTCAGTATGAGGATAGTTGAAGGGAATATATATATATATATATATATACATATATATATACATACATACATCTATATATAGGAGGGTATATGTGTGTATTAATACATATTGTGAGTGTGTGTATATATGTGTACAGGTATACATAGACAGAGGGCACAGGATCAATTGAATAGGAAGGGATGATGTTGAAGGAGTAAAATTGAGGGGTGAGAGAGGAATATAATGAGAGGAGATAGGGAGAGACAGAGTAGGGTAAATTATCTCATATTAAAGAGGCAAGGGAAAACTGTTACAATGGAGGGGAAGAACAGGAAGGCAAAAGGAAACAGTCAACCTTACTCTCGTTGAATTTGGCTTAAGGAGGGAATAACATACACACTAAATTGGGTAGCTTACCCTACAGGAAAGCAGGGGGAAAGGGGATAAGAGAGGGGATGATAGAAGGGATGACAGATTGGGGGGAAGGGTAGTTAGAAGCACACTCTTTCGAAAAGGGACAGGGTCAAAGCAGAAAATAGAACAAGTGGGGGGCGGGATACAATGGAGGGAAATATAGTCAGTCTGCCGCAGTATGTCTTCTATGGAAATGTTTTGAATAACTACAACCTATATTGAATTGCATATCTTCCCAGTAAGGGAAGAAGGGAAAGAATCTGGAATTCAAAGTTTTAAAATCAAATGTATTTTAAATTTTTTTTAAAAAAAGAAAAACAAACAATTTTAAAATGTATAAACATCTTTGATCAATGCAATTGGCATTCATAATTCCAGAGGACCAATGAAGATGAAACATGCAAGCTATTACAGAAAGGTGAATTTAGGGTGCAGAATGAGACATATATATTTGGGTATATAGTCACGAAGGGAATTTGTTTTGTTTTACTATTCATGTGTGCCACGATAAATTCGTTTTTCTTTTCTTTTTCCAAAGGTGTGAAGTGGGAGTGAAGAAAATAGATTTCCTTTCTTTTAAAAAAAAATAGAGAATGGGGGTGGGAGGGAACTACAGATGTGAATTACCTGCATTTTGAAATGAGGTCACTATGTTATTAGTTTCACTTAATTGTTTCATTTTGTTACAAGAATAGGAGTGATCTGTAAATGCAATGTAAAAAGAAAATATATCATTAAAACTTTAAATGAGCTAGGGAGTCAAAGCAGTTTATTAGTCAACAAACATTTGGTAAGCACTGTGCTAAGTGCTGGAGATACAAAAACAGAGAAAATCCAGTCTTTTTCCCTCAGAGACCTTACATTCCAATGAAGGAAACAACATGTAAATAAGTAGGTAGACACAAGAAATCTACAGAGTAGATAGATGGACATGAAACACTCATTACATACAAAACAGCATGTAATTAATTACTATTTATTGCAGGGAACAGTTTGTGGTGCTCAAATTAGTTCTGACATGAAGACCGGCTCTTAATAAACTAGTACACATAAGAATTTGACAATATAAGGAATAAAATACTAATATAAATTTAAAGTTGCTAAATACAAATAATAATATGGTTATTATTAATAATAATAATAAGTAGATATTTTCACTAAAATGTTGTGTATGCCCAAGGGATGTTTTATTTTTTCTTTCCCTATTTTTCTTACAGTCTGTTTTATACTAAAAATCAATTGGGTAAGTCTAGCAATTTCAACCAAGTTGAAAATGGGAAGTATGGAATTCAGTGAAACTATGTTAATGTTGTGACAAATGACAAATCACTTCATTTGGTCTAAAGACCCCAGATAGCTTTTTTAGCCTCTCTTATTAGGAGCACAAGATTCGGAGCTGTAATGGAATTTAAGAGATCATCTAATCCAACTTCATTTTACAGATGAAGAAACTGAGGCCAAAAAGGTGAAATGATTTATCCAAGATCACACAGATGAGGAATAGACCTAGGGTTAGAATCTAGGTCTCCTTTATAATGACAACACTATAAAAACGAACAGTTTTGAAAGCTATAAAGAACTATAATCAATGCAATGTGAAAAAGCAATGCAATCTAAACTTAATAGCGGTTTTCCCCCCAGCTGTGCTAGACAGGCTTCCCGGTCTCGAAATCAGAAAACAAAACAAAACAAACATCCTCACTAGAATTAATGGAGAAGAATGGAACCTCTTTGAAGAAACAGTGACTACTCTCATAAGAAAATTATTTATTTTTATCAAACATTTTTTATCAAATATGACCCTCATAAATTTCGAGGGAAAGGGGGTCCTTGTCTCCACCCCCATTTTCACTACCAACTTCCAAAAGCAAGGGTATAGATTTAGGAGTCCATATGCCAATGCACACTTTTATTGGCAAGTCATGTCTTCAGAGTAGTAGCTGGCAAGTTAGGTTCTTAAAACAAGAATTTATCCTTCTCTCAGGGTTCTAGGGGTATGAAGTTGAGATTATCTTTCTAATACTATAGGGTTCAAGGATCTCCTATCAAGGGGCTTTCCATTATGATTGTCCATTGATATTTAGTCAGCCAGACTTGATCAATTTTTTAAAAGATTTATTGGCTAAGATGGTATAGTAAGAAAAGTTGATATAAAATAACTCCCCAAAAATCTCTAACATATTCTCTTACCAGTACATACAGAATCCAGGAGAAGTTTGGCTCAAACACAGGTAACATTCACATATGGCAAAATGACAACTCACAGCTCTTTTTGATGGAGCTGTTGAAATATTCTTCCTTAGGTATTGTGTAGCTGGACAGTTTGTAAAGTCTTGAATCTGTGTGTTTTGAGTCAGTCTCTTGGAGTAGAAATTATTATCAGTTGGTATGGAGATGCTACTGGGATGACAATGGGAAGAGGAGAAATCCTCCAGACCTCTGAAGCATATTAAGTCTACCTAAGTTTAGCACAGGATGAAAATTCAAGACCAGTCCCAAGGGTATGACTTCTTTCCTTCTATGGTTGATTTACTTCTCAGGGGTTTAGCTGAAAGCCTCTCTCCTCTCTGCTTGCTTAATTTCTCAGGTTCTGAACTATTTCCACAGGCTATTGTCACATTTTCTCAGCTATTTCCAAACACTCTTTGGTAAATTTTCACTCCAATTGTTCAAAGACTTTTTCCATACTTAATCTAAAGCCCATGATTGATTGAGATCTTTTCTTAATGAGATAAGGTATAAGTTGTAACATGTTATTAATTACTTTCAATGGGAGTGAGATGACAATTGAGCTACACTAATATATAATGTTCTCTCATCATAAACTCATCATGACTAGAGAATGAGCTGCAGACCACCCAGGAGATATTTGAAGAGCACACTTTGAGAATCACTGTTTAAATAGAGTTCTGGAATCTGTTTTGTTGCATTCACATCAAATGAACCATAAGAAGTTTGAGTATTTTTCCACTTTTCTTCTAGGGAGTTGACCTTAAATAGAAGAGAGACTAAAATCAGTCAAATCAAATCAACAAGCACACACACACACACACACACACACACACACACACAAAATTTGAGCTGCCTTTATATTGACCTCTATTTCTTCAAGTTCTAACTCACATGACACTTCTTCCACAAAGCTTTCCTTGATTTCACTGGAAGAAAGCACTGGATTTGAAGTGAAAGCATCTGGGTTCAAATCTCACCTCCACCACTTATTATTTGTGTGACCTTGGGCAAATTATTTATCCTCCTTTGATCTTAGTTTCATGATCTGGAAAGAGACTAGGGGGAAGAGGGTTTAGAATAGATGATTTATGAGGTCTCTTTTAAAATCTAGGTCCATTATCCCATAACCCACATTTCCAATTTTGAAATTATCTCCTTTTGAAATTTCTCACAGAACTTTTCCGGACCTCACCTTTGCACTTACCACCTTTTCTCCATTGTATCATAGTACTTTTACGGCCTTATTTTCCAATCCAACCCAATAAACATTTATTAAATACTTACTATGTGCCAGGTCCTGTGACCTGGGGAAATAATGAAAAGAAAGACAGACATTGACCTCAAGGAGCTTACAGTCTAAAGGGGGAAACACACAAAGGGAGGCAGGAAAGGGAGAGAGAGAATGGGATGTTGGGGGCAGTTGGCTCAGGAGCATCTTGTTCAGTGGAAGCGAAACCCAACAAGGAATCAAATGTAGAGCAGGGTGAGCCTCGTCCAGTTTCTGCCCATTCTAAAGAAAGGCATTGGGAGGAGTTTGGCACTTTACCCTCCAACTTCCTATCACAGGGGAGAGAAGGCTGAGCGACATGGTGTCAATCAAGGTTTGAGTTAGCATCATGGCGGTGAGTTTAGAGGTGATGAGTTTATCCTGTGAAGAGCTCTTGTTTCATGGAATTGAAACAAGGCATATACAGAGTAAAGTACCATGTCATCATTCCTCTTCCAATTAGATATCTCAAAAGTAGCAGATATCCTCAATCTATTTTTGTGGGTCCATTGTTTAAATATGACCTTGAATGTAGCAGAGATTTAATGAGTATCTCTTGATTTTGCTAAGTTGCATGGCAAAGATTTTGAAGGGTAGATCCTACTCAAAATGAAACAAAGTCTGAAAGTGAGAGATATACTTTCTCTTATTCCATCTTAGCAATAAGCAAGGGAACCAAAGAAGAAGATAAAGCAGAAAGAAGTCAGCTGGCAGTGAGAAAGTTTCAGAACTTAAATAGATAAAGCTGGTAGTCAAGGTGTCACAGGAAGATACAACTTGAATTCAAATTATGACTCTCCCACTTAGCACCAGGATGATCTTGAACAAATCCTACTTCACCTATTTGGGCCTCAGATTGTTTGTTCCTCTGTGAAACATGGGGGTTTAACTATGTGGTTTCTTAGGTCCCTTACAGTTCAACATCTGGGATGTTGTGATAATCTCCAGTTACTAATAACAAGTTGAGAAAATTACTATTTATCAAAAAAAGAGCATTCTTCCATCTCTCCCCCAACCAACTTCCACAGATGCGACTCAAACACTTATTCAGCTATAATGAAGAGAGCCAGAGATGGGAAAATTTTACATGTATTCTAACACACAAACTATATGTGACATCCATTAGCAGTACAAGAACTGGATGACTATCTCCAGGTAATACTCAATGCTTTATGGCTTCAAGCAAGCTTTGCTCCCATTCAAAATGTTCCTTGAGTTCTCTTCCTGAATGTCTTGCCAAATACTTGGTCAGGAAAACAAAAGCATCCAGAGGGAAATGTTTATAAACAAGATGATAAAGATTCCACCAACCTGCATCACTCTTTGTCTGGTCGAATTATAGAAAACACCTAAGAGCTTCATTCTCTATTGTGATAGACCAAGAAATTAGCCCCCAGACCAGGTTTTGTGAGCAAAAAAATAAACATAAGGAATAATTTTGTTAAACTTGCTAGCAGTCATTTCCACTGGTCTTCTATGCAAGAAATCCCACCTCCCCCAACCTTACATATTATGTTTTAAGTAATGGCAGAATTTATATCAATAGAGTAATTTACCTTTTAAGTGGTTAATGGATTGTGTCAGCATTACAACTATTACAATGCAAAAAAAATAAAACTAGGAGGCAGGTGTAGATAGGAAATGGATCTATAAAACTTATCTACAATAGTCCAATTCAACAAATACTTAGTACCTACTATGTGAGAAGAGAAATGGCATGATGTATAAAGGGAACCAGCCTTGGAGTCAGGGAGATCTGAATCTTTCTGTCCCTTACTGTCAAGGCAATGTCACAAGGCAAGTCACTTAGTGTCTCAGGCAATGCTCTAAGACTATGAATTTTAGAACAGTTACTGATCTGCGTTAATATAAACTTCAATGGTTTGGACTATTTCTTAGTTTTTAAATGCATAAGATAAAGTACATAATGTTAGGGTAACCTTCCTAAGGATTATAATTAAACAGGATTATGATGGAAACAAATTATATTTATATACAGTTAATAATACATACACACATATTAAAAAAAAACAAAAAACCTAACAGGACCCTGGGTTAAGAGCCCGTGAGAGGGAGTTTCCTAAGCATTACTTCCCTATATCATTGAAATTATAGGTCACTTTTCAAAAACAAACAAAAGAAAAAACAAGAAGGTCAGGCACTGGGCTAGATGCCAAAGCCTAAAAACCAAAATGAAAACACTAAAAATCAATTCGAATGGCAAAAAAAAAAAAATGTAGTTCTAATTAAAGACACATAAAAAGATAAACAGAGCACAGCAATAATGGGAAGGAGAGCACAGAGTTCTCAGTCCATCTGTCTGCCATGACACAAGGTTACTTCCCTTTCTGTTACTGTCCCTATAGTCCTATATAGTCCCTTCTTCTACACAGTGCAGTGATACCTCCCTGCTAATGAGAAAGCTGGAAGAATACTTTGAAATGGGGTAGATGATTCCACTCCTGAAATGACTGGAATTCTAACAACTGCATTGATTTCTCCCATCCTTAGTTTCACTGAGAAAACACAATTTATTTTGAAGAAGATAAATCACTTAAATGTAACCTTAATGGCTACTAGTTGTTCAAAGCAATGAAAAATGATTCATTCCAAAGCTTAGTGTTTGGTGATAATAGGAATAATGGCAGCCTCAAGTCCCCATTTGCACGTATAATGCACCAGTTGACTCAAGACCTGAAATGAGAAGAGCTGATAAAGTCACAGCTCTTTCCAGCAGAGGAATATGAAATCACCTTTCTGCCACCCACTAGAGGATATTCTGATGATTAAAACTGTAACCTTTTCTTTCATCCTCTGTTTAAAGAGCAACATGATGAGCTTCTCAAATACCAAGCAATGGGACCAAATACACAAGGTGCTTGCTCTCAGGCTGTCCTAGGGTCTGATCAACTAAAATTTGGTGTATTCATCTCTAGAAAGTAGAAGCATAATTAATGATTCAGAGAATAGAGAATGAAGAAGATAAATGACCAACTGCTAAATAAAAGTAACCAGATCTAGCAGGGTTATGTTACGGAAAGATCACAGAAGAAGTTCTTCAGCTATGTTCTGAGTGAAGCAAATAGAGATTCTCTGGGAATTGCTAATACTAGTCACATTTTCTCCTCAAATGTTAAATATAAAATTATATACAAATTTTAAAAGGGAGAAATGTTTCAATAGGAAAAAAGGTTTTGTTTCTTCCACTTGCTCTAAAGCAGAAATTCTTAATCCTTTTCCTGTCAAGGACCCCCTATGCAGCATGGTGAAGACTATGGACCCCTACTCAGAATAATGTTTTTAAATGCATAAAATAAAATATGAAGGATTACAAAAGAAACACATTATATTGAAACAAAGTTCAATACATCTTAAATAATATATATATTGATATTTAATATATATATTGATAACTTTAGTGTATATGTATAAATACAAACACTATATACTTTAGTACATTCACACACAGAGATGCCAAATTAAGAACCCCTACTCTAAAGTTTCCTTGACTTCATTAAGAGTGTAAGTTGCTCTGTGCCCAAAGAGCTATAAAATTGTGCATACCAACCATTTGATACAGCAATACCACTGCTAGGTCTTTATCCCAAAAACATCCAAAAAAGGCAGGGGAGGGGAAGACTTATTTTTACAAAAATATTTATAACAGGTCTTTTTGTGGTGGCTAAGAATTGGAAATCAAAGGGATGTCCATCAATTGGGAAATGGGTAAACAAGCTGTAGTTAATGATTGTGATGAAGTATTATTCTGCTATAAGAAATGACAAGCAGGATGATTTCAGAAAAACCTGGAAAGACTTGCATGAACTGACGCAAAGTGAAGTAAGCGGAATGAGGAAAAAATTGTACATGTAACAGCAATATTGTTCAATAAAGAACTGTGAATGACAGCTATTCTCAGCTGTTTGATGATCCAAGAGTCCCAAAGAACTAATGATGAAGTATACCATCCACTTCCAGAGAAAGAACTGATATTGTTTGAATACAGACTATGTTTCACTTTCATTCTTTTTCTTTTATTCAAGTCTTCTTGTACAAAATGACTAACATAGAAATATTTTACATGGTTGCACATGTATAACCTAATCTGATTGCTTACCATTTCTGAGAAGGAAAAAGGAGGGAGAGAGGTATAGAATTTGGAACTTGAAACTTTAAAAAAGTTTAAAAATTGTTTTAACATGCAATTGAGGGGAAATATTATCTATCAAAAAAAATGACTAAAAGTTCCTGAAAATGTGCCAATGTGCACTGAAAGAGGGAATTTTCTCACATGGGAACTCCCTATTATGAGGGAAGCAGATATCTAGCCCCTATCCTCAATCCTTCTATACATGTAGAAGAGTACCAGTGTATACTTTCTTCTATGACACTAAGCATGGTAGAATAAAGAAAGTTTTGTATCTTTCCTCAGTACATTTAAGTTTGTCCTCATTTCCTGTTACAAACAATCTCTTCAGTTTTCACAATGACTAGTTGTAATATTAATGGAAATTTGAAGATCTTCCCTGCCCCTTAGTAAGCCTAAGGGAATTTGAAGAACTTTCCTGCTTTAAAGATCTTCCCTGCCTCCTAATAGGCTGAATGTAATCATATGGAGCCTGTGGTGGGAGGAGTTTGCTGAAGGGTGGAGCAGAGGAAGCTGGGAGTCAGAACAGTTAGATGGAGACAAGCAGAAAGCTAGGCTTATGAGTGTTTGTAGGAAGGCTAAAAGATGCTGTGGCTCCCTGCTGTTATGGTATATTAACTTCTTTGTTGCTATTATGGATTCAGTTTTCTGGTGTTGGGATTTGGTCTTCTGGTATCTGAATAAATGTTTTGTTTCTTCTGTCTTCTATACAGAGCGTCTGTGATTCAGAACTGTGCTGGCATATTCATAGTTGCAATTGGTGCTGTGAATATTGCATTGGTGCTACATTAGTCAATATGCATTTATTAAACACCTACTAAGTACCAGGTACTAAGTGCTGGAGATACAAAGAAAGGCCAAACACAGTCTGTCCTGAAAGAGTTCACAATTTAATGGGAGAGACAACATGCAAAGAACTATGTATAAAAAAACTATGTATAGGATAAATAGGAAATAATCAACAGAGGAAGGCATTTAAATTAAGAAGGATTAGGAAAGGCTTCCTGGAGAAGGTAGGATTTTATATAGGACTTGAAGGAAGCCAGAGAAGTTGTTAGCTATTCTGTTCAGTTTCAAATCTGTCATCATCATGCCTCCTCCAAGTGTTATGGGAATCTGAAGATCTTTCCTGCCCCTAGGCCCTTTACTTAAGTGGCTTAAGTGGCTATGAGTAACTTACCCTATTTGAAAGTATACTCTGCCCCCTAATAGGCTGAATGTGGTCACATGGAGTCTGTGGTGAGAGGCTTGTTTTTCAGGAACGCCTGCACCTTGTTGCTATGTGATTGGGCAGTGGATCAAGAGGGATGTGACATTCTCTGATCCAGGAGAAGGCTATATATACACCCTGATGTGGGGTTTTGCTTTGGGGCTCACTTTGGAAAGAGTTGTATGATTTGGCCAGATGAGACTCTGGGTAGCCATTGAGGCCTCCGGCTTTGAAAAACCCAGATGTTGATGCTTCCCTCTGTGGTAACTGAATAGATATGGATATAATGGTCAGATGATTGGAAGCCAATCTGATGATCTGTTTTGTTGTCTGCTTATAACTTGTGTTTGCATTTTCTGAAGTTCAGGGTGCTGACTTTTTCCCCTGAACTATTTGATTGATTAAAGTAAGACTGTTAACCCATTTTGAGTTGCTTTCCTTTAGAAAAGCAGATCTAAGAACCTGTGCTAGTAGCCACCCTGGGTATGCTAGGGTGCTTGCTGATACACCAAGGTAAACTCATATCATGGAGATTGGTTCAGCTGTGATAATTAACACCTTCTCAACACCCCTAGGTTACCTTTCAGACTGGAAGGTAGAATATTAAACTCATCCCAAGGTCTACCTTTATAGAGCAGTCATGATTTTCCAGCTAACTCTTCAATTTTCATCAACTGATCTCTTGGTTTTGACTACACAAACACCATATTTCCTCACAGAGTACCCTCTGGCACCTCTTCCTTTTTTCAACTTCTTTTTGTGTATTGTCTTCCCACAATGGATTGTAAATTCCCTGAGGACAGGCAATTAATAAATGTTTATTGACTATGTCTCACTGAGGTGAAGGGATCATAAATTACCAAGCACTACTATGTGCCAAAAGATAAAAGCACTGTGCTAAGCACTGGAAAAACAAATTAAAAAATAAAAAATAAAGACAGTCCCAGCCCTCAACAACACTCTATATCAAACAATTTCCTCTTAGGGGGTTCAGCTAGAACCACCCTTGCCTCTCTTAATACTAGTATCTTCTCCATTACAAACTATTCTACTTTTTTTATACAAAACTCAAAGGATATTGATAGAGTTTCTACATTCAATGCAAAAAAACCCTCCTGGAAAGCATCACTCATATTCATCTAACAGCCTTCATGGAATTTTTACATCTGGTCTAATGCCCTTGATTGAGTTAACAAAGATGATCGTACTCTATTTATATTTTTTATTGATTTAACTGAAATGTCCCCACCAAAAAGAGGTATCAAGCTAGAGAATAGATTTGTTTTATAGCACAAAAACTTAATTACATTTGTTTTGGAAGGCAGAGATGTTAAATATTTCCTTTGCAAACTAAAATGTAATTAAAATAAAATCAACAAAGAAAATATAACAGACCTAAATAGTAACTAAATAACATCTAAAATAACAAGTTGGTCAAAGGACATAAAAGCAGTTTATGGAAATTAAATATAATAGTGAACCAACTTACCAAATTTATCAGCTATAGTTAAAGCAGTTCTCAAAAGAAAAAATTATATCTCTGAATACATATTGACAAAAGAGAAAAAGAAGAGACTGATGACTTACTAGAATACCAAGAAATTCATGATACCAAAATAAGAATTGAAGAAATTTTGAAAATCAGAGGCAAGATAAATGAAACTGACACCAAAAAGACAATGTAATTGATAAACAAAATGATTTTTTTTATTTTTAAAATAAATTTATTTATTCATTTTTTTTCATTTTCAACATTTGTTTCCATAAGATTTTGAGTTACAAATTTTCTCCCTTTCTCTCCCCTAGCCCTACCCCAAGATAGCAAGCATTGAATACCCTTTCCCCCAATCTGCTCTCTCTTATGTCCTCCCCAAACCTCCCCCTTACTTTCTTGTAGGGCAAGCTTGATTTCTATACCCCATTGCCTGTATATCATGTTGCATGTAAAAAAAAAAAAAAAAAACAATTTTTAACATTTGTTTTTAAAACTTTGATTTCCAGATTCTTTCCCTTCTTCCTTCATCACCCATCCCCCCACTGGGAAGACAAGCAATTCAACACAGATTGTACATGTGTAGTTATGCAAAACATTTCCATAGTAGTTATATTGTGAAAGACTAACTATATTTCCCTCTATCCTATCCCACCCCATTTATTCTATTTTCTTCATTGACCCTGTCCCTTTTCAAAAGTGTTTGCATCTAACTACCTTCTCCCCCAATCTGCTCTCCCTTCTTCATCCTCCCCTCTTATCCCCCTCTCCCTACTTTCCTGTAGGGCAAAATACCCAATTGAGTATGTATGTTATTCCTTCCTTAAGCCAAATCCACCTTTCTGCTCTTCCCCTCCATTGTAAAAGTTTTCTCTTGCCTCTTTCATGTGAGATAATTTACCCTATTCTATCTCTCCCTTGCTCTTTCTCTAAATATATTCCTCTCTCACTTCTTAATTTTATTTTTTTAGATATTATCCCTTCATATTCAATTCATCCTGTGCTTTCTGTCTATATATACATGTACACACATATACACATATACACACATATACACTCCTATACACAAATATATGTAGTATACATATATGTATATATGTACATTCCCTTCAACTCTCCTTAAACTGAGAAAAGTCTCATGAGTTACAATTATTGTTTTTCCATGTAGGAATGTAAATAGTTGTAATGCCATGCACAAGCAGATTCCCAAAAGAATGCTACTGTGAATAGCTTTTACGATTCGGATTACACAGTATGGTGAACATTCCATTTATTCCATTACAAATCAAGGCAAACATTCACAACAAATCATAATATAATATGCACAACCCTACATCTTATCACAGAAAATCACAATATAGTGTTCATAACAGCTTAACATTGGAATGGCCAAACAGTTTTCACTACAGTGGCCACAATATTTAGGACAAAGAACAAAAGAATTATCATCTGGCTTCGCTAAGGGGGAAGCCTTCCTTATTTAATCATTCAATCAATTCACAATATAATAATCAACTTATGGGGCAACTTAATCAGTTACTAATCTAGATTCACAATTACTAAATATCATTAATCACTAAGTACAGTCATTAGAAAATTACACAGACCCTCCACCCCTCAGTGTCCAGCAAACCTCAATTTCATCCAAGGGGAGGCCTTTTCTTCATCTTGACTTGGAGTGGTCCCTCTAATTCCCTGGATCCCCTTCCATGGTCCCAACTCCTACCTGAATCCACCAAACAGTCACCTAGATTCAGAGGCAGACAGCTCCAGGTTCTTGTCCAGTCCTCCAAGGAAGACAGCTCCCAGGTCCTTGTCCAGTCCTCTGGGCAGTCCCTGGCACATACCAAAGTTCATAGGGTCCAGCACATCTCAAACCCTTCACCACTTCTGTTGCCAGGACCAACAAAGGCTTATCCTGGTCATGCTTCTTCAGTCCTCCAGCAGCTGAGATGGCCATAGGACCCAGGAGAAATCTTGGCCTTGCAGGAGGCCTTCCAGGCAAGCCCTCTCAGCCTCCCAGGAGGCCTTCACCAGATTCTGGTCTCAGGAAAACTCCAACTCAGTTCTCAGTCAGCTTCCAGATGCTGGGAGAGAAACTCACTCTCTCTCTCTCAAGAAAACTCCAACTCAGTTTTTAATTCCAGCAGCCCAGCTCCCAGATGCTGGGACAATCCTGCTTCCTCCAACAGGAGCCACCAGGAGGAAGATTCCCAATTCTGTCTCTCTGTCTCTAGAACTCTTCTTATATACACACACTGGCCTCCTGTCTCAGCCAATCCCCTCCTGCAAAGTCAGCAACAGGGGAGTTCATACCCTCTCAAAAGGGGATAGAGCTCACACCTTCCATACTTAGCCCTAAGCTACTAAGTCCTAAATATCTGCTAGATTGATTACTGTTACAATAGTTCATCTTTAATAAGTTCCTTATGATTTCTTTTTCCTGTTTACCTTCTCATGCTTCTCTTGCTGCTTGTATTTGAATGTCAAATTTTCTGTTCAGCTCTGGTCTTTTCATCAAGAATGCTTGAAAATCCTCTATTTCATTGAATGTCCATATTTTCCCCCGAAACATTATACTCAGTTTTGCTGGGTAGGTGATTCTTGGTTTTAATCCTAGTTCCTTTGACATCCCAAATATCATATTCCAAGCCCTTTGATCCATTAATGTAGAAGCTGCTAGACCTTGTGTTATCCTGATTGTGTTTCCACAATACTCAAATTGCTTCTTCCTGCTTGTAATATTTTCTCCTTGACCAGGAACCTCTGAAATTTGGCTATAATATTTCTAGGTGTTTTCTTTTGGGGATCTTTTTCAAGAGGCAGTTGGTAAATTCTTTCAATTTCTATTTTGCCCTCTGGTTCTAAAATATCAGGTCAATTTTCCTTGAGAATTTCTTGAAGGATGATTTCTAGGCTCTTTTTTTGATCATGGCTTTCAGGTAGCCTAATAATTTTTTAAATTGTCTCTCCTGGATCCATTCTCCAGGTCAGTGGTTTTTCCAATGAGATATTCACATTGCTTTCTATTTTTTCATTTATTTGGATCTGTTTTATAGTATCTTGATTTCTCAAAAAGTCATTAGCTTCCATTTGCTCCATTACAATTTTGAAGGAATTATTCTCTTCAGTGAATTTATGAAATTCCTTTTCCATGTCGGCAATTTGACTTTTTAAGGTATTCTTCTCCTCATTGGATTTTTGGGCCTATTTTCCATTTGAGTTAGTCTATTTTTAAGGTATTGTTTTCTTCAGTCAGGCTGTTGACTCACTTTTCATGATTTTCTTGCATCATTCTCATTTCTCTTCCCAATTTTTCATCTATTCTGATTTTCAAAATCTTTCTTGAGCTCCTCCATAGCCTGCAACCATTTTATATTTTTCTTGGAGGCTTTTGATGCAGGAGTTTTGACTTTGTTATCTTCTTCTGGTTCTATAATTTGATCCTCTTTGTTCCCAAAAAAGGATTCTATAGTCTGATTGCATTACCTCTATTTGCTGATCTTGTCAGCCAATTACTTGACTTTGAACTCGTTGCCACAGTAAAATTCTGCATCCAGAGTAGAGAGTGCTGTGTCCCAGATTTCTGGCATTTTGCACAGGTGTCAGAGTTTTTCCCAGGCACCTGCCTCAGAACTGTGAGGCGGACTTTCTCTCCACAGCCTCAACAAGCTCTGCCACACCAGTGGCACCACACCATCCAAAACTGCAACCCAGATGGAGAGTAAAGCAAGACAATCCTGCCTCAGTGCCAGCAGAGAGATTCCTGCAAATTCGCTCTGAATAGTCACTTAGTCCTCCTACAATCTGCAGGCCTGGAGCCAGCCATCAAGTCTGCTGCCCTAGGGGCAAGGGCTGGACCTGTACTCTTCTCTCACCCAAGATCAACAGGGTTCCCCACTGACCTCTTAGGTTCTGTTTGTCATTTATGGGTTGAAAATTCTGGAAACCACCACAGCTACCAGTGATTCACTCTCCTGAAGTCTGCTCAGGCTGGTCTGTGCCACTGGTCAGGGCTGGGGTATGTGCTTACCTGGCTCATGCAGGACTGTGCTCAGCTCCCAGCCTGGTATGATAGACCCTTCCTGTCAGCCTGCCAGGCTACCTTCAGCAGGAGATTTGTTTCTGTAATTTGGTGGGTTCTGTAGCTCTAAAATTTGTTTAGAATAATATTTTACAGGTATTGGATGTGGTTGGAGTGGGAGCTCAAGCAAGTTCCTGCTTTTACTCTGCCATCTTTGCTCCACCCTGAAAAAAAGGATTTTTAAAAGACATAATAAAAATCAATAAATATGGTCTCTTTCCTCAGAGATAGAAAGAAAATGACAGAGAGACACACAGAGAAACAGAGGACAGATGGAAACAGAGAGGTAGACAGAGAGAGAAAAACCAAATTATCAAGATAAAAATGTAAGAGAAATTGTCAGTGGAGAAGACTATCAAAAATTACTTTTCCCAATGTTAACAAAACAAAGATTTTATGAAATGTATAACTTTAAAAAATACAGGATGCCCAAACAAAGCAAGAAATAGAGATCCTAAACAACCAGATGTCAGAAAAAGAAACTAAGCAAATCATAAATGAAATCACAAATTAAAACAAAAACAATTTCTTGTTCAAATGGATTTGAAAATTAATTCTATAAAATCCTTAAAGAACAAATCATTCTTATGCTACCTATACTGTTCTCAAAAGTAGAAAAAGAAATCAGACTACCAACTCCTAAGTTACAAATTTCTGATAACTAAATCAGAAATATATAAAGAAGAAAAAAAGAAACCTAGGTAAATATAATGATATTGATGCAAAAAGATAAAACAATATTCACAAGGAGGCTACAACAATATACTAAAAAATATTCATGATAAT
>CM053586.1:121528741-121548592 GCA_028646515.1 Pseudochirops corinnae
GCCTGGCGCCACAGGCTCCACGTGACCACATTCAGCCTATTAGGGAACACAGTATACTTTCAAATATCCAAGGGTCCTCAAAGTCACGTAGCCACTTCAGCAAAGGGCCTAGGGGCAGGGAAGATCTTTAGATTCCCATAACAAGGGGTTTGGGAACTGTGATCAGAATTTATATGCCAGTGCAGATCCAAGTCATCCACTGTACAGTGCCTGAGGAGCCCACATACCCATGATATTCCCCATTGACATCTATTCCTCTCCCATAACTTCAATCCCTGTATGGGAGGGTCACTATTTAGGAATATCTGCCTCCCCTTTCTCCCTGCAGAAGTGAGTCCCTATACTACTCCCTGTGGTCTAGCAGTGGCTGGGGAGTTAACAAATAACTATAATTCTGCTGGTTGCAGGGGCAGAAGTGCACACATCAGGAGCACACAGATTGATAATGTGGATGCCAAGGAAGTGAATGGAAACTGATCTGTAACAGAGTTAGCAATAATGACAACTGTATGTCTAGCACAGCTTATCTGAAGAGTGGGCATAGCTGAACTTATCCCTGTCCCTTTAAAAAGCCCCCCTTTCTAAAGCAGAATGTTGAAGTGGTCACTGGACAACTCAATGCTCAAAATGTGCAGGGAGGGTAGGGAGGATGATCAAGAGAACTCCCTAATAGACTGAATATGAATTTTTGATTGAGACTTGATTAGATCTCCTATGAAGTGTACGGATATAGCCCCTTAGTGTCTTGTAACAGTAGTCTCACTCTTCTATGGGAAGGAGGCTGTGGGAGAAGCAACATTTTGTGCTTGCCTAGAAAAGGAGTCAGACACTTTTGCCCTTTCTGCCTCTTTTTGCCTATTTTGTTCCAGAAAAGTATAGTAAGCAGTGGAGTCAGGATCTGATCAGGGTCCAGGATGGGACAAGTACAGAGAAGCTAATAATGACTTCCCTGAGGCAGAGGCACATGGCAAAGGAAGACATAAATGCCCTCAGCAAAAGAGGAAAGTTCTAAGACCTCAAGTTCTTAGCTATTGTGGTGATGTAATCTTCCAACCACGTGGCTGGAGCTCCTGTTAAGGAATCTATGGGACCTGAATGATGGTTGTTCCTGAATCCTTGTTTTCTGAAAGATCATTGAGAACACCTGTGTCCTTGCCTCCTGAATAGAGGAGGGGATTTTTTAAAGCAGTAGAATTTTTTTTAAACTGGTCTTCTAGCAAAAAAAGTGAGATTTCTTTTTACTAAACATCACCAGACTCAGAGGTTACCTTTCTAGCAAACCCAAGGTTGAGCAGTTCAGAATTCAGCCTTCTGTTGAGGAGAAATGTCCTAGATAGCATATGGTCCCTGGAGCTAGAATAGTGACAAGTGATTAAAGTTACAATATGGGTGGACCAAGAGGCCACTGTTGCTATGAGTTATTTCTATGGTACAGCTCTAGATTCACAAATCTATTTTCCTTCTAGAAAAGTCTACAATTCAGAGTATTAAAGTGCAGCTAGATGTCTATGTGTCTCCGGAGTAAAAGGTGAGACTGACCAGAAAGCTGAGAGATTGTTTCACTAGCATCTCCAAGGTTGTTTCCCTTCTTAGGGAAACTCAAACCAATATGGTGAAAATATGAGTCTGAGGGATTGTTCCATACCCATAGTTATCTAGAGGGCTTTTACAGGAGCTGGGAACTCTTTTGCTCATACCTGTTGAGTCTTTTTCAAGTTATATAAAGAGATTTTCCAAAGGGGAACAATGGGTGGGAGGTTAAAACTGGTCTGTGTAAATTCAGAGCTTAGAGAGTTGGCAAACAGTTTACATATACAAATTTATATACATACATACTGTATGTGTATGTACATTATATATATATATATGTATGTATACACATATGGGTGTATGTCTCTCTCTCTCTCTTTCTCTCTTTTTCTCTCTCTCTTTCTTTCTCTCTCTCATAAAACACAATGTTTGAACCATATCACTCCTGTCTCTTGTAAAGGCTAAAAAGGAATATCATCCTGAAAAGACAATAGTAAAGTCCCAAAAGACTGACTTGCCCATTATCTTACAGCAAATCAGAGCTGAAGTCAGAGCTGAAGATAATTAGGATGAGAAGGTTATTCAGTCTGGGGCTTTGCTTACTGGTCCATGTTACCTCCATCTCAAATACAGAAGAAAATCTCCCAAGAGAGAATTTTTCATAAACATCAGAAAAAAGGTGAAAGAAAAAATGAAAATTTATGTAATGCTGCTTTGTCATTCAAGATGCTAAAATTAATCTGCTTCTCCCCAGAAAGAGTTTATTGTTTCTCCAGCAATTATGGTGAATGGACATGCTGAACATCTATGGGCCTTTCACACGATTTGAGCCATGTGGTAGAAAGCTTGAAAACTTTGCTTGTGCCATTCCCCTGGGAACTTCTAAGAATCCATCCCAGCAGAACATCTCTGCATTTTTAGAACAACTACTTGGGTATGTTCCACAATCAGAAAGGGCTATGAAATGCTTCATTTTTATGTCAAAATAACAAGTTTGAGGTGCCTAGTGAAGATCATACACACACACGCACACACACACACATGCGTACACACACACACGCGCGCACACACACACATGCACACACACCCATGCGCACACACACACGCACACACACACACACACTCACGCACACACACACACACAAACACACACACACACTTCTGGATCTTTACACAGACCCCATGCCTGGAATACTCTCCCTTCTCACCTCTGCTAATAATATCTCTAGCTCCTTTCAAGACTCAGTTTGAGTGCTAGCTCCTACATAAGACCTTTCCAGAGTCTGCCTTGCTGTTTGCACTTTCTGTTCAAAAAATAATTTGTCTTTATTCTGTGTATGTTTTATATCCATTTATTTCTGTGCATGCTGTTTCACCTAAGTAGAATGTAAGATCCCTGAAGGCAGAAACTATTTTCAGTAACCCCGGTGACTAGTACAGTGATTAGAACATAGGAGACATTGATAAATGCTCCTAGAATTGAATTGAGGATATAATGTCCTCTTACTGGAGCCAAATAATTTCTGGTATTGCTAGTGAATTAATATGCAACATACCCCTCCCTCAGAAGCAAGTCATAAAGTAATGTAGTCTCTACTAAAATCTGTTCAGATGCATTAATGCAGTCTAGATAGGCTAGAACTCTTGTTTACAAAACTTCATGAGCCAGGAGAACTATGTACTGATTTAGTATTAACTATTTTCCCTACGAGGTGCCTAGTGAAGACCATACACACACACACACACACACACGCGTGCGTGCGCACGCGTGCACACATTATCCAGAGTCTTTGCCAATAAAATTAAAACTAGAGAGCAAGACAGAGTGAACATAAATCCTAGAGAGCTTTCCTCATACCTGCAGGTTTCCTCTAAGACCTATGAATGATTTTTTCTTCTGGTCAGTAAGATAACATGATGCAATCTCACCTCAGTATTTCTTCTCCTTTATGGCATGTAAATTAGGCTCATTTTAATTTCAAGTATCTCAGAAGCAAATAGTAGATGCAGAGATCTTTGGATCTTTGACTTTCTACTTCTGTAAGGCACAATTTCAAATCCACAATTGTGAGGACATAGGCAACCACCATTTGGGGAGGGATGAGGAGAACAATTAATCTTTTCAGTCAGTAAATAGACATTTACTATGTGTCAGGCAGTATGCTAAGTGCTCTTATACAAAATATACAAATATAGGATACAAAAATAGGTAAAAGACAGTTCTTGCCTTCAAGGACCTCACTTTTCTGAAATCCAAGTTAATACTGAACTGTGATGAGATACTTGATGTTATTAGGGCTCTGCTTCTTCATCAACAAATTAAGGGGTTAGGAACATCCAACAAGATGTTTAAATAAGAGATTATATAAAAATCCAATTTTCATTTATTACCTCAAAAGAGCTAGAAATGTACCTAATAACTAAAAGAAAAATAATAACTAAAAAGATTAGGAAAAAATCCTTCCAAAGACATGCCAACAGGGAAGAAAAAAATGACAAAAATAATTAGGAAATAAGTAAATAAAAGAATACCTGGAATACAATGAAGAGATAGTATATAGGGCAAGGCCGTTTCAGGAAAGTTTGTGAAGAAGAAAATAATTTCACCATAACAATAACTAGAACCCCAGTGAAAGAATGATTTGACCACAAAGCTGCTGAGTGATTAAATGGATTGATAAATTAATTTTTAAAAGCAGTAAGTCATGAAACAAGAGCTCTTGTGTTAAAAAAAAAAAACCCCTCATGAATGAATCTATGAATTAAAATAGAAGACGGAAAACTTTAGTAAAGCAGTACAATGAAAAGAATGGAGAATCCTAATCAAAAGATTCAATGACACAATTAACAGTAAAGCTGTATAAACTTTAAACACACACACACTGTATCTATGATGAGAAATAATTAGCCTGGTAAATAAGACTTGAAAAAAAATCATAAAGCTCCAAACCTGAATACCTATTTCAGAAAATTACACAAGAAAATTTTCTCAACATAAGGGAACCAGAAATCAAAGTAGAGACTGAATAAATCTATAGAACACCACAAGAGACTAAACCCAAGATCAAGTCATACAGAAATTTCATTATGAAACCCCAAATCTCTATGATCAAAGAGAAAATATTATAAGATGTCAGGAAAATAAAGATTGCTTACCAAGGATCTCTGGTAAAGATCATGCAACTCTGTTTACCAGCAAAGAAAAAAGAAAGAAAAAATAGACTATGAAATGCTACCAAGCGAAAAAAAATATTGTACATAACAATTGTATATAACAATAATTTTTCCTACAAAGCCAAAT
The DNA here is from genome assembly GCA_028646515.1 of Pseudochirops corinnae. Classification (NCBI taxonomy): domain Eukaryota; kingdom Metazoa; phylum Chordata; class Mammalia; order Diprotodontia; family Pseudocheiridae; genus Pseudochirops; species Pseudochirops corinnae. The sequence continues at coordinate 121,533,573 of CM053586.1, forward strand.
CCAGTTCTATGGAGGGAAAATGGAATTTTAACAGGTAATTTAATTACTTCCATTCCTTTTGAGAAAATGAAAGTTTGGAAGAGCCTTTGATATGAAAATTCAATGGACAACAAGAGCAAGAAAGGTAAACAAGTTTGAACAATTTAAATAGACTAGGTAATGATCCAGTACTTTAGTTCTGAAATGCAAGAAAGGACTGTGATCCATTTAAAGTCACAGCTGTCTAATGTTCAGTGAAGAAAGGGAGACAATCTTAGATCAGAATTTCAAAAGATACATAACCTAGAGAAAGAAAGGAAGAAAGATGGGAGGACATGAGTATTTCTTGAAATTTAGGCAAGACAATTGGTTATCTTTAAACAGAGATGTGAAATAGATAGAGCATTACATCAACCTCACTTTTAGACATGCAAGGGAATTAGAAAAAATGTAATAATAAAAGTTCAATATTATAAACAGGGGACTAAGGTAGGACAGGAAGAAGGTGTTGGGATTACAACAGGGAATACCTTGGGCAAAACAAACTACAGCTAAGGAAGGTTTGTTACAAAATGATTAGGGTTCATGCTAGGATGGCATGGGAAAGAGAGAGGCTAGAATCAGACTACTCTGAACTACAAATTATTGACAATTATTGCTCATTGTCTTTTAAAGAACTATTATAATAGCATTTGATAGAAAGAAAAACAAATAATCATAGGCATAAATACAAATAAGATTAATTCACCCTTAAAATGGAAGGTCCTAGAATGTTTATCTTTCCATTTAGCTGCAACCTCTTTTTGTCTTCTGGTTCATTCACAGCAGTAATCTTAAGATGGATACATTTCAGTTACCCCAGTATTATGTTCAATTACTGACCACCTGATGAGGATCTCATACTCAGAGGACCAAGAATTGTTAAGGTTTATAGACGGTATAAAAATCTGATTCTTAGTACCCTCTATACTTCTTTTCTACTAACCTGCCACCATTATTATTGAAGCACCAGGGAGTTAGATAGGGCGAAGGTCCATTTCGTATTGTTCTTTGTTTCTTATGTAACCATGAGCAAAGCTTCTTTCTACTTAGCTAGGCTGTTCTTCAGACAGGAGATGTTTTCTGTTGCCATGCATACATAGCTTTTCCATCACGAGAGAAAAAACTTGCCCTAGACAGAGCCCTCTTGATGTAGACATAGGGAAGCCAAGGTCACCTATACAACTCAATGAGTTATCGGTGTATAACCTTGTGAAGACTCTCTAGTTAGAAGAAAAGACAGAAAAAATGAGGCAATAAGCATCAGCAAAGATAAGACAAAATTATCTTCATTAGTAACTGATATGGTTTCCTTAAAGTACACCAGAGAATCAATAAAAAAAATTAATTGATACAATTAACAACTTTAATAAAGTAACAGGATATAAAATAACTCCCAAACTATTAACTGTTTCTTTTATATTACTAATAAAACTCAAGAGGGTTTTGAGAAAGGAAAAAGTCTATTTAAGATAACAACCAAATCAATTTAATAGCTTACAACCCATTGAGACAGGCCATATAAATACAAGTACAAAGCAAATGTAACAGTAATAAAAGAAAACCTAATACTTGGAAAGATATTCTTGCATTACCCATACTAAAACAGCCAAATTTATCACATCAATCAAATTACTCTATAGATCTAGTGCTTTTACCAGTCAAATTACTAAAGAAATATAAGAGGGATAGGTACCAGAGATGTAATTCCATTAATATAATGATAATAGACTTCAGAAATGACTGGATGGCAAGAGTCACAGAGAAGTTGTGGGTGGTTCAATGTCAAAGAATAAGAGATATCCAGGGGACACCACTACCCTCCCAGATCCATGCTTGACTCTGGGGACTATTCAACATTTTTAACAATTATTTGGATAAAGGTATAGATATGTGACAACTAGGCAGGGTAGTGCGTAGAGTGCTGGACCTAGAGCCAAGAAGATTCATCACCCTGAGTTCAAATATGACCTCAAACACTTACTAGCTGTGTGACCCTAGGCAAGTCACTTACCCCTGTTTGCCTCAGTTTCCTCATTTGTAAAATGAGTTGGAGAAGGAAATAGCAAACCATTCTAGTATTGTTGCCAAGAACACCACAAATGCAGTCATGAAGAACAGAACACAATGGAAACAACTGAACAACAACAAAATAGATGGTATATGCACTTACAATTTTCAAAAAACAAGAAGGCAGAAAGTATAGCCAGTGTATTGGTTGACAGAGTCAGGATTCAAAAGGATTTTTTACAGACTAGAGCAGTGGGCTGCATCTAACATGATGAAATTGAGTAGGTATAAATGCAAAGCCTTACACTTGGACACAAAAGATTCATTTCAGAAGTATATGATGGAGGATGAAGAGATTGTTGTTCTGAAAAAAAAAAAACAGAGAATTCTAATGGACTTCATATTGAGCAGTAATGCAATGTGGCAGTCAAAAAAAATCTAATGCGTTATTGCTCTGTATTTGTAGGGGTATAACTTCCATGAATTGGAGGTAATAGACCTATTATGCTTTGTTCTCTTCTGTCCTCTTCTGAAATGCTATATGTTCAGTTCCAGACATTATAGTTTAAGAAGGATATTCATAATCTAGATAGTGTCCAGAAGAGGGCAACCAGGATGAGGAAGGGCTTTGAGTGCATGTCATGTAAAGATCAAGTGATGGAATTGAGCAGGTTTAGCTTAGAAAGCAGATGACTCAGGGACTCAGGGACATAATAGCCAATTTCAAGTATTTGAAGGGCTAGTAAGTGAAGAAGGATTAAACTTACTCTACTTAACTAAAGAAGCAATAGGAAGCAGTAGGTGGAGTTTGCAAAAAGAGAGATTTAGGCTTGAAAATTTTCTAATGACTTGCCCAGAATAGTAGTATGCTGCTTCCAGAGGTGATGAGACTCCCTTCCTCGGAAGTCTTGAAGCAGAAGCTGGGCAAACACTTGTGAGGAATACTATAGTGGGGTGTCTCTCCATGTATGGGTTGGACAAGATCAATCAAGCAATGGATATTTATCAAAGACTTTTGGGGGGTGCTAGGCATTAAGCTCAACACTGAGCAGCTAGATGGCACAGTAGATAGAGTGCTGGGACTGAAGTCAGGAAGACTCCTCTTCTTGAGTTCAAATCCAGCTTTAGACACTTACGAGCTGTGTGACCCTATGCAAGTTATTTAACCATGTTTGCCTCAGTTTCCTCATCTGTAAAATGAGCTGAAGAAGGAAATGGCAAGCCACTCCAGCATCTTTGCCAAGAAAACTCCAAAAGGGTCACAAAAAGTTTGGACGCAACTGAAAAACAACTAAACGATAAATAGTCAACACTGGTTAAGACAAAAGTCTTAGTGCAGTTTTAAGATAATTAAAGTCTAAAACTGCACTAAAACTTTTGGAAAGCCCTATATTAAAATAAAAAGAGATAGTGTCATGGTATTGATATTCTAGTAAAGAAAGACAATGTATGTAAGAAAGAGAGTTCTGTTCTGGGGAGATGGAAAGTAGGAAAGGGGAAAGAATTTGATTCACCTAAGCAGGCAGATGGTGATGGGATATGAAGCTATGGCACGGTCTTGTATCTAAGACCACTGAGGCACCTACTATCTCTCAAATTCTGCGGTTGAATTTGAAGTGATAGTGGGTTCAAGATGAAGATATCTAGAGTAAGCAGTTGCCATCATCCCCCCCCAAATTCTAAAATTCAATTCAGCAAATACTTTTTAAGTATTTATTATGTATACTGCTAATTGGTATTAAGTACTTCTGGATAAGTCATTTAATTTCTCAGGAAATTCTCTAAGATGATAAGTTGAAGAGCAGGTGGCACTTATACCGGTGGAGGAAGTTCCTTATTAGGAGTTCTCTTCATCAATTGAAATCACAAACTTGGGAAAGAAAAAGACAGAAAGAATGAAGGGAAGTAAAGAAGAAAGAAAAGAAGGGAAAGAAGGAAGAAGAGTACACAGTACTAGGTGTTGTTTGCAAGTTTATGTATGATTAGAAAAAAACTCCTAGGTGGTTTTCAACTTTTACACTCGTCTTATTATTCTTCATAGACATAAGAACACAAATCCTATTTAAAATTCATGTGCATCTGCATTGAAATTTCTCATCTCTTCAGAATTGCTTATTTAATTAAATCAGTATAAAAGCACATATCCTGGGTACACTTTTGATAACCTTACTTATAACTACAATTATACATTTTAGGAACAAAAACAAATTATCTGAAAGTACTATTTTACTTTTTACATAAAATAAATATCATTGGCAAAATACATGTGTAATTTACTGTTGTGAATTCCTTCTATATGAATCACTGAAGTAATTTCTTCTTCATCTAGCAGTATATACCAAAACATGGCTGCTTAGAGGCTTTATGGCAGTGATTACATATACTTCAGGATTGTGATCCAATATTACCATCCCCCACTCTCCTAATTTACTGTTTTAAAATATATTCAAAGAGAATATATTGGTATGTAAGCCTCAAATAAAGCTCCATGAGTGACAGAGCATGTCCACACAAAATAGTGAGTATCCTAGTGAATTTTAACTGCTTAACTGCAAGCTTTAAAATTCAAACTTCAAAATGACTTTCCTCATTTTCAAGATCCCAGTCCATTCATCTCAGATTTCTGAAATAGGTTATTAATGTTATTACAAAAACTCTTTTCCATTAGCAACAGAACTAAGACTCCTTTGACAGTAGAACTTTTAACTAAGGTAGAGCAATCAGGGAATTGTTACAGGATGTTAACATCTGGTTGGTGCTGATAGTGCTTGTAGTTCTTTAATAGGAAAGAAGGAAGTTAAGCACCTAATTAGCTAGCATCTTTAGTTAAAACAGTAATCTAGCAGATTTCCTTATTCATACTACTTAAAGGTGGCCCAGCTGTCCTTCTTCCCCTTAGAGGTCACATTACAGAAGAGCTCCTCCCCAGACTCACCTTATCCAGCCAACGGCAACCCATTTTAATTTCTTTTGGCCCAGACACATAAATTACTAATTACAACTCACAGGAAAAATTAGGATTACTGAACTCCAAACTGAATTAAGACACCTTTAAGCATTCCTCAGAATGTAAAAAGAGTTCTATTATTTGGTGCATCACCCATTCCTGCTAAAGGAAGTGGGCATTTCCCTAAAAAACACCTCATTGATCTTATCATATCAACACTGAAAATGACATCCTTTTCTGCTTAGTCAATGGATTCCTAATAACAAATTCCTTCGCATTCCCTTGCTTTATAATTTTACTAAAACGTTTGTGATATGAGCAATGAAAACCTTTCCAGTGGTCACATAGAGTCATGAAGCATAATTTCTATCCAAAGACTAATTAAATATGAATGAAAAATAAAACAAAGAAAGGTACATAGTGCCTGTGCTCAAGGAGCTCCAATTCTAATGCCAGAGACAACATGCAAATAACTATGTACATGGACCATCTGTGTAAAGCTATTTTTTCCATAATGCAAATTTGCCCACAGATGCAGGGAAGGGAGAAGGGCAGGAAGGGGACTCACAAGGTTCAAGGACATGGAGGCTGGGGACAGAGAAGAAAGAACAGAAGGAGGAGCCTGTCTTTCTCACTTCCAATTCCATTTCTTGGTTTACTTTACCTGTTCTCAGAGGGAAGGCACAGGGAGACTTAGGATCAAAACCAGGAACTGGAATTGGAGTAAGAAAGATGTGGATTCACATGTAGTTTCACACACATACCTACTATGTAATCCTGAATAAGCCATTTAACATCTCTATGCTTCAGCTTCCTCATCTGTAAAATGAGAAGTTTGCATTTGATGGCCTGCTAAGGCCCCCATGGTCCAGGGATCTGGGTTTGAATCCTGCCTCAGACATTTATTAGTTGTGTGACTTGTGGAAAATGCTTAAATTCTATGAGCCTCAGTTTCCTTACCTATAAAATGGAGCTAATCTAAAGTGTCTTACTCACATGGTTATTGTAAGGCTTCAATGAGAGAATGCACATAAAGTGCTTTACAAACCATAAATTGCTACATATATGTTAGCTATGTTAGCTATTTTTAATATAATTCTAGCTCTAAATCTATCATTCTATCACCCCAAAATGGCCAGAAAGACTCATCCAAAATCATCTTTTAGACAGTTCAATCATGGTGGTACAGGTATAATCTCAGTGTTGAGCAACATAGCATTTCTGGAAATTGGATTATAAAATGCATTCTGTTTCCCCACAGAAACAACATTGAAAGTAGGAGCTGCAGATGTGATCCAGAATTCAGCATCCACCGAAGCTAACTTATGACAAGACAATATCCACAAAGCAAAGATAAAATGATTCCAGATCCAATTATTTCAAATAGCCAAATTGCTGCTGTTGTTGTTGAGTCATGTCCAACTTTTTATGACCCTATTTGAGGTTTGCTTGGCAAAAATACTGAAGCAGTTTGCTGTTTCCTTCTCCAGCTCATTTTGCAGATGAGGAAACTAAGGCAAACGGGGACCAAAGTGTCTGAGGGCAGATTTGAACACAAGTCTTCTGGACTCCCAGCACTCTATCCACTGAGCCACCTAGCTGCCCATTCTCCAAATCTCATAAAGGGTCACAAATGTCTGGCGCATATCATACAAGAGGACCCGATATACTATAAAATATACCTATGATTGTATGAAAATAAAACATTATTGTACTATAAACTTGTTATAACTAAGATTAATAACAAAAGACTTCATTTAAACTAATTTCATCTCTATCATTTAGTAAATAAGTCCCAGGGAATTGTCTGAAGCATTGAGAGGTTAAGGCATTTGCCAAGATTTATACAGTTCTCAGAGGGAGAATTCGAAATTAGTGTTTCTAGGTTCCAAAGCTACTGCTGCACACACTATAACATACTTTCAGTTGAAACTATCGAGCTAGCTATAATGAATATAAGTCTCTCATGACCAAGTTGCGTTGATTTTCTTGGAATTTAGAAAGGCTATTTTGAGATGATTTGTCCCACTGACTCTTAAAAAAGATATCCAATTGCACTGGCTAGGTGGCAAAGTGAATAGAGCATAGACCCTGGAGTCAGGAGGACATGAGTTCAAATCTGGCTTCAGACAAACACTTATTAGCCATGGGACCTTGGGCAAGTTACTTAACCCCAATTTCCCTGCCCTCCAGAAAAAAGCAAAAAAAAGAAAGAAAAGATATCTAATTAGTGTGTATATTACAGAGAGTACTGAATGAGACATTTTTTTTAAATGGTCAGCAAAGTAATTTGTTTTGCTTGACTAAGCATACTTGTTATAAGAGCTTTGTTTGGTTTGTTTTCTCAATGTGGAGTGAAGTTTTTGTGTTTGTCCTTCATTCTCCAAGAGGACTATGGGATCAGGGAGATGATGACATGATTTGCAATTGACTTTGATTTGAGGGAGTGAGGGCTGTGCAAGGTCACCAGCCTCACTTTCTCCTCCAGAGCCATCTGGATCCAGTGACCAGATATTCATTAGTAAGACTGGAGCTGGCCCAGGATGCAACAGGAGACTGTGGCCCTCTTAGGCTAAGGTATTTCCATGTTCTCACTTTCAGTGAGATAACGCCCATTCCGTGAATAGTCCTCTTTAAGTAGTTACTCAAGTGATGGCACCTTTAATTTAAAAAAAAATCAAACTGGGAGGGGAAGACCCTCAGGGTTCCTGGCCAAAAGAGAAACAGTTACTATTTAGTATTTGCATTCATTTTGTCCTAAGAGTGCAGGGACCTATTGTACAATCTATTCCCTCCACAAGGACTTGGGTTTAAGGTTTGGTCTTCGAGAAAGAAATCTAGCCAGTAAACCCAAAAGAAAAATGGCAGCTTTTGGCCATTGAAATGTACCTTCCCCTGGGTAGAGCACAAAGAGGGGTGGAATGGACAGGGGAGGATGGGGAAAGGGTCTAGTGCTATCATTTAGCGAAAGGTGATATAGATGGAGATATATAGATATACACACATACATATACATACATAAATATATATATAACAAAAGGATATATATTATATATATACACATATACAGTTTAGTGACTTTTTAAGCATAACCTAGTTTGCTGTAATGACTGCACTAATTTATAACTATATCAATTGAGCACCAGCATATCTGTCTTCTAACCCCAACCCCATACACACGCAATGATCATTTTCTTCCATTGTCATCTTTGCTGATCTGATAGATATGGGGTGGAAGTGCAAAGTTGTTTTAATTTGCATTTTAAAATTATGAATGATTTGGAGCATTTTTCATATGACCTTGGTTACTTTGATTTTTTTTCTTTTTTTCCTTATATCCTTATATATTTAAACAATTTCTGTATTGGAGAGTAGAATTTATTATTATATATTTAAATAATTTCTTTATATATCTTGGATATGAGAACTTTATCTGATAAACTCATGGAAAAGTTTTTCCCTCAGTTAATTTTTCCACTTCTAATTTTAACTGCAGTGGTTATGTTTGTGCAAAAATTTTAAGTGATCAAAATTACCCAAGATCTCCATCTTTTGTTTGATCTTGAATTTTTTGCCTACTCATAAGTTGTGAAATGTATTTTCTCCCTCGATCATCTAATTTATGATGAGACTTTACGTGTGAATGAAAAAACAAGCAAAGATTGTCCTTATCCTCAAGTTTACATTCTAATAGGAGAAACAATATACAAGTGGTGACCAGAGAGGTCCAAAAAGTTTTTGGGATAGCAAGGCCATGATGAAGTAGACTAATGGATACAACCCATCCAAGAAAAATAATAGAGTTGGTTTGATCATGGCTCTTGGTTTTTTAACTTGAAGGAGCCAAGAGAGGCAATAGATAGGAAGGTATATTTACATGGCAAGGAAGCAGTGGTAGAGGAAGTGGCAAAAGAGGAAGAAGGATTCGCACGAAGGGAACCACTCAGCATTTCAAAAGATGCAATACAATTTATTACCATATCTCTTCTCAAGGTCCTGGCCGGGGTCCCAGGAGAAGAGCATCCCTCACATTCTCAGGATTCTCTGTTTCAAAACAACTCAGGGTCATATTGAGTTGGGGCCTTGGTTTGTATAATCTTATTCCTCACAGAGGGATTGTTCTAGACATAATTTCTGCCAGATTGCTTTCCAGTTTTCCCAGAATTTTGTTGTAAAATAGTGAATCTTTATGAGTTGGGTTCTTTGAATTTATTAAACATGATGCAAGGATGTTTGTTTCCTTTTTTATATTCTGTACCTAATCTGATTGACTTCATTGATTCGATTCATTTTACTGATTGCTTCTTTGTATTTTTTAACCAGAACCAAATAGTTTTGATGATTTCTACTTTGTAGCATAGTTTCTCATCTGGGTATAGTGGACCACTTCCTTCTTATTTCACCCCACATACACCCACACTTATACGAGTGGAACAGTTTATGAAGAGCTTTGGAGGTTAGAGGATTTTATACTTGATCTGGGAGTGACAGAGAGTCATTGGAGTGTATTGAATAGGAGAAGGATATGGTCAGACCTGCACTTTAGGAAGATCACATTGACAGTTGAAAGGAGGATAATTGGAATGCAGAGAGATTTGAGGCAGGAAGACCAACCAGCAATCTATTGCAATAATACAAGTGTGAGGTGATGACAGCTTGTACCAAGATGGTTTCAGTGTGAGAGAAGAGGGCACACACAAGAGATATTACAAAGGTATAAATTAGCAGGACTTAGAAACAGATTGATTATGGAGGGTGAGAATGAGGAATCAAGGATAAAGCCTAGTTATGAGACTGGGTGCCTGGAAGGATGGTGGTGCCTTTGATTATAACAGGCAAGTTTAAAATAGGGATGAGTTTAAGAGAGGGGTGAGATAATGAGTTCAATTTTAGATAAGTTGAGATTAAGCTATGGGATATCCAGTTTGACAAGTTCAAGCATTTGGAGATACAAGACAGTTCTCACTTATTCAACTTATTCAATGCCATACCAATCATGCCACCATAGGATTACTTTAGAGAATTAGAAAAAAAAATAAAAGATTTCATCTGGATACAGGGGACCACTTCTTTCTTATTTCACCCCACACACACCCACACTATTACCCTTGAGATTCTTGACTTTTTTTTTTTATAAGTCTTCTTAAGCCTTACTCACTCAAATGTATGCTCCAATTCCCTAAAATTACCTGACACTGGTCTTCTTGCTTCTCCTCATATAAGACACTCCATTTCCCATTCCCTATGCCTGGAATTCTCTCCCTCCTGACTTCATTCCACTTTCACTTAAAATCCCACCTTCTTCAAGAGGCCTTTCCTAATTTCCATTAATAAAGCTAAGGTCTTCCCTCTGATGATTATCTCCAACTTACCTGTATGTAACTTGGTCTCCTATTGCCTTCCCTTTTAGACTGTGAGGTCTTTGAGAGTAGGGACCATTTTTCAACTTTCTTTGCATGCCCAGCATTTTGCAGAGTACCTTGTTCATTGTAAGCTCTTGATAAATACTTATTAACTATGTGACTGACTGAACAGTATGAGGAGAAGGCTCTTTTAAATTGTAATTAATTTACCCAGCATAATAACTAAGACTCAGCAAGAGGGAAAGAGTATGAGTCAGATTTATTTTAACATGTTTCTTTAAAATCTCTCCAGAGGGGACTGAGAAGTAGGGTAGAAAAGAGTAGTTAATGGACAAAGAAATAAAGAGAAAATTTTTGCTAGTGCTTCTTTGCAAGGCTGCTTTAGAAAATAAAAAGGACTATGATCAGTAGCTTTACTAGCACATTTTCTGAATGTGGTTTGATGAATGGAGTCCTTCTTGGATCCCCAGAGCCTTCCATTAGCAACATATACCAGACTTATGTAAGTTTAGCCAATAGATTATAAAAGTGGAGAAGGGAATTTTCACCTATTTTGCTTGGAATTAACCTGGGCCTGGATTCCTGGATGTATTTATTGGCCTACTAATAGATGCCATGAGTATCTTGCTCCTTATAAAGGCCTTTTTCCCCCCAATAACTTCAGCGTTGCTGAGGTTGTGGGGGAAGAAATAGATTTAGCAACAGTTCAGAGTGGGAGTCTCAAGTGCTGTGGCCTTTTGGGGGATGATTCAGTCACTACTATTAGAGGCAACACATCAGGGGTGTGAAAACAATTTCTCCTGAGAGATGATAAAATCAATCTGTAATATGCTTTGCAAGCGTCTCAGATGACAGGTGTTAGGCATTAAAACCAAATATCATATGCAGATAAGCAAACACTTGCATTTTTTGTTTGTCTGTCTTACATCTTTCTTCTTTTCCAAAAATTAATTCAGATTCCCCCCTTTAAGGTGCTTTCTCATCTCAGCTCTCTTGAGTTTGGCAAGGAAATTTCTGGAAACAAAGTGAACAAGAAATAATTTTGCTTGGGATAAATAAGGGTTTTCCTTTCATAGAACACAATACCTAGGACAAGAAAACTTGTCCAACTTGTCATTCCCAAGGCCACCCAGGTGGTAAATATTAGCAAAAGGACTTCTACTCAAATTCTCTGACTGTAGAGCAGTCTCTGACTGCTCCACATCATTACCTTGCTCCTTTTTAAGCAGCAGCTTGGCAATGATGAAGGATATTTCACCCAAGAACACAGACATTCCCCAATTGTTTCAGATTGCATTCTATAACTTGGCATGATTTTCTTTAGTCACCAAGATTGGCTTTTTCATCAAAATGCTTTAGACTGATTTGTAACAAGATAATTGGTAAATCTCTGTGTCAACTCTTTTTTCTCATATATCCAGATCTAAAGCTGGTTAGTTTTCTGTGCTTACGCCATTGACACCACAAATTAAACCTTATCCCTCCTGTCCTTAAAGACGATATAGTTTAATAGAGGTGAAGGCGGAAAGCACAGCACAAGAGACTGTCAAAGTATATCTCCTAAGTTTTCAGAAACACTGTCAGAAGACACAATTTTTGCAAATGATGCATTTAATTTTTTAAAAATCTCTGTGACTGTGTATATTGGAAATAATTTAGCATGAGCAACTCCATTTTGTTTTAAGTGTCCACGTTGTGATTAAATAGTTAGAATCTAAGTTGTTTTCTATAAGAGTTTGTATATAGTTTGTTAATGATGTGTGGGTCCCTCAAAACTGCTACAAAACTAAAAAACATCTGCTAATAATACGTCTCCTCCAAATCTGACAAACAACGGATAAACATCTGCTAATGGCTTTAGGGAACTAAAGCTCTGACTGGTTATTTCTTTTCATCATAGATTTAGGTAAGTGACAACCAAAGAGAACTTAGATGTAACCTGTATTGTTAGAACCATAAAAACCTACCAGGGGTCCCAAACATCAACCTGCTATTGGGTTGTGATGAGGGAAGACTCCTGTGTTCCCCATAATGGGAAATTTAAGGATCTTGGGTTCATTCGAGAGCAGTGATTGACAAAGGCTTCATATAATGACCCCTCAGAGGGAGTCAAATGGTCTCTGTCTGGGCAGAGAGGGAAACTTGGCATGAGCATCATTGTGAGACATATATACTGGAAGCTTTAGGAATCTTTGGTGGTTTATTCCCAGAGGGGTGATGTCTGTATTGTTGGTTATATAATTGCCAGCTGTTAATTAGTAAAGATTGATTGTATGCATTGATAAGTACAAATGTGATTTAGTGTTTCCATCTCATTAGTAAATATATGTAACAGTAAATCAGCTTGATATGTGCACCATATGTTATATTCTGATGTATTATGAATCCCATCAGCAATACTCTGAGAACTGACAAATTTCAAAAACAATGTGTTATGTTGTTCAATGCATTAGAAGCAAAGCCTGTTGGGGCAGCTAGGTGGTACAATGAATAGAGTACTGGCCCTGGATTCAGGAGGATCTGAGTTCAAATTTGGCCTCAGACACTTAACACTGTATGACCTTAGACAAGTCACTTAACCCTAATTGCCCTGCCCCACCCCCTCCTAAAAGCAAAAACAAAACAAAACAAAAAAAAGAAGCAAAGCCTACTCAAGAGATATTTTGACCATTTAATAACATTGAAAAGCCACCCAAAGAAGAAGAGCAGGGTTTCCTTAAAGCAGACTGAGTAGGAAGCATCATATTTTTGGAAGTGATAAAAATTGGATATTTCTGGTAAAGAGAAAAATCCCTAACACAAATTTTAGTTTAAATGTTTTGCAAGTATAGTAATTAGCTAAATCCTGTCCAGGGAAAGCTCAGTGAGGTTTGAAATAACTCTAACCTTTTCTTCAAGCTATTCATTCCCCTCGAACAAGGAACTCCAGAACCAAGCCACCATCTTTCAGTGAAGGGTAAGAGACTGTGAAGTCACCAGAGACAGACACTGCCATCCCAGTAGTACCTGGAAGTCTATCATGGTCTCAGAAACATGATTGTATTAACCCCAGAGGGAACCTAAGTATTATCTTAGTAGCCTGTGGAAATCTATATTCACTGTAGCTCTCTGTGGGAAGGGGGCTGGGGACGGGGGGGGGGGGCGAGGGGGGTTACCTAAGTAAGAAGAAGCAGCTGCAACCAAGAAAGGGGGTTGAACTTGGAATTTGATTATTAGTTCTGTCATTTAATACCCATGTGAACCCAGGCAAATCACGCTGTACCTCAGTGTCTTCATCTGCAAAATGAAGAGGTTTGACTTAATGGCTTCGAAGGTCTGTTCCAGATAAAAATTCATGACATGGTCCTGGGAATCTTTTCTAGTGACCCAATATCATGGAAATTTCATTGATCTGCTTTGAAGATAAATCTAAGGCTATAAGAAGAGACATAGAAAATGCTTAAAAGCAATAATCAGAAATAATTCAAGTCAATAACCCAATATTTGATAACCCTCCCAAAGTAAATTACCCAGGAAAGAATCCACCGTCTAACAAGAATCACTGGGAAAACAAGAATATGATCTGGCAGAAAACATCTGACACCACATACCACAATAATCTCAAACTGCCACATATGATCTAAATATAAAGTATCACACAATAAAAAAATTTAAAGAGGTGCCTTTCTCACAGCTATGACTGTGGATTTTGCGTGTGGATTTTGAACTGAACAAGGGATGGAAGCAATATTAAAAAGATAAGAGAGCCTCTCCTCATGCCCTGTACTGCTTGTCACTTTAATTATCTTGTAGTTTTCAGTTTATACAATATACCAAAAAACAAAATATATTTTAAAGTCGGCACAATCATAGTATTAAAGTTGATGAATTGATTCAATTCATGAAACTGAATAATTTAAATTTAATTACATGAAATTGAAAAGATTTATATTGACAAAATTAATTCAACTAGAATAAGAAAGGAAAAGATCAAGTTGGGAAAAATATTTCTATCAGATAGCTCTGATAAGAGATTGATATCCAAGATATTTGAGCAACTAGCAGAAATACGTAAGAGCAAAAACCATTTCTCCAAAATAAAACACCAAAGAGTATGAACCAATAATTCTCAAAAGAAATGTTATAAATTATCAGCAACCAAGATTGTTCCAAATCTTTAATAAGAAAAATGTAAATCAAAACAACACCCTACACCCAGCAAATTGGCAAAGATGAGAACAGGCAATGTTAGAGAAGTTTTAAATAGATAGGTAGCCTTCCTTTCCCAAGATTCCCCATAACACATTTGGGTCAGCAGGAAGACGCACCAGAAATGGTTCTTCATTTGACCTTCCCTATCTCCATCTTATTCTCTGACACTCTGAACCCATCCAGGGTTCTTGACTGCTCATATATCTAGGATACACAATGGTGGAGGGAGTGTTAACAGCTCTTTTCCTTCCAGTGATGCATATGACCACCAAGCCTTCCAATCTGCTTTCCCACTGTAACAGTAAGCACCCTAGCATGCCTAGGGCAGCTACTAGCACAGGTTCTTAGATCTGCTTTTCTAAAGGAAAGCAACTCAAAATGGGTTAACAATCTTACTTTAATCAAACATATCATTTACCTAGTTCAGGGGGAAAAGTCAGCCCCCTGAACTTCAGAGAATACAAACAGAAGTTACAAACAAACAGAAAAAC
>CM053586.1:121549092-121574171 GCA_028646515.1 Pseudochirops corinnae
ATATTTATATATAACACTTGGATAAGCCTGCATGTTATACTTTTGTCCATAAAATACTAAAAGAATCAAGGGAAGGCCTCCAGTTTGTTCACTAGAAACTCTATAGAGGATTCAGGGGAAGGCACAGATGAGAAGAAACTGCATTAGAAGACCTAGATGGGTACAATTACCATCAGTGGAGGCAACATCCACAATGATAAGATCACAAATCCACAGCAGTTTAAGGATAATTTCTCATCTATCAGTGCTGTTTTTTTCCCCTAGGAGAATGTACCTCCAGCTTACCATCAGAGGAAATTGATGGTGAAAGGTAATTTGATTTATAGAAATTCACTTCACCAAATTTTCAGGAACACGTGATTTGTGCATGTGTGTGTATGTGTATACATGCCTGCGTGTGTGTGTGTGTGTGAATCCTGAATGGCTCTTCCTCTTTGTAATAGATTATAAATTCTGGAGTGAAGGAATAGTCTAGAAATCATATTTTATCCATCTCCATGTCTACCAATGTCCAGCATGGTATTTTGCTAGAGTAGACACTTAATATGTGTTTGTCAAATTAAATTGCAATAATATATTTAGGTATTCATAATGGTGAAGGGAATGGTTATTATTTTGAGACTGTGAGAGGACACAATAGAAAGATTAAAATTTTTTCTTTCTGAATAGATGAATTGCAAGTTTAAAGATCAAAGTAGGCCCTTTGAAACTCAGTGCAATGATCAGGAGGCAGTTTTGACATAGTGGAAGGACAAGACTGAGAGTGAGGGAATTCAAATCTCAGCTAAGTATACATATACACATATACATACACATACATATATATATGCAAATTACTCTCTCTGAGCCTCCATTTTCCCTTTTGTAAAATAGTATAATGGTATGCTATTTACTTACACATCTCAGAGTTGTTGTTAGGAAAGTGTTTTCTCAATTATAAAGCAATATAAATGGGAATACTCTCGTTATTTAGAATTGGATTTTTTGAGATTTTGAAACCCTATTGTTGTATGTTTTTAGATCGTTTCATCCTCTTAAAAGCTTTTCACAACACATGTACTACTCAAATAGTATAGATTAAATAGTCACCAGCTCTACTCCTTCGGCAGAGGTGGAGGAGGAGACGTTACCATGTGCCCTACTGCTACATCCTGGATTCCCTCAAGGTTTACCATGTGGCCTCCAGATCCCCTTGGCACTGTTATCTGACCTACTGATGTAACCTAAGCACCTCTTAGTGAGTGGACCTTGCCATTCACTCCACTGCTGAATCCTTGGAACTTCTGGCCCCTGCCATTTACTTTGCAGCTGAATTTTCTTTAATATGTTGTCATGTCAGCCACTTAATAAGTCTGTTTTTTATTTATTAAATTGAAGTGAATTTAAATTTCATTTTTAGGATTTCAAGATGTATCTTGAGATTAGTGCAAACACTCTGGGATGCTACAAAACTAGAATAGAGAGTTACTATTATAGATTATTCTCTTCTCTAACTCCTCCAAGTACCAGGTCTTGTAGATCCTGAAATGTTGCAGTTAAGAATTTAACATATTTTGGCTTGAACTAAATTTATAGTAAAGAAGAAGTAATATTTCAGTTCCACGTAGAATGGACTGCGTTCTCACCTCTACCTACCCTTTTGTTTTCCAATGTTTAGGAGACAGCTTGACCCATTGGGAAGAGAATAAGTTTACATAGTACTACAGTGTGCCAGGCACTGTGCTAAGTGCTTTTTACAGATATTCTCTCATTTTATCCTCACAATAAGCCTTTAGGTAGGTGTTTTTATTAATCCTACTTAATAGTTAAAGGAACTGAGGCAAACAGGGGTTAAGTGACTTGCCTAGGGTAACACAAATAGTATATGTATGAGGTCAGATTTGAATTTTACAGTACCGACTCTGGAGTTGGAAGCACCTAGGTCCAAATCCCTCCTCTCACACTTACTTTCTATATGATACTGGGATTTGAAGATCTTCCATGCCCCTCGAACTTCCTGACGTAGCAGGAAGGGGTGGAGCAAGAGAACGCCAGAACCAAGCTAGTCTCCTGTGGTGCTGACTGGAAGCAGCAGCAGCAGAGGCAGCCGCTGTGGTTGTGGCACCGGACTCCTTTTTCTTTGAGCCGGCCAGAATCTCTGCTAAGGACTCCTGATGAGAACTGCCAGGAACGGGAACTGTGGGGGGCCGGAGCTGCTGGGAGCATTTCCTTGGCCCCCTGCTCAACTATCAAAGGACAGGGTTGGGCTAAATGTCCTTATATGTCCCTTTTAGCACTAAATCTGTGACATATAATCTTTCCTTTAAGACTATTTTTCCCTTAAGTACATGATAACTATGTATGCTTGGGGTAAATTGGTCAGTGGCAATAATAGTCTTATAAAATGTGAAAAGAAAATTGTACTATTCTTCATTTAGAACTATAGTTTAAATTTTAAAATATGAAATGTGTCTGATTATATTGAAGTTGATAATTTTTTGCTAGAAAGCAATTTATAGATTGACTGGAAAATGTAAAGTAGACCAAATCTCAGTAAAAGCCCTTAGATTTCAATAAACACTAAAAAAATACCCACAAGGTATAATTCAACAAGGGTTCTTATTTGTTCTGACTATTAATCATATAGTCATATTTAATTCACGACTTTTGAGTAACACTTGTCAAGCCTTAAGAAACTGGAATATAAAAACTTTTGCTAAATCGCTGACTTAAATCACTAACTTAAAATAACCGGCTTGAAATTGAAAAGAGTAAATCCTTTATTAAATAAAGAAATTTTGGATTGCCAGTTACTGTGAGTCATATTTCAATTCTGAAGTGATTTGACATATGTGATGTGAAAAGAAAAGGAATTCATGAATTTCATTATTAGTTTGTAATTTTCTTCTGTGGTATGTAAAGTTATACCTTTTAAAATTGAAGGTATCTTATAGAATGTCAATTTAGAGAATCACAGTGGTAGAAATAGCTCTAGGCATCTCGGTTGTCTCTCCCTCTTTGGACACATGTAGATTCAATTAAGCTAAATTCAATAAACATATATAAGACAAGAGGCAGGATGGTGTGAATAGTGGGCAGGCTTCGGATTGAAAACCCGGGTTCAAGGCCTGCCCTTGGTGCACACTAACTATAGATTTCATAGTTGCTTACTCTCTCAGTGCTCTAGTTGATTCTCTCAGTTTCTGAGTTACAAATGAATTGCTTATCTTCATCAGCAGAGAGGATTTCCATAAAGGGAATTCCCTCCATTGATAAATTACAAGCTTCCCTCACTGTCTCCAAAATGTACAAAGCATTGTGCTAGGTTCTTAGATACAAAGACAAATAGCAGTGTCACAGTTCTTATGCTCAAGGAGGTTCCATTCTGCTGGGTGGGACATACAGTATACTATATGTATACAAATGCATATAAAGTTAATTTGAGGGGACAGAGCCCTAATGGGGGAAAGCTTTAGGGGGAAGGTATTTAGAATTAGGGAAATATTAATTTGATCTGAACTAAATCTCACATGAAGGGATAAAATACCCAATAAGAAATACTGAAAAATCACATTGTTCCTTTCCAATCAGTTGATATTACCAGTAGCAGAGTCACAAAAGTAATGTGATGCCAGTCCTCCTTGGTGGCCAAATAGGTACCTGGTAACAAGTAGGAGACAGAATATGTGAGTGGTATGGTTTATGCCCAGCACCTCTAACTTCTAATGCTTTGTGCTCACCTTACAGATTTAAAGCTTGTTGTAATTCCTAAAAAGAAGTCATGTTATTTTTGTAATCCATATTAGGTTGTTTTCCTTCCTCTTTTTTACCATACCTTTGAGTGGATTAGTATAGTGAACTCCGAGTGTTGGGAAGAAATATCCTTAGCAGAAGCAACATGCATGGTCAGCTAGCTAGCATGTCAGAGCCAGAACTGAACCCAGATCTTTTTGACTCCGAGTTTCTCCTTCTACCTAACAGATAGATAGCTTTTTGTAATTCTCATTTGATTTCTCATAGAAACATAAGCCTCATAAGATTGTATCGAATGTGTAGGATGAAATGAATTGTATTGACTGCTATCAGCAGCCATTTCACCAAGTGTTTGTTTAATAAAAATACACACACACATATATACATGGATTGAAATTCTATATTTATGTTTTCCAGACTTTAACAGCATCTAACTACCTGTACCACCAGTGAATTTTGCAAAGTACCAAACTTGCTGTTTTTCAACATCCATATTCATGATGCTATATTTTCACTCTAAGTGCTACCTGAAGAATTCTTTCCAAAAGGTGTTCTTGCTAACACTTTGACAAGCTATGAACTTCTCAACTTTCTGACTAAAGAGTGTGCAATGAAAATTTGTTCTAGGGAAAGGCCTGAAATCAAGACTGAAATGGCAGCAAAGAGAGGAGTTTGGTAGTCAATAAGGTTTTGAATGAGAGACATCATGTCAGAGTGGATGGAGAGCTGACCTTGAAATTAAAAAGACCTGGGTTCATGACCTGTCTCTGATATTGCCAGCCAAATTGCTGTACCTCCAAATATGCCTGGTAACTTTTTGAAGCCTATAAATTATGTATTTGTTGCTGATCTGTATTGGTAAAGAGAGGTTTGGAAGAATCTGTATCATTCTTCTGTTACAGATTTGGTTTGGCTGAGTGAATGATAAATGCAAATTATCATTTACCTTGGAAGTTTCTTACAGAGATAAAACTATACAGGTATGGATTTTTTTAATGACTTAGAAACTATAGTGAGTTAAAATAAATTATGTATGTGTGTGTTTGTATATATATTTATATATATACATATATATATGTGTATACACACACAAGTGATGCAAGGCTGTTAAGTCATTTATTCATCATGAAAGTACATTAAATCTTTCTGAGAAGCAGAAGGAAATTTCTAACTTGGAAAAAGTAAATTGTTGAAAGATATGTGGGCACATTAAAAAGGTTGATGAGATCACATAGATGAGCACCATATTTAAAGCCACTTAGACTCATTTCAGCTCATTGTGGCATCAAGAAGTATGAATTTAGAGACTTTCAATATGTGATGAAATGGTGCTTATTACTTTTATGATTATACACCAAAAAATTAATTGAACATAAGTTATGAGAGCAATAGCATTGAACTTGAACTCTGAAAGACCAAGTTGATAGCTGAACTAAGACCCTTAATAGCAGTGTGACTCAGCAGAGCTTAAAGTGCTATACTCAATATGCCATCAAATTTAGAAAGCTCAACAGTGGCCACTGGATTGGAAAAGATTAGTTTACATCCCAGTCCTAAAGAAGGGTAATGCTAAAGAATGTTCAAATTACTAAACAATTGTACTCATTTCACATGCCAGCAAGATTATGCTTAGGATTCTGCAAACTAGGCTTCAACCATATGTGAACTGAGAATTACCAAAAGTTCAAGCTGTTTTTTGAAGAGACAGAGGAACTAGAGATCAAATTGCCAACAATTAAAAACTAAAATCATGGCAACTGGTCCCCATAGCTTCCTGGCAAACAGAGGGAGAAGAAATGGAAACAATGTCAGAGTTTATATTCGTGGGCTCAAAGATCACTGCAGATGGTGACTGCAGTCATGAAATTAAAAGGTGCTTGTTCCTTAGGAGAAAAGCTATGGCACATCTGGACAGCATGCTAACAAGCAGAGAAATCACTTTGCCAACAAAGGTCCATGTGGTCATAGCTGTGGTTTTTCTAGTAGCAATGTATGATTATGAGTGTTGGCATATAAGGAAAATTGAGCACCACAGAATCAATGCTTTTGAATTGCGGTGCTGAAGAAGACTTTTGAGAGTCCCTTGGAAAACAAGGAGATCAAATCAGTCAATTCTTAAAGAAATTAATTCAGACTATTCATTGCAATGTCAAATACTGAAACTAAAGCTTAAATACTTAGGCCACAAAATGAAAAGACAGTACTCATTGGAAAAGACTCTGAAGTTGAGAAATATTGAAGGCAATAGGAAAAAGGATATGGCGGAGGATGAAGTGGATAGATAGTGTTATGGAAGCAGTGAAAATGAGCTTGGAGCTTTGGAGGATAGAAATAACTGGTGTGCTATAAGTCACAAAGAGTTGGACACAACTGAACAACAAAAACCAAAACCTGGGAAAGACTTAACTTTTATGAGCTTTAAGTTTCACCATCTGTAAAATGGAGATAATAATAGCATCCCTTACTGGGCTGTTGTAAGCATCCATGAGATAATGTGTATAAAATGCTTTGCAAATATAAAGCATTATATGAATGTTATTGTTGTTGTCGAACACGTGACAGTCTGATACCCATACCTTAGTGACTTCTGGGGCTACCCAAGGTAGTTATTACTATATCCCAAACACAGTGCCTAACGTAAAAATACAAAGACAATATGAATCCAATGGCTAGCTCAGTATAATAATTGTGATTTTTAGCAACCAGTTTGTATGCATATGCATTCATAAGTTCGTGCATTTGTGTGTGTGCATGAATATGTGTATGTGAGAGAGACAGAGTATATAAATTTGACAACAGTATTTTTATATGGTGCCATAAAGGCTATCCTTTTGTGCTATTAAATAACAATAATCATTTAATACTTTTGATTTGTATAGAACTTTACATTTTGTTTCCAATGGCATCCAAATGTAAAAGAAAAGTTGGATTAGAAGGCAGTATAAAGAGTGCTGACTCTATAATAAGAGGAATTGAGTTGAAATACTGCCTTTGATATTTCTTGTGACTTTGGATAAGTCCTCTGACTCTCTCATTCGCCCTTTCCCTGTCTCTGAAATGAGGACATTGGAGTAGAGGACCTCTGAGTTCTCTTCTTGTACTAGATATATGATCCTATCATTCTTTATGACCTTGGGCAGATTGTTTTACCTCCTTGGGCCTTAAGAATTGGTGTGTTTTTTTTTGTTTTTGTTTTTTGTCTTGTTTTGCATTGGTTTTGCCGGACAGCTCCTCACTGATAGTGAACAGAAGGGGTCCTTCTACTAGTTTTATTTTCATTGAGTGCCCCTATAGTCCTTGAGAAAAGGGAAAATAACATAGATGATGGAATCATTTTCACTTTTGTCTACTTTTTGTTTTCCCTGAGGCCTGATCCTAAGCCTTTCTTGAAACATCTGTAAAAACTGCTCTTTCTTTTGTTTTGTAGGATCTCAGTCATACACCTTGTATTCAATTTGTTATTTTCTTAACCAAGATCAAATGATTTTACAGAAATGTCCCCAACAAATAAATCAGGATTGGTACCTGTAGCTAATGGAAAAAAATAAATAAAGGATTAATTGATAAAATCATAACCGATCACTTTGACCAACATCTAGATCAGAGGTTCTTTGTTTTTGAGTACGTGGACCCCCTTAGAGGTCTATGGATAGATGTAAGCTTATGAATTTGGTTGAGAAAAATTACATTTTTATTTTCATTAGCCTCTGGAATTTAGCATTTCTTCCAATTATTTAAAGCATTTAGCATTTCCTTCAGTTATTTAAAAACATTCTGAGAAGGGGATCATAGGTTTCACTCTATTGGTAAAAAGGGTCATGGACCCAAAAATAAAAAGGAAGCACTGATCTAGATGTGCTCAAGGATTTTATCATTAGTGTTTGGGATTATTCTTCTCATCTTGTAACCTGTGTTCTTCCCTGTTGCCTTTCTGGACAATTAATAATTAGGATTGCTAAAAGCATGAAATAGTCTCCCTAGTGCATATACAAGATCTGTTCTAGAGGCTTCACAAAAGAGTTTTAATCTGAATAATTCATTTCTTCCTCTAGCAAGAAAGTTCATACTTCTGCAAAGAAAGACACAGAGAAAAATTAATTGAAAATGCAACCATCAATCTGGAGATTATCCTATTTTCCTAAACAGAAATTCAAAACTTCATCTTTTTAGGGTTGTCATTCCTATTAGTATGCTGCCTCTAAGAAGTACAGCAAAATGCTTTTCATTATATTGAAATCCAGTTGAACTGCTTTAAATTCTTACATCTCTTAAAAGGCAATTGCCTGAGTAATTTCACGTGTCTGAAAAAGCTAGAAGATATTGTGGTGCTTAATAGGGTATTAGAAGATTAAAGAAAATGATTTATATGATTGCAGAGGGAAAGAAAAGTTAAATGCTAATAACAAGTCTTTGTGAATGACAAAATTAAATGTATGTAGCATCTTAGTGGCAACATCTTCCTTTTAGTGAAAGGCAAATGCCTATTAAAAACTGAGAGGATAACTTCCTTGTGTTCTATAGCTATTATGTATAAATAGAAATAGTTTGTCTAATAGAACTCTACTTTGCTCAATTGCTATCTAAACTGTCCTTACTTTGGGCACTAAAGAAGCTTTAGTCACAGAACACAGGAGAAATATCCCCCATGGAAATTGTAGAAAGAAAAATTAAGGTTGTCAATGTGTATGCTGCTAAATACAAAGGTCTGGCAGGGAAGATGTTGAAATTAGTCTCTTTGAATTAGCTTAGAATAGAGCATAAAGCAATAAGTGGAATTTGGCCTTCATACTTCCCAAGCATACAGTATGTCCTTTCAGGCAAAGAACTGGTTATTTGTTTCCTTTTATCATGTACAATGCATTTCTCCATTTCCTAGCAAAGACAAAGCTGCAAACCTTTTGTGGGACAATAGTTATATCGTGTCAGGTACTGTTTTTGGAGTGTAGAGTCAGTCACAGGGCAGAAGAGCAAAGATCTCTTGATGGCTGGTTAGGAAATGTGAATCACCCCTTTTAGATAATGACTGCAAAAGATGACATGTCATAGTTGTCTGTACTTACATTTGTATCATCTTTCTAACTCAGAACAAAGACAGCAGAGACATCATCCATGGCATGCAAAAAGAACCAGGATGAAGGAACAAAGAACAGAATATTGAACTATTGCAAAACTACATTGTCATATATTAGGCTAAAGCCTAAAACAGAATTCATTGTATTCATTTAGACTACCAACCACCCTCCACGTCTGAAATGCTTTCCTTCTTCCTCTCCATCTATAGAAATTATCTTCCTTCCTGGACCCCTCAGGAGCCTCTTCCCCCATGACACCTTTCCTAGTCCCCACAACTGAAGTGATTTCTCATTTCTCAGATTTTTCTATAGTACTTTGCCCATATCACATTTCCCCCTTTACCATAGCTATTTTTGTACATCTCTTACCCCACCCCTCACACTAGATTTTGAGTTCCTTAAGAATAGGAATTTTGCCTTCTTTCACTTTTTGTAAGGCTCAACTCCTAACAGAAAGTTTTGAATGTAGTAGGTTCTCAATAATTCATTCTTCTTAAATTGAATCGAATTGGGGTTAACAGTTTTGTAGGGGCAGAAAATAGACTTGTGATTTCATTGAAACAAAATGCTCCCAGACAAGGAAACTTTCTCTAACAATGCCAACAATTTCTCTGCGATTTGGCCTTGTACTGAGATATCAAGTAATTTGTTCAGAGTCTCACAGTCAGTGTTGCCTCTAGCTGATGGGTTGTGAGGATCAAATGAGAAGTTTTCAAAGTGCTTGCCACAGTACCTGGCACATAGTAGGCATTATATCAAGATTTGAACATATATCAAGACTTGAACTAAGACTTGAACATGAGATTTCTATTTATTATATAACTTACTGTTCTTGGGTAAGATTGCTTCTATACAGTTTTAAAGATGATATTACTTTTAAAAAGTATAGCTCAGTTTATTTTGTTTTTGAAATTTGTTTTATTTTTAATTTATGCTATAATAAAACAAGCATTTCCATAACATAGTATAATAAAAAAGTTGATTGCACATGAAACTGCAAATCTATTATGTCCAATTATTCTTTTAAAATATACAAGAAAGTTATTGTATAAATTTCTTTTTCCCCCTTTTTCTTCTGCCCCCACACGCTTAGAGATGGCCACTATTAGACACAAATAGGTATATATATGTAAAATTATTCTATACATACTCCTACTTATCAATTCTTTTTTTGGATGCAGATAGTATATTTCTTCGCAATTATGGGTAATTTGGGATTTATTTTTTTTATAATTGATTTGTTTATTTATTTTTAGTTTACAAGATTCAGTTCCACAATCCTTTGAGTTTCAAATTTTCTCCCCTCTCTTCCCCTTCCCCCCCCCCCCCCCGCCCCCTGCCATGGCAGCATGCAATCGAATATAGGATCTTCAAATACTTTCACACTGGACATTTATAACAATAAAAATAACTTATTTGCTTAAAGTCCTTCTTGTTTTCCCTTAATAGTATTTTTATTTTTTCCAATTACATGTAAAGATAATTTTCAGCATTGATTTTTGTAAAATTTTGAGTTCCAAATTTTTCTCCCTCTCCCCTCCTCAAGAAAACAAATAATCCAATATAGGTTATACATGGACATCATGTTAAACATATTTCCACATTAGTCACGTTGTGAAAGAAGAATCAGAATGAAAGGGGAAAACCATGAGAAGGGAAAAACCACGAGAAAGAAAAAATAAAAAACAAAAAGAGAAAATAGCATCCAGACTCCATAGTTATTTCTCTGGATATGATTCACATTTTCTGTCATGAATCTTTAGAAATTGTCTTGGATCATTGTATTGCTGGAAAGAGCTAAGTTATCATAGTTAATCATTGTATAATGTTACTGTGGTTGTATACTGTGGTTGTGTATGATATTCTTCTGGTTCTGCTCATTTCAGTCAGTATTCGGTTCATATCATTCTTGCTAGATTTTTCTGAAATCCATCTGCTCATCATTTCTTATAGAATAATAGTATTCCATTACATTCATGTACCACAACTTGTTCAGTCATTCCCCAATTGATGGGTATCTGCTTAATTTTCAATTCTTTGTCACTACAAAAAGAACTGCTATAAGTATTTTTGTATATGTGGGTACTTTCCCCTTTTTTTGTGATCTCCTTGGGATACAAACCTAGAAGTCGTATTGCTGGACCAAAGGGTACTCACATTTTGGTTGCCCTTTGGGCATAGTTCCAAATTACTCTCCAAAATGGTTGGATCAATTCATAACTCCACCAACAATACATTAGTGTTCCAATTATCCCACATTTTTTCCAGCATTTAAAACTTGTCATATTAGCCAATTTCATAGGTTGCATGTGGTACCTCAGAGCTGTTTTAATTTGCATTTCTCTAATCAATGGTAATTGAGTATTGTTTCACATGATAATAGATAGCTTTAATTTCTTCCTCCTAAAACTGTCTTTATATCGTTTGACCACTTATCAATTGGGAAATGACTTTTATTATAAATTTGAGTCAGTTCTCTCTATATTTTAGAAATGAGGCCTTTATAAGAAATACTGGCTATAAAAATTGTTTCCCAGATTTCTACTTTCCTTCTAATCTTGGTTGCATTGGTTTTGTTTGTGTAAAAACTTTTTATTGTAGACAAAGTTATCCATTTTGCATTTCCTTATGTTCTCTATCTCTCCTTTGGTCATAAATTTTTGTCTGGGTTCACCCTGCCTGAAGGGATAGTGGATTACTTACCACAAAGGAGAAGCCATTGGCATTTTCTCTTGAAAAGAAAAGTCTCGCTAGAGGGTATGTGTTAAGAGGGTTTATTGATGTCACTCCTGGGAAGCCTTACAGCAGGACTTTAAGGCGGGGCCTCCCTCCAAGGCTTGGGTCCTTTTATCTACTCCAGATCCACATAGCATATGTGCCACAGCACAGCTGCGTGGAATTGTGAGAGGGCAGGTAAATTGTGAAAGGGGAAGTGCAATCACAAGGGCATGAAGACCCCAGGGGGTGGAGACACCAGTCAGGAACCTCAGGTATCCCATGTAAGAAAGTCTTGAGCAATGCAATATCCCCTGGCCAGGGACGGTGCAATATGCTCTGACTTCCATGTGACCCAACTAATTCCCAGGCCTCACTCCTCCCTGTGTCTCAACATCACCACTTGCAATCTGGCACCTCTTTTGTGACCCTTACAAATTTTGCTGTTCTCCATAGATCTGACAGGTAAACAAACTATTTCTTGTTCTCCTAATTTGCTTATAGTGTCATCCCTTTTGTCTAAATCAAGTAAGTACCCATTTCAACCTTATCTTGGTATAGGATGTGAGATGTTGCTCTATGCTTAATTTCTGCCTTACCATTTTTCAGTTTTCCCAGCAATTCTTGTCAGATAGTGAGTTCTTATCCTAGAAGATAAAGCCTTTGGGTTTATCAAACAGTAAATTATTACACTCATTGACTATTGTGTCATGTGTACCTATCCTATTCCACTGATCTACCACTCTATTTCTTAGTACTAAGTAGTTTTGATGATTGCCCCTTTATAGTATAGTTTAATATCTGATATGACTAAGCCACCTTCCTTTGCATTTTTCAACATTCCCTTGATTTTCTTTCTTTTAAGCTTTTATTTAGGGTTTTATTTTTTCCCAGTTGCATGTAAAAACAGTATTTAATGTTCGCTTTTAAAACTTTGAGTTCCAAATTCTCTCCCTTCCTCTCTCCTCTCACCATTAAGAAACTTCAATTTTTTTTTCATGGTCACTATTGTTAACTGTATTTCCTTCCACCCTATTTCCCCCATTTATTCTCTTCTCTCTCTGTCTCTGTCTCTCTCTCTTGCTCTCTCTCTTTTTCTCTCCTTTCACCCTGTCTCTCCTCAAAAGTGTTTTGCTTCTGACTCCTCCAATCTGCCCTCCCACTTTCCTGTTGGGTAAGATAAATTTATTTGAGTGTGTATGTTATTCCCTCTTTGAGTCAATTCTGATGAGAGTAAGGTTTACTCACTCCCTCTTACCTCCCTACTCTTCCCTTCCACTGTAAAGGATTTTTTTTTGCTTCTTTTTTGTGAGATAATTTATCCCATTCTACCTCTCCCTTCTCTTTCTGCCAGTAAATTCCTCTCTCCCATCTTAATTTTATTTTGGTTTTATGAGTTACAAATATCATCTTCCCATGTAGGAAGGTAAACAGTTTAAAATTATTAAGACCTTTATGACTTCCCCTTCCTGTTTACTTTTTCATGCTTTTCTTTAGTCTTGTATTTGAAAATCAAATTTTCTATTCAGCTCTGGTCTTTATATCAAGAATGCTTGAAAGTCCTCTATCTCATTTAATATCCATTTTCTCTCTGAAGGATTATACTGTTCTGCTGGGTAGGTGATTTTTTTGGTTGTTATCCTAGCTCCTTTACCCTCCGCAATACCATATTCCAAGCCCTCCTATCTTTGTAAAAATCACTAAATCTTGTGTTATCCTGACTGTGGCTCCATGATACTCAAGTTGTTTCTTTCTGGCTGCTTGCAATATTTTCTCCTTGACCTGGGAATTCTGGAATTTGGCTATAATATTCCTGGAAGCTTTCATTTTGGTATCTCTTTCAGAAGGTAATCAGTGGATTCTTTCCATTTCTATTTTATTTTCTGGTTCTAGAGTCTCAGGGCAATTTCCTTGATAATTACTTGAAAGATCATGTATAGGCTCTTTTTTCTGATCATGACTGTCAGGAAGTTCAATAATTTTTAAATTATCTCTCCTAGATCTATTTTCTAGGTCAGTTGTTTCCAATGAGATATTTCACATTGTCTTCTATTTTTTCATTGCTTTTGTTTGATTGTTTCTTGATTTCTTATAAAGTTATTACCTTCCATTTCCTCTATTCTAATTTTTAAGGAATTATTTTCTTCAGTGAGCTTTTGGACCTTCTTTTCCATTTGACCAATTCTGATTTTTAAGGCATTCTTCTCCTCATTGACTTTTTGGATCTCTTTTACCGTTGGTCTAGTTTGTTTTTCAAGATGTTTTCTTCAGTAATTTTTTTGTGTCTTCTTTACCAGGCTGTTGACTTGTTTTTCATAGTTTTCTTGCATCACTCTCATTTCTCTTCCTAATTTTTCCTCTACTTCTCTTACTTGATTTTCAAAATCCTTTTTGAGCTCTTCCATGGCCTCAGACCAATTCATTTTTTTTAAGGTTTTGAATGTAGGTACCTTGACTTTGTTGTTTTCTTCTGAGTGTGTGTTTTGATCTTCCTTGTCACCATAGTGACTTTCAATAGTCAAAGGGTTTTTTTTTCCAGTGCTCGATAATTTTCCCAGTCTATCAGTTGACTTTTAACTCTGTGTTAAAGTAGGTATCTGCTGCCAGGGTGGAAGGTTAACTTTCCCAAGCTTCAGGGGTTTTGTGTAGCTATTTTCAGAGATACTTCTAGGGACCTGTAAGTTTTCAGTTCTTCCAAGGTGGTATGATCTAAGAAGAGGTGACTTACTCCTCTCCTGGTCTGTGCTCTGGTCTGTGAGTGACAAGCACTCTTTTCTTTCCTGGAACTATGAAGAAGGTCCTTTATCCATTGCTGCCATAAGCTCTGCTATGCTAGTGCTCCTCCTCACCCCAGGACCACCACCCAGGACTGTGACCTGGATCCAACTGTAGACAAAGCAACAGAGTCCTTCCTCAGTGCCAGCAAAAGGTGCCTGCAATCTCCTTCCAACTAGTAGTTTGATCACTTTACAGTCTGTGGGCTGAGAGTTCTGGCAGCTACTGCCACTGCTGCTACTGCTGTTGATTCAGTCACTCCCAAGGTCTACTCCTGATTTGTCAGGGTCTGACCTGTACTGAACCGTGCTCTACTCTCACCCTGGTGCAACAGACCTTTCCTGCTGACCTTTCAAGGTGTCTTGGGCTGGAAATTTGTTTCACTCCATCTATTTGTGGGCTTTGCTGCTCTAGAATTTGTTTAGACTTGTAAAAAGGTATTTGGATGGGTTTAGGGAAGAGCTCAGGCGAGTCCCTGCCTTTACTCTGCCACTTTGAATCTACCTCTCTTCCCTTAATAGTCTTGATATTTTGTTCTTTCAGTAAATCCTTTTTTCACCCCTTAATTTTTTTTAATATCATCACGTTAAAGTCAACTTGTACCTGTATCCTTTGTCTAGGTATACTCCTTCCAACTGCCATAATAGAGATATAGTTCTCAGGTGTTACAAATATCACCTTTTATATTGTCTGCAGTTATTTTAAATGGAATTTCTCTTTCTATCTGTTGCAGCTGGGCTTTGTTGGTTTTATATATGTATGTAACCAACAAATAACTGCAGACAATATAAAATATTTGGGAGTCTACCTGCCAAGGCAAACTCAGAAACTATATAAACACAATTACGTGTAAATCAAATCTAAACAATTGGAAGAATATCAATTGCTCATGGGTAGGCCAAGCTAATATAATAAAAATGACAATTCTACCTAAATTAATTTACTTATTTAGTGTCATATCAAAATACTAAAAAGTTATTTTATAGAACTGGAAAATATAATAAAAAAATTCATCTTTTTTTGATTCTGGCCCTCAAGTAATCCAATAATTCTTAATTTCTCTCTCCTGGACCCATTTTTCAGGTCAGTTGTTTTTCCAATGAGGTATTTCATATTTTCTTCTATGTTTCATTCTTTTTATTTTAACTGATGCTTGATGTCTCATAGAGTCTTTAGCTTCCACTTGTCCAATTCTAATTTTTAAGGAATTATTTTCTTCAGTTAGCTTTTCTACCTCCTTTTCCATTTGGACATTTCTATTTTTTAAGCAGTAGTTTTCTTCAGTCAATTTTTGTGCTTCCTTTTCCAAGTTATTGACTCTTCTCATAATTCTCCCCCATAACTCTCATTTCTTTACACAATTTTTCTTCTATCTCTCTTATTTGATCTTTAAAAATCTTTTTTGAGCTATTCCAAGAGGACTTTTGGGGCTTAAGAACAGTTTATATTCCCCTTTGAGGATTCACATGTAGGCATTTTGAAGTCCTCTTTTGTGTTTGTGTTTTGATCTTCACTATAAGTAGCTTTCTATGGTCAGGGCTCTTGTCTGTCTCTTACTCATTTTCTAGCCAATTACATGATTTTTAAAGTTGAGATCTGCTCCTGGGGTACAGGGACACTATCCCAAGACTCTTATGTTGGGGGTTAGGAACGTAGTGAATTTGCTTTTCACTCTTCAGCCTAAGGGGCTTGTGGCTTGCCCACTATGCTGAGGGTGGGCTGGCCTAGTTGCACCTGTTCTGCTGGGGTTCCAGGAGTTGCAGTTTTCCTTTTGTGCTGGGGCTAGAGGCCTCACTGTTTGCCTGCTGAGCCAGGACTGAGGGGCCTTGGTTGCTGATCTGGGCTGCAGCTAAGAAACTCCTGCTAGCTTGCCCTGACAGTGTCTGTGCTGGGCTGGGCTCCCTTTTTGCCTGAGACAGACCTTTCCTGAAGTCCTTCTAAGTTATCTGAAGCTGGAAAATTGTTTCACTCCACCTTTTTGTGGGTTCTGTTGCTCCAGAATCTGTTTAGAGGCTTGTTTTAATGTTGTTTCCAAGGGAAATTGAGGCAACTCTCTGGCTTCTCTCCACCATCTTGCTTCATCACCTCTTAAAGTCCTCCTTAAAACATTGCTATTATTGTATAGTGTTCTCTTAGTTCTGCTTATTACGTTCTTCCTTATTGTCTGCAAATCTTTCTCTGTTTTTCTAAGATCATTGAACTCATCATTTCTTGTAGTACAGTAATATTCTAATAGTCATATACCACAACTTGTTCAACCATTTCTCAATTGACAGGCATCCCCACAATTTCCAGTTCTTTGCCACCACAAAAAGAGCTGCTATAAGCATTTTAGAACATATAGGTTCTTTTTCCTTTTTCTCTAATTATCTTTGGAAATAGATCTAGTAGTAGTATGGATCAAATTTATTTTATGGACAATTTCACAGTGAGCATAGCCATCATTCAATGGAAAGTATCAGTCAATATGAGGCCCAGGTGTGCAACTCATTGTCTCCCATAGAAACCCTGTTATGCAATGATTTGGAACGCCAGAGCTTATGGGGTTAAATCTGGCCCAATGGGATTCTTTAGACCCCTAATTCACAGAGACAAGCAGAGAATAACATATTTCTGGCTCCGCTGTGACAACAGCTAAATGACTACGGAGGTAATTGCCTATAGGTGGGGAATTCTAGTTGTTTAAAAAAAGACTAACAAGTTTCTGTATACATTCCTTAGCTGCAGAATCGGACCCAGTTCAGGGAGGAAGATGAGCAGAATGACAGTTTCCATAGGACAGGCAGGAATTATATCAGTCTGGCAGCCATGATCACAAAGAAGCAAGTTGGGAAATAAATAGGAATTAAGTGAGGGAAATAAGGATATAGTCTGTAAAAGCCAAAGGCTATTAGTAAGAAGCTAATCTGAATTTTCGAAAGGCAGGCAGGGCCAGAGGAAAATCTGAAAGTAATTGCATTTACATGGGCTTTTTGTATTAGCTGAACCATTTTGGGTTCCTATAGTAATGATGAGTTATTATTAATGTTATTAATAAGTATAATATTAATTTATTCTATTAGACAACATTATATCATTATTTCTATGAAATATTAATACTATTATTAGTAGTAACCTTTATTAATGTTAACAATAATGGCAGTCACACCACTGCCATGACTTTGTCATATATTCCTTATTTGGATAGACACAGAACTTGGTGTACAACCTCACACAGGTGAATAGTGACAATATAACTCAAAGTTATTAAGCAGATAAAGTTTGTCCTTAATACTCCCAGGCTTCTTGCTTTTACTACTCCCTTTCCCTACTTAGAGTATCTCTTCCCTGATGTAAATGCCCAGAATCTTCATGCTTTCTTTCTTTAAAAATCTCCTATTGAGAAAGTATATGAAACTACTTCACACTTAAGTTTTATGGCTTCCTAGAAGAGTTGAGTTCTATCAGGGAGCAGAGCCTTAGGTTAAAGGAATAAAGCTCTGACTGAAATGCTGAGGGGCAGATTGGGATCCAAAGCTTTTTGTGGCACCCTTACCACATGGGTACATATGAATAGAACTAGCCTGGAAAAGGAAAGCATTTGGAAAGTGAATGATGTCAGACTGAAGACTTGCAGCTAGAATGTCAGAGGGTTAGCCTGAGAGCCTGAGAGCAGACAAACAGTATTTCAATTGGCTGGGAGAGGGTTGTTGTAATTGTGGTTGTTGATGACAGCACTTTATTCTTGAGGAAGACCAATGACTTCATAAGGGTGATGTCTTGACTTAAGCACAAATTGGATTTAAATGAGGCAGAGGTGTGAAAAGTCATCAGCCTCAATGTCTTCTGTGGTTTTGGAAATAAATATGGCAGCTAATGATATATTGAGTCTAGCTACATATATTCAGGGAGTAAAAAGAACCAAAGAAAGTATCACATGATCATAGGATTTAGAGTGCGAAGAGACCTTTAAGGTTATCTAGTAGAAGTCTCCTAATTTTTTTTACAGATGAGGAAACTGAGGACCAGAGAAATAACTATCCAAAGTAGCAAGAAAATAAGTGAGTATTAGCATCTGAATTATCTGATTTCAAGTCATATAGGACTATAAAGATATAAGTCATTGAAGCCAGAAGTCAATGCAGGTAGGGAGAAGCTAGGTACACATCAAAGAAGAGTGTGCCACATATGAATGAGATAAGAAACATGGCTAAAAAGGAAAGAAGGGTGTTAGCAGGGAACACTCATCATTGAGGATGTAATCTAGGGTCAAATAAAAAATTAGCACAATGGAAAGTGCGTTGACTCTGGAGTCAGGGAAATTGGGTTGTTAGCCTATCTCTTATGCTTTCTTTCTTTTTTTTTTAAAGTTTGATGTGTTTTATTTTCAATTGCAAATACTTACAGAAAACTTCACTCCATGAGAGATCTCTTATAATAAAGTAAAACAGTGAAGTAAAACTGATATTACAGTGAAATCATCTGAATATACATGTAACATTTCACATGCTACATATATAGCCCACTTCTCTACTTAAAAATTTTTTAAAATATATTTTATGTCCCTCCCACCCCACTGGAAAAAAGGAAAAAATTATGCTAACAAATTATAGTAAATATCTATAGTCAGACAAACAAATTCTCTCACAGGCTATATACAAAGATATTGCTGCTTTATGGCCGTATGATCTTGAATAAGTCACTTAACTGCCCCAAGCCTCAGGTTTTTTTTTTGTTTTTTTTTTGTATCTGCACAACTGGATTTCACTTTGATTTCAAAACCATAGAGTTTATAGAGTTTTGGGGGTCCTTATGCCACCAGTAATGTTACACTGGAGAAATGGTCTCAAAGTTACTATGGTTTCTGACTTTCCCCCAAATGAAGAATAAATGTAAGAAAACATCATGCAAATATTTAGTTCTTAATCCCCTTTAAAAAGTCTATTCTGCTTGGGATTGTTCTTATTTCCATTGCCTCATTCCTGCAAATCCCATTAAAAGGACACCAAAATCTTCATTGCTCCCTTAAGTCAGTGGGAGTTACATATGTGTGGGTATCAGAGAACATGGCCGATGATATCACACAAACCAATTTTCTACCCACACAGCAGCAGTAACCCGAAAAAGATTTCAAAAACTTAATTGGAAATTTTATGATGACAAAGGATCATAAAAGTTTGAAACTTTTTTGCTTTTATAGAGCTCTAATAATTGATGATGGGGAAAGCATCAATGGAATTGTTATAATCAAAACTGGATTTTGGTTCTGATTTTTCGTGAGTTCTTCAAAATTTGATTTTTGGTGTATATTAGGTTATATAGGAAGGGATAAAATAAATGCCATATGCCTTGCATGATGTGCAGATTTAATATAGGCTTTAAAAAAATGTAGATCTGTTATAGAGGAAACTGAAAGTAAAGAAACTCCCTCTGCAAGTCTTGGAGATTTGCCTGGAGCATGTAGAGCTTAAATGACTTGCCCAGGATTACACAACCAATATGTGTCAGAGGGGGGACTTAACAGGTCTTCCTGCCCCTCTTGCCATTACACTATGCTGGCAAGTGATATATTTGCCTTGCTAAAACATTATTCATCTTGGGCAAGATAATAAATGGCCTGACCTCAACCAGATGGTTTGGCTATCTGTGATCCAGGAGTGACTAAAAAGTTATAATACTTAAAAAATGAAATATTAGAACTTTATGCATTGAAATTAATGTTATCTCCACGAAAAGTTACTTTTAGGAAACTATACATTATTCCAGTAATGCACCTATTGCTCCTTTGTAATTCTTCTTCTGTTACGTATGTCATTTTACTCTTTTATTTTAAAAAAAAAAAATCAATACTAGATAGCCACAGTTTGTTTTGCCTAAACAATACTAGTTTCTTTCCTTCCCCACAGATTTTTAACCCAAGGACACCTTTATATAAGCTACCCCATGCCTTGAATCTGGTACTTCCTCACTTTTCTTCTGAAAATTTCTAACCTCATTTAAGACTCAGTTTGTGTGCTATCTTTTTTTTTTTTTTGGATTTTTTTTCCTAATTTCATGTAAAAATAATTTTAACATTCATTTTTTTAAAATTTGAGTTCTAGATTCTCTCCATTTGTTTCTCTCCTCCCCACTCCATAAGATGGTAAGTAGTTTGATATAGGTTATTTGTGGGCTATCTCTTACAAGGGGCCCAGAGTCCTAACCAGAATGGGGGAAAATAGAGCCTTGTGACAGGGCATAGACTTCAAAGAGAGTATATTTTTCCAAGGGAAGAACACTTGTCCTGTGTCTCATTTTATGGTAGTTTGGCAGCACATGGTACAGTCACCCATCCCAGAGTCCCTTACAAGTAGTCATCCTTTCCTAAACCAACTTTCCCCCTAACTCATATAGGACCAGGGGCCCAGTCAGTCCACCCACTATCCCTATATGTCCCTATACATAGTTGGACTATCCTCCAAATTATTCCACCCCCAATATTTTTCTCCTAAGTGAAAAAATTTTCTAGGTTTGCCTGTGATTAAAATTTACTTCTGTTTCTACTTGTTATTGCTCCTTTTTCTCCTCAAATTATCATGTATATATTTATCTGTTTACATGTTGTATCATCCATTCATTTAAACCCCCCAACAGTAAATATTGTTTTGAATTTTGCCTTTGTATCCTCAGTATCTAGTACAATGCCTTCAGATTTCCCTTAAAAAAAATCAATTTTAAGTGATCCTTGTTTTACTTAAAAACAGTCCCTTGCTCAAATTAATGCTTATATCTATCTCTCTCTTTCATAAATCTTTACTCATTCCAGTCTCAAAACTGCTTCATTCTACTTTTAATGATGGAACTGAAAAATGCAGCTCCTTTGTGTAGCCCAGATAAGAATGTGGTTCATGAGCCATGTTCTGATCCTACTAATGTTCACGCATCCTAGCCTTTCTATTTGAATGGAATTTACCTCTGGTGCTTTGATTTTAAGAATGACTAAATCCCTTTATCACCATCCCCTTCTGTACTTACTTTTGATACCTATAAATCAATAGTCTGTGTAGACTGTAAACACAATGAGACTTCCAAGGGCAAATAGTCTTGCTTCCTGTTTATATCCTGTAAACCATACAAACACTGAACTTTTCAAACTCTTTGAACTTGTTAAGTATGCTTGAAAGTAATCTTGTTGAAAATCTGTTTTTACTTGTAGAATTATGTTCTGCTTTGAAGAATAAGTTATTTGCAAATAAACTGAAGACAAGTAACCTTATGAACTCAGACTGCCATTCATTGGTAAGTAAGCTATCTTCTTTCCGTGGTTTGTAAAATTTATTTATTTTTTACCTCAAGGTTATGGAATTTGGTAACAGTATTACTGGGTGAACTAAATATGAATTTTCTCTACACTTGCATTTCATAGTTAACATGAATATATATTTCTCCTATTTCTCTAGAATGTTATTTTTATGATTTCCTAAAATATGACATCCAGAATTTTTATTTCAGGATGAAATTTTTTTTTTCTATGAAACAAATGATTTTTAGTTTATCTGACTAGATTCCGTCGACAACATCAGTTGCATTGGTTTGTAAGAGACCTCATGTATTTTTCCAACTTTATTGTCTTTTGATTTTGACATAACACTTTGTATTGCATACATAGTGGTTTTGCTCACGTTCTCTCAGTATGTCCTCAGATTTATTTTTTTAATTTTACATTTTGTTTCAAACCATTGTTTTGAATGTCTTTAAAAGGTTCCCATTTAGCTTCATGTGTTTTCCTTTACTAATCTAATCTGGGACTTCTAGTACTTGTTACATTTTCCTTTCTGAGATTCTATCTGTAATTATTATAGTATTATGTCAGCCTCCTGGAGATTACACTTTATATTCTTTTGTTCTATAGTATTTCTGTATTCTATTTGGAATTCTTTTTGCTTACTCATTTCTTCAGTCTCTCTGATGGCATTTATGTGGAGTTATCCTTGTGATAATTTCTTTCCTTTCCACTTTTTGGGGGATATTTATTTCATACATTTCTTGCTGTTTTGAGGTGACGAGAGATAGCTAAACTTAGACTTGATTTCTCTCTTACCCCCCTTGGATCAAGCCAATGTGCTTTGACTTTTGAACAAAAGTAGCTTGCATTGAATTGTTAATGTGAATATTCATTTCTCCTATTTATCTACATTATTCTTTTAGAATTTTCAGTGTAATAATCTAGCTAATTCATCACACTTGGCTCTAAATGACTTACTTGTTTTTAAGGTCTCATTTTAGGAAATATTTTAACAAGCCAGAATTTGTCTTAAAAAGGTAACTAGGATGAGAATGGACCTTGAAATGATTTTATATGAATATCTCCTGAAGGAACAGAGAATCTTTTCTCTAAAGGAGAGAAAACTTGGGGAGGGAAGACATACTTTCTTAAATATTTGGAAAGCTATCACATGGTAGGAATTAGACTTTTTTCTGCTTGAGCACAGAAGAAATTAAGGCCAGTGGATAGAAGTTACAAGGAAGATACATATATTTTAGCTCAATATGAGGAGAAATTTTGTAACCACTAGAGTTCATTTCAAGATTGAATGGTCTACCTCAACAAGTTGTGAGTATCCCATTACTGACAACATTGAAAAGAAATTAAATGACCTCTTATTGGCAATGTGGTATAGAGAATTCATGCTTCTGTCTAGACCCCTTCTGATATTAAAATTCTATGGCTTTATAAAGTGAAGGAAATAAAAAACTCATTTGGTCAGATTGCTGCTATTTTAACCTTCCTTGAAAAGTATAGGGATTGAAATATTTATTTGGCATTCTCACTAAAGGTATTCTATGATATGGGGGAAAAGATCTTCCCAAGATCTTTTGAATTCTTACTTTTTTCTGTGCCCAGGTTTTTACGACTGTCTATATTCCCCTTGCAATCTGTGGAAGCAATCTTGATTAACAATGGCAATGGTATTGAAATTCATAAGCAAAACATCTCCTTACTATATTTAATCTAAGCTAGTCATTTTACATGTTAAAACTTTTTTTTTACTCCCATAATACCTCTCTTTATTTATCTATCAGTATTTTCAGCCAATATAGCTGAAATGTCACTTAATAATGCACTCTGCTACATGGACATTAGAAAAAGGTCAGACATCTCTATTTTTCCTAAAAGCATAGATGGAAAAATGAGTTCTGTTGACCTCTGCCTGTTTCCAGATATACAAAAATTTACAGTGTTCCTCTACTGGTAAATCCAACAGAAATATAAAACTGGCTGTAATTTTGAAAGCAGCTACTATGGTTTTCTGGTCCATAATGGCTTTTCTCTTCCCTGGCTATGGCTCAGTGATTACAGATCAGCTCAAGAGCACAAAGCTTTGTTATCAGAATGACAACTCCCACATAAATACAACCTTCTACCACTCACAATCATTTTTTATGAGAAGACCTTTGGCTTTAGATTGCTACTGTCTTTAGCTTTCTTTAAAAGGAATATAAAAATTAACTGGAAAGATCTTGGTCACGGATCAGTAAGGTCAGAAAGGGTAGGCACTCTGATTTATATGGTTATAAATTTTGAGTCAAATCTTTCTTCATCTTATGACTAATAGGGGCCCAGGGGAGACTCTTCATAAATATTGACTGATGACTTCATATCTATCAAGCACCCACACTGTATTAATTGCAGTGTAGCAATTGTAAAGGTCATGGCTCCTGCCTGGTAATAAATTATAGAGTTGGAGAACTGGAAAAGACTTCAGTGACCATCTAGTCCAACATATACAAAAACAGGAAGCCCCACTACACCATATCTGACAAGTGTTCATCCAGCCTTTCTTGAAGATGTCCAATGAGGGGAAACCCATCACCTCTCGAGGCAGCTCATTCCATTTTTGGATGCTCTGATTGTTAGGAGTTGTTTCTTTTTTTCTCTCCTCAAGTGTAAATTTGCATGTTCATGACTTCTACCCCGTCATCCTGGGTCTTGTCCTCTGAGGCCAAATAGAATCTCCCTCCTCTACATGACAAGCCTTTGGATTTTTGAAGATAGCTGCCATGTTCCCTTGGTCTTCTTTTCTTTAGGCTAAAGATATCCAGTTGCTCCAACTGCTCCTCATATGCTGTTGACTTGAGGCCCTTCACCATTCTTATTACTTGCCTTTGAACCCTCTCTAGTTTATCATTTTCCTTCTTAAACTATGGCACCCAGAATTGAGCACGGCATTCTGTTGAGGTCTTAGTGAGGTCAGAGTACAGTGGGATCTATTCCTGCAAATTATTCCCCTCTGAAAGTAACCCGCAATTGCACTAGTGGGTTGTTTTAGTTTTTGTTATCGTTTTTGCTGTTCCGTCACACTCACTGCTGACTCCTATTGAGCAGAGTCCAGAAAAATCCCTCACATCATTTTTGGAAAAGCTACTATCTATGCATGTCTTCCCTATATTATACATCTGAAGTTGATTTTCTTTGTTCTCAAGTGGAAGATTTTATAAACATCCCTACTGATTTTCAACTTTTGAGATTCACCCCAATGCTTTAGTCTGTCGAGATCCTAATTCTGTCTTCTACTATGTTAGTGATATGTCAACTTTGTATCATCTGCAAATCCGATATGTAGATCATCGATGCCTTTATCCAAGTCATTAATAAAAAAAAAATTAACTAGCACAAGGTCAAACACTGAGGAATTTCCTAAGGAAATTCCCTGAAGAATTTTCCAAGAGACTTTTTGCCACGTTGAAATTAAGCCATTAATAAGTACTACATGTCTAGCTATCCAACAAGTAATGAATCCATCTGATTATATTATCATTGAATCC